>OX328123.1:156306375-156997452 GCA_946811695.1 Gonocerus acuteangulatus
TTTTTAACTTTTAAAATTAAAACTATCCTCTCTAACATGATGTACATTTTATACAGTATTTTAATTGTTTAAATACATGTATGTCAAAATTGTAAGTTTATAGATATCATGGTAATCCGAGTATGGTTACAAATAATTTTAAGCTAATAGTTAAGGCTTTTTCATTTTAATTGAAATTATTTTCTTTCTAATGAGCATGAAATTTACTTTTCAAATCATGTAAGTGTCACGAAAAAGTCCCAAAATTGTCTTCACGAAATTGGCCAACAAAAGTAGTAGACACTCTGCATTATCATCAGATGATATAAGGATAGTTGAATATAAATCTTTTGACAGAGATAAGTTTGGTGGCAGAAAATCTGGTGAACTGAAAAATTATTTTCGAGCAAAAAGTAGCTTACCAATACTTGTGAAGAATTGATGCTCACATTACATGGATCAAATTACTCCCCAAATGATAAAAATGCTCCAAAATTTGAAAACAAAAATTAAGAAGAAAACCAATATCAAAACAATTTATTTATTTAAATTTTAACGCCCATTTATTATTAACTACGAATTTTAGGATGTGTTATCTATAGGTTACCACCCTTTTCTAGCCAGGATAGGGATGATTCCTTTTATTTTTTTTACCTTTGGCACGGAGTGTTAAGTGACAAAACAATTAAATTAAACTTAAAGAAGCAGAGACCCTAGTTTTTCATAAATTCCCAAAAAGTTGTTAAGTAGGAGCTGACCAAACCACATTTTCGGAATTTCCAGGAAATACAGCTCTCAAGCCCCATCTGTCATTAGCAACTCAAGGCCAAATTTGAAAATGTTTTAGGCCTACAAAACAGAGGGTACAAAACAAATAACAACTCATCAACTGCTAAGACTTGTCCTCTTCCAGGAATTTGAACTCCAGAAAATTAACATTAAATTATAAAAAGTAATAATCCTTATCTTAAAGAGTAGCTGACAAAAGTGAAGTCTGCTCCTACTCAGACTTTAAAAAAAAAGTGAAGTTATAACTAAACGTAGGTTGTTCAAGCTTCTCTTTTATCACACCAAAAATGAAGTTGTAACTACCTCTCCGGGAAAACAGAGATATATCTACAAGGGGTAGATGTAGCTCCTCTTTAATCACACTAAAGGTAGTTACAACTCCAAAATATAGAAGTCCTTGTATTAACTACGTTTTACTAATCACACACCCAATAGATGTTAAAACAACTGGCATTTAATGTTTATAGAAAAATGTACTTTTGTTGCTCTAATGATAGACTTTTTGGAATATTTTTTTCAAAGCTTCATAGACTATATAACAAGTCATAAAAATGGTTTCCCCCAAAATTATATACATCTACATCTACATGCAGGCATCTATCACACAAAAATGGCCACAATTTTCATTTTTCGAATAGATTTTGTATGTATTTACTTTATAGGAGAAGTAAGAAAGGCACCCAAGGTTATTTTTATTTAGTTTTATGAGTAAAGTGTATATAATATATAACATATTATGCTATCCAACATTTCTATGACAGGACTAGCAGAAATATACACTCCAGAGGTCTGATTAAAGTTTTTTAGAGGTTAAACCAAAAGTTTTCAGCTTCTGGTCTATTTTCACTGTCAACAAATTGTAAACTTTTATTGAAAATTGTAAAATTAGAAATCCTTTGCCTTGTTATCGGAAAATTTGTAACTTCAATTTTGTAAGATTTTAATGATACATTGAGGTTTTATTGTTATAAAGTCATTGTGCTATATTTTGTTGAAAGAGGAGGTAGAATTTGTCAGGGTTCGGTTGTATTATCTTAATAAAACTACATTTCTTTTTTAAAAGAGAACGTGAGTTTTATTATTTGCTGACATTTCGGCTTGAAATTCAAGCTTTTATCAGGGCTGTACAAAATAAGGAGGGATAAAACTAATTTACATTTATATATACATATAATATTTATATATATGTGTGTATATATATATATAATATATATATATTATATACACAAAAAATTACAAAAACAGAAAAACATAATGTTTTTCTATTTTTTTCATTTCTTTTGTGTATGTACTGTCCTCTTTGTTTTACAGCACTGATGAAGGCTTGAATTTAAAGTCATCCAATAATGAAACTCATTTTCATAGGAAAAATATTGTTTTATTAAGATACCATGACCGAACCCTTACAAATTATATCTTTGCTTTTACATTTTTCTTTTTTATCTTCAAAGTATATTCACTTTGTCTTTTTATTAGAAAATTTGTAACTTCAATTTTGTAAGTTTTTAATGATACCTTGAGGTTTTATTGTTATAAAGTGATTGTACTATACCGTGTGGGAGCTAACTCTATCCTTTATCATTTTATTTATTTAACTATAATTAGTTCATTTTACATTTATCTTTTCCTAAAGCACTTAGCTCTTTTATAGACAATTTTAATCCCAAAACATTACACCATTTTCCCAAGCTTTTATTGATAAAGGAAGTTTACTATATTTTGGGAGACTAAACTCAATGCTTTTTATCTAAAGGTAGGAAATCCTGTGCCTAGAAACAACACTCACCAGGAATTTAAAAATAAAAAAGAAATAGGAAAGCCTATTATGGAAAATGACTCATTGTATTTATTGACCTTCCCTTGACAAACACTGCAATCAGTAGAGCCTTGGTTTGATAAGGATTACTTAGTCTTCTAAACAGATGATTATAATAGAGAAGGGATTATTATCTTTAATTGATAAGACATTCACAATATTATCCATTCCTTTCAATTATAATCTTCAATAATTTTGAAAATGCAATTTTCAATTGCCATTCATCCACATGAAATGTAAAAATCGAATTTACATAATTTTAATTTGAAGTACTTATATATATATATATATATATATATATATATATATATATATATATATATATTTATTTATTTATTTATTCTTTATATATGGCCAAGGTCAAAAGAATAGTACTCCAATTCTCTTTGTACTATTTATTGTTTGTACGCCCTACACGTTTCGTGGCCTTTATGCCACCTCCTCAGGGGCCATTACATCCCTATGTGTGGATAGCTCACCACCCATACCAAGTCTTGGTAAAGAATAAATAATTATACGTAAATAAAGGTCAGAAATACGTGGAAAATATATATATATATATATATATATATATATATATATTTATTTTCTATTCCTTTATTTATTATTATTATGTTATTTTAGTTTCATTTATTTTGTTATATTTTATAATTATTCATTTCATTTTATTTATTTATTTCTCTTTTTCTTTTGGACTGAGACTGATTTTCATAGTCATAAAACTTTAAGGACACCATCGCCAAAAGTTACGGGGCTCTGAAAACAAGTAAATAAATAACCTTCAAGGTTTGGCTGAAATTAAACATAAATATAACAGAAAAAAAACGGATTCAAACATTTGTAATTATTACAACTGCTTCCAGACTGTAATGTACTAATTTAAGCAATTTTCTATAAAAATCAGGGTGTGTTCCCCCAAAGATTGTGAATTGAATTACGGTCTAACAAATATTATTTTTTTTATACAAAAAATAGAAACTAAGTGAATTAAAACTGCAGTATTGATTATTCTTGATGCATATATTGTACATTCTTAAATAATAAAAGTTGACGATTTTTTATTCCATTAAACTTAATTTTTGGGTATTTTTTAGAACAGCACCTCCAGTGATTTTCTAGTAACTGTTACTGTTGCTAGGAAATTCCACAATCTAGTCGAACAATTTTCATCACATCTCTTTTTCTGCACTTCATAACTGCTTGAAGTATCCCACTATTTATATAGAATAATTGCACACTATCTGCAACTTTGCATTTTTTATATAAATCAAAAGTATTTTTCATATTTATGAACATGCTTATAGTGCCACTGGAATGATAAATGTATATTATTATAGTAACATCTGTTTGACTAGATTGAGTAGGTATCTAGCAACAGTAATATGTGAGCTGATTTATCAGCTTGTCGGTTGATGTGAACTGTGAGCTGATATATCAGCTTGTCGAGAGGTGTTCCCTGTAGACTGTGAGCTGATATATCAGCTTGTCGGGAGATGGTGACTGTTAGCTGATATATCATGTTGTTAGGAGATGCGCCTGGACTGTTAGCTGATAAGGCCCATCATTTGAACCAAAACATCGTATTCCAGGGAATTTCCTCTTCCTCTAAAGTACTTTCTTTTTTCTATAGCATATATAGGTTATTAACACCACAGATGTTAAAGTTGGGAATTTCATTTTATAAATGTATACTTGTAATAACTGTTATTAAACCTTAATGTGATATATTATTCTCCTCTTACATGCCGGGATTTATCTCCAGCATATTTGTGGTTTCCTAAACCACAAATTTTCCCCGGCATTACAGCCGGCTTCCTCAGGTGATACGTGATGCTTCTTCGTTATCTGAAAGTAAAATGGGGGACATTTTACCAGCCCTAATTCCAATTCATCATCAACTGTTTTATCCTTGTACTTCTCAGAGACTCTTCAACCATGAATTTAATTGACTCTTACGACTCTATCATTGCCAATACTTCCTCGTTTTGATCATTACTTTCATGATCCATGGGTTCTAACACATGAAATTTTGTTTTTGGTACTTTTGGATTGTGTCACGAGGTCAACCTGATAAGCGGGTTTTCTCCCTATGGAACACCCGCAAGAGGAAACATACCAAAAACATGTAGGGTAAATCGTTGACACTTCAAATTTAAATTTGAAAAATAACAATTAGATTCAAGAGAATTCAATAAGTTTGCATCCAAATGAAAGAACAGGTGTTGAAGAATAATGTCGACTGACCCGATCAACTATGCAACTCCGTTAATAACATCTGCAGCCATTTTAGTATGAAAAATCCTCGAGTCAACTCCTGCTGCTCTCTTCACTTAGTGAACTTGATAAGAGATTAAGAATATTTCTTAAGAATTTTTTTTTGTAATGCGTGCATTAAATTGTATTTTTGTGATTTCTATGAACTCTATGATACTTAAATTATGGACTGTAAAAGGTTTGACTCAAGTTAAAATTATAAAATCTTGAGATTATGGTAGTGTCAACATTGGGAACCCAAAAAACAACCATGGCTCTTTTTCTTGACACTAATGTCAACTTTAGAAAAACGGTTGTAAGTGATGAATACTAAAACATTTAGTTGAGATTTTCTTTGGAAATTCATGTATCCTGATTTTATTAATTTCTTATGACTGGAACCTTACGTAGACAACATGTTTTCCTAATTTTGACATTCTGTTCCTAATGTTGACAGGCAACTTTTTATAATAGTTTTTCTGCAATTTGAAATGTCACATAACTTCTTAATCAATTTGTGGTACAATGGTTATAACAGGCGGTACCTCCAAATGCTTCTCACATTAACCAACCTATGGATGTATCAGGTTTCCGAACGTTTAAAGAAGGTTGGAAGCTAAAATTTCATGAATAGAGCAAGTCCTGCATTAAAAAAAAAAAAAAAAAAAAAAAAACAGCTGAAATCGCCAAGAAACAAGAGTGAAGGGCTAGATTGAACAAAAAAGAAGAAAAATCCCTTACAAGAAATAACTTTTAAATTCTTCTCGTCGGAAAAATAAGGTGAGAAACTCCATGACTGAGGAAGATGGTGACTCCTCCATTCAGCCTGAAGAAGGAAGGACATCACTAGCATGAACTGTGTAGAATCAACAGGTGTAAGTAAACCATCATCAATGAGTTAAACAAAAAGTTAAAAAAGAAGAGCGATTGTTCAAAAATGACCAAGGGATGAATGATGAAAATGGCTGTAAAAAGCAAGTTATAAACAAAGTTAACGTTATTAGAGTAGGTGATTAGTGTATAGTTCAAGTTGAAGGAAAAACAGCACGATTTCAATCCAATTTGGTTGTTTGTTTAAAGAATGAAGTTGTATTATTTTCATTTTCCCTCACTGTCATCCTTAGGAACAGAAAAGTCAAACTTAGGCACCGACCTACTGCAGACGTGTCAACTTTAGGACCAGAGTAAGGCAGCATTTAATGATTTATTTTACTTGAAATACTTAATGTATCTAAAATTGGTTTATGTGAATTTCATAGAGAATGAGCTGATGAATAATTTGATATATTCAAAGTTTATTATTTTCAAAAACTAAGTGAAGAATTATTTTAAGTAAAATAACCCTTCCTTAAAGTGTCAACTATTGGGTCACTTACCCTAATGACTCATTAAAAATTATTTCTTTGTTGGAAATTAAGGGGAACATAGAGAGGTTAATGACAACTTGATTAATTTTAAGAGTATCTCAAGTAACAATATAACAAAAGAAAAGAAAAGAAAAAAAAAAGAATCAGGAAAACAGATAAATAAATTTCCAAATGAAGGAACCAATTAAAGAAAAAAAAACTGTGATAAATAGTTTTTATTAAAAATTAATTACAAAATTATTTTACATATTTAATGAATATATTTGTCATTTTTTTTATTATTTTAAAGTTAACTTTTAACCACAATTACATTTAATAGAATCCTCTTGAACCTTCAGCATATACGATACAAAGCTGTCTTCGGTGACTACACCTAAACTATCAGCATCAGCTTCATCCATCATCTCCTAAAAAAAAAATCTTCATTAGTGACCTACATGAAGAGTATTTGTCCCCAATCAGCTTTGAAGATATATGCATAGACTGTCTTTGATCGCATTAGTGCGTCATTCCTAAGTTTAGAGTCAGAAATGTAGTAAAAATAGTTCTGAGCTCAATTCCAAGTTCAAACTGGAGGTAGTAATAGTAAGTTTTCCCGTTGTAAAACATTCCCCACCAATAATGCTGAAGTGGTCTTATTCTCATCCAATTTTATTAAAATAGGTATTTATAGGGAAGGGAGGAAGATATACACAACGCGAACCAAAATAAATGGGAAAGAAAAATCCAATTTGGTACTTTTCTGTTATTACTTCACCACTAAGTTTTGTATTATAAACTAGCTGTTACAGGGCTTACCTTGCTACACCTACTTTATATTAAATAGCTGTTACCCAGCATGCCATTCTACACCTACTTATATATATATATATATATATATATATATATATACACTAGCTGACCCGGCAAACGTTGTTTTGCCTTTAAATTATTTCAAGTGCTCATTTTGGTAGTCAAATAAAAATTAACTATCTTATTGTAAGTATGTGGGGATGTGGTCTATGACTAAAAGGAGAATAGAGCGCTGTGATCGATGGCCAATAAAAATAGCAAAACACTGAAAATCCATATTTTTTAATTCATTCTACATTAATATCTTAACTAATATATTTAAAATTATATCTCTATCACTAATTATGACAATAAAAAAATATTGCCATATAAATTATTTCGAATATGTTGGTAGTAAAATAAAAAATAACTAACTTATTGTAACTGTGTGGGGATGTGTTCTATGACTGAAAGAGGAATAGAGCACTGTAAACGATGACAGCCTATAAAAATAACAAAACACCAAACATACATTTTTATATCTCATTTTACTTTATTATCTTGATTCATATATTTAAAATTATAAGTCTTATCACGAATTATGACAATAGGCAGAAAAAAACAAATCAATTTCTTAGTGCAATGGTGTATGATATTTTTGGTTACTCCATCTTTGGGCAACACAGAAAACTGGAACGTTTAGCAGAGCGAGAACATGCCACGTGCAATTGCCCGTGTGAAAAACACGGTTCGCCCAAATCTAAGCCACAAAAATACATCTTCTGTCCTGGCGACTTATTGATTGTCACTGCGAATGCCAATCGAATTGGAAATTGTACACGTTTAAATGCAATTGGCACGTCTGTGGGAATAATAGGGATTCTTGGTAACAATAAATTTTCGCCTTGGAACTTGCCATTCAAAATTCATGCTTCGACAATGTTTTTCATTAATTTTTGTAATCACTAATCAGGTACCATTGCACAGCCGTGGTGGGTTCAAATTACGAAGTAAAATAACCGGAGATCCAACCTTGAGTAGTAAATGGTGCGGTGACATCCCTGGCAAATCCAATGAGTTCAAAAAATCTGTTAGATAATTTACAGCTTCGTTGGAATCCCAAACTGTATCAATAGATTTGTATGACATCAAGTCCCCTGGCAAGAACTCTTGTATCTTGATATTCAAATCGTTCACGTCCACATTTTTTCTGTTCATGCCTGCCAAAATTGCTCTTTCTGCCAGCCACTCATGATTCATGTATTGTTTGTGTGCTTCGGGAAATATTTGGCCATTGAGATTATTTTGCGAATTAATGATTGTGCAGAAATCAGTTGGTTATTTTATGCATACAGTATTTTTGTGTAAACCAACTTTTCCATCGCCGATATCTAACAGCTGTTTTGAGAATATTACAGCGGATGGATCTTGAAGCATTTGAACGCGCATATTTACTTTTAGTTGTACTTTTTCAACATTACGCCACAGTGGCGATGATTTTAAGCAAGCATTGATGTCATCAACGTATGTTAAACGTGGAATAATGTGAAGTATTTGTCTGAAATCACCTGAAAGGAGTAACAGAGAGAGAAATAGTTTGTCGTTGTTTTTATGTCCTTCAATGTCCTGTTCAACGCCTCTAGGGAATGTTTGTTTACTGGGTGAGAAGTGACACCGGTAGACGCCTGGCGGGAATAAATGATCGAGTGATAATTGATCAGTTATATACCTCGAAGGGTTGAAAATTATTAAAGTACTAATATCTATAAAAAAATGGGGATTGGTGATAGAATAGTGAAAATTTAGGATCTTATGTATTTTTTAATGCCAAATCATAAAACAGTAAAAAGAAAACAAATTTTGACTAAGAAAAATGTGTACAAAATGTGTTTACTGCCTATTCTCAGTCCTACCTAGTATACACACAAAATTTCATAAAAATCGGTCAAGCCGTTTCGGAGGAGTTCGACCACAAACACTGTGACACGAGAATTTTATATATTAGATATATAAGATCTATCTATCTATCTATCTATCTATCTATATATATATATATATATATATATATATATATATATATATATAAAATCACAGAATACTAAACATGTTTCATTAAACAGTTAAATAATAAATGTGTCCATAGTTAAGTTTGTAAGCAAAAATAAATTAGAAATCAAACAAGTAATATTAAAATCTAATAACACATATAAAGTTAAAGAATAGAAAAAATAATGTTCCTACAGGGCGACTCGAACTTGGAACCTTGCAGTTATTGGCAACCAGACACGAGAAAGCAGCAGTGGAGGGAATAGCAGCATATATAGGTAAATATTATTTACCAACGTCTTTCACAGTCATAACTGAAGAACACCGATTTTTGAGTTTTGGCACTTTAGAAATACTAGTGCAATATGTTAGAAGCAATAATTTATTAACAAGAAGGCAATCATCGTAAAAAAAATAAATATATTTTATAATAGAGGTAAATGGATTCATCGCCCTCCTTAAAAATTTTGTGATCTCGAAGAATTTTCACAGCAGATGTATCATCATACACTTCCCTAAAGAATTTCAAATTCATCATCATCAACATTTGAAACACTGATATGTCTTCTCAGCTGTAATTGTTGCTATGGTTACAGTTGTTCACTTGTTAACAATGGAATTGCTTTGTAATAGTGAGTGAAAAAGAATACAGTAATGTTTTGGCTAACTTGAAGTGTTGTTTATTTTAATGTGGTAAAAACATAACAAATTGGCGACGAGGATAAAAAGAAGAAATGGAAATCAAGGTTACTGAAGAAATAAGAAAGTTAAAGCTTTCTAGAGCATCTATCAAGAGTAAGTTAACTCACTTGGGAAAATATCTGGATCAAGGGAAGCCAGAATTTCAAGAAGATATAAGTGTAAGATTGAGTCTTTTAGAAGCAAATTGGGAAAAATTTAAAGACATTCAAGAGAAAATAGAATTGTTAACTAGTAATGAGGAATTTGAAAATGAAATTGAGCATCGTCATAGAGTGGACGATATCTTCACAGAATTGAAGGTAAGGCTCAAGCAGTATTTAAATTCTGAAACTCTGAATGGACCTAATTGTGAAACTAGAGATCAAGTTAAGTCCTCCCTAGTAAGTACTACTGCTAACCTTAATTTTGTTCCATATGATGAGCAGGAGTCATTCACTAATTTTGTGAATAGGTTAAATGTTTTTATGCATTTAAAAGGGATAAACGATGAACTGATTAAAGTCTACACACTACTACATGCATTAACTCCACTTGTTCATCAGAAACTGTATGACCTCTATTCACCAGAAGATCCATTGTCAAAAACCTACATAGAATTAGTTATTCTGTTAAAGAATTATTTAGAGCCTCAAGCCAGTCTCTTAGCTATACAGCATAAGTTCATTTGTAGGGAACAGAGACCAGAGGTATTAGTTAGTGAATTTGCCTCAGATTTAAGGAAATTAGCTGCAGACTGCAAATTTTTGTGCGAATGTGGGAAGTCTGTTGCAGAAATGTTAATTTGCCTACAGTTTATTAGAGGGTTGAAAGACTCGGAAATTCGAACTAGAATCATGCAAGAAAGGGAAATAAAAAAATGTAATGAGATTTTAGAAATGGCTAAAGCTATTGAATTATCGAAAGTGGAGAATGAGATATTCACATCAAGCAAAAATAATTCTTTACATAAACTAGAATCTAAGGAACAAAAAGGTTATGTGGAGAAAATAGAGAAGGCTTCTCAAAATAAGGATAAAAATCGCTTATCTGGTAGACGTTATTTCTGGTGTGAAAATACTTCTTATATAGCCAATCAATGTATGTTTAAATCTGCAATTTGTCGAGCATGTAAGACTGTTGGGCACCTTGCTAGAGTCTGTGGAGAATTTAAGAGAAAATCAGTGCATCAAGCTGAAGAGAAAGGAGCAGAACTTGATTCCCACGAAATAAATAGTTTATCAGGGCAAAGCACAGATAAATTTATCGCCAAATTAGACATTGAAGGAAAATCTGTAGCAATGGAAGTTGACACTGGAGCAGCCCTAAGTGTGTATCTCCTGCTCCTTCACTTTGGCAGAGATTTATGGACACCATGTTGCAAGGAGTTGATGGAGTCGCATGCTTTTTCGACGATATAATAGTCCAGGGCTCGACGTTCGAGGAAACATTAGCCAGGCTCAAGACGGTGTTAAGCCTCATCAGAAAATATAACCTCCGCCTAAACAAGGATAAGTGCAGTTTCTTTCAAACAAGCATAAAATATTTAGGTCATATTATAGATGAGAAGGGGCTTCATAAATGTGGGGATAAAACTGAAGCAATTGAAAAGACCCCAATCCCTAAGAACATAAGTGAATTAAGAACCTTCCTAGGTATGGCAACTTACTATAGTAAATTTATCCCAGGATTTTCAACCATCGTACACCCATTGTGTCGATTACTTCAAAAAGGACAAGACTACAGATGGGCAGCACAATGTCAGAAGAGTTTCAGGACATTGAAGAAAGAAATCACGAGTGAAAGGGTGTTGGTCCATTTCAATACCAACTTACCTCTCATTCTAGCAACGGACGCATCACCAGTAGGTCTTGGAGCAGTCTTATCCCACAGGTTTCCTGATGGCTCTGAAAAGCCAATAGCTTTCGCCTCGCGGACTTTAACAAACAGTGAGTCACAATACAGTCAAATTGACAACGAAGCAGTGGCAATATATTGGGGCCTGAAGAAGTTTTTTCCTTATTGTTATGGCCGTAAATTTACATTAGTGACGGATCACGGTTTCCATGCCAAGGTTTCCAGTGGGACATTGTAATAGGAATAGAGTGGATGATCAAACTGTATTTCAGTTAAATCAAATAGGAACCCTTTTAATAGTCAGGAAGGCGATTGCAAAGGAGTCTGACCAAGATCCAGAAATAAAAGAAGTCATGTCTGCTTTAAAGAAGGGAACCAGTTTGAAGAAATTTGGAATAAATGACGAGTACACACTGGAAAGTGGATTTATTCTTAAGGCACCGAGTCGTTATTCCGAAGTCACTTAGAGGTGAGATCTTGAAGGAACTACACATTGGGCACCTAGGGATTGTTAAGATGAAGGCATTAGCAAGGAGCTACTGCTATTGGCAAGGGAGAGATCGTGATATTGAACTGCTAGCTGGATCTTGTAACCAATGTTGCCTGAAGAGAAATCAACCTCCGAAGTGTGAACTCCATCCTTGGGAATCCCCTACAGGTCCATGGCAACAAATCCATATCGATTTCGCTGGTCCTTGTCTAGGGGGTAATTATTTCTTCATTGTAGTCGATGCTTTCACTAAATGGGTAGAGGTTATACCCTCGAAAACTAAAACATCCAGTTGGTGCAATAAGGAGCTGTTATCGCTTTTTACTACCTTTGAAATTCCATATGTTTTAGTTTCAGATAACGCAAGACAATTTACCTCTCATGAATTTCAGGAATTGTTGAAACAGAATGGAGTGGTACATAGAAGGTCTGCTCCATTCCATCCACCGACAAATGGGCAGGCTGAGAGATTTGTGCAAACAATTAAAAATTCTTTGTATGCCATGCAGAACGAGAAGGGGAATATACACTGGAAACTTTCCCGTCACCTCATGCATTTACGAGAGGCTCCTAATGCTACCGGAAGTTCTGCTTACAAACTAATGTTTGATAGAGAAATAAGGTCAAGACTTGCGGTTATGTTCAAAAACAAAAACAGGATACCACTGGAAATGATGAAACAAGCCCGAGAGGATGAAACAAGAGCCAGAAGATTTCAGGTTGGGGACCGTGTTCAAGCTCGAAACTATACAGACCGGCACAAAAAGTGGAGCTTTGGTATTGTTGTGCAAAGACTGGTGACCTCCATTATGAGATTAAGATAGATAAGGGACCCATTTGGAAAAGACACGTCAATAAAATGCTACTCACAAAATTTAAGGGGGAGGATTGATATGTCTTCTCAGCTGTAATTGTTGCTATGGTTACAGATGTTCGTTTGTTAACAATGGAATTGCTTTGTAATAGTGAGTGAAAAAGAATACAGTAATGTTTTGGCTTACTTGAAGTGTGGTTTATTTTAATGTGGTAAAAACATAACAGAAACAATGCACAATTTTTTTAATGTGTAATGCTTTTTATGACACATTTAAATTATAATTTTTAAAACAACTTATTCTTTTACTGGTGATGTAATAACAAAAAGTACGGGCAATTTTCTCAAGAATTTTCTGAGCAATTGATACAGCTTATTTTATACATTTCAATTAATAAATTTTAAAAATAACCTGAATTTCCTCCTCTGACATATTCTCTCCCAATTCTTCATTAATTTTTTTCAGATCTTCAAATGTTATAAAACCTTTCCCACTTTCATCCATTAGTCGGAAAGCTCGTCTCAAGTCATTTTCACTGCATATATCTCTATTTTTCATTGTAATCACTTCACTAAGATCGGATAAATAAACAAAGCCTAAAATAGAACAAATCGTTTAGGAAACTGATCAATTAATCAAATTAGTAGAGAAGAGAAACAATTGTTGAGATTAAGAAGGGATATAGATCATTGGTGTCCAGTCATTCTGGTGAGAAATGTAGCCTTCACAAAACAGAATAGTTCTCCCTTTCCTCCATAGCCCTGAAGAAGGCTTCCATGTCCAGCCGAAATGATGGCTTGAATATAACTCATTTTAGTTATAAAATGTAGTTTTATTCAACACATGACCGAACCGCTCTGATCTACACCTTCTAAATCACATAATAGTAGAAATGAAATATTTCAATGCCTTCACAAGTTTTATTTTGGGTGCTAATAGCTTTCAGAAGCTCCTTCTATCATCTTTGGAGTTGTGACAATACAAAAACATAACAAAAACTTTGTTGCATATCAATAAAAACCCACCATCTCCTGCTTATGAATCTAAGGCTTATGACTTTAAGGCTTGCTGTTCACGTATGCCTGTGAATAACTGCTGATGAATTTCGATAATTTATGGTAAATTTCAATTAAACTTCCTTATTACGAACTTTTCCATACCCGCGCATGCGTATGTTGACAAATTTAGTTGTTTACATTAGCTCTCATAACCTGCACAACAGTGAACTTAAGTGCTTAATAACTTCTTTCCTAGTTAAATCCGACGTTTTTTTTTATCGTATTCGTGTTTAGTGCATCAAAATACGTTATTGTGCAAAGTTTGAAAGAAATCGGTTTTGAGGGCTGGAAACTGCATTTTTACCAATAATTTTAATATTTGGCCATCATTAAATCACTAAAATTTATTATAAATACCTTCACTGTTGGGATCTAGCTGCCTGGCAATTTCATTAAAATCGTAAACACACTGGTCAAGATTCAAGGCTTTCAGTATTACCTAAACAAAAAAAAAAAAAAAAAAAGATAAAAAAGGAGAAAAGTTAATCATTCCACCTGAACTACTCTGTCCATAAGCTCCTTAGTTTGTAACAGGTATTGCAAACTACTATTCCTATTATACCACAAACATTACTTATCAGTAATAGATCTTTAAACTATTGTATAATTTACTCGGAGTCTGTTGTTTATATTTTTTTCAAAACAACAATATTCTTACAAACATATAAATCTTTGTATTTATATATGTACGTATAAGTACAAGAGCTATTAAACAAACCGCGCGCTATATACCATAGAAGCCAAAAGCATGCACCCCAAATCTAAAGTACTTAAACTTAGTTTCGTTTCTACTCACATTTTAGATTTGCAGCGCTAGCGAGCCTGTGGAGTTTTTCATAGATAATTATAATATTTTGTATTTTTAATAAGATTATTTGTATAAGCGACGTTGACCTTGAATGATTTGATGTTTATTTTCAATTACATATCTAGGATTGCTATATTCACATACTGTTATTTTTTTTTTTTAATATTCTGGCAATTTACTAATTTGTATTCATGAGAATGGCTCGTAAATATTGGGAATTAACATTAAGCGATGCGCCGCCATGCGGAAAATATCGGAACTAGCGAGAAAGGTATACGTGCATTGTTTACACATGTAAAGCTATTGTGTTTTTCTTGCTATTTAATAATTTCCCAACTGTTTTATGACAAATTTGTCTTTTTAAAGACAACATGAACCTTTCCCTTTCACAAAGTAATTATTTTTAAACAATATATGTAACAGGTAGTGAAATAATTCACATTTATGCAACCTTCACTCTTGTGTGAATATGAACAGCTTGCACCCATTTTACCCGAATTTGATTTAATTTCTGAAATTCACTTCTAGAAGTTTTTGAGTTCATATGTTTGCAGGTACTTGTTTTGTATGTTTCATAACATAGGAAAACGAATGAAACCATTTTCAAGGCGATAGCTCTAACCGTTCCTGAGAAAAAAGGAATCAATGTTTTTGTAAGTTATTATTTTTTTGTGGGTACTTAGAATCGCGGGATTCAATTGAAATATTTTCCACATCTTGTAAATGAATCCCAATTAATATGTTTAAATGTTGGTTATATTTGGAGTTAAGGAAGTATGCGAAAAAAATGTATTAATAGACATGAAAAGTTTTCGGATCTTCAAACATTTTTCGTAAATATCTCGATAACGGTCGGGAAATCGTGCTAAGTGGAAAGTGTCCATTCGAATGCTTACTAAATTCTCGACAAAAAAGATTCTGAAGCAACATTTGATGGGGCAACGTCAATCAGAGATATAAGCGCTTAAAACTTAAAAAGTGTTTGTTTTGTTGTTTTGAAAGGGGTTTTCTCTTTGTTTATCTTACTTCTTAATTGGTTATATTTTGTTTTAAATTGCATTTATCAGTAAAATTAGTATTGCAGTAAAATAAGCTAAGAAACGGTGAAAGGTATTGGTAATAAGTTTGGAGTGGCAGTGGTAATCAAGATGGCTGTGGCTAATCACGATGACGTAGTTTGTTTTGAATTCTCCTATATATAACCTTCCTTATAGCCTCAAACTGAAGTTATCGTTATTTCTTATTTTTTAGAAAGATTTTTAGAATGGAATTATATTCGCCACGAAGCTCATATTTACAGTTGATTATAACAGTAAAACGAATTTGCTAATAAAACAAGATACTTAAAATGACAACAAATTTTTGGTTGTTCAGAATAGATCCTTCTAAGCAAAAGTCGAAGAGTGAGTACGTTTTCAGTACATAATTGTATTGACTTATACATATTAAGAATTATCCGCTTCTGTGTAAGTTGGCTACTGTTTCCTGTGATTTGTCATGCTAATCTATTCCATTTCTTCTAGATGTACGCAACCGCGCTAAGATGACGCAGTTCCTGCGAGTCGGACTTTTTAACACGACATATCCATTTTTTTAATCGATCTTCAAGGGCCGATCTTATAATGAACTAGCTGAATACCCGTGCTTCGTCACGGCAGATAAGTAGTTATTTTATTGCGTTAAATAATGTTTAATTAAAATTACGTTACTATACAATTCTGTGCAGTTTATTACAGCACGGTTCCCGTCATACTATATTTTATTCAATGGGCGTTAAAATTTAAAAGTTTATTTTTCCAAGAAGTCATATGGTAACACCCAATATATTTACGAGTATTACCAAGGTTATAGGCGAGGAGGCTGTGCAAGGGTTCCGAATATTATTACCTCGCCTGGAAAACCTATGGATATGCCATACATCACGTTTTGACCGGGACTGTCCCGGTATTTTGCAATTGTTTCGGTGTCCCGCCCGGTTTTATCAATGTCCCGGAAAAGTTACTTTTCTACAATTAACATTTTTACTACAGCTCACAGTGTCAAAGAAATGAGAAGTAATCTAACTGTAAAACGCTGGAACTACCTGCACAGGCTGCCCGCTGCCAGACACTACTATTTGGCTGAGAGATTGTTTTAAGAAAATCAAGTAGCAAAAAAAGTTCCCTTCTTATTTTTAAGGTTTGGGTAGACTAACAGTTTAGGATTCCCCCTTCCCGTTAGTTGCTAGGCTTAAAACTCACCAACCATTTTGCTTATGATTTGTACTCTTTTTATTCCCCCCCCCCCAAATTCTCCAAAAATATGGCAAGCCTATCTGACGGGGACAGGCTGAAAAGAAACGCAATTAAAACTCTATGAGGGACAGTTAATTTCTAGTAATTCAAGGTCTGCCATCATAGTTGAAATTAACCTCAATTAGAAATAAAACTATGAGATAGATAATGTACGGTAACAGCTGTTCTTTATCGTCCTAGCAACGCAGGCTGCATAGGCTTGCCTTCTCTAACCAACTCAAACTTTAAACCCCCCTAAAAATGCTTAAAAATACGAATATCAAAAAATCCTTTCTTAGCGAGTGCCTACGTTATATAGGGAGTGTCCATGCAAAATTTCAAAATTTTCTGTAGAGCGGTTTGGGCTGGGGGATGATAGATGAGTGAGTGAGTGAGTGAGTGAGTGAGTGAGTGAGTGAGTGAGTGAGTGGTATTTGAGAAATATATAGTAGATTGATCTTCAAGAGCCAATCTTTTATAGAAACGATCTATCAAGAACACCGTAAAATAAAGCTTTTTTTTTTTTTTCTTTTTTTTTTTTTTTTTTTTTTTTCATTACAAATATTCAAATACTTAATCTCACCTCTTGTTACTCAATCTCATTTCAGAAGCATTTTCATTTATTTAATTGAAGAAGAAATTTACAGAACTGTGTTCTATGTCCAGTAACACACTTTGAATAAAACATTTACATTATACAACGACTCAATACCTTCGTTTCACCAACTAGAAAGCAATATAATACAAATAAGGTTTCAAACTGTGCTCTTAATTTGTATAACCATTTTTGTCTATTGTTATTTTTATTTTATTATATTTTTTCTCATATGATAAACATATATATGTATATGTAATAATACCCATATGTTTCAATATAATGTAACTGCAGAAGCTTCATTAAATATTATTTCTGATGAAAAATAATCTTAAATATTTTAGCTTTAGGCTAGATATATAGTTTTCATATTATCAAGCATTCAAATCGACTTATTTAGGTCGATTCACGAATGAGATTCGAAATGAAATACGAATTTTGTAACGAATTGTAAATAATCGTGAAATGATCCATATCAAGAAGATCCATATCGTAGATCAATCTGAGCTTAGAAGATCTTCTGATACTAGGAGATCCATATCGTAGATCGATCTTCTGAGCCTCGGGAATTGATCCATATAGAAGATCGATCTTCTGAGCCTAGAAGATCGATCATTTGAATCGCTCTGAACTCATCGATCTTTTTTGTGGATCGATCTTTTCATTTCGTATTGAGTCGAATTAAAAGATCTTTTCACATTCGAGAATCGCCTATCACTAGCTAGTATATATATATATATATATATATATATATATATATATATATATACACATATACACATACATACATACATACATACATACATATACATATACATATAAATTTGAACCACCGTTATTTTCGTACTACACCATATTACAGTCATAATGGGTTGATGCCTTTTCTTTTAAAAAGAAAAGCCACCACCTCTAGTGTGAATCGAACGGAGTGCTCACCTTTTAGCTGAGCCACTAAACAATTATTTATTTTATTTAAAAAAATATATAAATATTTATTTTTTTATTTAAATTTTAACGTCCATTTATTATTAACTACGAATTTTAGGACGGGTTATCTATAGGTTACCACCCTAATATATAAATATGACATTTAGATTTCAAATATATTTTATGACATATGTCATATATATTCAAAAATATACATGACATTTAGATTTCAAATATATTTTCGATACTTTTACGAAGAATTACATTGAAATTCCATTCCATATAAATCAATTCTATTTCCTCGCCCAAAAGATTTTTAGGCTAGATCTTTTCTATAGGAAGCATGTTGTTAGGCTTAGTTAGTTGTGAAGTTGTATATTTCATAGAAACCCACATAACTTCACGAAGCTCCGTCTAAACCCGCTTCTGGAATTACTACGGAAAACTAACTTATTTTCTTTTTTTATGTTCTTGTATAAGAGCTTTAATTAGAAATAAAAAACACGGTTGAACATAATAAAATGTTATTATTATTAATCGAAATATTTATATTTTGTAAGTACAAAACGTAGCCAAGCCAATCTATATATATATATATATATATATATATATATATATATATATATATATATAACACGTGTTTGTCTGTTTATCTGTTTGTTCCTCCGCATCGTTTGACCGATCCACATCGTTTGACTGATTTTTACCAAACTTGGCACACAGGTAGGTCTTCATCCGGGAAGTCTCGTAGGCTAGGTCAACAATTTCTACCAGCTGTATGTTTGTTCCTTATACAAATTCACACTGTTTATCCGATTTTGACCAAACTTGGCAAATAGGTAGGCCTTGATACGGGGAGTGTCATGGGCTAGGTCAAAAACGTCGACCAGCTGTCTGTCTGTATGTTTGTTCCTTATACAAATCCACACAGTTTGACAGATGTTTATCATACTTGGCACACAGGTAGATCTTGATACGGGGAGTGTCATAGGCTAGGTCAAAAAAGCCTACCAGCTGTCTGTTTGTTCATTGCACAAATCCACGCTGTTTGGCCGAACTTGGCACACATGTATGTCTTGACCCGGGGGTTGTTAAAGGCTAGGTTAAAATCGTCTAGAACTCACAGGCCGGAGGTCACGGGTTCGAAACTGTGAACCCGAACAGATACAGATTTGTGTTATTAGATCTTAAGATTACTTATATGTTTTCCAATTTATTATAGATGCCGAAAGTAGGTGTAGCATGGCACGGCGGGTAGTTCAATAAAAATGTGGGTACTTACTCTGAGATGTTTTATTGATATTCTACCATCAAAGTTACTCTCCCGACAAGTACTCCGAAATAAATTGTGGATTTCCGGAATTTCAACACTTTTTGAACAAGAAGGCTTCACTAAAAAAGTCGACTCTGAGCTGACTTTTTCAAACTTAGGACTTGGAGCTGTGTTGGACTTCTGAAACCATTAAATGATAATTACAAATATTTTTAAGATTAAGCTTTAAACCTTAGCAATATACCATAGAATTTACAAATCAAAATAATAATATTAAATATCTTACTGCGCTTATTTTTGAGCTTTTAGAACTCATCTTCGACGCGAACATGAACTAAATCAAGTGTGTTTTGTTATAGCCATAGTAACGTTTAATTACAAGCCTTAGATACTTACGTTTTTTTCTTTTTAAAGATTCTTGATAGTAAAGCTGCGCCAATGTCTATTCATTAAATTAAATTTGTGCCAATTAATTGTAACTAAACATTTTTTAACTATTTTCTTTTCTGGTCAAACTTTTCTATATAGGGATATTGATGTCTTAATTTTTTCTGTCAAGTGTATTCTGTTATTGATTCGTCTCAAGCTTTGATTTTCAGCGCAGAAGTAATTTGTACTAATTATATCTTAATTTCAGGATTTTACTTGTCATTTCTGTGAATTTCCGAAATATTAGTTGTTGATATTTCTGAATAGAGCGTGCTGGTGTGCCTGTGAGAGGGGGTTAAATGACACTGAAACGCCGATAATTCATCGGGATGAATCAGCTCTCCGACCATAGAGAATCTAAAGTAAACTTGAATCCTCCTACCTTTAAGTGCTCTTCTGTAAACAATGGCCAGATATGACATCGTAGCTTCATGTATTATGTTTTTATTGACGCTCAGAACTTAATGCGCCTTGGAAATATTTTTTTATACCATGTGGAAGTGTCATAAATGTGGAAAACCTGTATATTTTGGTGAGTATTGTGTTTTAACTTGATATAATTGTTTTGCCTCCGTGTTATGATTAAATCGTTTTGTTTTTAATGATAATCTCTTGATTATTTAATTAAATTACTATATATATTTTCTGTAGTTTTTGTTTGTAATTAGATTAGATTTCTTGAGGCTTCAATATTAATCACTCATTTTTCAAGCCAAAGGTATCAAGTTTTCCTATATTTATAATTAACTTAGCTTTAAATTTCAATAAGACTATTGTTTTTACAAGAAACAAACAACCTTACAAATATTTAATATCAAGAAAATCAGCTGGGTGTTGCCTAATTACTTTGAAGAAGATGTACACATATTTAATGGAATAGTTTTATATTAAAATCTTCACTACAGGCTCAATTTTGGGAAGAATTTAGTTGGCTGAAAAAACAAGTAGATTCGTTTATTTTTAATGAAGCTTGTGTAAGGATGTTTTATTAAGGAGCCCTCACACTGGCAAAAAATTATCTCAAAATTTTGAGCACAAATATTGAGCTTATTTTTGTACAAAATATTGAATGTTCGTGGACCCCTCACACTGCACAAAAATATTGCACACATCTGTATAATTTTATAACGGCCGTTATCTTTTTTAAGGCAGTTCAACCACTTGGGTCATTGTTTCCCATGTATATATGTGCAATTGAAAATGCATTAACATAAAAATGCAGCAGAATGTATTATTTGAATAAAAATATTTAATAGAATTAATATATGTTTAATAGACAGGATAAAATAAAGATGAAAAAAGCATATAAAATACTTAAAAATGTATTGTAAATGCACACAACCTAAATGACACACAAACAATTGCGCAATATTTTGTCAGCCCCCTTACACAGCACTCTCATGCTAAAAAATATTGACAGGTCCGCAAAAATTTTCTAAACTTTCAGAAAACTTTTGAACACCCTACAAAATATTGAATACCCCTTTTTATGCACAATATTTCTCATCACATTCACAATAATTATGTACAAAACCGACTTCTTCAAAATTTTGAGCAACATTTTTGCCAGTGTGAGAGCCCCTTTACTCTTGTGTTTTGTTAGTATAACAGATTTTTGGCTCTGTTAATAGCATCCTTCATCTGTGGAGTAACACATGGAAATTAATAATTTTTTTGAACTGACGAACTTTTAACTATTAGAGGATAATTATATCAGAATGGACTAGGATATTCGTTGGAAGTCAGATGGTTTTTTGGTTGGATTGGGCTTTAGCGCAAACAACTTCTAGGTTATTAGGAAGTGTGATGGATCTATGAAATTCTGAAACCAGAGTTTGGGCGACTTTTTGTTTTGTTTTAGAGCATGATTGCACCTAGGCCAATAGCTTCGCATTGGTTTATTGGTTTCAAAAGCAGACAAAGAATTTCAGTTTGAAGAGTAACATTAATGGAGGAGGCTTTTCTACTCTCATTTCGTTATAGAGCAATTAATAATAATACCACTTGTAAATTTTGTATAAAATGGAGAGCCTTCGGATTCTATATGTTACATTATGATGGGGCAGAAGTTACTGCCTGTAATGGGTTTCTCGTTGTCATAGTCAAGATTGTAACAGTCTCATAATCATATTACATTGTGACAATGTAATGAGCTCAATCACCTGCTCAAAAATGGTCTGATTTTTATTAAATTTGGTACAGTTTTTGAGTTTATATGCTTGCAGGTACTCGTTTTATATGTTTTTTAACATAGAAAAACGAATTACACCATTTCATTAATAGGCATGAAAAGTTTTCGGATCTTGGTATATTTTCTAAAATAGCTCAAAAATGTTTGGGAAATCATTGTAAGTGGAAGGTGACTATTCAAAAGCTTACTACATTCTCTACAAAAAAAGGTTCTGATATCATTTTCGATGGGGTTATGTCAATTAGAGAAATAAGTGCTTAAAACTCTGAAATTGTTCTTCTGAACAGGTTTTTGTCTCTGGTTACTTTTCTTATTAATTGGTTGTTATTGTTTTTATAGGTGTTTAACATTAAAATTAATCTAGGTTTCACAACAAATGAAAAAGGCCAATCAGGTCTCCCAGTTTCACAATCCTTTATTCAAACAATATTTCGGCTCATGCCATCATCTGGAAATCACTAATATCACAGCTTAAAAAATATATATCACAAAAATTTTCACAATTTTGCTCGTCATTTATTATTACCAACCATAGATATAGATGCTAGATATGACTGTCCCCAGACAGTACTGTCTGGGGACAGTTTCCTGTTGTTGCGCCTTAAATCTTCCTTCTTTTTTAGATTTTATTTTATATTAATAATAATAATAATAATAGATAATAATTATAATCAGAGGGTTAAGTCGTCGTCGAACCCACGACCACTTAACACTCTGTGCCAAAGGGTCGTGGGTTCGATTCCCACTATTGGGTGGTGGCTTTTCTTTAGAAAAAAGAAAAGGCATCAACCCTACCCTGGCTAGAAAAGGGTGGTAACCTATAGATAACCCATCCCAAAATTCTTAGTTAATAATAAATGGATTTTTAAATTAAAATAAATAAATAATGAAAGATCAAAGCCTTCCAATAACTGCTTCTATTTCTGTACTAATGACACAACGGATATAAAAGGAACCACACTAAGATGACAGAGTTCCTGCTAGTTGGACTTTTTTTGTAAATGCTTATAGTAGAAAAATGTATTTGTCAATAAAATAGGATAGGGGAAATTAGAAGCAATTCCTTGTTAGAAATGGAGCTTTCCGAGCAGTATTCGAAGATGCGGTGTTAATATTTTTTACTATTGTACTGCTGTCGGTTTCATTCTTCAGATTTTTTTTTTTCTTTATTTACCATACTTTTTAATTGTTGTTTTTCAAAAATGCATTGAACAGTGAAATGAGTATTCTAGTTTTGTATTGACTTATAGAGCCTTCCTTAAGAATGAGGATAGAGTAATTACCAATTCTATGTAATTTGGCTGCTGTCAGTTTCCTGTGCCTTGTGGCACTTAAAATATTGCCTTTATTTAAGATAGATTTTTAACAAAAGATCAAAACAACCAATAACTGTTTCTATTCCTTTACTAATGGGACTAGGGATAAGAAATGAAACGTCCTAAGATGATGCAGTTCCTAAGAGTCGGTATTTTTTTTCTTTTGAGTTTCATGCTTTGCCCTTTTCTGAAACAGTTTTAGATTTTTAGTTATATATTGTCATCAGTTTATCCAAAAAAAATAAATAAATAATAAATGTTATTGGAGAATGATGTGGTTCATTGGTTACAGCCGAAAGGAAGCAATCTCTCGGCTACGATTGGCATCCAGAGTGCTTAAGATGTGAAGAATGTGGAAAGCGTCTAAATCCTGGTCAACATGCGGAAGTAAGAAAAACAAATCTTTCTATTTTAAACTTTTAGCGCGGTTCCTCCCTCCCCCATAGGGAGGAACCCCGCTTATAAGGTTGATACAATGAAACTATCCAGAAGTGCCGACAAGAAAATTTCGCGTTTCAGAACCCCTAGAGACCGAAAATAACGGTGGTTCAAATTTGTATATATATATATATATATATATATATATACAGGGTGTCCCGTAAATGTCTAGTCATATTGTGAGGGGTGATAGAGGACCCTTAGGGGAACAAAAAATGTTCTATGACGATTTCCCGAATTCCCGCCCATAAGGGAGAAAACGTCGTTTTATTGTTTTTTCGAGACAAACGTACTTTTTAGAAGAATAATCGTTGTAGCTCCGTCCCAGGTGATACTACTAAAACGGGTGTGAAACCAATCGAAAGCTGAGTAAATTTACTATAAGACTAGTTGAGAGTAAACGTAAAAATGAATGAATGTAAGTATGTATATCTTACCAAAAGAAGGCAATTCTAAATTTCCTGACATTTTATTGATATTTCTTTCCAGCGTTACTCCTCAATAAGGAGGATCTGAGATTTCCGGGTTTCAGAAAAACTTCCTCATTTAACTAGCTTTCCATTCATGTATCACAACCCTGGGTTATTGAAGTATTTGAACGATTTAAGAACAAAAGTTTTAAAAAAAACATGGATCTGAGAAAAGAAAATTATATTTTTTTCTTCAATTCATTCAAAAAGCTGAAGGGAAATATTTTTTTTTATAAATGTTTACATAAATATTAAGTAAATATTTACTTAAAAGAATAAAAAAAAATACTTCCACGGATATAAAAAAAAATCTTAAAACATTAAATAAATAAAATACACATTTATTTTGAATTTATTAATTCAGGTAACTAATACTGGGTCCAGGAGGCGGCCATTAAGGAACCCCAACCATACATTAACCTCAAAAATTACTATTTTTACCTAAATCACGCATTTGAACACATTTTTACAGGACTATGTACATATTATTTATGAGGGATAGAATTTTTAATTACCACAACAAAAACGCATGGGCTCAGAATCCCAGTGAGTTTCACAAGCGTAGCCATCAGTATTAATTTAAGGTAAAGCATTTGTTTTCTAAATATAAGTACCTGTAAAAATGTGTTCAAATGTGTGATCTAGGTAAAAATAATAATTTTTGAGATTAATGTATGGTTGGGGTTCCTTAATGGCCGCCTCCTGGGCCCAGTATTAGTTACCTGAATTAACAAATTCAAAATAAATGTGTATTTTATTTATTTACTGTTTTAGGAATTTTTTTTATATTCGTGGAAGTAATTTTTTTTATTTTTTTAAGTAAATATTTACTTAATATTTATAAAAATAAATATTTCCCTTCAGCTTTTTGAATAAACTGAAGAAAAAAATATAATTTTCTTTTCTCAGATCCATGTTTTTTTTAAAACTTTTGTTCTTAAATCGTTCAAATACTTCAATAACCCAGGGTTGTGATACATGAATGGAAAGCTAGTTAAATGAGGAAGTTTTTCTGAAACCCGGAAATCTCAGATCCTCCTTATTGAGGAGTAACGCTGGAAAGAAATATCAATAAAATGTCAGGAAATTTAGAATTGCCTTCTTTTGGTAAGATATACATACTTACATTTATTCATTTTTACGTTTACTCCCAACTAGTCTTATAGTAAATTTACTCAGCTTTCGATTGGTTTCACTCCCTTTCTAGTAGTACCACCTGGGACGGAGCTACAACGATTATGTTTCTAAAAACCACGTTTGTCTCGATAAAACAATAAAACGACGTTTTCTCCCTTATGGGTGAGAATTCGGGAAATCGTCATAGAACATTTTTTGTTCCCCTAAGGGTCCTCTATCACCCCTCTCAATATGACTAGACATTTACGGGACACCCTGTATATATGTATATATTTATTTATAAATATATATATATATATATATATATATATATATATATA
Organism: Gonocerus acuteangulatus; assembly: GCA_946811695.1. Taxonomy (NCBI): domain Eukaryota; kingdom Metazoa; phylum Arthropoda; class Insecta; order Hemiptera; family Coreidae; genus Gonocerus; species Gonocerus acuteangulatus. The sequence goes on from OX328123.1 coordinate 156,332,472, forward strand.
TATATATATATATATATATATATATATTTGTCTGTTCGCTCATTTCTGGCTTCCCTGATGGTCCGATTTTGATGAAATTTGGTACAAAAATCTATCGTCCAATTTGAAAGGTCAAGTTCGTTAACCAGCAAAATCCGCCCACTGGAAGATGGCGTTTGGGGCGAAATTCGCGCAAAAAAAAATCGTAACGCTTACGTTTTTGAGTTCATAAGCTTGTAAGTACTCTTTTTAAAGGCTTCTTGGGCTAGGAAAACGAATGGAACCATTTTCAATGCGATAGCTTTAACCGTTTTCGAGAAAACTGAAAAAATAATTGTTGAATGCCGTTTTTGGTTCGGGTACTTAGAGTCATGGGATTCAGTTGAAACATTTACTGCATGTTCTACTTTCATTAAAACTAATATGTTGAAATTTTGGTTGCGTTTGGAGTTAAGGAAGGGTTAGAATAAAATATTTTATTAACAGACATAAAAAAGTTTTGGTAACTTTGTATACTTTCCTTAATATCTCGAAAAAGGTTGAGAATTTTGGGAAACGGAAGGATACCATTAGAAAGCTTACTAAATGCTCTACAAAAAAGGTTCTAATGAAAGTTTTGATTAGGCGATGTCAATCGGAGAAATAAGTGCGTAAAACTTTAAAGTAATTGATTTCGCTTATTCGAACTGTTCTTTTTGTCTTTGATTTTGATACTTAAAATTATGGGATTCAGTTGAAACATTTTCTGCATGTTTGAATTTCATCAACACTAATATGTTAAAATTTTGGTTACGTTTGGAGCTAAGGAAGGATTAGAATAAAATATTTTATTAACAGACATGAAATGTTTTGGGAACTTCGTATACATTCCCTAATATCTCGAAGATGGTTAGGAATATTGGTAAACGGAGGGTTACCATGCGAAAGCTTACTAGATGTTCTAGAAAAAAGATTCTGAAACAATTTTTGATTAGGCTATGTCAATCGGAGAAAAAAGTGCTTAAACTTTGAAGTAATTGATTTCGTTTATTCGAACGGTTCTTTTTGTTTGTTGTTATTCCTTGTTATTTTTTAATTGCTTAAAGTTGGATAATGTATTTGACAATAAAACAGATTAATTAAAATAAGAAAAACAATTCATTGTTAAAAATATATCAGGCTGTACCGTATGAAATGTCAGCTTTGGATTTGTCGTTTTCCTTCAAATGTCTTGAAACTGTCGAGGCTCCTACTCCGAGTTCTTTGGCATATTCCCTAGTGTTTTTAATTGCTTATAGTAGTCAAATGTATTTGTCAATAAAACAGGATACGTATAATTAGAATCAATATTTTGTTTGTTAGAATTCGAAGATGCCGTATGAAAATCTAGATTACAGTACTGGTGTTGATTTCGTTCTTTAGAATTATTCTTGGTATTCCCTATTTTCATCTGTTACCCATAGTTTTTTATTGCTAGTAGGTTTATTGATTATAGATCTGAATCTATTTGGCTATAAAACAGGATACGTAAAATTAGTGACAATATTTCGGAGATTTCTGAGCGAAATACTTTTAAGATTTTCTACCACCACGAACAGCTTTTTTCCTCTATTTTTATCCACTAGATAGGCTTTATTTTGCATATTATTCTATATAAGTTTTATTCAGCAGGAGATTCTTATGAAATGTCGTGTTTTTGCTGTGGATTTTAAATACGATGTATCTAAGATTGGATAACATTAGCGAGTCTACATAGTTAAGAACCGACGACGGAGGATTACTTCTTGCTATGATTTAGTCTACATATGTATATTAAGTCCTAAATCCAAAAAATAAACTTCACAACGGTTAGATACTATGAGCGAATATGGCGGTTCAATGCCCGTAGAACACAAGGGGGCCGCAGGAAATTTACCTGCTAAGAGTTAATCCTCAAGAGCTGTAAATATACCCCAGGTATCTGCCGACACAAATACAAAGCCTAGGCGGAGAGCACCCCAAAAACACAGATCCAAACATAGGTTATATACTAAATATTCATAAAGACTACTTAGTTGTAAACCGATTCATCAATTAGCAATCAATAGTTTTCAACAAAGGTTATATACTAAATATTGATAAAAAGTATTTAATTAGAAAAAAATCAATATTCCACAAGACTTGTTTTTGGTCCATAGACTTAATTAGGTATATTATTCTATTGTAGTTGGGCAACTAAACTTTGTTTTATTTTGTTAAATAAAGTTTTTTTTTTTTGAATTGTTATTCGTCAAGACTTTTATTTGTCCTTGTGTATTTACTAGATACGTTTTATTCGGCATATTATTCTATATAGGCTATATTAGGCAGGGTATTCTACTCAATCTTGTGTACTTCTTCTTGATCCTACTGTACATGGGCGTATATAAAAACAATTTTGGGGGGGGGGCTGAGACCATTTCCAGGGTATGGAATACTAAATATTTATAGCTTGGAATAGTTTTAGGCAACTAAAACGCTATTACACGTAAAATAAAATATGTTTTATGAACTAAGTGATCTTATTTAATTTATTTTTAAGGGTTTTACGAGAAGTTTTATCATCAATTCAAAATTTTGGGAGGGGCGGCAGCCCCCTCAGCCCCCCCCTTCATATACGCCCATGCTTCTGTATCCTCTAGAAAGGCTTTATTAGGCATATTTTGTATTGATTTATAGAGCTTTGCTTTAGAATGAGAGCCAGATTCTGTAATTTTCGCTTCTGTGTAAAAGTTAGCTACTGTCGGTGTCCCTGACGCCTTAATATCACTTTTATTCGAGATGTTCGAGAGGATTTTGACAATTTTCACGAGATATATAAAAAAAATAAGTTTATTTCTTTTCTAAGCTTATCAAATGGCACTAGGGACATGAACGGAACCGCGCTAAGACTCTGCAGTTCCTGCGAGTCGGACTTTTTTTAGTAATAATTAGTTAGTGAAAATCAATACAGATCTTTGAATAAAAAAAAAAAAAATCAGTCCCGTAACAGGCCACAAGGGCCCAGAGGGGCAGATACTGTAGAGGTATCTGATTCTTGACCGTACGGCACACTAGGGAGATAGTGTGGTCAACACTATGCTCTGGCCGCCTGATTTTCCCCTTGGCTGCTTCGACTGCTAGAGTCATTAGCACCCAAGGCACCCATTATTAATTAAAGGCTGGGTGAGCCTAGGGACAATCTGGGACCCCAAATACAACCCTCGAACGGCAGCACTAGAAGAAAAAATCTTTAGTGCGCGCTCGGGTTTTGAACCTGGTCCTCCAGTTCTTTAGTCGAGTGCTCTACCACTGAGCTAACCTCGCCCCCTCTTTGAATAACAAACAATTAGTTTTAATGGGTCTCCCTGTGATCTAATGGCTAACGCCTTGGATTCTCTTGCGGGAGATGGTCGGTTCGAGTCCCTCCTACAGCAGGAATTTTCTCATGTCACGGCTCGTTAAGAAAATTTCCCACTGCACCATGGATGTTGGCGTTAATGGCCCAGACGTTGGTGCGCTGAAAAAAAAAAAGGTTTATATATATATATATATATATATATATATATATATATATATATATAACATTTTTTTTTTTTACACATACACATATATATTTATATATAAACATACACACATATATATAGACAGTGGAGTCTCACTTATACAAAACATTCAGTTATGTGAAGAATTTTTTGTCCCCTGGCCAAACTCTATTTAATCCTGTACAATGACTTATTCACTTATGAGATATTCAGTTATATGCAACATCCACTTATACAAAAGCTAATTTGTTCCCCTGGTGTAAATACTATTCAGTTATACGAAGAGACAACAGCTTTTCCACGAAATTTTTACAGGCTTACCAGTGACTTACCCTCACCAGTCTCTCTCTCACTCATCTCCGTCCTTCCTTGTGATTCTAGTACTCCAGCCGTCTCCTATCCACTCTATCTTGTGTGATTTTCTTTTTTTCCGTCCTAATAATACGACACGTGCCAGTGATTCATCCTTCCTCCACTCTCTCATTTTTCAGTTAGTCGTTCTAGTAGCCCTTTTCTATTGTGCTTTCATCTTTTAAAATGAGTTATAAAACCAGAACAAAACTTTCACCTGAAGACAAAATAAAAATTGTGAAAGAAGTCGATGATAACCCCAATGAAACAAAAATAGACATGCTAAACGGTTGAAATTACCTTTGTCAATACTTCCGACTATTGTTGGTAAGAGGAAAGAAATCAAGGAGAATTTTGTGATAACAAACTTGAAAATATAATAATTTGCAATGTTATCCAACAATAAAATATGTACAAACAATAAAAACGTGACTTTTTTTATGAAAAATTTATTTGATTTTAAAATAGCCCTGAAAACTAGTACTATTCAGTTATAAGAAGTATTCAATAATGGAATAAAATGTTGGGCAGTGGTTTTTATTAAATAAAAAGGAGTTTAACTTCAGAAATGGACTCTATTATTGCAAGGCGAACATGCCAGATAAACTCACTGATGCATACACGTATACACAGGTTGTAACACAGCTGAAGCATCTTGATCTGACAGAATCGATTTGCCTATTATTTTTTTAATTATGAATTTGTATTGTAATCTATGTTTTGGCGCTTCCGTGAAAATACAGTCGAATCTGGAATGCTAACCTAGACGCTTGTCTTAATGTGTTAAGACAAGCTTCCTATACTCAGCAATTAGCACTAATTGAAGATAATTTACTGACATACATTTCAACAGAAAAATATTTTTATACTAAAAATGGCTAATTTAATCATGGATCATCAGCAATGACTAATTAACTTGGAATTATTTGAATGTTTCATATCCATCCACTGGAGGCCCGGTGGCCGTGAGTGTTAAGGTGTGAGCACTTAACACTCCGTGCCAAGGGTCGTGGGTTCGATTCCCACTATGGGGTGGTGGCTTTTCTTTAGAAAAAAGAAAAGGTATTGCCCCTATCCTGGCTATAAAAGGGTAGTTACCTATAGATAACACGTCCTAAAATTCTTTGTTCATAATAAATGGATGTTAATATTTAAATAAATATTCATACAGAAACGTCTGCTAAAATTTAGATCTTATGCTTATCTTTATCTTGTGGAGTAAGCAAAACTAAATTGTTTTGTATTTTGCCTAGCATAAAGGAGTGCCTTATTGCCACGTTCCGTGCTATGGGGCTTTGTTTGGTCCTCAGCTTTATGGCCATGGGACAAGAGTTGAATCTCACACAAGCTTTGGGAAAGTTGAAAACAAGTCATCCTCCAAAAATATGCCAAGGTATTGTTGGTTTACAGTAATAATTTTATAAATAACCTCCTTCAAAGTTTTCCTCTACATTATTTATATTATTCTTGAAAATTTGTTTTCCTTTATTTACTTAATACTATGTGGGGTACCTGACTTAGCTCAGGGAGTTGATATGAGAGTGTGTGGTTGTTGGAATAAAAGGATAAACTTTAAAATATAAGAGATACAAATTTGTTATTGAAAATATATTCAATGTGAGTAAATGTATATTGTAATAACTAGAATGAGTTGCTTCCTAAAATTGTTAAAAAGATTAAGTTATAATTGTGATGTTTCAAACCTGTTTAGGTTCATCTTGGAGAATCTTAAATTAAGTCATGTTAAGGTCTACTATAATTCTGATAATTTCATGTTAAGGTGCATAATTTTGAAGTTTGAGAGTAAAATTTTTGATCCGGCTAAGGATCTCATAATTAGTTGAGTTTACAAGTCAGAGTCACACTGTGTCTGTGATTCACACTGTCAGTGTGACTGACTTGTCTACTCAACCAATTATGAGATCCTTTCCTAGATTTAACCTTTTAGGGACTATCTAATACGATCGTATTGCGGGCCTGGCAGCCTGAGAGTCCAGGGCAGCTGACATGCCTGAATGCTTTTTAGCCGTATTCCCATTTCTGTTTCTTTATACGTATAGTTTTGTTTAACGTTTCCTATCATCCAATGTTCACACCTGAAGCACCCGGAGTAGTCCCCACTACTATCTAATATTTCCTTCATAATCAGAGTCCGATGAAGAATTAAAATCGCTATCAGATTTATAAACCAGTGATTCCAATAATTCTTCATCAATGTACACTTTTCTAGACATATTGAAAACAATATATGACTGAGATAAAGATTGCCAGTAAACTGTACAAAACCAGAGAACAGACTGAAGGCTAAAACTGCAAGGGATAAGGGCAGGTATAGTCATAAAGTTGGGTAGACAAAGGACAAGGGGTAGTAAAGAGTCCGTACAAGTGTATAAAATGCATTTGAATGAACTCTAGTGACAAGGAAAAGTACTAGAACATGTCCCATCAACCAGTAGATGGAGCTAGGGTCAGAACTAATAACAAGGTCACAGTCCTCTGGCCATGGGGATCGTTGTGCTCCAAACTGACATAGTCTAAAGGCCCCGGGATCGGCGTGCTTGAACTGATTTATCAGTCTACTGTCCCGACCATACGGCACACTAGGGAGTTAGTGTGATCAGTAATATGCTCCGGCCGCCTGATTTTCTTCTTGGCTGCTTCGACTGCTAGTCATTAGCACCCAAGATACCCATTTATTAAAGTCTGGGTTGGCCTAGCGACGGTCTGGGAGGCCGAATTACTAAACAAGATATAATCAGTTTTTATTGAGTTTCAAGCAGCATGTTGTTCATTGAAATTGAAATACAAATGGCCTTCGGGAATATTTTCCTCAAAATTTTGTGCATGCAGGATTTAAACTATTCCATCTAACTGAACAGGCTATTGCTATTTCAAGAATCCATTGATGCTTCCCCACCCTCACCTTCAACTTAAATATATATTATTTATATATAACTGTAGTATACTATTATATTTTAATTAGCACCAGGAATAATATTATATATATATATATATATATATATATATATATATATATATATATATTTATATACATATATATATATATATATATATATATATATATATATATATTGTAATGATATATTACATTCACGAAAATATTTTTAAAATTCAAATAACCATCGATAGTTTGAAAAGCCCGCGCAAAACACAAACCATAAAATACAAATAACATCGTATTATATACATTTTAAATTAATAATATTTTTGGACAATACTGATGTACAATATACATATATTAAATGTACATTCAGATGATAATAAATTAATTATTCGGTATTACAAAAATATAATTATTATTTCTATATATATAAACCGGCAAAAATGCGGAAGTTTGGAAATAAAGGACGCCAACTTTCCCGCTAGCAAGGCGTCAGTCTATAGCTATCCTCCGAGGAGCACGGAGTCAAGTCTATTCCTAGCGGTTGTAGAGTACAGTGGTCAGTCTATAGCTATCCTCCGAGGAGTACGGAGTCAAGTCTATTCCTAGCAGTTGTAGAGTACAGTGGTCAGTCTATAGCTATCCTCCGAGGAGCACGGAGTCAAGTCTATTCCTAGCAGTCGTAGAGTGCAGTGTTCAGTCCATTGCTGTCTATAATAAAGGACGGTTTGAGAAAACGGCGGAGTCCGGAACATCAGATATCCATTCTATGCACGAGACCTAGCAAGAAAGCGAAAGCGTATCACCTTGAAGAAGAAATTACTGAAGCGCAGTATATTGGGGTTTTATTGAAAGTGAGTTGGTTCAGAGGTAAAATTATTTTTTTGTAATTGTTAATTCTTTTATTATTATTTGTATGTATTTTAATATTGTTTTGTATTTCGGAATTGTCTAAAAATAAATATTATATTATTCATTCACTCGGAACTTCTATCCCTGAGATTAAATCAATTTAATATAATAAAACTTATTAAAGTAATTAAAATCATTTTTATTTTAAATAATATATAATCACAACAATATATATATAATTCATTCTTGCAGTTGAACCAAAATATTTCTTAATAGCGTCTAGTTCTTTGGAGGCTTAGAGTTTATGAAGCATTAGTCCTTTGTATTACACCACTTTATTTATTATTTATATTATACTATCACATGTAAACGTCTTTAACTGGGGATAATTTTTTCCTGATTAATCAATTCATTTTTCTTAAATATTATATCTAAAAAATGATAAATTAAAAAGCTCTTAACTACTAGCTAATTCCATAGCTAGGAAACTATGTTTACATCTAAAAGGCTTAGATTATTCATTTTGTCTGTATACTTGTTAAGACATAACCAAGTATATCTGATGTAATCTAAAAGGCCTAGATTATTCATTTTGTCTGTATACTTGTTAAGACATAACCAAGTATGTCTGATGTAATCTAAAAGGCCTAGATTATTCATTTTGTCTGTATACTTGTTAAGACATAACCAAGTATATCTGATGTAATCTAAAAGGCCTAGATTATTCATTTTGTCTGTATACTTGTTAAGACATAACCAAGTATGTCTGATGTAATCTAAAAGGCTTAGATTATTCATTTTGTCTGTATACTTGTTAAGACATAACCAAGTATGTCTGATGTAACCTAAAAGGCCTTGGCTATTGTGGTTTCCTTTGTGTTTCTTATTTTTCTAGTAAGATTAGTTGTAAAACTTAGTTATTTAAGTATGTCTGAAGATAAAACTCTACTAAATTTTGTTGCCAGGTCAATGTAATTAAATTCATTAAATGTGTTTTTTTTTCCTTCAATGGTTTTAAAATATTACTTTTAATTTTTTGTTAGTGTATTTTATAAATATTTTTGAATAGTTGTTTGGTGCCTTAAATCTTCCTTCTCAGAAATTTTATTTTTTATTATTATTTATTTGTTTTCACAAAAGATCACACTACTATTCCTTTACTAATGGCACTATGGATATGAACGAAAACAAGTTAAGATGATGCAAATCCTATGAGTCTGACTTTTTTTTATTAAACTCATTTTAAACTTGTCACTTTCTTTTGGTAATTTCCAAGTTCATATGGAACTCTATATAAATCAACTGAAATAAATTTTCGAAATATTGATAAATATGCTGTGTTTACAGCACCCCAATATATTTGGGAAGCAGACATTATTTTTTTTAAATAAAGACTTTCTCTTATTTGTATTAGAAGAGCTTGTAATTTTTAATTCATTTTTTTTCCAGGTCTCACCTAGAATCAAAATTAAAAGTTTTCAATCAGTATTATGATGGAAGGAGTGGAGAAATACGTTGTCGTGAGGTAATATTTTCAATCTTCTTATCTCATATTTGTATATCCTTTTTTCAAGCTTTACTTATTTTTCACCGTAACAGTAAATATCCAAGGTGTCTACTGCACGAAAATGTCCCGAAATTAAAAATAGGGCACAAAAATCATGGTGATGAATTCTGAAACTGTCACGAAATTTCAGTTTTATGGGAGTCTAACATAATTCCGGGATGTCCGAGCATTCGTAATTCTTGTCGTTTTTGTACGGTGTGTGAATTCTATCTGCCTCCCCTCCCCCCTTTCTTTGTTAGATTCTTTTGTTGTATTTACACATCAATTATCCATTTTTTACATATATTTATCTTGTTCTTTATTCATATTAAGAGATTTTCATGCAGACCTAAATATTGTGATTCTATATATTGTTATAAAATTTTTAAATGTTTAATAATAGCCACACGTTGGTTGCGTCAAAATGTTATAAAAATTTAATTTGTTTAATAATAATATAATTTGTACGGGTCGTTTTGGGTTCTTTATATACAAATTAGAGTTATCTCCAAATATCAAACAGCTATACGAACCTTACTACAAACGAAATAATATCAAATGAATACAATTTAACAAAAAGTCACTTACATCCACTGGCACAGCCACAGGACACGAAAATATCCCAATATTATTCTTCAAAAAATTTCTTAATGAAATTCTAATAACCAAGTCTGAGACTCTTAGCCAACAACTTATGAGCAAACTCTTCTCTCTGAAAACAACTGACGGTCCCCCGGCATGGAGATGCCTTCTTGATTTTAGGAGGAAGGAAATTTTTGTTATGTCAGCATTCCATATTACTACAAAGTAGTAAGATATTTTTTTATGATAGTTGGGATATCACTACATATTGCACTCATGTTTAAAAAAAAAAAATGATTTTTATCCGGTATTGAAAATGAAATATTTATACAACCTATTATAACAATTTAGAAAGGTTGGCTTACATACTCTAAAATGTATTTACTTAATCATTTAAATTATATTTATAAAAATTTAGAAAGATTGTTTAATGTTAAATTATATTTATTTTTCTTATCAAATTATTTTTAAAAAATTGTTTTTACACTAAATTTAAAATAAATTTTAATTCTTGCCATGGACTTAGTCTTGGTCGTTTATATTCTTTAGGTATCTGTCGATTTTTCATTCGACTTCTGCTTTATTCTTTTTCTTGGGGGTCTCTCCGGTTATGAAATTTTCTCTACTCCATTTCCACAGTTCACAAACATTTCCCCATTATTACTGTTATAATTTAAATTTTCATTCACATTCACCTCATCATCCTTACTGTTCTTCCCACAGCCAACTATTTCTTTATATTTATTTATATTTTTTAGGTAAATGGACGTCTTGTTCTTGAAGGTGCCTTGAGAATTCATTGGGGTGTTTCAGGAGTTATTCACTTAAAGGAAGATGATGACCAAAGAACAGTTGTCACTGTGAGGAAGAGGAATTCTTACAGATATAGTGGAATAGGGATTAATGGAATTGGAGTTAATGGCGTAACAGACAAGGTGAATTTTCTTTTAGGAACAGGACCAATCTATTCAGAAGGAGGGCAATAACCCTTTAGAGACTGAACGGTAGGTGTGCTGTTCGTTAGCCTCGGGCTGAAGGGGTCAGGCGACTCCTGCCGGTCCTGCCCTGAGTTTAGCAGCCCCTCTCGTCCGGTGATGATCTTGTTTCCCACCACTACTTCCATTGCTACTAGTACCTAAAGTCTTTTCTAAAACATGTGTTTTTAATTTTGTTTTACTGCCTTTGATCCTCTAATTACACATAATTGCATTTTATCAGTTTTTATAAAAGAATAAACCATTTGTAATAATGAAGAATTTCCAATATTTATGTTTTAACATGTATTTATTTTTTAATTCCAAAATAAAATGGAATTGATGTATTTTTAACAGGCAACAAAAATTATAATTATTTAACTAAAAATTGTCCTTCCTCTTTATTTGATGCAGGATATTAGAGTGCCATTGGCAGAGTTGAAAACATTTATTTTTACCTGGATATTGAACAATATGTTAAGAATTAAATGTCTATCATTACAAAACAAATTTAATATTTATTTATTATTTTTATAAAATATTATATAAAAAAATTACGCCCAAAAAAAAAAATTATATATTAATACAAGACGAGATTCGATCCAGCGATCTTGGGGTAGTAAAAGTATAATGCTATCAACCGAGCTACCGTGGTGCTTCGTTAAAACATCTTCGAGCATGTTAAGAACTTCAGGTAAATTTTTTTTCCCAAGAATGCTTGAGAAGTGCCTTTTCTCGCTTTAACGGAACCTTTTTCTAGTTAGGTACTACTCATATAGCAATTTTCGTTTGAACCGGTGTGGGGCACGTCGTGCACTCCCCTTGTTAGCCCTAAGGCTAAAAACGTTTTAAACCTTGTTGTTGTGATAAGGTTATGACAGAGAGAATGTTTACTACCAATTTCCTGCATCGAGGCATCATGAATATAGGCCACGCTCTTCTTCCCCCTACTAAACCATGTATTTGAACAAGCTTTGTTATAGTTTAAATTATTTTCAACCTTAGCTTTTGCTAAGTTTTGTCACTATTTCCTTTGCCTGACTATTTCCTAGTCCTAAATGAGACATGATCAGTTTTTATTGAGTCTCACATATCGTTTTGTTCATTGTATTGGAATTTTCAATTCAACTTTTCAGTCTATCTGAGCAGGCTATAGCAAAGAAACTTATTTTAAATTACATGGTATTACCCAATATTGAATGAACTGATGCTTATTACCATTATTAAATATTGCTATGATTAAATAGGAATATAAACAAAAATTTGAATTAGAAACTTCACAGCATCAAATTATTTGAAGTATAACTCTGGCATTAAAAGTACCATAATTATTAATATTGATTATTTAACATATTTATTAAAACTAAAGAGCCATACATAAGTAACAATGGATATTAACCCTAGGAGTATATAAATTATAATTTTAGAGATTGTTTTTCTATTTGTTTATTTCTTTAATAAGTATTTTATGAATCACACATTTCTTCTCAGAATGAGGAAACTTATAGGTATTTCATATTAGGAGTATGAAAATGGAAAAAGTCAGCCTGAAGAAGTGAAGACATTGGAGCATGAGGCAGCACAGAATTTAGCAGGGAAATCTCTAACTCTTCCTTCGAAACTCGACATCAACAAGCTCGAATGGAATGAGATAGATGAACTTTTGCAGGTAAATATTCTAGTTTTATTACTTAAATTATCAATGAGGGTACATAAAGAGACAATAGTTAACCTGTAATCCTTATTTGTGTAAATTAAGGAAACATTTTGTCTGTATATTGTATAGAATCCACCCATTTCATGATGTTCATGCATCATACTCCCCAAATACATACAACCTTAAAAAATGGCTATGTGTCAAACAAAATGTCAGCTTTAAACAAATGGAATATCTATGAGATTTTGAAAGTATTTCTAAGTATCGTTGACTTAACTATCAGAGTACCATGCCCATATATCTCTACCTCAAGATCACACCCGTAAATATATGCGCCCTAAAGACTATTATCTAGGCCATGCCCTCGTATATAAGTGCCCTCATTGAATCAATTTTTCTCTTGTTCTATTTACGGACTATTCACAATTTATTGGTGCGAGTTTAGCTCAGTTGAAGAACACTGGACAAGTATGTTGGAGTACCTGAGTACAAAACTCGAGAGCACTAGAGATTTTTTCTTCTAATGTCTTCGTTCACTGATTGGATCCAGGGCCCCTGACCATTCCTAGGCCAACCCAGCCTCTAATTAATTTATTAATGGCTATCTGTAAAGGGAAAAATCAGGTGGCCGGGACATAGTAATGACCGCACTATCTCCCAAATGTGCTTTATGGTCAAGAATCAGACAGTACAGTATTTGCCCCTCTGTCACAGGACTGATTTATTTATTTTTTATGAGTATATATATTCTGCTTGAGGATTCTTTGCTAGGAAGTGTTTTTGTTATTAATACGGCTTCCTCCAGTGGTTCTTCCAGTATAAAGAATCTTCTAGATGGTCCTTTTAATAGTTTTTTTTTCAAAATCCTCAGTTTTTTTATTAGTTAATTTTATTTATTTATTTTTCTTTCAGCAGTAAAGAGTTTTGTTCTTTTATAATTACCTTTACCTTCCTATAACTTAACGATAATAATCGATGTGTTATAATACTTGATCAATTTTCATAAATGAGGCATCATTTTAAAGCTTTTCTTAACCGCTACATATGAAAAATATACAAATTACTCACACTTCAGTTGTTTTTCTAAAAATTACAATTGGAACAAACAAAAAATCCTGCTCTCAACCTATAGATTTTCTATAGAGATATATCGAAATGAAACCGATTTCGATTTCATGCATCTCTTATCTCATTCTGCATTTAATATTGACTTAAAATATTGATTTATGTTATTTTATCTGCTGATTTATTTATAAGATTAATTAAATTAGTCAAAACTTGAATTTATACTCATATAGAGTGCTTTGTGGATTTTTAACTTTCGTTATGTATGTCATGCTCAATTTCGTGGTGATCACGTAACTTGAATTTATATTTACTTCCCAAAATCTCTCACACTCATTTGTTTCTCCTTAGTCCATGACGACCTACTTACTTTGTCTCTGCTCTCTATGATAAAAAAAAAAAAAAACTAAGCGATCAAATCAGATTATTCACTTCAAAGAAATTGTATGGCTGCTCTCAACTCCTCACTACTACGATATGAACTACTGGTCACGTTCTCCCGCATTCTGGCCTCAAGATAACTTTCTAATACAACTTTAGCAAATCATTTAGTGCATCTGACCTGGCCATAATTGTGTAATCTTTACATTTATTTTTGGGTCTCAGCTTCACATGATGTCAAGTGCAAGGGGACGTCCTAGAGGCAGACCACCACAGAGAAGAAGAACACAGACTGTCAACCGTGTCTCGGTATTAACTAAATGATGTGTACTCAAATTAAGTGGGATTTGAGCAAGATACAGTGTGAATACTTTGCACGGGTCGAATAGTTTCTTCTTATTACTATTTATAGTTTCTTCTTATTACTATTTATAGTTTCTTTTGATTAATATCTACTATAAATGATATTTTCTAATTATGCAAACTATTTTTAATATAAAAAATTATTGTTAGCATAATAATATACATTAGGATTATATTAATAGATTTTGTAACTATTTATTTTTTTATAGGTGGAAAGAAAAATTGAGGATGGTGAAAAGTTATACCAAACTATGCCTTCCAGTTTACCAAGTGGTTTCCTTGGATCTCCCACTAGTACAGATGGTTCTTCCATTACTCCAGATGTGTCTCCAGTAAATTCAGAGCAACAGCCTCCTCTATCTCCTGAGGAAAAACAAAATGGGGACGATTATTCTAGATGTTTTGAGGATACTCTCGAAATGGGAATGAGCATAGATCGAAGCCAAAGCAACCCTGAAGCTCTTAGTGTAAGTGCTCAAAGTAATAAAATCTGAATTTCTTCAACCATAATTGATTACCAATGTAAACATTTATTTTATAATCAAATATTTAGTTTGCTTTTGCAATTGAAATAGTTTTGCTCATTCTTTAAACTCCTTATGTACATTTTCGTAGCAGGGTGTTGGGAGTGGTGGTGAATCTGAAAATGAGACTAGATCGGAAGCAAGAGCGGTGAGGAGAAGAGCACCTATTGTTCGGAGGAATGGTGCTCGAAGGAGGAGGCTAAAGAGGAGATGCTCTATCAATGGACATTTTTACAACAGGTACTGATTTTTTTTTTTTTTTTTTTTTTTTTTTTTTAAATGAAAATAAAACAAATTTAATGAAAAGTCAAGCAACAAATGGGATTCAGCTAAGAGAAAATGTAACAGTTTCAGAAAAATCTGAATTTTGACCGTTCCAGCATGTTCTTTGGCAGGCTTCTTCAGCTAAAGAAAAATAAAGAAAAAATGCACGCAATTACAAACAAGAATATTCAAAACAGTACACAGCATTGTAAATGAAGAGAATAGGTTATAAAGCCAATGGTCATAGCCATGTTGAAAGCACCAGTTCCCGGTCATCACCAAAGTTAAGCAACATCGCATATAGCCAGTACCTGAATGGGTGACCGACTATGTGCAGATAGCCCAGCATCATTAGCCCAAGTGTTGATACACTGTTAAACACACAAAAAAAAAGAAGAAAAAAAAGGTTGTAAAGAGCAGGGAATTTTCTCATTACAGGGCCTGTTGCAAAAATTCCCTGCTACACCATAAATGTCAGCGCTAATGGCCTAGAAGTCGGTGTGCCGTTAAAAAAAAAGATAGGTTATATCCATTTTTTTATGCACATATTAAGTAAACATGTAGAAATATAAAGTAAGCATGGTGGCGCGGTTAGATTAGTGTTAGAACACTGAACTAATGAACTGGAGGACCCAAGTTCAAAACCTGAGCGCACACGACAGATTTTTATCTTCTATTGTTGTCATTCGGTTGGATTTGGGGTCCCAGATCGTCTGTAGGCTCACCCAGACTTTAATTAATTGATTAATGGGTACCTGTAAAGGGAAAAATCAGGGGGTACTGACCACACTATCTCCCTAGTGTACCGTATGGTCTACAATCAGATACCTCTACAGTATTAGGGGGGGGGGTATTGGGGGGGGCCTTGTAGCCTGTTACGTGACTGATTTTTTGGTTTTTTATTATTAAGTAAACAAATAAGTTTTCACCTTGAATTTCATCATTATTTCTTTTATAATTTAATAAAATCTGTAAATTTTTAACTCAAAATGTATTGTATATATTTAGCTTGTAGGACATCATAAGTGAAGACAAAAAAAAAAAAAAAGAAACTTAATGATACAGTTAGGTAAAAAAAAGAAAATGAACACACTTCCAAAGTAGAAATAAAACACCTTTAATTCTTGTTTTACATAAAAAATATTGTTTTTACTACCTAGTGCTTCCTCCCCTGGCACGAATAACGGCCTCCATCCTTCTTGGCATACTACAAATTAAACTGGCTACTTGATCTTCAGGAATCTCGTTTCACTGATGTACCAGGGCAATTCTTAGGTATTGGTGGTTACCTGGAGGGTTCTGTTGTCGACGGATGTACCTCCCAAGCTGGTTCCAGAGATTCTCAATAGGATTGAAATCTGGGCTGCATGCTGGCCACTCAATGGTCCGAATACCGACCTCGTCCATGTAGCCCCTTACCACATTTGCAACGTGCGGATGAACACTATCCTGCATAAATAGGAATTCATTGCCTATAAATGGACCAAAAGGCACCACATATTCTAGGATGTCGGTGATGTACTTGTGTGCATTGAGAACTGTTCTTTGGAACACATGGAGGTCTGTCCTCGCCTCTAAAGAAATGCCACCCCAAACCATCACCAACCCTCCTCTGAACTGTGCATACCATTCTCCTGGTCTTCTCCATAATCGAACTCGACCATCTGAAGCATAGAGGTTATACCTGGACTCGTCAGAAAACAGAAAGGAGGTCCAATCGCCTTCAGTCCATGCGGCATGTTCTCTACAAAATCGGAGGCGAGCCGCTTGGTGTTCTGGGGTCAGGAGAGGACCGGACACGGGTACCATAGCATTCAACCCAGATTCAGTGAGCCTTCTGTGTACTGTTTGTGAGCTGACATCCGTTTCCCGAGCGTCATGAAACCTGTGAGAGAGCTCAACTAAAGTCTGGGAGCAGTTTCTGAGGACCTAAATCAGAATAAGGCGGTCATCAGCTCTGTCAATCGTTCTCGGGCGCCCTGATCCCGGCCTCCTATTGAAGCTTCCTGTCTCCCTGAACCTTTAGGCTGCACGCCGAACCGTTGTTTCAGGCAGTCCTTGTGCTCTGGTGGCGTATCGCTTGCTCCGGCCGTCCACTATTAAAGCAACTACGACTGCATCCAAAACCATTTCAACTCTTCAAAATTATCTTTTAAAAAAGTCCGACTCGCAGGAACTGCGTCATCTTAGCGCGGTTACGTATATCTCGAAGAAATGGAATAGATTAGCATCACAAATCACAGGAAACTGACAGTAGCCAACTTACACAGAAGCGGATAATTCTTAATCTGCTTCATGGCAAATAAAATTACATTCAATTATTTTTACAATAAAATGTAAATATAATTTTATTATTGTTTTAAGGGAAACTTCATTTTTCACACCACCTTATGGCTCCCAAATGTCAGTGTGGGTAACATCTCTAGTCTCAACGAATGAAGTCATCAATCTAATGCTGGATAAATACAAAGTTGACTCATCGGCTGATTGCTTTGCTCTATATGTTGTTCGTGATAATGGAGGTGAGAAGATATTTTAATATTTTTCATAATAATTACTAGAGACATATAATTGTTTTTGTAGTTTATGGTTTTTGAAATGTGAACATTTGTAGTTAGCACTTTCTGATTGTATCATCTTGCTGATATCATAAGGCTGTTTTGCTTCTTTGGTTGGAGGGTGAAAACACAAGAAAAAAAGCATTTTGTTTAGAGCCGTTCGGCTCAAATTCAGGAACATAAATATGCTTTAGGACCACCCTATAAACCTATGTAATGTACAGTAGAAACTCGATTATCCGGACTAATTGGGACCAAGGTCAGTCCAGATAATCGAAAATCCGGATAATGGAATATTAAAAAAAGTTTCAAAAACTATGAACTCTTTATTGAAAATTTAAAGCAATATAATAGTTAATAATATTTTTATGTATGTAAATGTAATAATCTATGTTTACAGTACCTCCCGCGCCTCCTCACGACCACCCCTCGCTAGTAAAATCTCCTCCCGCCCCTCCTCTAATGCTTCGTCCTGTCGTCCTGATAATGGAGGTCCGGATAATCGAGTTTCTACTGTACTCTATAACATACAGTCATCTTTTTCGTACATGACCACTGCACATGCGCGAACACCAGTGGAAACTTTTTTGTGACACATAGTCTTCTTTTTCGTACATGGTCACTGCGCATGCATGAACGCCACTGCCCTGCGTGAATGCCACTGGGTATGCGCAGCGCATACGCACAGTAATCTTGACATTCTTAAGTGGCTCTCAGTAACATTTTAGTTATTTATATATTACTCATCTTTTAAATACCAACACTTCTTTCTTTTTGTGTCATCATTTTTTTAATACTCAAATAATTAATTTATTTCTAGCAATTATTTTAAAAACTAAATTTTCAAATAATAATTAAAGATAGTAATACTTTATAAGAAAAAATGGGGATTTTGTTTTGAGTATTAAAAAACGCCGACACAAAAAGAAAGAAGTGTTGGTATTTAAAAGATGAGTAATATATAAATAACTAAAATGTTACTGAAAGCCACTTAAGAATGTGGCAGTGGCCTCCTCATCTTGGTTGGTATTATAAATTAATTATTTTAATTCAATAATACTTTTAGCGTGATTCCTCCCTCTCTCTATAGGAAGGGAACCTGTTTATAGAGGAGCTGCTTAAGGCCCAAAGTGCCGAAAAGAAAATTGTACGTTTCAGAATCCATAGATCTCGAATATAACGGTGGCTCAAATTTTTATATATATATATATATATATATATATATATATATATATATTTGTCTGATCTCTCTCCAACTGGCTCATAAAAGATGAAATTTGGTTAACAAATCTTTCGTCTAATTTGGTAGGACAAGTTCATTAACCTGCAGAATCCGTCTACCGAAACATGGTTTTTGTAAAGCTTACGTTTTCGAGTTCATACGCTTGCAGGTACTTGTTTTGTAGGTTCCTTATTGTAGGAAAACGAATGAAATCAGTTTTTGAGAAAAAAAAAGTGAAAAAAATGGTTTTGTAACTCATTTTCGGTTTGGGCACTTCACATTCAATTCCAATACTTTCTGCACGTTCGAAATTCATCTAAACTAAGATGTTTTAATTTTGGTTACATTTGCAGTTAAGGAAGTATTCGGAAAAAAATATTTTATTAATAGACATGAAAAGATTTGGGATCTTCGTATATTTACATTAGTATCTCGAAAATGGTTGGAAAATTGTTGTAAGTGGCAGGTAAAAATTTGAAAACTTACTAAATTCTCTACAAAAACGGTTCTGAAGCAATTTTTCAATGGGGCGATGTCAATCGGAGAAATAAGTGCTTAAATTTTTTAATGTGTTTTTTTTTTTCTTTTGAATGGGATTTTGTCTTTGTTTAACTCACTGTTTCATTTTTAAAATTGCATCATTAAATTTAATACTTCAGTAAAAAAAGGCAAGAAGAAACTTATTGGCAATAGTGGTTTCTTAGAGCAAATGTTGAGATAGCGGGCGAGTCCTCTTAGGATACTGTGAGTTTCCTGTTGGGGCGCCTTAAACTTCCTTCTCTTTGAGATTTTTCTTTATATACAAAAGATCAAACCCTACCAATAACTGCTTCTATTACTTTACTAAGGTCACTAGGAATATGAGCAGAGCCGTGTGAAGATGACGCAGTGTCTGCGAGTCGGCCTATTTTATTATTGTTTTCTCTTGTCTTGTCAAGTAACCAGTAACTGCTAATTACTTGTAATTTACAGTTTTTCTGTATGATATAAAATTTTCTGTACTTGTATGATCTTGATTGTATATTGAATCATGCAATTCTGAAAATTAAGCTCAAAATAGATTATCTATTTGCAGAACAACGAATGTTGAAGGACGACGAATATCCTCTGGTGACTCGTGTGATGCTTGGTCCTCACGAGGATGTAGCTCGTCTCTATCTAATGGACAGGAAGAATACTGTCGAAATATCAAGTGAAGTTGCACAATTTCTCAACCTTTCTCTTCCTGAGTGCACTGCTATCCTTGATCGATATGAATGGGAGGAGCAACGCGAGGAAAGAAAAATTATTGGCAAGTGAGTAAATTTAGTTTCATTCCCGTGATCTGTTTGAATAGATAAAATATTTACTGTTCCATTTCTACTCAATTTTATATTTAGGACCCTCAATAAGAAGATTTTCTTTCGTGATTATTTTATAAATGTGCAATAATACAGTTAATTTGTACATTTTCTACTTTCAATTGGCTCTAGGTCTAAATAAGACTTGTTTATTACTTTTTAATTACCCTGATTGGTTTTGAAATAGCCTCTCCTTTTTAAATGGTTTCCTAAAACATCTACATGATTTTTAATAAAAAGAAACACTGGTTCTACTTTTCTACCACTGTACACAGGGGTGTCTACTTTACGAAAAATGGCAATGTTCTAGAGCAAACAACAGGAAATTCTGGCTTCAAATTCCTGTCTGCCGTGTTAATTTTTCTATACAATCAAGATATTTAAATGGACGTTAAAATTTAAATAAATAGATATTGAAATAATACATTGTTCAGCGGCCTTAATGGCCTTGATACAGCTCCTTAAAAATTTAAATGCTTTCTGTTTTGTTTCCAGATTCAAAGAAATGAGGAAGAGAATAAAACAGCGTATGGATGAACTGAAAGTACGCCTTTAAACAAAGCAGTGTTTCCTACTTCCAACTATTTGTGTATTCTGTATTTATGTTTGAGTATTAACTTTATAATTATGTAGAATCCTCATAGTTAAAGTTTCGCTAGGTAACCAGAACATAAAAACAAAATTAATGATAGAGCTGGAAGAGTATATTCAGATAAGATTGGTAGAACCTTACAAATTTTATATTTAATTTTTACTGTCATGTTTCAGTCTTCAATATCCTTCTTCAGCCAATTAAAAGAATACCTAGGAGTTTTAGTTGTTTAAAATCTAGGAATTTAAATTCTTTACTGCAATAAGCCATGCTTTATCCCATATATACGGTGGAAGCCAGAAGTTTCAGGAATGTAAGGCAAGAAGAAGCCTTGCTTATTAGTCTACTTATTGGACATTCACACTTGATGCATTCATATTTAATGATCTACAGGACAAACCAAATTGTAGACTGTGCAACGTCCCACTAACACAGACTGCAGAGGAAGAGAAGACATTGACTTACCAAATGATTTACACGAATTGCCCATACAGCACAGTAAACACATCGACAATACACTATTTAACACACTTAAAAAGAAATTTCAACTTTTTTAATGGACTATTATTTATTTAATACTAAAATTCATTTAACATTATAATGTTATAAATATTTGTCCCAAGTATGCATTATTTTTAGTTTATATTTGTAAGTGATGCTTATATGATTCTGTATAATTGTTAGCTTTATTCGCACGTTGACTTAAAGAGCATATCACCTCGTTGTGAACTCTCAATAAATAAATTGATTATAAGGTATACAACATGGCTTATTGATTTAAAGAATTTAAATCTCTTGATTTTATACTATTAGATTGCTAGATATACTTTTAAATGGCTGAAGATTATATGCCTGAAGGGCAATAAGGTTTGAAACATTGTAGTAAAAATTAAATACAAAAATTTGAAAGGTTCTACCCATCTTAAAACAGTTGTCGATTCAGCTTCTTTTTTACTTAGAACAATGGCAGAGGTCATAATAAGTAGACCCCTCAATTTTAAGAAGACAATTTTTTTTATGAGGTTTTCTTCTTTGTCAGGAATATTAAATTAAACTCAGAAAGATGTGAGTTGACAAGACGCGCTTTCTAGCACTTTCTTAAGCAACTTTTACATACAGTAATAAGCATCCGATTATATCTCTAGCCAAGCAGAATGTTAAGTCAAGACAGAACCTTTTTAGAATTTGTTCTGGGCATATCTTGCATCACTCAGGCTCCTGTTAATACATTTTTGTGAAATTCATTCATTTCATTCATTTTTGTTTTCTATTGCTTCCATATACAGTCAATGCTCGGTAAATTGATCTACAAGGGACCGTTAAAAATTGTTCGCCTTACCAAAACATTGCTTCATCGAGGTTAAACTTTGATTTACCTACACGTAAATGAAAAAAAAAAAAAAAAAAAAAATGAACAAAAAATAAGAATTAGAACCATCGACGTGAAATTAACTAAAATTTGATGTTGCTTGTACGTACATATAAAGCCCATTAGCAAGAAACGGCTAATTGAACTTTTATTGAGTTAGTACATACATATGTGCACCTCACGGTTCAGAAACTGTAAAATAATCCCTATTTTTTTTAACATGGTTATCCCTTTTTTCACAATCACTCTTGAAATGTAAACATGTGATGATTTACAGGCACAGGTTTCCAAGAAAGTTCAAAGTGTACTAGCCTCATTTGTGGCAATAAGTTTGTGATTACTTCTTCCTTAGGTTTAACCCTTTGTTGCATTGTGATGCCTGCAGGCATCAAATTATATTTAATTTCCCATAAGCAGCAACGTGTGTCAAAGGAACTGGAAGATTTTAAACGTTGTACTTTTTCATGATAAAAGAAAAAATATCATGTGTCAAAGGGTTAACATCACTTTCAAATTCGATGTTGTCCACTATTGACTGCATTTCGGCTAAAATACTCTCTTCAGTAGGAGGATCACATACTGGAAAGTCAGAGTCAACTTCCACAAAGTTTATGTTTGCAGATAAGGTTGTTCTTCGATGTCCCTTTACTACAAGTGTTTGGAGAATCGGTGAGTTGGCAATTGGAGTTTGAGTTATAAAGGCGATGACTTCTAGAAGTTCAACTCTCCAGAGTTGGACGTCCACTCTCAGGTCGCTTATTCATTTTCAGTTGAACTTATTTACATCATTTCTCATGATTTTGATTTGAAAATCGACTTATTGAGGTGAAATTTATGTGTAATGACTTGGAACCATAGATTTTGTTCGTCTTATTTAAGGATTCGATTTATCAAAGTTTGCACGTTGCAAGTGACTGTAAGATTAAAGCAAAGGCTTTCATGTTTTTATAATGATGCTCAATACTCTTAGAAAAAACTAAAAATATAGTAAAATTAAAATAATTACCTATTTTAGATAAGCTAGAGCATATTTTAAATGAATAAAAAAATAATTCTCTTATTTAAGAAGAAACAAAAGAAGCTTGCTTTTTGGATAAAATAAGATTTGGACACTTATGATTTTTATTTTTGTTACTGATAGTCCAGTTTGTGATAGGAAAATAATTTACAAGATAACCAAAATATCTTATTCCCCTAAGAGTTTTATTCTATCTCCAGAAATATTTGAAACAAATTTAACTGATGCCACTTAATGGCTATAAGTTTTGATCAGATATTTATAGCTCTGTTTAAACTTTTAGTTTATTTATAAAAATTCTATTATTTTTTTAATGCTGAAAATCCGTGCTTTGAATTGTGTTAATCTTTCATTCCCATAAATCTTTATTTTTTATCTTATGGAGGGGAGGATTTCGGTTCCTGTTTTTTAGAATACATTTATTTCTTGTAGAAGTTTTTGCTCTGCATTTATTATTTTGTTTTGTTTTTCTTATTAGAGGTCAGTATTTTTCTTAACTCTGTAATGGTTTTCTGTCTTATTTTGTCATTACTTTTATATATTTTTTGACTCTCACTTTGTGAAAAGATGCAAGGTTAGCTCAGTGGTAGAGCACTCGACTAATGTACTGGAGTACCTTAGATCAATACGGTACTAAAGATTTTATCTTCAAGTGTTGGGCGTAAGAACCAAGAAGTTGCTCGCCCTAATACCTGATCCTAATCCTCCTTTTGTGTTGCCGGACGAAAGTTGGATTTGGGATCCCAGACCATCCCTCGGGCCACACATTTAATTAACTGATTAATGGCTACCTACAAAGAGGAAACTCAGGCGGCCGGAGCATATTACAGACCACACTATCTTTCTAGTGTGTACCATATAGTCAAGAATCAGATACTTTTACAGTATCTGCCCCTCCGGCCCTGATCTATTTCTCCCTATGTGAACAATAAACAAATGGTATCTTAAATTTGTTCAGAAATAATAAAAATTGTTAACTTGAGGACTAAAGAGACTACATAGTATCTCTTGTCTTCAAAAACAGATTCTAAACAATTCTACATTCTATAGCAATAAATACAGACACTAAATTAAATTATATATTTACTTAAAATATAAGTATTGCTATTTTTAATTGTAAAACACGTAATGTTGATCATTGTACTATTAAAATGATTCTCTCAAGAGTAATAAAAAAATCAAAAAATAAGGACTGAAGTCAATTAGCTTCCTTCTCATATGTGTAATAATTAACATTTAATTCTTCGAAGAAAGTTATTTTTTATGAATTGTATAACTTATTTTTTATGCATTGTATAACTTATTTTTTATGCATTGTATACCTTTAAGCGTACTGTTTTAGAAAATGTAGCGCACAAATGCTTATTTGTATGTGGTAAGTTTGTTGTGTCGGCCAAACAGTTTTTGTGATATCTTTCTTGTCTTCAGATAAATGTAAACTCATTTCTTTTATCTTCTCTAAACTAAGTATCCTGAACTAATGGGTTGTATTTTTCATTTTTTTTTTAAATATTTTTGCATAAATAGAATAAATAACACCTCTTTTTTTGAGAGATGCAGTCTATATCTAGGCTGGTTGATTCTATTAGTTTAACGCTTTCAAGACCAATGGATTCGAAAAAATGGAATCCATCAGGGCCCAAGTTTTCTTTTTATATAGTTATTTAGGAAAACACATCAAAAAAATAAATAAGTGAAGAAACTTTTGAAATTATGTACTTTTAGACAGCGGGCCCACTGAAGGAATTTTTCTGACGGATTCAGTAACATATAATACCAGACCCACAAACCTAACCGGGAATAACGTAATCAGGTCCCAAGCCAAATCAGAGGGTATAGGACAAAGCTCGGATTAGTGGGGATAGAAAAAAAAAGGCAAGCTATCTGCTGACGCACACGCCACAACACTGGGTCGCAGAACACATCTCTATGACGGCTGGGCCCGAACGTGTTAAAGTAGATTTATTAGCGGTGTGAAAATGTTTTCAGCATTTCATTTTAAATAATCCCTTAGAAATGAATTTATTATCAGAAAGATCATCTTTAAGTTTTAGATTAAATAATAAGTAAATGTTTCTATTAATTATCAAGTATCCTCATCACAATTTTAATTCTGTTTTTTAATATTCTAGTTGCTAACTAATCATTGCCTCATACCTAGTTTTCTAGATAATTTAATGTGATGTTCTACTTCTATAAGTGATAAAAGTTTTGTCCCCCCCTCTCTCAATCATTGTTTAGAATAGTACAGTAGAACCTCTAATATCCGACCATGATGGGACCAGGCCATGGTCGGAACGGCCAAAAGGTCGGATATCAGAAAAACATAAAAAAAACAAAAAACTTTCAAAGTTATAAAAATAGCTATAATGCACAGTGCAGACTGTAATACAACTTTATTGTAATTGTGAAACTGTTGATATATTCATTTCAAACATTTACTCTTTTGAAAAGATGAACAAAATTTAAGCCAACTTTATTTAAAAAATTCAGTTATGGATTTTTGTTTTAATTTTGTTAATCTTGACTTTGCGGAAGTGTCCCTCCACTTTTTTGCCCACAATACATCCATTGGTGTTGCATTTGGATGTTGCTCGATGTATTTCATTGCTAAGTCGAAGGCGTCCTTAGCCGCAGAATGACACTGCGTTGTCACTGGTGGTTTCGTCTTCATCCGAGTCTATTTCTTCTCACCTGTTGTTGAGTACGGTGAATCAAAAACGGTCGGATATCGGGAGGAGTTGGTTATGGGAAGGTCGGATATGAGAGGTTCTACTGTAATAATGTTTGTTTCTAGATCCAAAGAGAATCAACTTAGTTTTTTGTTTGTATTGTAATGAAATGCATTTTTTGGGTGTTGTCATTATTTAATTATAATAGAATTCATATTCTTTTGAAGTATAATATAAGTGTGTGTTAAACGGCGTATCAACAATTTGGCTATTAACGCCGGGCTATCTACAGGTTTCCACCCTTTTATAATGCCATTTAGGGGGAAAACAACTGATAAATAAAACTAATATGAAGTTTATGACAAATATTCTTGATGAAATTGATACTTAATGGTCAGTAAGTCTTACATTAAAGTTGAATAAATAAAATAAAAATTACTTCAGAAAGTGAAAAAAGTGCTGGAAAACTGGCTTCTTCCTTGCAGAACTCGTGCAACACTCACCTTTGGTCAGATGATAATGTGTCTTTCGGGAGAAAAAGTCATGGACAGTTCACAATGGTCAAGCTATAATGATCTGGCTCAATCTATATTATCAGGAAGATAGATTGAGAGATTTGGCGCTCTTCATTGGTCGGCCCCAACACCCAATTTGACGTCACTTGATTTTTATGTGTGGGGTAAATGTACAAAGTACCTGTTTAAGACATAACCACCAGATTGCAAGGATTTGTGGAAATGAGATTGGAGGGGCTACAACAGTGGTGATGACCAGATGCTCTCAAATGAGATGCCATTATGTCAACTTCTATAATTATAACAGTTGCTAAATAAAAAAAAATAATAATTACTTTGAAAATTATAATTTTCAAAGTAATTCCTTTTTTATTTAACATTAATGTAAGACTTACTAAAATCATTAAGTATCAATTTCATTAAGAATCATTTTCATTTATTTCTGATAAGATCACAAAAATAAACATCATATTAGTCGTTCCCCCCCCCCCCCTACATTTCCAATTACATATAAAATTTAGGGATAACCCCAGTTCTGAGTACACCGTTGGAAAGTTAATCAAATTTTACAACTTTTACGAGATAGGCAGTTTGCAGAATATTTTTTGGAAGAGTAGTGATTCTCGAAAATTTGTCGCTAACTAAACTTTTTTATTGTTATCAATGAAAAACACCTTTTTTTTTGTAAATCAAAATGTTGAAAAACCCTTTTTTTTCCTAAATAACCTTTAGAACAGCATAGCTCTGAAACAAGAGCAGATAGAAAAATGCCGTTAGCAGAGTTTAACTACATTTTGGGTCTAATTTCACCCCCTTGAGTATTGTCCTTTAGTTGTGATACACCCTATATAATCTCCAAAATATGACTCTTTTCCATGTTGTTTGTTTCTCTACTCATTTCATTACTATTAAAAAATGTTTATAATACATATGTATTATAAACATTTCTGCACCCTTTGACTGAGGAAATCAGACTTTATTAGAATTAAAACTCAAGTAGAATTGAGAGTCTCAATATTAAAAAAAAGTCTAGAAACATTTTCTACTGAATATGTCGTTTCTAAGTAACAAAACCAAAATTAGTTAGAAAAACTAGTTTTATCTACTTTTCTGAAAAACGGTAACGGGCATCTCCTTACAAATGGTTGCATTCAACTTCCTTTGTTAAAATAACAATAAGAGGTTTACAAACAAGCCTATAATTTGATTTGCATGGATTTGTTTCATAAACCTACGTTCTGGTGGACGGACGGATTCTGCAGATCAACAAACTTGACTTTACAAATCAGACAAAGGTTTTTTGTTCCAAATTGTACACAAAAAAATCAAATCATTTTGCAGTGAATAACATTTCTCTACTGGCAGATGGTAAAGCTATGATCATCATAGTGGTTGTTGCTCGTCCCCCTTTTACATCAGTGCACCTTTCTTCTTTCTTTCCTTATTGCATTCAGATGTCAGGATTTTTACCAAAACATAATGTTCATTTCTTATTGATTTCTAAACCCTTGCAGCCCGATGGATGCAACATATGTAAATAATGTCAATAGTACAACTAAAGACATATTCAGGTTTTGTAGAAGTTATTTTTTTATTATTGAACTAACCAACAAACTTACCAGAAGTGATCTAATCTGTGTTAACTGCTTTTAGTATAATCATGCATTCCAATGAAAAATGTATTCCATTTTAGTTAGTAAAGTAAATTATTTTTTATTATCTAAAAAAATCATAATTTTTATCAAACCTTTTAAAATTTATTTGTACATACTTAATAACTTATCTTGATTTCTGTTTTTATATTTAATTTTTCTTCAAAGTGTACTATTTCCAAATTGATATTTTTAGTTTAAAATATATACTTTGTTTTCTAAAGATTATTTATTGCATTTTGATCCTTCTCACTATTTTATATCCTGTATTTTTAAAGGGCCAAGACATTGGAATTTGTCTATCTATTGCAAAATAACATTAATATTAAAATTCAGGAGATTCTACTTATCCTCTTTCCTTGTTTTTATTTATTTTTTTTATTTTTTTTACGGCACATCGACAAATCTTGGCCATTAGCGCCGACCTTGTTTTTATTTATTTTTTTTATTTATTAATTATAGGTGCTTCTACCACCAAGGTCATTAGCACCTCTTGAACTATTTTTAATGATACTGTATCAGTGTCTATAAAGATTTAAGAAATTAAATTGATTGAGGAAATTCCAGCTGTTTTACAGTACTGCTAGTTATATTATATGATGGTATGTGAGCTGAATAAGATGTGCGAGACCACACTCCAATACGTCGAGTCCATCGTTCCTGTCATGTCATCTCAACTTCTATAAAGCAGATCTTGGTCTTGTATTATTATATTACTATTCTTTAACACTTTCCCTGTGGCTGTCATTGAAGTTGTTACCTCAGTATTGAGTGCATTTTTTGTTTGAATTTTTCATGAAAACAATTCTTTTTTCATAAAAAATCTTCCAGTCAGCCGATCTGAAAACGGAAAACACTGTTGGAAAGCCCAGACAATACTGAAGGCAACTGTTTTTACCTGGAGCTGTAAAAGTGAATCCCCTCCCTTTAAGAGCCTTTTGAATCTAAAGGGAAAGTAATGTAGGAGTGTCCTTCTGAAGGGACACTCGTAAGTGGGTAGGATCGCCAGTGCCCTTCTGTAAATCTTTAATGTAAAATTAAGACAATTTTACGACGAATAACAAATAAGGCAGACACTTTCAAGGGATATAACAAATAAATAAAAAAAACACAAAGTTTTTTTAACACTAGTTTTTTTAAAATATTAAATGAAGTGCTTTATTCACTGCAATTTAAACAGCGTCTTCAATAAACATTATTGAAAATAATTACAAAAGGGCAGACACTTTTTTGGGGGTTTAATTATCAGCAAACATGAAAATAAATGTTTCCCATGATAGATTGAAATACACTGCCTGTAACCATAAGAGTGAGTGAGAGCACCAATCATCTGGGTAGTGTGATTGTTCTCTGCACTCTCATTGGTTCTTGCCCACATGATCTTGTACAGCTGTCCCGGTTTAAATGGCAGCATGAATAAAACACATTAATTATTAGAAACAATTTTTTTTAGATTTTTTTTTTTTTTACCTTATTTATTATTCATTGTAAAATTGTCTTAATTTTACATTATTTGTTGGCTTCTGAATTAAACACTATTTTTGGGCTATTTTTTTTTTTTGCACCTTTCCCCAATGTACAGGGTGTCCCAAAAATAATGGTCATCCTTTGGCCAGAGTATTCTCCAATGTGAGATCGGAAAAAATAACCCCCATATTGACCCCCGCAAAATTGTCCTTGAAATGTTATTCAAGGTCAAATTTTTTTATTGCATATTTTGAATCTACGAGCCAAGAGGAAGAAAAAAGTCAACGGCACCATAGGTCAGAAATGACTCCCTATGCTCAAAATGACCATTAACAGCGTATACGTGGGCCATTCCATTCCAATCGACAAATGGTGGCCGATTTTGACCATTTTTCTTTTTTACATGTTCTACTAGCATTGCCTTACACAAAAATACTTCGTTTGATTTTTTTTAAAAAGCATCTTCTAGTATAAAAAAATATGAGTGTATTGAAAAACGGCCCTCTCAGCGGCATTCATTGGAGAACCATAACTCACATTTTACAATAGACAATAGACAAGAATGCCTTCATAAGGTTATTCTCGAAGCTTATCAAGAGCTCTTTGTCTTAAGCTTTCAATCGCTGTAATTACTCATTAGGGATTTCACAGATTATGTAGTAATTTCATGAACCATCAAGTCCCTCCCAGAAAAGAGGATAGAATACTAGCCCTCGCCCGATCCAGGCCTACTATGGAGCTGAGAAGATTGGGCCAAGCTACGGGAGTCTCGAGGATGACGGTCCGCCGGATCCTTCGGGAAGAACTTCTCCCTTCAGATTACAGCAAGTTTAGGAGTTGAGGCCCGGGATCAGGAGCAGAGAGCATTGTTTTGCAGCTGGGTGCTGGACATGTTGGGACGTCCTCCACACTTCCTCCAGCGAGTATTGTGGACTGACGAAAGTTCGTTTTCCAGCGTCATCGTCCACTGCAGGCAAAATGGACGAGAATAACATGGGCATTTGAAAGAATATTGAGAAATTCTCGCCAGGTCCTTAGCCGAGTGAGCAGGAATTTGAATGCAATGTTACAGCTTGTCTCAGGAATGAAGTCCGACATATTGAAGCTGGAGAACAGGCCCAATTGCTACAGGCGCTGGAGTGATAATCTTAGAACTTAAGTTTTTTTTTTTTTTGTTTTTTTTTTAGGAAGAAACTTTTTCTTCTGCCCAAGGGCGAGGGCAATTGTTCTATCCTCTATTCTGGGAGGGACTGGCTGGTTCATGAAATTTATACATGACCTGTGAAATCCCTAATGAGTAATTGCAGCGATTGATTGAAAAGGCAAAGAGCTCTTGATAAGCTTCGAGAATAAACTCATGAAGGCATTCCTGTCTATTGTAAAGTATGAGTTATGGTCCTCCAATTAATGCCCCTGAGAGGCACGTTTTTCAATATACTTATAATTTTTTTATGCTAGAAGATGCTTTTAAAAAAAGGCAAACGAGGTATTTTTGTGTAAGGCAATGCTAGTAGAACATGTAAAAAAGAAAAATGATCAAAATCGGCCACCATTTGTCGATTGGAATGGAATGGCCCACATATACGCTGTTAATGGTCATTTTGAGCATAAGGAGTCATTTCTGACCTATGGTGCCGTTGACTTTTTTCTTCCTCATGACTAGTAGATTCGAAATATGCAATAAAAAAATTTGACCTTGAATGACATTTCAAGGCCAATTTTGCGGGGGTTATTTTTTCCGATCTCGCATTTGAGAATATTCTGGCCAACGGATGACCATTATTTTTGGGACACCCTGTACAGTACTAGGTGTTCCATGGCATGTCCAGCGACAAATATTTACCTTGGGTCTTTTTGCGAAGACCACATCCAGTTACTTTTGAAGTAGCAGTAGTGATTTATAACAGTTACTCGTACTCGCTGATAAGCGTACTGATTAGCTTACAGGTTCTTTGCTGGTTATCTACTACTTCTTGACTCGTTATCTACGGTTATAATTCATATTAGATAATGTCAAGCAATATTTATTAATAAAAAGGTTAATATGATCAAAATCAATTCTCTCAACTATGAAATAAGTTATTAAGCTATAAAGTTGACTGTTTTGCAGGTTATGAAGGATAACAAACAACGTTATTTGTAAACAAACATATTTTATTCCTTTTCTCTCTCTCTTTTTTGGATATTGTACATTTATTAGGCATTACATGCTATGCGTTTCCGCTCGCTCAAGAAGATATCAAAACCCTAGTCAATCCAACTCCCAATTAATAGAATTATATTAATTGTAGCGACTCTAGTCTATCCAACTCGCTAAAATTAATAGGATTCCATTAATTTTTCCCAGTAAGAAACCAATCCCTTTTACTTTGTCAGGAACATCGCGAACTAATTGTAAAAGACTCATTTTTCTCACAAACATAAGCAGAGCTTTTTCATAAACAAAAGCTAATTCACTGTTGAAGGTTACTTTACTCCCAGCAAGAACGAATGCAATTGGTCATCCAATCCTCCAATAGGAAGGCAAAGGAGTTATGCGCATGCGCTAAATCACTGATACAATCACTACTGCTACTTCAAAAGTAACTGGATGTGGTCTTCGCAAAAAGACCCTTTACCTTCTTATCTACACAACAGATGCACTATAGCAAAATTTCAATGTGCAAAAAACACCATAAAAAGTGTGTTACTAGCTCTTCGACTAAAATGATATCACACTATCAAAACTTGCATATTAACTGAATTTGAAAGACATTTAATAAGCTTTTGAATAGATCTTTTACATTTATTACAATTTCTCAACTGGTTTAAAGATATCTAAGAATATACCCAAAAATGCCAAGAAAAAGCTAGTTTTTCCCATTTTCCTCGACAGAGGTTATAGATTGTTTAGAAGCTTGGAAATGGTTTTGGTAGATTCCCCTGGTCTGATTTTAAAACTAGTCATATAAACACGTGAAAGTTACGATTTGTTTTGCACAAATTTTTCATAAAAAACCATGGGCCTGTGAACAAATTCCGCTGGTTAAGAAATTTGACCTTTCAAATCACAAAAAATTTCATTATAATCGATCTTCCAGGCGAAATTCCTGCAGTAAAAATCATAATGCTTACGTTTTTGCGTTCAAAGGTTTTTAGGTACACTTTTTGTAGGTTATTTAATGTAGGAAACTAATGAAACCATTTGTAAGATGATATCTGTAACCGTTTTTGATAAAAGTGAATAATACTAGTTTTCTCAACTAATTTTCAGAAACAATGCTTCATTTGAAGCTTTTCTAGATGTTTGATATTCATGCAAACTAAGATATTTAAATTTTGGTTTTATTTCGAGCAAAGAAGTATATTAAAAAAAATATATTGTTTTATCAGTCAAGAGCATCTTTGGGATTTTCTTAAATATCTTGAAAAGTGTCCATTCAAAAGCTCACTAATTTTTTTACGAGAATGGTTCTAAAGACGTTTTCGATGGGACAATCGATCTCTGGTGCAGAAATAGTGCTTAAAGCCTCATAAGTGTTAGTTTCTTTGTTTTGTTTTTTTTTCTTCCGTGTTTTATTTCTTGTTGTTTTTATAATTGATTTTAGCAGTAACATGAATTTCCTAGTAAAACAAGATAGGTACTTAAAATTAGAAAAAAGTTTTGTTTGTTTGTAATAGAGCTTTCCGAGCAGGAATCGAAGATGGCAATTGAGTTATTTCCTTCTGCTACTGTAAGGTTTTAGTACATAATGGTGCCTAAATCTCACTTATCTTCAAGATTTCATGAGTGTAGGAGTTTAACGTTCTTACAAAATATGAAGTATATTTATTCCAAGCTTTCCAAAGGACACCAGGGATACAAAGTTATGAAGATGTGCTATGATAAGCAGTTCCTGTGAGTCTCGGACTTCTTATAGTTCGTATTACTGCTTCTCATTACGTCAACTTCTGAAACACTAACTGCTATGGTATGTATTCTTCAGTAACCAGCTTTGAGAAAGTTGGCAAACTGATTCGAGATCAAGTATTAGTGATCTTGGTAAAAACTCAAGACATTACGAAATTAATCTTACAGTCCAAAGTTGAGCTGAGTTAATGAATGTTGGTATCCCAGGCTGCAACAAACTATAAGATATCTTGTAACTGAAAGTCGATATGTAAACATATTAAGCTTTAGGAGCTAAGAAATAAAATAAAATAGATTGAAAATTCATTATTTTATATCTCGAGTTTGGAAAATAATATCGACATGATTCTTTCAGTTGTTCATTCATTTCAGAGAGTAAATTAAAGTAATAATACAATTGTTAAATATGTTTTTGAAACTCATCTGCTCCTAGACCATTAGCGCCGGAAGCATGGCTGCCAGCCACATTGTCTTCTTGCAATTAGAAAAGACACGGTGATCTAGACTCAATGGGTAAAGCATTATTTTCTTTCTTGGTTTCCCCTTTATTTTTTCCATTACAAAATAAAAAGAATATCAAAATATGTATTTATGGCATAATATGTAAAAATATGGATTTTAACAAAATATGTAAAATAAAAACCTGTTTAAATGCTTTAAAATCTCTTAAAACGTACAAAATTTCATCCACCATTATGATTTAAGAATCAGATAAAAATATGTAAACACAATAACATCCATTCCCTAGTTATGATATTTCATATCCTAAATTAGGGCTTAAACAAAAACTAATGAAATTTCATATTGAATAGCTAATTCCAATTGTTTACTGGTTTTTGTGGTTAAGCTTTAATTTAGATGCACGTGTTTATGTTAATTTATTAATAAATATTATTTCCACTATACTTTATTTTTGATCTTCACCTCAGCCAATTTTATTAATGAGCTAATTACATTTCCTCATTTGACGTTTCAGCCTCAGGGCCATCCTCATTAAACTTCTTTCATATGTTCACATATATTCACCCTATTTCCACAAGGGCTTGTCATCGCTTTAAATCATGCCACTGCTAATCTTATATTTAAGCTACATTTAACTTGAACCCTTGACTTCGTTTGTTCCATCTTCTATAACTAAAACTTTTTTAAATTTTTAAACCTTGAGTTACCCCAGACCATGTGGCCACAACTTTCCGCCATTTTTCTCTCTATATTATATATATATAATATTTCGGAGGCCCAATAGCAGTGAGTGTCAAGGCATGAACACTCTTTGCTTAGGTCTGTATGTTAGCTTCCCAATAGGAGAGGTAGATTTCCTTTAAAAAGAAGGAAAGGTATCTCTTATACCCTAGCTTGAAAAGGGTGGTAAGCTTTAGATAACACATCTCCAAAAATTGTATAGTACAAAGGGAACATTAATTAAAATAATTACATTCATCAAAATAATATTTATTTACTCTTACCTTCAATATTTCTTTTCCCTTCAGATATTGTCAGTTTCATGAATTGTATTTCTTCTGATTTTAATTTATCTGATGTCACATTTGCTGTTGAGCTCCCCAAACAAATATTCAATTTAGCAGCAAAATGTGGTTTTCCTTGTGATCTAGGGGCTAACGGCTTGGATTCTCATGGGGAAGGTGGGGGTCAAGTCAGAGCAGAGATTTTTCTCATTAACGGCCCATTGAGAAAATCCTCTGCTGCAGCATAGATGTCCGCGCTAATGACCCAGCAGTCGGTGCACCGTTAAAAAAAAAATAAATAAATAAAAAAGATAGCAAAATAGTGATGTTACTATTAATTTTTTTGACGTTTCTCGAGAAGTGTGGTTGCTTAATTCCCACAAAATCTCTTCATTTTGCACAAAACCTTTCAACATTCATATGTGCCATCATCAGGTGCTAACAACAAAATAGAACATGCAATAATATTATTAAACTCAAACATTAGTACATTTGAAGCCTGACAATGGATAATTAAGGGTTTGAAAAAATATACATTTTCAATTATTTACTGTCAATCTTATGTTTTTACATTTTTAGCACTTTCCTCCGAAGGAAAGTAGCTATTGAGGTTGCACTCATGACGGAATTTTTCAAAAATTTCTTCAAATCTTTATCGATCCTACCTAGTAGACACCGAAAATGATCTCCGTTAAAATTTATATCTATCTATCTATCTATATATATATATATATATATATATATATATATATATATATATATATATATATGTGTATGTGTGTCTGTTAACACGATAGAGGCCAGTGTTTTTGTTTTTTCTTCACGAAACGTAGTATATAGCATTCAATTAGCAAACGATTGAACGAGTTCGTTAACCACCAAAATCAGTCCACAGGGAGGGGGGGGGGTTACACCGGACCGAAAACACTAATTTGACCATGCCAGCTGTAATTTTTGTTATATTTCAACGAAACTCGGTATTTGTTATGTTTATCTAATGAGAGAAATACGTTGTAAAAATAAACTAAATCGGTTCATTAGGAGGGGGGGTTTACTCCGGACCCACATTACCAATTTGCCACTACCAGCCGTAATTTTTGTTACATTTCAACGAAACTCGGTATTCATGGTGGTAATCAACTAAGAAAAATGGGTTGTAAAAATAAACTAAATCGGGTTATTTGGAGGCGGGGTTTACTCCGGACCTAAAGTCCTAATATACTCATACTGGTCGTAATTTCAGCTGTATTGTAACGAAACGCGGTATACGTTGTGAGTATATCATGAGAAAGAAGTGTTGTAAAAATGAAGTAAATCGGTCCATTCGAAAGGAGGGTTTACTTTAAACTCTGTTTCATCAGAATTAGCCGGCCAGACGTAGGTTCCCAAACCCGCTGCGAGGAGCGCTATCTCCCACTAGGGGGACTGTATCCTGTTCCTGCGTCAGATCAAAAGACGGAAAATGAAGTTTTAGAGTATTTATTAAGTAGTACAGTATCATGTATTAACATAACTCTGGAAGCAAATTATTTACAAAATTAATAATTGAACAGTTCTCATAAGAAATCACGTTTATTTTATTTATATAGGTTATTTACAGCAAATTATTCAGTAATGTAGTCTACACTACACAAATTCTGAGGAAATTGCTTAGTTATGCAGCTCCTGCGTGATGGCCTTTTTATAACACACTGTCAGCCATAAAATGGACTAATGTTGGAGTTTAATAATATTATTGCAAGTTTTCTGTGTTGAAAGGCCTTGTGCAAAATAACAAAATTTTCTGGGAAGACAATTTTTTCACCTTCTGGAATTACTATTGTTTATTTATTTTTATTAAAGCTCACAGAATATGACCTCAGACTAGACTAAGAGGGAAAGGAAGAGAGGAAAATAAGTTATGTAATTATGTTTCATTACTTACATATATTAAAAAGTTATATAGACTTCTGTAGCAGAGATTACAACTTAATGGACTAGGAAATTCTGTCTATAAACACAATGTACAAACAATTCTTTACTCCCTATATACATTCAAAAATTTTCCAACTGAGAATTATCAAAATAGAATACAAAATTGACAGACTGAAGGAAGCAAATCCATTCCAGAAATATTACGCTATAATTGAGAATGAATTAAATTATATCAAGCAAAAAAGGAGTGATAACCAAATATTCAGACTTCTGTCACACAGAAGAATAGATTTTCAGTAGTTAAGAATAGATAGGCTCGGTAGACAATTAAAACATTAGCTAGTAGCTATACAAAATTAATAACACTCCTGGACCTGCTACACCTGTTTATATATTATTTGTATAGCATCTGGTAGTGGACAGGAAGTATTAATGGAAATATTTTATTGGCTACTACTAATTTTATGTCTACATAATTCCAAAATTATGTATGCTGGATTTATTTTAGAAAATGGTATTTGTATTAACATTCAACACTTGAGATGTGAAAGCTGATCCCTACAAGTAAAATTGTAGCAGTGTAAACATCAGTAGTACCAATATTCTTTTAATAACAAAAAAATAAGTCGGATTCCTTGTTCCTACAAAGTACAATAATTTCTAATATAGAATGAATTTACCATTAAATTAATTAAAATATGTTAAAATAAACATCAATTCATCTGAGCTTTCACATTATGCCATTTTGTTGGTTATTGCTAGTTGAAGTGTGGTGAGTTGATTAGTCCATTTGTCTACAGCTGTGTACCTGGAGCCGTAATTCGATTCCTTATCAAGCATAAGGACCTGATTAACTTGATCGATTTTCCCCTGAACAGTATTATCAAGTATGCAAGAAACTAAGAGACTTTCGACATCATTCACATCAATGTTCAATTCTTTTGAAATGAATGGGATATGTATCCTCGTATAAGGTTTAATAAGTTTAATCAGTACTTGAGTTCTGATATTCCTTAAAAGGTCTTCAATATGTTCTTTAATAAATGGATCATCCATAATGTTTGTTCTATGAGTCCTTAGAATCTGTTCAAATTCATTGATATCATTGTTCTGATATGCCGAAACTAAATTAGTCATTGCCAGGATTTCTGGATCATTTTTATACGGCTTGGCTTCTTGAGAATCAAAAGGATTAATACCAGATTTCATCAACATATTAGCTAATACAAGATATTTCAGACAGGTAGTACGTCGAGGGCTTCCTGATTCATCATAATTTTTGAATGCTTCAAAGAAATCAGTATGGGCCTTTTCAAATTCCCCTTCTCTTAAATGCATTTTGCCACCACATTCTCTTATAACTCCCATGATTAAAGGATGAGGGATTGCCGATTTGATATGTAAAGATTGCTCATAAAGTGCTTTCAATTTTTTGTTATTTTTTTGAGTTGTATACATCTGAATTTCTAATGCATATATTTCAAGAAGTTGAGTTCCTTTTTTTAAATCATCTTCCCCATCGTCAGTCTTACATGATTGATGTAACTGTTTTAAAATTTTCGCAAGCTTGGTGAAGTCTTCTCTGTCATAATACAACTTGCCAAGCTTTGTATTAGTTTTAAACCATAATCGATCATTTTTTGCATCTTTAAGAGCTTCTAAAGTAGTTTCGTAGAAGTTTTGAAGTAGTTCCATGTTTTTGGATGTTGATATGTAATCTAATATAGAATTTATGGACTTTTCACTATGATTTCTGGTGACAGCACTCTTAATATATGTAAGAAGAAGTTGATACTTATGCATCATCTGTTCATAATTATTCAGTTTAAAATGTATTTTGATCATCTGTTTCAAAGCTTTGAAACCCCACTCACCTTTCTCCCCACCTTCAAGTTCCAAAACTTTCTGAAAAGATGTTAAAGCCAGTTTTGGGTCCTCTTCCTTCAGAGCCTTGGAATTATAATATTGGTTTTCAAGATCCACATCAGGTTCTGAGTTACTATCTTCTGAATACTCCAGTCCATAATCTTCTTCTTCTTCACACATATAATCATCTTCGGGGTCGGAAGACATTGTAAAAAATTAAGTTTGAACTCTAGCCGCCCCCAAAAAAGCTCAAAAGACCACGGACAATTATATGCAAATACCGAGGTATTTTTTGTTTAACTGATCTGAGTCTTTAGAACACAATCATCAAAATTGTTGAAGTAAATAAAAAATACTTTTAGGTATAACTGAACACTGGCTAGATAAAACACAACAAAACCTACCGCTTTATACCACGGAGATTTTATTTACAAATCCAAAGAAGATCATTTAGCATTTCACAAAAAGTCCGTCTCGCTGGAACTGCGTCATCTTAGCGCGGTTGCGTTCATATGTCTAGTGCTTTTAGTAAAGGAACAGTAGCAGGTATTAGTGGCGTTTGATCTTTCGTGAAAAATATAAAATAACATCTCAAAGAGAAAATAGATTTAAAGCGCCACAATAGGAAGCTGAGAGTAACATAAGCGTATCCTCCCTCTTTTCTCAACGTTCGCTCTTGGAAGCACTATAATACTGTTTCACACCTTCTTACCTTGTTTTAGTAAAATACTCATTTTAACTTTAAAGAGATAATAAAATTCAATAAATACCCATGACTACTAAACACTATAATTAACTAATTAAACAAATAAATAAATAAAATAAAATAAAAAATATATATTATTAATTAAAGGTGAGAATAACAATCTAAAGGGATTCAAGCGAATTGTAAAATATGAGTTATTTTCCACCAATGAATGCCGCGGAGAGCCTTATTTTTCAATATACTTATAATTTTTTTTATACCAAAACATACTTTTATAAAAAATTCAAACGAGTTATTTTTGCGAAAGGCAATGTAAGTGGAATATGTATAAAAAAAAAATGACCTTGAAAAACATTTCAAGGTCAATTTTGCGGGTGTCAATTTGGGGATTATTTTTCCAATCTTGGATTGGAGAATCATCTGGCCAAAAAAAGACCATTATTTTTCTGACACCCTGTATATTTTTATTACCGTCGGGATTTATATATCTTTTCAAAAAATTATATTGTAATGCAAGTGTCTGCACCACAATAAAATCCAGCGCTACACGTCCAGTGGTATAACCTCAAGTCATCCCACTTCAAATCAACAGCCCTGCGGCAAACGACCCACGGGCACTACCTCTTCGCTCATCGCAGAAAACTTAAGAGGAGGATGGGAGGAGATATTTCCTTAAATATTCCAAGAAACTCCTTATCAGTTTTCCCTCCTATAAATGTCCCCACCTCTTAGCCACACCCGTCTGTCCGCTTCCTATATTCGAAATATGCAATAAAAAAAATTGACCTTTAAGAACAGTTCAAGATCAATTTTGCGGGGGTCAATATGGGGGTTATTTTTTTTCGATCTCGCATTCGAGAATCATCTGGCCAAAGGATGACCATTATTTTTCTGACAACCTGTACATATACCTGATAAAATATAATTTTTCACTGATGAGGGACAGATTTATAACGATTTCATGATCACTGGGATTATGTATGGACTTTCCAATTTACCAAAACTAATATTAATATTGGCATTTTGCCAATGGGTGATTGATAAGAAAATACACTACCATCAATGGTTTGTTTACTATTTTTTAACGTCTTAATATATTTTGTAATTTTTTGCATAGAAAAATTTCGAGCAATAGTTCAAGAGCTGCTTTAGTTGTTCAGAGTTGCTTAAGATGGACTAAAGAAGATTTAACTTCTTTGTATTTATGGATTATATCCTCTTTGTAAAGAAGCTTTAGCAGTGTCTCCTTGTACTGTCATCTAACTTGTGATGGTTTCGCTTTGTTATGTTTACTTTTGAATGAATATTGTGAAAATAGTGCCGCATTCGGCTTATTTTTAGTGCCGCAAAGTTCAATTTATGTGGATGTTAAACTCTGTGATAGGATATTTGTAATGAAGAAGACTCATTAATGGACTGTTATGATTTGGGTTTGTTATCTTCGGAAATCGATGTTCCGAATCAACACACAGAACTGAAAAATCCTTTTTATAACATTTGCCCGCCGAGTATAGATGGTGTACTTGAAGGTGATAACATGGGAATAGAAAACACATGGTACGCATTCACTTTCTAAAGACAGCGCTGGTAGTAGAGTTATTTTGCAATACTCAAGGCTTCTTAACCTGACTGGAGTTGTTCTATATTGACTAAACCAGTTTTATGAATAATTCTTACTGCGTTTATGTCTGAGGCCTGATGATAAGTCACTTATGACATTGTCAGAACCAAATATATTTTATGAGGATGAAGACAGGTGTATAATTCCATTGAATTTTATTTAAAAAATCTTTATTTTATATATATATATATATATATATATATATATATATATATATATAGATATATATATATATATATATATATATATATATATATATATAGATATAGATATATATATATGTATATTAACAGTATATAATTAAGTTCAGTTATGTTTTGTAAATGATATTAGAAATTAAATACTACTAAAATGCTAAAAGAATATTTGATACTTTTAGGACAGATGATGAATTTGTAGTGCCACCTATACCACTACCTCCACCATCAAATACTATTGAAGTCACTACTTTTGAGGATTCTTCTACTTCAAACACTCCACTTTTGGAGGATTTAGAATGTTTATTTTCTCCTGCCAGTCAGCCCACTGAAGTTCAGGATGACAATCTATGTAATTATTTCTCTATCTGTAATAGAACAAATATATACATATGTTTAATGATTGTTTTTAAATCAGAATTTATGTTGCTTAAAGCGTAATTCTCATATGCATGTTTTGTCCTTTTTGGCTAATTCGTAATTGTGGTAACTAGCAAAATTAATGTAAAAAAACAATGATTGCATAAATTATTTCAGTTATGTTGTGAACTTTTGATACATTATGTCATGGGTAATGAGACAGTTGGCTAGAATTAGATTGAGAAAAGTCAACCTTTATGCTTATATGTTTGTCATTATTATTTATCAATTTTATGCAACACTTCGTTCTCAATTTGTAATTTTGTCAGAGTTTTTGGTAGAGGGTGATGTAAAATTGTCCATTATCTCACTTTTGCTATATTTTAGCACAGTTCCTCCCTCCCTCCATAGGGAGGAAACCTGCTTGTGAGGTTCATGACCGGAGATGCCGGAGGCTCATGACACAATCCGGAAGTGCCGACTAGAAAACTTCACGTTTCAGATCCCATAGATGGCGAAAATAACGGTTGTTCAAATTTATATACAGTAGAACTTGGAGAATTCGATCCCCTAGGGACCGATAAAAAAGTTAGAATTATCCAAAATTCGAATTACAAAAGTTTTTGAAAATAAAGGGCTAAAAAATCGACCTTCATATTTTCACATTTTTTTAGTTAAAAAAAAAATACATTTTATTTAAAGAAAAACAAACATTTCATGAATTGATGATTACGTACATAAGTAATATATAATTTATCAAAAAAAGTAAAAATTAGTCTATTGTTTTGGAAAAAAAGTCATTTTCATGGGCAAAAATTTTTTCTTCTTTTTTCAGGTAAGTTTGTAAAGTGATAGGAGGAATTCTAAAGTCATTGGCAATTTCAGATTTTTCTTTATTCCTTTTTCAACTTCTTTAATCGCAGCTATTTTCTCTGACAATGTTAAAGTTTTATAACTTTTAGGCTTTGACATCTTAAATCTACAACTCACTGAATTGCACTGTACACCAGAAATTCAAGGCACAAACAATAAAACAGACCTAGGTGCTGGCTGACTTATAACTGAATAAGAAATGAAGATGGGAGGGATGGTGGGAGGGAATTCTAGGATAAAACGATAGGATGTAACTATAACAACCCCTGGAAGGCAGGAAGCGCGACCCACCACTTTGCAGAACTCCTGGAGTCCAAGAACTAGACTTTGAGACCGCGACGCTTCTTGTCCCGGAACCCCTACATCCGTATCTTACTATCCTTCTTACCTGAGGGCAGAATATTTTAACAAGATTTAAGATCGACTGCCTCTCTGGCCACATCCCGGTGGAGGCACAGACTCGTAAAAATTCGAATTATCCAAAATTTTATTCGAATTAACCATGATTTTTTTACATTGTTTATGCCCTAAATTCTAGGGACCGAGAGAAATATTCGAATTAAAGACGACTTCGAAGTTCGAATATATATATATATACATATATATTTGTCTTTTTGCTCTTGGCTCAAAAATGCTCTGATTTTGATGACATTTTTTTGAAATTTGACAAAAATCTTTGTCTAATTTGAAAGGTCAAGTTCGTTAACCAGCAGAATCTGTCCACTGGAACATGGTGTTTGGAGCGAAATTCGTGCGAAAAAAATTGTAATGCTTATGATTTTTTGAGTTCATATGCTTGTAGATACTTGTTTTATATGTTATATGATACTCAATTTTTTTTAGGGTGCATAAAATTGTGGGATTCAATTGAAATATTTTCTACATCTTTGAAATTCATCTCAACTAAGATGTTTAAATTTTGGTTACATTCGGAGTTAAAGAAGTATTCGAAAAAAAAAAGAAAAAAGATTAGTGGACATGAAAAGTTTTCGGATCTTCGTATATTTTCATAAATATCTTGAAAACGGTTTGGAAATCGGAGAAATAACTGCTTAAAACTTTAAAAGTGTTTGTTTTGTTCTATTGAAGGAGGTTTTGTGTTTGTTTAATTTACTTTTTAATTGGTTGTTTTTTGTTTTAAGTCCCATTTATCAGTAAAATTCGTGTTCTAGTAAAAGAAGGCAAGAAAATGAGAGACTTACTGGCACTAG
This sequence comes from Gonocerus acuteangulatus, assembly GCA_946811695.1. NCBI lineage: Eukaryota > Metazoa > Arthropoda > Insecta > Hemiptera > Coreidae > Gonocerus > Gonocerus acuteangulatus. The sequence continues at coordinate 156,375,941 of OX328123.1, forward strand.
TGGTTTCCTAGTGGGAACGTTGTGATTTTGGGCAAGTCATTTATGCTTAGGACACTGGCAGCTTCCTGATGTGGCGCCTTAAACTTCCTCCGTCAGTGTAATATTTAATTTATATTTTGAAAGAAAGATCAAACACTACCAATAACTGCTAAGAATTGAACTGCGCTAAGATCACGCACTTCCTGCTAGTCAGACTTTTTAATTGAACATTTGGCTTAGTATATTTTTGGTATTTGATTTTTTTGTACATGTTTGTTTTCTTTAAGTGTTTGCGTATTGTGTCAATGTGGTGGTCGTCTCCAAGGAGTTCTGACATATCAAATAGGATATCTAAGGCAAGTCTTAAGCTGTACCCACAAGGGAACATCGCCAACTGTCCGAAGGCGATTTTTATTAAACTTTGTATATTTATTTAACACATGAAAATAATCTACCAGGTCTGCAAGTTTAAAATGTCGTTTATTTCTTAAAATATATACACAGTAATTTAAAAAAAAGTATAATATATTTCATTCAAAGTACTGGCCCTCGCTTTCCACACATTTTGTCAATCTCTCGGGCAATTTATGGATACCATTCCAAAAGAATGCTTCATCTTTATTTGAAATCCATTCATCGAGCCATTTTCTTACATCCTCGAAATTGTTAAAATGTTGCTCAGCCAATGAGTGTCCCATCGATGAGAAGAGGTGATAATCAGAAGGCGCCAGGTCAGGTGAATACGGCGGGTGGGGTAGGAGTTCCCAACCAAGCGAAGAAATCGTTTCCTTAGTCAATCTGGCTGAATGTGCAGGAGCGTTATCATGCTGAAGAATGACTTTGGCGTGCCTGTGAGCCCATTCTGGGCGTTTTTCGATCAATGCGTGACTCAAATTGATCAATTGTTGTCGGTAGCGGTCGGTATTGACTGTTTCGCCGGGTTTGAGAAGCTCGTAGTAGATTACTCCCTTCTGATCCCACCACACACACAGCATTGTCTTCTTCCCAAAACGATCCGGTCTTGCACTCGATGTGGATGGTTGTCCTGGCGTTACACATGATTTTATTCGTTTGGGATTCTGAAAATAAATCCATTTTTCATCGCCAGTTACAACTCGATGCAAAAAACCCTTTCTTTCGTGGCGTAAAAGCAGCATTTCGCACACAGTTTTTCGTTTTTCCATCGGTCGCTCGTCCAATTCATGTGGAACCCATTTTCCAACCTTTTGGATCTTTCCCATAGCTCTCAGGCGATCGGAAATGGCTTGCCTAGTGACATTCAACTGTTCTGCCATCATTTGTTGGGTTTGGGTATTGTCTTCGTCTAATAAAGATTGCAATTCGACGTCCTCAAACTTTTTTGGTCGATTTTCTCGTTTTTTATCAGTAACATCAAAATCACCACGTTTGAAACTTTGAAACCAACGTTCACATGTCTTGACGGTTGGAGCAAGATCGCCATAAGTCTCAACAAGAATTCGATGACATTCAGATGCCTTTTTCTTTTGATTAAATAAGAAAATCATGACATGCCGCAAATGCTCTTTATTTGGCTTAAAATTAGACATTTTTAACACCAAAGAAAGGTATGATACGTCTGCGTAAACGACTTAAAAACAACTGACTTTTGTAAACAAATGACTAACAAACAAGATAGCGTTTAGAGATAAGCAAATCCTTCAATAGGCTAAGAGCGCATTCTATTGGAATTAAAACGACATTTTAAACTTGCAATCCTGGTATACGCATTTTTTTTATATCGGCCCAATCGAACGTTTAAGGGGTGAAACAACTCTCCCCAATTACACCTTAAATATTCTAATGTTTAAACTATCGTTGATAGAAAAGAATGTTAAGGAAACATTATATGGAATTTTACATACAACACAAATATGGAAACAAATTGTTTAAAAATTTATTTATAAGAAATAACCTTTTTTATACTTTGGTTAGTTATACGGCATCTTACATTACACAATGCTGATCAACTATTATATGATTTCCAGCAGCTCATTATTTTATATGATCAGAATTATATTGAAAAAAAAGACAATGTTTGTTGTCCTGGATTCTTATTCGAGAGATGGAATTGGAGTCCCGCCTACACCTAGGCCCTGTTGAAGGAATTTCTTGCTGCACCATGGATTCGAAGGAATTCCTTGCCTGCACCATGGATGTTTAGGAAAGGTGGAAACCTATAGATAGCCTTTAGATGCTAATGGCCTAGGTTTCAATCTACTGTAAACAAATAAAATAAATAAATAAAAAATTATTTCGTTTAGAGCCTTCTGCTCAAATTCAGGAACATAAATATGCTTCAGGTACACCCGACAAACCTATGTAATGTCTATAACATACAGTCATCTTTTCCGTACATGGCCAATGTGCATGCACGAACACCAATGTGCATTCGCGAACGCCAGCGGACACTTTTAGCACTTTCCTCCGAAGGAAAGTAGCTATTGAGGTTGCACTCATGATGGAATTTTTGAAAAATGTCTTCGAATCTTTATCTATCCTACCTAGTAGATACCAAAAATATATATATATATATATATATAGTTATATATGTATCTGTTAACATGATACAGGACAGAGTTTTTGTTTTTGTCGCCACAATACTTGGTATATAGTATTCCCCCATCAAACGAATGAACGAGTTCGTTAACCAACAAAATCGGTCCATCTGGAGGGGGGGCTTACTCCGGAACCAAAGTAGTTATTTACCAACGCCAATCGTAATTTTTGTTATATTTCAATGTAGCTCAGTATTCCTTCTGTTCGACTAAAGAAAAAAATGTGTAGTAAAAATCAACTAAATCGGTTCATTAGGAGGGGGGGGGGTAACTCCGGACCCAAATCACTATTTGCTCATACCGGTAATAATCTCTGCTGTATTGTAACGAAACGCGGTATACGTCCTCGGTATCTAATAAGAAAGAAGTACTATGTTTGAATTGAATTGAAACAGGTGCTCATAACCAATTCAAAAGAGCAGAACTATTAATGTTTTTATTTTATTTATCTATATAGGTTATTTTAAGCAAATTATTTAGGAATGCACTTGACACTACCCAATTCTGAGACGGACTTTATTCTATTTTGTTACACATACAGTATTCTTTGTCGTACGTAGCCACGCCACTGAGCATGCGTGATTGCAAACGTACACTGTTTTGTGACACATACAGTCTTCTTTTTCGTAAATGGCCACTGCGTATGCGCAAACCCCACTACGCATCCTCAAAACTCCACTGTGCATGAACGAACGCCAGCAGACACTTTTTGTAACGGGTTTTTCCAGTTTAGTTACCGCTAAAGCATATTTATGCTAAAAGAAAAAAACAACAACAAATAATGGTTATTTTTGAAAATCAAATTTGTTTTGTTGATTGGCTTCTCTTGTTGTTTTGTTTTTCTGAGAATAATAACTGTGAAATATTTTTTGTCAGAGAATAAATACAATATTAGATTATGTTCAATTAATTTGTTTCCATTACCGTTTAGAAGAAACCACATTTTAAACTACAAGAAATTTTAAGTCTAAAACATTCTTGAATGCCATCACAAATTTTTTCTTGTGTTCCAAACCTTTTTATTTATTATTACTTGAACAGCAGAGGATTTATGCTACCTGTTTAAATATTTAAAGAAATGTATTACTTTATTAAGCGTGTTTCCTTAATTTATTTTATGATGCAATACGGAAGTACCGACTAAAAAATGTAGCGTTTCAGAACCTATAGATCACAGAAATAACAGTGGTTCAAATTGGAATAGTAAACTTCCTTTAATCCGTCACGTTCGGGACTTGAAGCGTCCCGGATTATAGGATGCATGTAGAAAAAAATGGATAGAGGTGAAAATTAAACGAAAAATAGACTATAAGACTAGTACATATTTAATGTAAAATATTTGTTTATATATTAGCCATTTTCATATATTTTAATGTGACCACTTAGTTTTATATATATATTTTTTTTCACTTGATTTTATTTTTGATGTATGAACTTAAATGCTTAATTAGGTATAAGTATATTGTATGAATATGATATATAGGCCTACATTACAGTCACTCAAATTAACTTATTCTGGTTGTTCTTGTCTTCGTTTTTGTTCTATGTTTTGTTATTTTTTTTGTTACCTTTTTAGCACTTTCCTCCGAAGGAAAGTAGCTATTGAGGTTGCACTCATGACGGAATTTTTGAAAAATTTCTTCAAATCTTTATCGATCCTACCTAGTAGACACCGGAAATGACCCCCGTTAAAATTTATATATATCTATATATATATCTATATATATATATCTATATATATATATATCTATATATATATATCTATATATATATATATATATATATATCTATATATATATATATATATATATATATATATATCTATATATATATATATATATATATATATATATATATCTATATATATATATATATATATATATATACACACATATGTATGTCTGTTAACACGATAGCTGCCAGAGTTTTTGTTTTCTCTTCATGAAACGTGGTATATAGCGTTCAATTAGCAAACGATTGAACGAGTTCGTTAACCACCAAAATCGGTCCACCGGGAGGGGGGGTTTACCCCGGACCCAAAACACTAATTTGACCATACCAGCCGTAGTTTTTTTTATATTTCAACGAAACTCGGTATTCGTTATTTTGATCTAAAGAGAGAAATACGTTGCAAAAATAAACTAAATCGGTTCATTAGGGGGGGGGGGGGTTATTCCGGACCCACAATACCAATTTGCCACTGCCAGCCGTAATTTTTGTTACATTTAAACGAAACTCGGTATTCGTGGTGGTAATCAACAGAGAAAAATTGGTTGTAAAAATAAACTAAATCGGGTTATTTGGAGGGGGGGTTTACTCCGGACCTAATGTACTAATATACTCATACCGGTCGTAATTTCTGCTGTATTGTAACGAAACACGGTATACATCGTGGGTATCTCATGAGAAAGCAGTGTTGTAAAAATGAAGTAAATTGGTCCATTGGAAAGGAGGGTTTACTTTAAACTCTGTTTCATTACAATTAGCCTGCCAAACGTAGGTTCCCAAAGCCGCCGCAGGGAGCGCTATCTCCCACAAGGGGACTGTATCCTGTCCCTGCGTTTGATCGAAAGGCGGAAAATGAAGTTTTTGTGTATCTATTAAGGAGTACAGTATCATGAATTAACATAACTCTGGAAGCAAATTATTTACAAAATTAATAATTGAACAGTCCTCATAAGTAATGTAAATGAGCAGAACTATTCACGCTTTTATTTTATTTATGTAGGTTATTTACAGCAAATTATTCAGTAATGTAGTCTACACTACAAAAATTCTGAGGAAAGTGCTTAGTTATGCAGCTCCTGCGTGACTGACTTTTTTTTGTTATTTTTTCTTCTTGACTGGACAGAGATTTTCCTTATCATGAATGGAGCTTATCGCTAAAGTTACGAAGCTCTCAATGAAATAAATAAATAATGTAAAATGGCTAAAATAAAATTGCCCACTGTTATAATGGGAAATTATACTGGCTCAGTTGAAAGCTATAAACTGAACTGACAACACACACACACACACACACACACACACATATATATATATATATCCAGAATCCCTTTGTCATTTTGAGTTGAGAGTTGAGTCAAAGGCCAACAGAACATACAATGTGATCACGATGTGATTTAAAAATGGTAGTTCAGATCTTATAAATTCAGTTTTATCAAGTTGAATTGTGAGCGAATGTTGTTCTAGTCGTTTAAAAACCTGTTCCAGACGGAGAAAATGTTACTCTAGAGAATTAGAATGAATGATTATGTCGTCAACATAGGCAAGTGTTAGGTAGATTAGCCATCATGGAATTCATAGCACGTTGAAAGGTTGGAGGCCAAACAGGAGACGTGACCATTCGAAATGACTGAATTTGTTGGAAAAAACTGTTTTAGGAATAGATTTCTTCTCCTTATTGACCTTGTGAAAACTGGAAGCTGAATCAACTGTTCAGAATATGTTTGCTCCCTGCTGAATTTGTTCGTAAATCCTCGCTGTTGGGAAGAGGAAATTTATCAGGGATAGTTTCTTGATTCAATTTGCGGTAATCGACGACCATCCCGATTTTTTGTTGTTTTTTTTTGGTTTCCAGATACACTTTTTATAATTAATTGGAGGTGTGTAATCTAATGAAACCCTTTCCAAGGTCATAGCTATAACCTTTGTCGGGAACAGTGGGAAAAAACTAGATTATTCTTGAGATTTTCGGATATATACATATCGCACTAGTATTTCTAAAGTGACACAACTCAAAATAAAACTATACTGAAAGTGTGTCACACTTGCCTATGTAGGGGGCTTAGGATTGAGACAGGAAGGGTGACTCAAGTGTCCTCTGGTTCACAATCTCTGAAGCTAGGGGCATACAGTTTTGATGGTTGATAAAGAGATATTGATCTTGTCTTTTGTAGTCCTAGTTGTGACAGTGTGAATAAAACTGGTTTTTGAGTTGTGTCACTTCAGAAATACTAGTGTGATATATAAACTGCTTGGGAAATATAGTAAATGTAAAGCAAATTTTCAAAAGCATATTAAATTTCCTGCAAATGTGGTTCTTTTTTAGAAATAAGTAAATAGAGTAATTTTCTCTTAGGATACTGTCAATTTTCTGTTCTGGTGCTGAAGATCTTGCTTTGAGTCAAACTTTTTTTTTAATACTTTCTCCTTTCCCAACTCAACCAATGTCCAAACACTAATATTGCATAGTTAATAACTGTATTTGTTATTCGATTTAACCTCGCAAACTCATTTATTTTATAATGTATTAGAATTTACCACTTTTTCAAATAAAGATCTTGCAATTTATGTTAAATATCTGCATTAACAAGAATGTTTGTACATGTATTCATTAATGAAGATAAGTTTTTTTATACTATATTATAAACTTGTTGGTTAGCTTAAAATGGATTCTTATTGACCAGATATTATTATAAATATTATACAGAACTTTAGGCCGGTTATTTGTGGTTCAGCCCAGTGACTAATAAATTTGTATATAAGTAATTTCAACAAGTTGTTTTTCGGTGCATCAGTTTCCATGGAGTGAATGACTGACATACTGGTGAGATACAACTGCATTTATTTATTTTTAATTGTGCTCACTTTTAATTAAAAAATTTGTATAGTTCATTATTCTTATCTACTTTAATTCTTATCATTTTTGTTGTATCTACCCCTATGGCACCATCAAGTTATCAAATGATATATATTGTAAGTCTTATCAGTGTTGGTGGTTTGACAAATACTATAAGTCCTGGATATGTGTAAAAGGAGCTAAATATAAACAATTACAGATCTTGTAAAAACTACTTTTCCTTCTTGAAAACCAATTGTAGCTGATTGCGTTGCGAGCTGTCAATAGGGAACAAGGAAGATAGCCACTTACAACCATTAAAGTGATTAATGTTAACCACTTGATTCACCGATGGAATGCTTGTGTGATTGGCAGAGAGGCTCTTTCAAGTAACACAGAAAACCATGGTGACCACGTGTATTCCTATAGAGAACTTGTGCAGATGGCTTCAGAGCCTCTTACAAGTAATGTAGGGAACCATGGTGACCACTTCTACTCCTATAGAAGACTTGTGTGGCTGGCAAAAGAGCCTTTTAAAAGTAACGCAGGAAACCATGGTGGCCACTTATATTCCTACAGAAGATTGTTAAGCTGGCTAGAGCCTCTTACAAGTAACGCAGGAAACCATGGTGACCACTTGTATTCCTACAGAAGACTTGTTAAGCTGGCTAGGGAGCCTCTTACAAGTAACACTGGAAACCGTGGTGACCACTTGCATTACTACAGAAGACTTGTTAAACTGGCTAGAGAGCCTCTTAAAAGTAATGCAGGAAACCATGATTACCACTTGTACTCCTATAGAAGACTTGTGTTGCTGGCTAGAGAACCACTTCCTGGCTATTGCCCCAAGAGATTTTCTTATTTTGTTCCTTACAACATTTTTTACGAGGGCAAAAGGGTTAAATTTTAAAAAGGATGTACTAAATGAACTTGCAAATTTCTTTGGATTAAAAGTCTGAATGTGAAAGGGTTTCTACTAGTGCAAGGTGTATTGATCTCAAAAATTACGGTGGCTCAAATTTGTATATATGTATATATATTTGTTGGCTTGCTCTCTCGCAAGCTCAAAAAAGGACTGATTTTGATGAAATTTGGTGCCAGCAGAATCCGCTTACAGGAACACAGTTTTACAGCTACATTTGTGCAAAAAAAACAACAACAAATCATTGTGCTTACGGATTCTCATTTGTAGGCTTCCAGATACACTTTTTAGTAGGATAAAGAATGAAACCATTTTCAAGGCCACATCTGTAATCGCTTTTGCGAAAAGTGGATAAGGATAGTTTTTCTAAGTTTAGTATTGTTATTCAAAAATGATTGATTTCGTTGAAAATTGTTCCAGACATTTGATATTCATCTATACAGAGATATTTAAATTTTGGTTCGATTTGGAGTTAAGGAACTACTAGAAAAAAAAAAAATTTATTAACGGGCATGAAAAGTTTTGGAATCATCATGACATGTTTTGGGTATATTTTCTTAAATATCTCATATACAGTAGAACACCGATTATCCGAATGCTAATTATCCTAATCGGAACGGGAAACATTCAACCAGAGTATTGCTATTTCAGTTTAAGCTTATAGGTCCATGATTTTTTTTATTGTGGTCTATGACATTTTTGCTGTTGAATTACGATAAAACACGCACCAATAGTTCGTTTTTACAACTGATCTAGATGTAAAGATGAGTAATTTTTTAGTTTGTATGCATTTTTTCAGTAAAGTATTAATTATTTGAGTTGAAAGTACTTTGTAACATTAATAAATACTATTTTGCATACATAATATTATCGTTTCTTTTTTATTAGTTACATGCCCAATTATCCAAAGCACCCCTGGTCCCAATTAATTCTGATAATCAGTGTTCTGCTGTAATAGTGAAATGGGCATTTTCGTAAAACAAGGTAAGACATTAGCAACGTATTTGTAACAATGTTAGCGCGGTTCCTCCCTCCCTCCATAGTGAGGAACCCTGCTTATAAGGCTGATCTCATGATGCAATCCGGATCAGCGCACTGTAGCGGTCTGTTCGCGGTCTAGCTCATGGTTGGGAATCTTGGTAAGCGGAAGGTTACCATTTGAAAGCTTAATAAATGCTCTACAAAAAAGGTTTTACAAAAATTTTTGATTAGGTGATGTCGATCGGAGAAATAAGTGCTTAAAACTTTGAAGTAATTGATTTTGTTTATTCGAACGGTTCTTTTTGTCTGTTTTTATTCCTTGTTATTTTTTAATTGCGTATAGTTGTAGAATGCATTTGAGCTATGGAGCTGGAGGGAGTAATTCCCCATTCCAATCAGAGAGGGACCGAGCGCCGGGTGCTACTAGCTCTGCGAGCCGATGCTTGCCAATCTGAGGGACACACATTTGAGGAGCAAATTAATAAATAAACAATTTCTGAAATAGCATTGTAATAGTTACCTAAGTATTTTAGTTTTAAATTTATCTCAGCTTACTATTGCTCCTGTCAGTATGGGTGCATCCTCTTTTCAGAATATTCATGGAAATCACTTTCTGCTGACTTAATTGTACCCTTTTCATGATTATTAATCATGTGTTTATACAAGAAAATTATGTTGCTTATACTAGGAAATTACTCTGTAATATTAGGAAATTGCCCCGTTTATACCAGAAAATCGCCGTATTTATACAACAAAATTACAGTGTTTATAGGACTGCACTGTGACAAACTGGAATTTTTACTCAAAACTATTTGTTAGGATCATATTTCCCACTTCTAATTTAGTCCAAAAAATGTTTAATATATTATGATATAAGTGTATGTAAACAATAGAAGAAATACTTCAACCCCTACAGGTAGTGGTTGTGCGTACAGACTCAGTAGAAATGTAATGGATTCTTAGGGTAGGTCAAGGACACTCCGCTCGGAAAAAGTTAGATTCAACTCACAATAATACTGGAAGAAACACACATAAGGGCATTCTTATGCAATCTAACGGATAGCTAAGTAATTAGACTAGTTCCACAGAGTGATACAATAGATCTCAGTGCTTTCTGGAAGCAGGAATTATAGAAAGAACGAGAAAACGAATATATTCAAGCATAGCACTCTGAGCAATGTCCCGGCAGCTCGAATATATTCGTCCATTGCACTCAAAGGGTTAAAGAAAAGAAATTATAAGTGTTTGTAGCAGGATGCCAACGATTTAAATCAGTGATTAAAATCATTTGATTTTTTTAAAAAATCATTGATTTAAATCAATTTATTTCATAAAAAAAAACAAAAACAACATTGATTTAAACCAATTGATTTTATTAAAAAAATTATTATTATATATTTTTTTTAACTTGAATCTAACTAGTTCAAAAGTTCCTGCCCCTAGCCTTCGTGCCGGGGGGGGGGGGGGGGGGGGGGCTTAGAAGGTCCGATTTTTCGAGTTTTCACTTATACCTCGGAAACCCTGAGTCCTAGCGACATGACTATTCTCTAAGAAATAAAAGCTGATTAAATATGCTACAAGTTCTACTCAATAAAGTTTTTCGAGATATCTTTAGTTTTCGAATAGAAATATTCATTGGTCGACAGTTGATGCCAGATATCACGAATTTGTTGTATGTTTGAAGGAAAATACATAAAATAGTAAAGTAATATATATTATTCAAGCGAATGTAATGCTCTACAATCCTATAACCGGCATTTATTTTTTGTGTGCATCGTTGAAGAGATATCCATCCAAAAAGGGAAAAAATGTGCAGGAAAAGAGTTTTTACCCAAAATGACAGACATTCAAGAGCGGATATTTCGAAAACCAAAGTTATGTCGAAAAACGTAATTGAATAGAACTTGTAGGAAATTTAGTCAGCTTTCATTTGTTATAGAATAGTCATGTCGCTATGACGCAGGGTTTCCGAGATATAAGTGAAAACCCAAAAAATGGGACCTTCTAAACCCCCCTCCCCCCCGGCACAATGGCTACGGGTGAGGACTTTTGATATGTTCACTTCCTATTCAGCCCAAACAAAGTTATGAAGTCAAAAATTGTGTTCCAAAAATTTCCACCTATAACTGTTTTTAAGCATTCGTTGCCTGGACTGATTCAGCTCAACTGTTAATCGTTTTGCCACTATGGATATCCCCAATAATGTGGATATTTTCCCACCCAGGGGTTTATTCTAGACTGTATTTTAACTTTATTTTTAATTTATTCCAAGTATCTCCTTCTAAAACCTGGATTTTCTCTATTACTCTCGTATGATTCTAATGCTCTCCTCTAACAACATGCCTTTTGTACCTAGTATTGACATAGTACATATACAGCCACCTTCTTGGAATTAGAAAAAACAGTCACCTAGACTCAATGTGTAAAGTTTTATTTTCTTTCTCGGTTTTCCTGTTATTTCTTCAATTACAAAATAAAAAGAATATTAAAATATGTAGCAAACATATGTATTTATGGCAGAATATGTAAAAATATGGAATTTTGAAAAAAATATGTAAAAAAAAAAGAATTACATCAATACTTACGATTTACGAATCAGAAAAAAATATGTAAATACAATAACATCCGTTCCATAGTGATTAATATTTCTGTAAAGCTTCATTTTTAAAATCTTTGTTTTAAAATTGTCATTATATATACAAGGGTCAAAATTATCATATACATATTTTGAGACCAGAGTTTCTGTACATTTAAATTTAATGTCTTTAATCGCCGAAAATTAAAGATTTTCTTCGATTTAAGTCTTTAAATTTACAGAAATTCCGGTCTCAAAATATAAGACAACTTCAGCCCCTGTATATGTGATCCGTCAATTCTACTACGCTCCCAAAATTATCCACTTAAGACAAAATACTTTAGAATAGTTATTTCATTATTTGCATTGTAAATAAACAAATATTTTAGTTACAGGTTTATATAATGAACAACTAGGTAATAACTAGCTCTCTATATAGACTAGATACATTTAAAAAGTCTGATTTCTTTTTTAAATCCGGTTTTAGTAGAAAAATCCAATTTAAATTAAAAAAATCCGATTTAAATTAAAAAAATCCGATTTAAATAAAAAAAATCCGATTTTTTTGATTTTTTTTAAAAAATCATGATTTTTTTACACCCTGGTTTGTAGTGTCATTTATTTTAGTTTAGGGTATGTTATTAATATTAATTTGAAAATAAACTAAGTACTCTTCTAATTGCCCTTAATGACAAACCGGTCTATTTGACCCAATATTCCCATTTTGAGGATTTTTCCCGTTCTCTCTGCCGGCTGAATAAGAAATCAAATCAAAACGCAGGTTATATATTTAACAGCTGATGCATAACCTCTCTATGTTACAATATAGTGATGGATTGTTACTGATTAGGCGTTTGATATGTAGCTGTAGGCGTGAATCTGCAAGGAGATGAGAGAGGGCTGCAACAAGTATTCTATGTTGAGGCAATTTCATGGTATTCATATTTCATAGTATTCAAGATGTGAATTTTAAAATCAATAATAAAAATTTAGTTCTTTCAAAATATTTGTGAGTTGTTGTTAAATGTCAGTCAGTATTTTAAGATTTAGACATTTCACAAACTGTAAGAGAAATCTGACTCGCGGGAACTGCTTCATCTTAGTTTGTTCCCGTATAATCCTTTTCCTGGTGGTATTTGAATATTTTAATGTAGAAACTCTTAATATTTTCCTAAGTTGATAAATTCATTCTATTATTGAGACAATTTAAAGGCCTATTGCTTTGATGTCTCATGGAAAACAATAACGCTCCCTCTATTTTTCAAATTTCATTAGTTCTATAGAAACACGAGATTATAAACAGAAGTCACAAAAAAATCCAAGCTCTTTCCTTTTTTTTATGACTGATTACATAGACAAACTCATTTTATGTTAAAAAATCTGTAGTAATAGTGATAACCAACACTTGTGACAGGGTCAATCCATTAGAAATCACCCAAATTGAATAAAATTTGTTGCTCAAAATTTTTGATTTTCCTAATTTTTTTTACCAGTTATTCCCCTATACTAGGTGAGTTCAAACCTGCAGCTCTAATACCCTCGTTTTACATTAAATTTCAATCAAGTTTTGTGATTTTTTTTCTTCAATTTCCATACTATTTACAAAACACAACGCAGGAACAAAAATCAAGAGCATATCGTTCTGATAATTTTAGTGTTTATTCTGTTTTGATATCTATGAAATTAAGAGAGTTAGATACATTTACGTAAAACATGTTTTAGGACAAAAAGTAGTTAAAATGCAAACTTCAAATGGCTGGCAAAAAAAAAAAAAGAACAAAAAACTATGACCCAGAAAATTTGCTTACTGCAGGTTTGAACTCACCTGGTATAGGGAAATAATTGGTAAAAAAAAATAGGAAAATCAAAATGTCGACTAACATGGCCTGGGTGATTTCTAATGGATTGACCCTAAAGTGTTTTCTCTAACTAAGGTGCTAATATTGTTATGCTTTTGGATAGTTACATACCATTTAATTATTTCTTAACCATAATTGATATATCATTCAACATACTCAGAAAGTTAAAGATCTCTCATGTCTATGAATTCAGTAACTTTCTTTTTTTTTATCTGAAGGGGTTTTACTCCAGACAAAACTTGTTTGACCACAATTTTTTATATTTCAACAAAACTTTGCATACTTTTTGCCCATCTAAAGAGAAAGCAGTGTTGTAAAAATGAAATAAATTGGTCCATCCGAAGAGTGAAAAAAATTAATAATTAAGCCAACTCTTCATTACAATTATAAAAGCGCAAATCATGTTTATTTTGTATTTATATAGGCTATTTTAAGAAAATTATTCATGGACCCGCTGATGGACTTATTTTTGGCATATCTACTGCTGGGCTCTCTAAGAGTTACCACCCATTTATTATGCTAATAGCATGTAACTTTCCCTGATGCTGCTTAATTTTGGAGATCACCAAGAACGATTTATTCAATTTGGGGTGGCCATCAGCTCTCTCTCCATATGTTTCTCAACTTACACTGGTTCTAAAGAACATGCTCTTAGTAAGGCAAAATACAGAAGAAAAAAAATCAATATTCTCTTCATTTTTGATGACTGTTTATAGACAAACTCATTTTACTGTTGAATGAATTTTAAGCTTGAAATTGAAGTTCCTGTCAGGTCTGTAAAACGAGGAGGACAAGAAATAATACTAATTTTTATAAAGAAGAAATGACAAAAAGTATATTTATCGGTATTAACTCTGTCCTCCTTGTTTCACAGCCCTGATAGGCACTTCAATTCCAAGCTGAAATGTTGGTAACAAATAAAACACATTTTATTATACAGTGAAACCTCGTTAATCCAGACATCCGAATAACCTGGACCAGTTTTGAAAACAAATTGTGTTGATCAATGTTGTAAATGAAGGCTTGTTTTACTGACGATTAATTGCTATTCTCAGTAGGTAAATTACTCAAGTTTGCCTAGGTCAATGAACAAGAGTTTTCCTAGTTTCTCGGTCGACGTTCTGCATTGTTTTGCTGTTTCGTTTGCTCATTGTCCACGATTTAAAAAGTTTTCAACTAGCAATAATCGCACCTCAGTAGACCCTCATTGGTTACGATATTATCAAAAAAATTATTTCAAAAATTTTCATTCAAAATTACATGGCCATCCTAATTCATTAATAAACTCTTTATCCTCACATCAAATCCCAAATAACCCCGTTTGCAGTCTGGAGCGTAACAGGCCTAGAGACCAGCTGCAGGAGTAGTCCATTCTTGTTTATATCACCCTGCCTTGTGGCTACTGCAACTGTGCGGCTTGTCTCCTCACAAGCTTCAAGATATATTCACATGTATCATTTTACTAGAAATGTATTTTTACATTGTTGTAAATTCTGAATAAATAAAAAAAAAAAAATAAAAAATAAAAAAAAAAAAAAAACTTATTTGGTTTCTATTTTATTTTTGGTTAGGTGCAGAAAGAAGGCGTAGCATGGTTCGCCGGGTAACAGCTAGTATATGTATAATATTTACATGTGTTTGTAAAGTACTGAGCACCCATGAATGCCAGAATAAATAGAACAACCGATTCAGACTGCCATCATCTATAAGGATTACCTTGTAATAACCCTCAATTTTAATATGTTTCCTCTTCCATTAGTGAGAGGAAACCTGCTTATGGGATTGGCTAGATGGACTAATAAAATCTGTAAAGTACAGGAAAACAAAATACAGCATTGGTTTTACAGTATACCAATAAATCTAAAAATTATCTGTATTTTCATTTTACCTTATATAGCACTAGTGTTGAGCAAAAATCATTCGGAATAATGAATAACGAATAAATCTATTATTTCACTCTGAATAATTGTAAAATAGTATTCATTTTTCAGGCAATTCAATGACTAATGGAATTTTTTATTTTTATCCATTACTAGCTGATCCCCAGCGTGCCAAGCTACACCTACTTTCTGCCTATGACTCTCCCCATATCAAGATCTACCTGTATACCCAGTTACGTCAAAATCGGTCAAATGGTGTGAATTTGTATATATCTGTCAAGTAATTCATAATGCAGCCGGCAGAGGCCAGCACCACAGCAATTCATAAAACAACCGACAGAGACCAGCACCACAGCCTGCAAGTAGATAGCTCTTATCAAAGAAAGGCCAGCGCTCCTTAGTTAGACAGTGACTGTTGATATAAAATTGAAATAAACTGCATTACATGACTATATAATGATGTAATGTCATCAATGAGTTCGAGTTATTCTAATTATCAAGAACATCAACAAATAAATTTCAGACATTATTCAGAATGGTTCAGTGTAGCCAATTTTTCTTGAACAAAACTTTTTACCTTTTGACCAAATTTTGAAATTTGACTATTTTGACCTACCCTAGGAGATTTCCTGTATCAAGACCTACCTGCCATGTTTGGTCAAAATCGGTCAAACGGTGTAGATTTGTGTAAGGAACAAACAGAAAAACGGACAAACAGACAGACACGTGATTTTCATATCTATAGATTGAATAAAAATGATTCATTTGAATGAAAATTGAAATAGGATAAGAACAGAGTTGGGAAAAAAATTAATTGCAGATTCCGGAAGTGACTCAGATAGATCCGGAAGTAGCCCCAGGTGTAGTGATCCGGATGTAATTATGAGAAACTGGAAGTAAGCTAGAAGTACCCAAAAATGGCACAGATCCACCCAGAAGTGACGCAGGGATGAGTATAGTGACTCAAAAGTAATTAGGGGAGAGCGGAAGTAAGCCGAAAGTGAACCAGTAGTATTTGGGAGTTATCTGAGTGGATTGGCAATGGGCCAAGTAGACCATAAGCTGCCTGAAGAGGACTGGAAATGGCTGGGAAATGGACGTGGTCGAAGTGGACTAGAATAGGATAGGAAGAGGACCAATAATGGACTTCGAGATCAGAAATAAGCTTTTAGGTAGCCTGTTCGTTAAAATTCATAATGAATGAAAAATAATGGATTATTTATTAATAAATGAATAAATTCTTATTCAATAAAAATTTATTGAATAATGAGCCAACCCTGTTATTCGTTGAATAAAAAAAATCGGTGGTTGAATAACTTATTCAATGAATAAATTCTTATTTCTTATAAAAATGTATTTTAATGATTATTGAATAAGAAATTTATTGAGTAATGCCCAAATCTGAATTTCACACATGTTGCTCAATCCACTTCTAAATAAAAATTTTCCGAAGAGTGAGCTGCACACCCGGTGTGCAATGATCTTATTTGAGTAAATTCACTTACGAATTGGGTGATTTCCATAGTAAACATGTTTTTTTTAAATTAAAAATGAACAATTTGAACAACAAAAAAAAAGTTCTGCAAAGATCATGCAAAAAGTCTTAGCATGTAGAGTTTTACTTATTGTTAGTATGCATAGTTTTACTCTAATAACCTTCCTGGTAATTTGATGTTGGGAATTGAATGAAACCAGTTTCAATGCACTTTTAAACCTTTAAGAATTTTTAAGGAAACTGAGAAACTTATATTTTTGGTTCTTAGTAATTCAAGACAGACCTACTTGAATTTAGCCTAGTTTATCTTAATCTGAAAAACAAGTGCTAAGTTTCGGAGATGTTACCTTACCCTCTAATCTTCATGCTGATTTTCAATATTTATTACTATTCCTTATTTCTATAGAGTTTTATATGCTTTTATCAGTAAAATTAGGTTATCTACAATACTAGTACAAAATGAGAGATTTTTTTTTTTTTTTTTTTTTTTTTTGTTACTCTGTACTGAACGTTGAGAAACATAAGAAATGATTATTTCAGCTTTTTAGCGTGGTTCCCTTCTCCCTCCGTAGGGAGGAACCCCGCTTATAAGGTTTACCTCATGGCACAATCCGGAAGTCCCAACTAGAAAATTCTATGTTTCAGAACCTATAGGTCTTGAAAATAACGGTGGTTCAATTATATATATATATATATATATATATATATATATATATATATATATATATATATATATATATATAAATATATATATATGTATGTATGTATGTATGTATATATATTTATATATAAATCACTTGTCTGCATGTTTGTCAGTTTGTTCCTTATACAAATCCACACCGTTTGACTGATTTTTACCAAACTTGGCACACAGGTAGGTCTTGATCCATGAAGTCTCGTAGGCTAGGTCAAAAAAATCTACCAGCTGTCTGTCTGTATGTCTGTTCCTTTAGACAAATCCGCACTGTTTGACCGACGTTCATCAAACTTAGCACACAGGAAGGTCTTGATACAGGCAGTGTCTTTTTTTTTTTCTCCTTTGATGTATAAAGGCCATTCAACCACTATTGGGTCATTTATGCCTCTTGGTCGGTCTGTTGGTAGTATCGAAGGCAAAGACGAAGCCCGATGGCCGGCAGGAGACGGACCTAGCCAAGGCCGAGTAGAGCCCCCTCTGCCAGTTCTACCTTAGTGGCCCGTATTTGGTGACTGGCTGCCAGGTCTATGATAGAAGATATGCTTGCTGCTGCCAGGGCAACCAAACCTTAGGGGGGGCTCCTCCCTTACCCTAGCCATGCCTACCACTCCCGCAGACCCTCGCGCCCCACCTCTGTCCCGAACGCCACCAACAGTTAAAGAAAAAAATAGTTTTAACAAAATTTTAGGTAGTTAATGTATTAATAGTTTAAATTTAATCAATTAATAATAAAATACATTTTTTTTTTTTTTTTTTTTTTTTTTTTTTTTTTTTTTTTTTTTTTTTTTTTTTTAAGGGACTAATATTTTTTACATTAGCATTAGAAAATAAGTTATTAGTTATTAGTTACATAAATTAGTTATTAGTTACATAAATAGTTAGTTCTATACATATTTAGAGAATATTAAGTGGAAATGTTTATAGAAATATATTTAAGAGGCCAATACAGTTTATTATAGTTGTTAATTAGGTAAATGATTTGACTTCATTCAATTAACAACTATCCAGGGTGCAGCGAGAAATTTTCCCATCAAGCCGTGGGATGAGAAAATTTCTGCCGCCGGTGGGAATAGAACCCACCATCTCACGCTTATGAATCCAAGGCTCTAGCCACTAGACCACGGGAGACCCCAGTTAGACAGATGACCGAATTATTTCCTAGCAGCTCTCGAAGATGTATTGGGAGACCCAGTCAACCTCGCTCGTCTTCATATGCTCTACACTCTTTCAGGATATGCTTTACAGTGAGGGGCATGCCGCAAACCTCCCACTTTGGAGGCTCACCCCTCTCTATGAGATAGCCGTGTGTCATTCTTGTGTGGCCTATCCATAATCTTGAGAGGATTACTGATTCCCTCCTATTGTCCTGCTCCGAACTATCCCACTTAATCATTTCATCTTTAATGTCCCTGAGTTTATCTCCTAATTCCATATCAATCCACTCCCTATGACATGGGGAGTGTCATAGGCTAGGTCAAAACGTCTAGGTCTCACAGTTCGGAGGTCATAGGTTCGAAACTGTGAACCCGAAACGTTACAGATTTGTGTAATTAGATTTTATATTATTTCGTTTCAAATTTATTTTGGATTTTCTAGATGCAGAAAGTAGGTGTAGCATGGCACGCCAGGTAACAGCTAATGTCTTCTTGCTCTCTCAAAGGCTCAAAAATGATCCGATTTTGATGAAATTTGATTAAAAAAAAATCTTTTGTCCAATTTAAAAGGTCAAGTTCGTTAACCAGCAGAATCCATCCACTGGAAGATGGTTTTTCAGGCAATATTTGTGCGAAACAAATTATAACACCTATGTTTTCGAGTTCATATGCTTGCGGGAACTTGTTTTATAGGTTCCTTAGCATAGAAAAAACAATGAACCTATTTTTAAGGGGATATCCAGGGGATAACCATTTTTGAGGAAAGTGGAAAACATATTTCTGTAACCTATAATTTTCAGTTTGTAAACTAAGAATTGTGGGATTCAATTGAAATATTTTGTACATGTTTGAATTCCATCTAAACAAGGATGTTTAAATTTTGGTTACATTTGGATTTAAGGAAGCATTCGAGAAAAAAAAAATTTTTTAATAATAGATAGGATAAGCTTCGGGGTCTTTGTATAGCTTCGAAAATATTTCTAAAACAGTTAGGAAATCATGGTAAGTCGACCATTTGAAAGCTTACTAAATTCTCTACAAAAACATTTCTGAAGCAATTTTTGATTAGGCAATGTCAATCGAAGAAATAAGTTTGTAAAACTTTAAATGTGTTTGTTTTGTTTTTTGAACGGGTTTTTGTCGTTGTTTAACTCACTTTTTAATTGTCTGTTTTTTTTTTGTTTTTTTTTAAATTGCATATAACAGTAAAATGAGTATTTCAATAAAACAAGGTAAGAAAATGGGAAACAGATTTGCAACACTGTTTTCTTAGAGCTAGGCGGAGGGAGTAATTCTTGCTGGGGATACTGTTTCCTCTGCCTCGCCGACCATCTTGCTTTTATTTGCGATTTCATATGAATAGGTGTTTACATTTTTCACGAAAGATCTAGCCAATATAATAACTGTTTCTATAAAAATCTTTCCAAATAACACTAGGGCTAAGAATGGAACCACACTAAGATGACACAGTTCCTGCGAGTCGGACGTTTTTAGTATTAGGAACATTTTTGCACCACAATACTTGCTTTTCTTTGAAATGTTAGTCCATTGAGTAACAAGAGTTTATTAATTTTAGGACCAACAAAAATATCAGCAAGTTTGAAAACAAAATATTGTTAGTTTCTATACTGTAGTGTGAAAGTTTACCAGGATAAGCATTATGATAGGGTAAATTACGATTAGGGTAAAACAACAGTAAGTTGTTGCTGTTCCTGAGTGAGGAATTTCTTTTCTGTCAGCAAATATAATTATATTTTCTTGTATATCTATAACAATGAAACTCTGATCAATGCCTAAATGCTTTAATTTAGAATCCTTCTGTATGAACTTCTTGGTCTGCGAAACAGTAAGAGCTACCAGAGAAATTGTATGTAAGTCTAGCAGCATTACTAACAGTAATATTTGTGTTATATTAATCTTTATATTATAGGAGTATATGCTTTACTAGTTAAATATGCTTTGCCAGCTTGTTCATTTTTATTTTAGTAATGCTGTCTAATACTTTTTACAAATCAAAAATAAATATTATTATTTTTTACAAATCAAATCAAATACTGTTTAAACTTTTATTTTTCAGTCGAAGGAAATGTTATGGGTACGGACTGTGAGCCCGGAGTGTGTGGGCTGCGTAACCTAGGTAACACGTGCTTCATGAGTGCTGGAATCCAATGCCTTGTTGCCACAGCGCCCATCGCTGTAGCCCTTGCCAAAGTACCTCATTCTCCTCAACGCACGCTAACAAATACTCTTTCTGATCTGACGCGCAAGATGTGGAGTGGGCGCTACATAACACTACAGCCATCACAATTCAAAGCTGCTTTAGCTTCTCACTTTCCACAATTTAACGACTATCGCCAGGTACATTTTATTAATGTAAACTTCAGATGTAATAATAGATACTCTTGATTCTTTTTTTTATATGTGTATGTGTGTAAGTCTGTTAATCCTTAGAGTATAGTTTACTCCTGTACAAGTTGAGAGAAGCTTTGCCCTGTGTATGGATGACTTCTTCTCAAGTCAGAGAGAGCAATGCCCTGGTGCTACTGACTTGTCCAGCAGTTCTTGCCGTTTTACGTGTTGTAGCCTTGAATGCGGATGACTTGAGGACGTTTTGTTCTTGGTTCTATCTAGAGGACTATTAGAGGAACTAATAATTCCTTGTTTTGCGACTAGGATTCATGTATGTCTCCTTTGTACGACATCTGGCTGGAAGACGACCAATTACCTTCATCTATCGGGCTGTACCTCGCCCTTCTCCATGGTTTTTTTTTAAGTTTCCTTCCCTTTGTTTATGAGCCTTAGAAATATTTTGCCAGCAATGCAACATAACACTGCACTCATTTCCTATTTGCAAATAGTACGTCACACTAAAAAATTATTAAATTAAAAATAATGTATTAGAAACTGTATAGATCAAAACATAGGGGAAACTCAAGTACATTTTTAAATAATGTGAATATTGTAAATATTTTTAACTCCGCTGCTGCTGGTCCACAGCCTGGATCAAAAAGGAAGATGGGAAAATAAATGTACAACGCTGAGAAACAAATGCCGCGCTCGGAGGAAGTATTGAATTGCAGGCTTACGACACCCAGGGATATATAGGCCAGGTCAACTAGCAACACTGTGGGTTAACACGATAGGATGGATGGATGGATTGGGTGTTTAAGGGCAGAAAACGTCTCTAGGTCTTCACCGCCCTGTGTGTGTTTGTTAGAGAGTCGTGTATATGTCGTGAAAGGGTTTGTAATTTTGGGTTTACAGTGCTGTGCTTCCAATTCAGCATTTATGACAATGAACTGTTATTTTGATAATTGGTATTCTATTTTTTTTTTTTTTTTTTTTTTTTTTTTTTGCTACAAATGTGATTGCTTACTAATAACACTAATATTTCTTACTAATACAATTATTTGTACTAAAACTAATACTAATATACAGTAAAGCAATATTAATACTAATAATAGACAACATAACAATATTAATATTTACTTATTTATTTTTTTTCCTCTTGTATAATTTTATGTAAATTTTTTTTTTATTTCCTTTATGTATAATTTTATGTTGTTATTTTTTTTATGCATATATATTTCTTTTTTTATATGTATATGTCTATTTTTTTCCTCTTTTATATATATATATATATATATATATATATATATATATATATATATATATATATATATATAATAAATATCGTGGACATGATAGGGTCCACAACTTGGTATACTCCATTCCCTTATAAAATGATTGGTACTATACTTTTGTGAGGATTTACATGAATCCCTGACATACCTTGTGCCTGTGAGAATGAGAAATACATTTGTGGAAATAAGCAAAATATGGGGGGTGGGGGGTTACTCCGGACCTATATTTTTAATTTGCTCATTCTATCTTTACATTTTGCTTCCTTGCAGTAAAACTCCGTAGGGATCGCCATAAATGAGGAAGATTTGTTGTAAAAATAAGCAACATCAGTAAAATGCGAGTGAGCGGTTTCACCCTTCAATGTAAAATGTAATTGCACACTTATGGGGCGTAAGGTTTGTTTTCTTTCAACAAAACAAGCTTTATTGCATTCTAAACTAATGCAAAAATAATTATTTTTATATTTTAGGAGATTTGTTTATACGGCACTAATGAGGTGTGAACCAACCACCTTCCCGTGGAAAGTGCTTTACATTTTATACCTTTTGTAGGACACATTTTTGTATAAATTTGAATGGATCAAAGGAATTTACGACTAAGTACAAAACAATTCTCATTTGTTGTTTTGTAAATCTACATTTTAAAACAAACTAGCAGTAGATTACTTGCATAAGAAAATTATCTATTTCCACAAATTACAATTTCACACAAATATCTACAATTTTTTTTTTAATAATGCCTCATATTTTAGATTTACTACTAATTATGTTGTTTTTATTTTCAGCACGATTGCCAGGAATTCCTAGCCCTTCTACTCGATGGCCTTCATGAACAGCTTAATACTGCTGGATGTAAAGATATAGCTTGCCAAGTTGAACCAAATGAATTTGGAACTACGCCCAAAAAAGTACATTTTTTTAGAATCCTAATAATTAAATAAGACAATAAATGATTACAACTGTAATGTGAAAGAACTTAAAGCAAGAAAACCGCCCAAACTGCGACAACTTTTCTTGTTGTGCGTTTGTGATTTAGAAAGATAGGAACTGGAAATCTTGATGTTTTGCCTTTGTTGTTACAAAATCCATTCTTTTGAAATTTCATGCACCACTTATATCAATATTTACAATCGAACCTTCATTGTAAGAAATCTTTTGAATAGAAGCCTTTTTCTTACCAATATTCCTCCCAATACGCGAAAAGTTTAACCTAACTGTTGACGAACTAATGAAAAATATATATATATATATGTATATATATATATATATATATATATATATATATATATATATATATATATATATTCGTCCCTTAACCCTCCTCTATAAACGTTTAAGGTTGACACTCATACATAAACGTTGGGTCGTATCCGACCCAGAGCCATTTTTGGGCCTGAAATGCAATAAGTCATTTGGATTTACGCATTTATTTTCAAATATTAGGTGAATAAAATAAACTTTTAAAACGTAAAAGACAATTCATAAAGGAAAACAAGCATTTTTGTTCAGGAAAGTAAAATTAATTCTAAAAAAAATATTAATTCTAAAAAGTAAATTGTTTAGGACACGTTAAAAAATTAGTAATAACAACTATATACATATATATATATATATATATATATATATATATATACATACAATAACTAATTTAATATCACAACAAAACTTGAGGAACACATTATATCACATTTCTGTTTTGGTAAAATAATCACAGCCATTGGGCACACAGGGACAGATGAGGGTCGAATTGAAAAAAAAATAAACTTCTATATCTTTATATTCTTCATCATCTTGATTTGAGAGTTCCTCGACTCCTTCGACATCATTTGAGAGAAGACCATCGTCAGACTCTGAATCTATTTCATCATCTAATTCCGCATCAGATTGCTTCTCTTGTGACCTGAATTCGGCTATAACTTCTTCCATGGTTATGAGTAATTTGTTTTCTCCAGAAGCCGTGATTTTTTAATGAAAACCTGGAACAATCGCATCTATAATCAAGTACATTATCATAAACGTTGGGTCGCATCCAACCCGGGCTCGGGAAAAATTTATATTGAGAGATGATCAAAAAATATATAGTTCTTACCTAACAGACGTAAACGTGATCCGTGGCTTTCACGGGATTGACTGAGAGGGTACCTGAAGCCCTTTGAAGTTCCAGTGCGGCTATGAGGAGATATGCGCAGTTTTCTGCGTTGTGGGTCGGTTATGACCCTTACGTTTATAGATGAGGGTTAAGAATAACAATCACATTTAAATAAAGGAATACAATTGAACTCTTTAAAATGAAGAGCTCTATAGCTAATTAAAAAAACTGAAATAAGACTTCAACATATTAAAACAGAGAAGAGAATGAATGTGGAGGGATTTTGGGATATGGGAGCAAGATGGGGAAGAGGGAGGGAGAAGAAAATATGAAACTATATGTAGCGAGAAATAAGACATGATAAAAATGTAGTATATTTTTAAGATTAATTTTTTATAAAAGGAATGCGCCATGTTGGGTCGCCATTTAATGTTATGATTATTTTTTATTTAAAATAAAACGATTTTAATTACCTTAATAAGTTTTATTATATTAAATTGATTTAATCTCAAGGATAAAAGTTCCGAGTGAATGTATAATACAATATTTATTTTTTGACAATTCCGAAATACAAAACAATATTAAAGTATAATTAAACAAAAACAATAAAAAAAATTAAATATTACAAAAAAATAATTTTACCTTTGAATTAATTTACTTCAAGTAAAATGTGAATCTACTGCACTTCAGTAATTTCTTCTTCAGTGTAGTACGCTTTCTTGCCAGGTACATATGATGGATATGGATATCTTGATATTCTGGACCCCGTTGTTTTCTCTACCCGTCTTCTATTATAGATAGCAATAGACTGAACACTGTATTCTCCAGAGGGTAGACTTTAGCTCTGCACTCTACGACTGCTAGGAATAGACTGACCACTATACTCTCCAGAGGATAGACTTTAGCTCTTCACTCTACGACTCCTAGGAATAGACTGAACACTGTACTCTCCAGAGGATAGACTTTAGCTCTTCACTCTACGACTCCTAGGAATAGACTGACCACTATACTCTCCAGAGGATAGACTTTAGCTCTTCACTCTACGACTGCTAGCTATAGACTGACCTTGTTAGCGAGAAAGTTGGCGTCCTTTATTTCCAACTTCCGCATTTTTGCCGGTTTATATATAAAAATAATAATTATATTTTTGCAATACTAAACAATTAATTTATTGTTTTCCGAATGTACATTTAATATGTATATATTGTCCAAAATATTATTAATTTAAAGTGTATATAATACGATGTTATTTGTATTTTATGGTTTGTGTTTTGCGCGGGCTTTTCAAACTATCGATGGTTATTTGAATTTAAAAATATTTTCGTGAATGTAATATATCATTACAATATATTTCCATATAAAACAAAATTAAAAAGTGCGAGAGAAAATAAACAGATGACAAATATTTTCTAATACATACATACAAATTTATATATGACAAATATGTATATGTAAACAAAATATTAATTCATAAAACAAAACAAACATGAATAAAAATCAAATGGGGTCTCCCCGTGGTCTAGTGGCTGGCGCCTTAGATTTATAAGCGGGAGATGGTGGGTTCAATTCCCACCGGTGGCAGGAATTTTCTCATCCCACGGCTTGTTGGGAAAATTCCTCACTGCACCCTGGGTGTTGGCGCTAATGGCCTAGATGTTGATGCGCCGTAAATAAAATAAATAAAAAAAATCAAATCTTCTTTGTCTTCAAAAGAACAAGACATATTCTTGATTATCTTCACTAAGATTTACAAAATTTTGGTTTTTTTTTTTTTTTTTTTTAACTTTTTACCTTTATCTCTCCTGCCTTTTCATGTTTAAGCCAAGGTCATTATTTTTTTGAATTGTTGTTTTTAAATATTTCTTAGATATTTGGTCCCACTCGTTTTATGGCCCATGTATTGACTCTATGGGGCTTTGGGTGAATTTTATGAATATTTTTCATTTTAGTTGTTCTACTCTCCATACTGTCTGTTGGTTGCTCCTCCTCTCTATTTATTTCAATTCTTTCTCTCTTTTACCTTTATATTTCCTCTCCTTCCTCTCTCTCTTACTCTAACTTCTTTCTTTTGCTCCCTCATTCTCTCTACTTTCTTTTATCGTCCCTCACTCTGTATTTTTGGTCTCTTCTAATTCCCATTTTTATTTTGTGATTTATATTTATTCTTCTTCCTTTCTCTCTCATATTTGATTCTGTAGCCCCATTCCACGCTCTTTTTATTTCTTTTGCCTCCCATACACATCTATTTATTCCCCCCCCCCTTAAATCTCTAATTCTTTCTTTTGATCCCCTATATTTATTTCTCCCCCCCCCCTATTCTTTCTTTTGACTCCCTGCATCTCTATCTCTTCCTTTGGCCTTCCCTACATATCTATTTATTTCTCCCCCTCCCTAAATCTCTAATTCTTTCTTTTGACCCATATATCTATTTCTTCCCCTCCCCTATTTCTGTCTTTTGACTCCCTGTATCTTTATTTCTTCCTTTTGCGTCCCCTACATCTGTATTTCTTTCCCATCCTACATCTCTATTTCTCTCCCCCCCCCCTACATCTCTGTTTCTTTCTTTTTATGCCTATATTTCTATTTTTTTCTTTGGACCCCCTATATCTCTATTTCTTACTTTTGTCCCCCTGTATCTCTATTTCTTTCTTTTGGTGCCTAGATCTCTATTTCTTACTTTTGTCCCCCCTATATCTCTATTTCTTTCTTTTGGTGCCTATATCTCTATTTTTTTTTCTTTTGACCCCCTATATGCATTTTTTCTCTCCCCTATTTCTTTCTTTTGACTCCCTACATCTCTATTTCTTCCTTTTGCCTCCCATACATCTCTAATTCTGTCCCATCCTAAATCTCTATTTCTCTCCCTCCCCCCTACATCTCTATTTCTTTCTTTTGATGACTATATCTCTATTTCTTTCTTTGGAGGCCCTATATCCCTATTTCTTTCTTTACACCCCCATACATCTCTATTTCTTTCATTGAATCCTCTATATCTCTATTTCTTCCCTGCCCCTATTTCTTTCTTTTTACTCCCTATATCTCTATGTCTTCCTTTTGCCTCCCCTACATCTCTGTTTCTTTCCCACCCTACATCTCTATCCCCCCCCCTACATCTCTACTTTTTTCTTTTGATGCCTATATCTCTATTTCTTTCTTTGGACTCCCTTTATCCCTATTTATTTCTCCCCCACCCCTATTTCTTTCTTTGGACTCCCTTTATCTCTATTTCTTTCTCCCCACGCCTATTTCTCTCTTTTGACTCCCTCTATCTCTATTTCTTTCTGTCCACTCCCTATTGCGTTCCTTTGACTTCCTGTATCT
Source organism: Gonocerus acuteangulatus (assembly GCA_946811695.1). Lineage (NCBI taxonomy): Eukaryota > Metazoa > Arthropoda > Insecta > Hemiptera > Coreidae > Gonocerus > Gonocerus acuteangulatus. The sequence goes on from OX328123.1 coordinate 156,403,674, forward strand.
CTATTTCTTTCTCTTGTCCTCTCTCTCTTTTGAGTTCTCTACCTTCAATCTTTGCTTCAGTTTGTCTCTATTTTGTCCTTCTTCCTATCTTCCTTTTTATCTCCTGGCTCTCTTTTATTTAGTATTTTCTTGCTCTCTTTTTTGGAGTAACATTTTTCTCAATGAACATGCACATCTACATAAGTGCTAACTTCTTGATTTGTTAAATATTATACAATATTAAGTCTGAAATTCTGTTAATTATATATATATATATATATATATATATATATATATATAATTAACGAAATTTCTTCTTTTTTCCTTAGAAAAATTCAGTTGTGGACCAAAACTTGCAGTCTACGAGTAAATGTGAAAATTATGATTGTGATAGCCCCAAGAATGACGAAATCGCTGTTATAAGGGAATTTCCAGCAGTGGATAATGCAGTGGAAGCTGAGAAGACGAATAACGTTGATAAAAGTACACACACGGACTTCTCCAGTTCTCCCGAGCCCTGTGCTCTGCAAGATTGTAACCTCACTCTGGTGGAAAGATGTGATAAACTCAATAACAAGCAACCAATGCTCTTTCTCCGAGAGGAGATATCTACAGTCATCAATCCAATGCAGCGGCTTTCGGGAATCGAAGACATCTTAAAGGATGCTAAAACTTCAAATTTGAATGTACTCGTCCCAAAAGAAGAAGCCAATAATGAAATAAGGTAAAAAACATGTTAATAATTTTGTTTACTGTGAAAGAAAATTTTTTTTTTTTTTTTTTTTTTTTTTTTTTTTTTTTTTTTTTTTTTAGAAAAATTATCTCACCAGGTTGAGATATGAAGGCAGGTCCTCCTCTTTCATACTTGTGTGCATTTTAATCAGGCGCCCAGACTTCCTTTCAGAACAATGCCAGACAATTCATCGAAAGGAGCCAATCATTGAGATAAATGGCAGCATCATATTTACTTCAAGACATGCCATGTTTTTGTTATCTAAGATTCAGGTTAGGTATCTCTACGATATATTTCACGATATGTCTCCAAGGGATCTATTCAAGATTCCTGTTTTTATGTCTGAGTGTATTCTATTTCCTCACTTCTTGGAAATCTGGAAGTTTGTTGCTCTGTATTTATTGGTCCCAATATTTTTCTAGCAATTTGCCTTTCTCTTTTTTTGAATCTGATCTGTCAATATATACATACTAGCTGTTGCCCAGTGTGCCATGCTACACCTACTTTCTGCAGCTAGAAAATCAAAAATAAATCAGAAACCAAAAAAGTAATATTAAAATCTAATAACGCAAATCTGTAACTGTTCAGATTCACAGTTTCAAACCCGTGACCTCCGAACTGTGAGTCCTAGACGATTTTAACTTATCTTATGACACTCCCTGGATCAAGACCTACCTGTGTGCCAAGTTAGGTCAAAATCGGTCGAACGGTGTGGATTTGTATAGGGAACAAACATACAGACAGACAGCTGGTAGACGTTTTTGACCTAGTCTAAGAGACTCCCCGGATCAAGACCTACCAGTGTGCCAAGTTCGTCCAGAATCGAACAAACGGTGTGGATTTGTATAAGGAACAAACAGGCAAACAGATAAACAGACAGACACATGATTTTTATATATATAGATATACAGGGTGAGGTATGGGAACAGGGTGTTTTTGAAAAAATCATAGCATCATTAATTTTGCTTTAAAATATATTTTATTTATATACACTATAATAATGCAATCTTATACACAGACAGCAAAACGACTTTACAAAAACTGACTAATCGCTCAATTCATAAAGTTGCTGCAAAAAGTCCCCAGTTACCAGTTTGTTATGAAAAAATATTAAAAAAAAACACTTAAAATATATCATCCCTACTTTGTCAAAATATTTAAAAAAAAAAAAAAAAAAATCAGTCCCGTAACACGCCACAAGGGCCCAGAGGGGCAGATACTGTAGAGGTATCTGATTCTTGACCATATGGCACGCTAGGGAGATAGTGTGGTCAACACTATGCTCCGGCCGCCTGATTTTCCCCTTGGCTGCTTCGACTGCTAGAGTCATTAGCACCAAGGTACCCATTATTAATTAAATTAATTAAAGGCTGGGTGAGCCTAGGGACGATCTGGGACCACTAATCCAACCCTCGAACGACAGCACTAGAAGAAAAAATCTTTAGTGCGCGCTCGGGTTTTGAACCTGGTCCTCCAGTTCATTAGTCGAGTGCTCTACCACTGAGCTAACCTCGTCCCCCTTGTCAAACTATTGAATATGAAAAATCTCGTATTTCAGATTCGAGACTTTGGATTGTGGACGATAGGGCTTATCACAAATTCTCGCAACTCTAACCCCTTTAGAATAGCCTTTAATGTAGTAAATAAAGTATCGAATAAGGCCATTTTTCGATATGACTTCGTCAATGGATAGAATATGCTTGTTCCCTAACATGTTCCAAATACTAACAAAGGGACACACTTGAAACTGTTTATACCACAAAATTCACACATATTTAACAAAAACACAAACTCTTGATTTTTACACTACACAACTTGTCACAGGACATGGCTCAATAAATTCATACCTACACAGTTTCAAAATCACAAACAAAAACACTTGGCCATGCGATTTTCTTACGGAACAAACCTACCAATTACTATACGACTGTCGATTACTAAAACAGGAACAGACAAAACTAAAGACGACAGTTATAAAACAAAATGGAATACAACAACAACAAGGATAACAACAAACTCTATTTATGTGCCATAATAGGGCATTAAGAGAATTCGCTGAGCAACTTTACATAGCGTTGGGGAGATTAATTACCTATTAAAATTAAAAGAGATTAATAAGCATTTTTCAGTGGTGGCGATACATTATATTTAGTTATGTAGGTAAATAATTAGGCCGACCTTCACTAGTTATAAAAGTTTTATTTCACATAGCGCTTTCGAGATTCAATCTCATCATCAGTGCCTGTTGACAACAACATAACAAATATTAAACTAAATCTACAAACTAGAATAAATAAATTAAAAATAAAATTAAATTACAAGATTTGACGTCCAAGAATGAATAAAATTTATAATTGAAGGATTAAGCCTTAACTAAAATAAAAAATAGAAAAAGTAGATGAGATAGAGAGAGTACGGACCTATAGATTGTGTCTGTGTACACGCGAGGCTCTCGCAGCAGACTGGCTTAACTTGCATATGCTCTGTATGCAGGCTGCTGGGACATTCCTGAGCACATCACCGTCTCCCTTAACATTAATATTCCTTTGGTAATGCGCCACATCAGCTTTAATTTCAATATTCTCCAACCTGTCCATTTTTCTGCCCTTGTTTAATCTATGGAGGAGTTGAAAATCAAGGGCGTTAGCGTCATGCTCTTCCTGAATCACATGCTTTTTAAATATGGAGTCCTGCCTGGTGAAATGTTCTTTAAGTCTTGTCCTGATTTTTCTCCCACTCTGACCCACGTATGATGAACCGCATGTAACACAGGATACTCGATACACTCCTGCTCTGTCGAGAGGATCGACCGTGTCCTTAGTGTTCGAGAGCTTACTCGCAAGAGAGCCCCTACTTCGGTAAGCAGTTTTTACTCCCAGTTTTTTTAATTTAGCTCCTACCTTTTCAGATATTTCACCTAGGTAAGGCAAGCTAACAGGGTAGACGTCGCTTATCCGGGCACCCACCCCCTGTTTATATTCCTGTTTTGCTTCCTTTTATCTTTTGTAGTTAAGGCTTAATCCTTCAATTATAAATTTTATTCATTCTTGGACGTCAAATCTTGTAATTTAATTTTATTTTTAATTTATTTATTCTAGTTTGTAGATTTAGTTTAATATTTGTTATGTTGTTGTCAACAGGCACTGATGATGAGATTGAATCTCGAAAGCGCTATGTGAAATAAAACTTTTATAACTAGTGAAGGTCGGCCTAATTATTTACCTACATGATGATGAACCTTCACCAACCAGCTCCCAACACCTGTGTTATATTTAGTTTGTTTTAATTTCAATTCATTGTTGATTATTCTTTTATTTGCTTCATTACATTGTGTTATTTTCTTTAATTTTTCTCCTTTCTTGTATTTTAATAGTTTTTAATCTGTAAATTTTTAAATTTTAACTAAATTAAGAATATTTAAAGATACAATGTGTGTTAATAACAAATGCAAGTGATCAGCTATCCATTGCAGACAAAAATAAACTCCTCCTTTGCAGGTTTACTCTTAGGAGGAAACAAATATATATATATATATATATATATATATATATATATATATATATATACACACACACACACAGAAATATATTAATTTTACTTATATATTGAACTGAAACAAAAACAATTATACTTATTCTGGGACACATGTCCCTTAGGAATTATTTTGGGGTTGACAGCATCAGGTGGTTTAACGATAATGTCCTGCCACTCAACTCAGCAGGAACGAAATATATTGAATATTCTCTTTTTGCAGAAATACCCTAAAATGGTAGCTCAGAAGCTCATCCATTAAAAATTATTATTAAAGCTATATCACATTTCTTTTGCCGTATGTTAACCCTTACGAGATGGCAACCCACACGACCTTAGTTGCCTGTGGAGCGGAGCCCGTTCCACTCTCCTGGTTCCACAGGACAGCATTCAAATAGCTGAGTCTCCACCGCCCATCTCTTCTCATTTCTCCTTATACGCTTTTGTTATTCTTTTCTTTGAAAAGTTTCCTTCGCCACTTTCTCTTTCTGGGCTTCGGAAAAGTCAACGGCAGGCTTAATTTTTTTTTTTTAAATTTGAAATTTTCTTTTTTAAATAATATTGTCAAATATCTCAGCATCGGTATAATATTTAAGGAGCATGATATCTATACACACAACTCACGACATCCCATGATCTCTGTACACATCAACTAGTAAAACACAAATAAAGCTCTAGAGGTACCTGAGGTATGCAAAGAGACTGGGTAGCAGAGAGAACCCCCATTCAGTAGACTTTACAAAAATTAGCACTAGACATTGCAAAAAGCTGTAGCAAAAAGTAGGCCGTAGGGCATGCAGGCCCATTGTCACATAAGTGTCTATCAGTCCCGAATGGGTTAACACCATTCTTTATAATATAAATAATAGTTGAAAATTTCTTTTTCACGTAATTGTTTTATTTATTTTCCAGATTTGATTCCGATAAATATCCAAAACATGATAATTTAAGGCGAAGAGGAGAAAGAGAAATATTTAATATAAACAGTCTGCAATGTGATAACAATACTTTTGGTAAGCGGAATTCAAGCTTATCTAGTTTTTCATTCCCTCTTGACTTCAAAGATGGCTTAGATCTGAAACGAGTGAAGCTACATTCCAATTCTGACGATGGAGAAGAGAAGAACAAGAGAATGGAGTTAACGCAGAACGACGACTCTTCTGATTTATTTTTAGATAAAAATGAAAGGTATTTTATTATTCTTTGTCTTATTATCTATCGAATTATTTAAAAAAAAAAAAAAAAAAAAAAATTGTCCTTTGGTAGCTGTCTTAGGGACCTTCTGTAACAAATCATAGTTACAAATATTCATTTATTTTTCATCAGATGGTTAAATTTAACCCCTACTACATTTCCTCATAATGGTTTTCCTGTAAATGATACTGCGTCTAATACAAGTAAATTTATAATTTGACTTGTTGTATAAGTTCTTTTATTATTTTTCTCTCCCCCCCCCCTACAAAATCATAAAAGTGTTTTAATAATAGCCCCAGTGACTATGATGTAGTAGAAACAAGAGAATTTGGCTATAACTGGTTTAAAAATTATCCAAAATTTGAATTACAAAAGTTTTCGAGAATAAAGGGCTAAAAATTACATCAATTTTATTTAAAGAAAGCAAAAATTGCACAAATTGATGATTAAGTACATAAGCAATAAATAATTTTCCAACAAAAACTAGAAGTCTATTGTTTTGAAAAAAAGTCCCAGGACCCCTCCACCTCTACCGTACTCTCCGCCTTACCCAAGGGGGAATATTTCGACAAGATTTAGTATCGACTGCCTCTGTGTCCACGGAAGTTCAGACTCATAACAAATTCCAATTATCCAACATTTTATTCGAATTAACCACAAGTTTTTTTACATTTTGTATGCACTAAATTCTAGGGGCCGAGAGAAATATTCGAATTAAAGATGATTTTGAATTATGGAAATTTGAATAACCCATGTACTTCTATTCTGGAATCCTCACTTAAATGAATAATTAACCTATCAGGTCATCTGATAAGTAATGTCTGTTTATGTCAGTAGATTGTAGAATTTGTTGATCCGAATGTTTCTGCTAGCTCTTTGACTGTTTCCACAAGTTCAGAGCATTTCATCAATTTTTCTGTTGGATATTCTTTATAAAGCTTTTCAGCTAGTTTCCCTTTTCGATTAAATTATAATTTAAAGATGTCCTTGCTATTTCCCTTTTTATATCTCCCAAACAAGCTCTATTGGATTCAAATTGGGATGATAAGGAGGTAAATTTAGGGATGGGTGACCGTGTTCTTCCTAAATATTATCTATAATATATTTTTCCTTCTTAGGAACTTCTAATGATTTTTTATCATCTCTCGGTGTCATTTTCATGCAGACTTCAACGCTATGATCCCTTAACCATTCTACAGTAGTTTGTTTATTTTTAGAGTAATTTGTTTGTCTATTTTTCTCTACGCAATGATTTTTTGCTTTATCCATTACTACTACAGAATTGGGTGGGGGATTGGCGGTTAATATTTCTTTTAGCGATTTACTGAACTTAGAAACATTCCTGATTGTGTATTATCCCCGTATGATGAAGTTGATGTGAAGTCATCCATCAGCATTTTCTTTTTTTCTATCTTTATTTTTAATTAAAAGAGTTTAAAACAGTTGGCTTTCGGCACAAAAAGTTTTTCCTACCCTCAAAACTGAGCTCACTAAAATAATTTTCGCTTCACTTGTAAAATTGGCAGTGTTATAGTTTAAATTTTGGTTAGCCTTAATTGTGGCTAAGTATTGACAAACATTATACAGAATGGAAGAAATTCCCTCCCACAAGTTCGCACATGCGCAATTGAACTTTTCCGCCTATCTGAACAGGCTATAGTGTATACTGTGAGTGTGTAACTAGAAGCTAAACCAGTATTCAGAATTTATAATATTGTTTGACATTATATAAATTACTTTTTCATAAATATTTCTTTATGTACATTTTGTTGAGCTAATGGAACCAATCCAGAAGAATGTATAATTAGCCATTTATCTCTGCAGAATGGAATGCGAAAGGAAGGAGGTGAAGGAAGAGAACAGCTTGAGCGAAGAGATTGAAAGGTCGTTACTTTCACCAAACTTTGCCAACATTACATTTGACAAGACATCGGAGGTCGAGGCTGACAAACATTGGGAAAAACATTTGGCTTCGAATAAAAGTATTGTTGTAAATACTTTCCAAGGACAGTTCAAAAGCACAGTAGGCAACCTCTTGGATTTTTATCAGTCATTTATTGGTATTAATATAGTTTAAACTCTTATTTTAAGACAATCCCTCAATATTATTTTATTATATTTCACACTAATGCAAATATCTGACGCCTCGATCAAATGTTTCCTCCCCCACTGAAGTGAAGGAAGGTGCTTATGATTTACAAACATTATGGTCTTTGGGTTTTGGCCTTAACTTCATATTCTTCACCGTTTCACCAGTCATATTGCTGGCTTCCTCAGGTTAACATCTGAGAATGAGGATGTTGTCTGACTCACCCAGTTTGAAGTACCTGATTTTGTGTGGTTCCATGGGCGTAGTCTTCTCTTACATGATTCTGATTTTTAGGTTATATCCGGATCGTTGATTGGTCGATCTTCTATCCTTCTTGTTTGCCTAGGCTCAATGACTGGGTACCACAATTTAATGAGCTTGCAGCCATCTTCTTTGTTGTGATTCTCCGGTTGTTCCACTACTTCTATTGCTTCTCTAATAACTCGCTCTTGATAGTTTTCTATTTTGACTAGAATGTTGGCCTTATCAAATTGGATTCCATGGTTGGTTGTGTAGAAATGTTCCGCCACCGCTGATTTATCAGTATTGCCATTTTTTACAGTCTTCATATGTTCTGCAATTCTTGTAGATACCAATCTTCCGGATTGCCCGATATATATTATTTTCCACTGGAGCATAGCATACTGTAAATTCCTGGTGATTTTAGCTTTACATTGTCTTTAGGGTTGGTAACCAATTGGCTGATTTTGCGGTCAGTGGTATAAATTGTCTTGATCTGACATTTTCTTAAAGTTTTGGTGATCTTCTCCGTTGTTCCTTACACGTACGGCAGGATTACTTTGTTCATGTTTGGATCTTCTTGAACTTCTTTTCAGTGAATTTCATATTCCTTTTTGCTTTCTCGATATGCTTCTTTTCACAGATGAAGCAATGTTGCTTCATCTGTGTAACCATTTTTCCTTAGAGCTGATCTTAAGTGTTTTTCTACTTTTTGTGAGATGGTTTGGTTGTGAAATTCTAATAGCTCTGGTTATCATCGTATTTTTCTGCACTGGGTGGTGATGAGAAGCTGGATTTAAATACCTATCAGTCTGAGTGGGTTTTCTGTAAACTGAATGGCCCAACTGGCCATCAATCTTCTCTACTTTCAAATCCAGGAATGGCAACACTCCGTCTTCTTCATTTTCCATCGTAAACTAGATGTTCTTGTGTATCTTGTTTATGTGCTCAAAAAAATCTTCTAACGTCTTCTTTCCATGAGGCGAAACAACACTAACAAACTTTTTAAGTATTTTTTATTTTCCGCTTTGAAATATTGTTAATGTTAATCCATAAATGCTGGATTGGGTGACTGAGGAAGGGTATGCAACTTTGGGGGTCCGTTATAGAGCACCAAGTCTTTCACAAGTTGAGCAGTCTACTTCGGATAATTATCCTGTTGGAAATCCAATTCCAAGCTTGCATTTTGTACTGATGGTTTTAAATTAAGTCTTAGAATATCAAAGTAGTTCAATTTATCCATAGTTTTCTGTATTGAAACTAGATTCTCCACTCCAGCTGAGGACATACTTCCCCAAATCATCAAACATTTTCTTTTTTAAGCTTTCATTTTTTTCTTCATATTTTAGTAGTACCGTCATTCCCGAAAAGGTAAAATTTGGATTGGCCCGTGCTCTCTGTCCCACAAATTGAAATCTTTACCTTTGCATAGATATACTAATTCGAATAGTTTCTTTTGTTTTTCTATGAGATGACTGGCTTTCTCCAGACCACCCAGTTGAAAATTCCATATTGTTGTAACATCCTTTTCACTGTTATTGGGTGCACATTAATTCCCCTTGTAGAAGGAACATCCTGAGCTTGATTTTTAGCAGATTTTTGCACACACTTAATTGTTTTAATAAATTTCACTTATACCGATTGGTAGGTTTTGGAGGTTTACCAGTACTAGGCTGATTAAATAAACTTTTTCTTACATTATAATTTTTTTTTTATTGTCTATACACTAGCAGAACTTCTTTTAAGTTTTTTCACGCACTGAAAGCCGTTCTTTGCAAAAATTATTAACAATTTTTTTTTTGTTTTGTGGGGAAATTCTTTCTGAGTCTAGCTTAAAGCTTAAATTTATAAATAATTTAAGGACTTGTAATTTTCATTACTTTCTATTCTTACTGACTAAATGAATCAGAAAGAACTGTATATAACATTATACTAATCCTTATTCAATTCTATCTCTCTAAGTGTACACTTTTGTCTGAGGGCCAAATAGGTTTATTAGGCTCCCAGCTATAAAATAAACATCGGCCAAATATTTTTATATGCAATAGCTTCTCAGCCCTAATCTACCTCAGAATAAAATAATATTTTTTATTGAAAACCTCTATTTAGTTAATATTTAATAAATTTGTTAAGCTTATGTTGACTTTTGTTTCCAACTGTATATCAGTCGTTCAAATGTTTATATACAAGGTTTTCCATGTATATAAACATTCTGGTGGGCCAGAATTGAAATACCTTAGAAGCTGTTAGAAGTATTGCAAAATTGCAAAGGACCAAAGTTGTAGCTGAGATCTTTCAAATGAGTGATTTATTAATTGCAAAAAATCTGATTGTAAGGCTTAAGTGTTTGCTAAAAGATAGATAGTTTCTCTTTATTCCGCATTTTTGAAAAGTTCTTAAAAAATAAAGAAACATTGATTAGTATATTTTTGGTTCGTATTTTGTTTTAAAGTGGCAGTCAAAATCTAAACTATTTTCAATGCATCTACTAGAAAATTGACATAAACAAACTGACATATAAAATACATCTTTCTTGAATAATTTTTTCCGCAGATTCAATTGGAATTAGTCCTCAAGTAATCAGAGCTCTCAGGCTTAACTAAAATCTTCAGATATTTTAAGCTAAGGAATAAACAATTTTTATAGTTTATATGCAGACATTTAAAGAAATGCATTGTTTTTCGAACACTTCTTTTAATTGAAAACCTAGAAAAAAATGAAACATACATTTGATCATAGTTTTACATAACTCCAAAGTTATTAATTCAATAACTGTTGTTGTGCGATGTAACTCTTCGCCTAATCTTTGCCCATTTAACCATTTCTGGGTACACTACCAGGCTAAGTTGAACCAGATTCTGTCATATTTAATCTGGAAAAGTTTTCTGTTGTGTATTGCTTCTTCACTTTAACTTGCATAAAAAAAACAAAAAAAAAAAAAAAAAAAAAAAAAAAAAAAAAAAAAAAAAACAAGGATTTAACCCTTATAGGACGTGGATAGGACCTGCCCTCGTTCTAACGATACATATACAGACACTCTTCATGTCAAAGCCACTTACTAAGCCTCACTTCTAATAGCATGTGATCCAACAGTTGGAAAAAATATCCTTTAGCTCTACATTTGGATGGACTAGAGTATTGTCTTGTAAGCTATGGACGAGTTATTGAACATGTTATGTAAAACTTTTATTTACAAATCTCAGTAATTATGAAGTTTAGGGGTCTGGTAACCCATTATTATTTTTTTTTTTTTTTGGTTGTCCCATGTGTTAAGCGGCCTCCTTCTCCTAGCTCCCCTCGCTGTGTTAAGTGAGGCTTTCCTCCGCTGAGCTAAGGGGCCTCCTTCTAGCTCCGCAGACTTGGGGATTCCTGGGCATTGTAACTTCAGTGAAACTAAGTTTTTTCACAAAACAATGTAGAAAGGAGGTCTCAAGCAAGTAAAAGCTTGATAAAATTTACTTGGGACGAGAGCACAAACCACAGAGATAAAAAAAAAAGGATATGTAACTCACAACTAGTAGTTTCTAGTGATTCAAAGAACGAAACCAGTGCTACCAATCCGAAAACAGAAAATATCCCCATATTATGAAAGAAGTAGTTGTATCTTTGGAGTATGAGCTAACTGGTGACTCTTATGTGGAAATTTGAGTTTTCAGTATAGACCAGTCTAATTAGAAATGTTAATAAAAGTAAAACAAAAAATTAACATATAGACCCCTTAGATAACACCAGGAAGTTTATTGTACTGGATGGAGACCAAGTACAATCCAGCCTACAGATAACGTGAAGAATCTGTTTTGTTAATCTTATCAGTGATTATTTCTTTCACGCCTTGAAATAAGTCATTCAACCATTTATAATTTGTGCTCTTTTTCGCAGGTTGTTTGCTCTGTGTGCAAATTCATTTCTGTTACTTACGAGCCATTTATGTATCTGTCTGTTCCACTCCCAAACGCCATGCAGCGTAGGCTAAGTAAGTCTTCTCCACTCCTCTGCTGTCAATTTCCATTGAATAAATATTGAAAATATTTTCCTAATTCAGGAGTGACTTTCATTGGCGAATCGCTGAAGCATCCGACAGAGTTCTTACTCGAACTGAATAAGTATGACACAGTCAGCTACATGAGAGATCAGATGCTGATCAAAGTCGGGCGAGAAGTGAAAGGTCCAGTTCTCATCGCTGAAGTTCTCAACCATCATATATCTAAATTCTTGGTGAGTTAAGATATTCACAAGAGCAGTACAGTTCCTACAGCTCAATACAATTTCATTTTGTGATAAATATTTTATTTTCTCATTCATTTCGATATAATGCTGATGAGTTTTCTGATGTCTTTAGAAGGTATGAAATATTTTCCCTTAGGAAGATCATCAGCTCATCCGATATTTAAATGATTCTGATCGTAGCCTGTATGCATTAGAGGTCTCTACGCTTTTGGATAAAACTACTTTGGAACCAATTGATGATGTCAAGGTAAGGTTTTAACTCTTTATTGAATTTTATATTAAATCCTACTCTCTACAAGAAAACAAAAGAACAACAAAAAAAAAAAGAAAAAAAAAAAAAAAGAAAAATCAACATTAAAAAATGTTAGAATATTGTGAAGATAAGAACTATATATTAGGTTGAAGAGTATCTGGTGGCTACAGCTTGCATTATTTGCCTTGAGGATAAGGAAACAAACATGAAACACCACGAAGCCTGCTCCTGCATACTATGTGACGCTTGCATTGCCGTGAGTACATACTATGAAATACTAACAGGTTAAAATCCTCTTTATCATCACTCGATTGGGTGACTGTTTTAGACTAAACAGTGCAGTAGATTCTAATAACTTATTGTATAACTAGCTTCGAGTAGCCTTTCATAGCACAATGAGGTCTCACGACTTCACTTTTAGATAAGTAGTTATGGACAATGTTTTCTAACTATTTTATTTGTAGATTCAAAAGACATGTTTTTTTTTATCAATTTTATCTCTTTGCTATGGAAAACAACATAACTCTACTCACCATAGAATGTACTTTCCTAGTATCTACTTGTTCTAGCAGAGCCATACAGTACTTTAATAGATACGAGTCATTTAATTTTTTCTCTTTCCTAAATATACTTCTGTTCATTTGCAGATTTTACTCTTCTGTTAACATTATCGATGCAATGCGGCCTAAGGAGGGTAATGTGCTTAAGAGTGGGGTGTGCCCATTACCCTTCCCTCCACAGGCAGACCAAACTCGAAATGAATGCTCATGACTTCTAACTCTGAAATATTAAACTAGAAATGATCTTCCATTCCTTCTAGAGCACTCTGTACATGCTCAAGGCTAAAGAGGGATCGCAATCAAGAGATAAAGGGGCACAACATTCTTCTGCGAGAAAACTCGGGTATCACCTCTGAGGCACAGCATTTTCCTCCTGAGTATATTCGTGTGTAGTATCAAAAGCAAGAAAAAAAAAAAAAAAAAAAGAAAGAGCATTTGCTTCAAATGCAGATTTAATAAAAGAAAACTATTATCAAATGTAATTCCATACCAATATCTGCCAATATTATTGATATTGTCAAAACTAACCTCATTTCCACCCTTTTCGATGTTCTGATGTTATTTATCATCGCTGGGATCATATTTTTGGATGGGACAGCTTTTTTCTCCAGCAGTGGTACTCATCCTCGAGAACCATATATATATATATATATATATATATATATATATATATATATACACAGGGTGATTCAGGTCTAAGTAGCCAAACTGTAGGAGGTGATTGTAGACATAATTTCCAACAAAAAAATTCATTTCAAGTATGGTCCGATTCCGAAAGGAAAAGGAGCTATGCCCAATTTTCTATTTTTTTAACGTAGTCATGTTTTTTAATGAATAAAAAAGGTTTTCTCAAAAACTATTCAATATAATTAAATTCTAATTACACCACCATAAAATAGACAAAATTTCCTTTAAAAATATATTAATTTAATTCACTAAAACTATTATTAAAAGATACTTTCTGGACGTCCAATAACGCACTTCTGTTTTTATCAATGAATCAGAGTTTATTCGTGATTTTTTTCCTCAGCACCCTAACGGACTACAGATTCAATACTTACACGAAAACTTCTAAATTTAGTAAGCATTAAATCTATGAAAATAAACTGGAGGTTTATTCGGGGATAAATTGAAAGATTGGCTATTTTATGTCAAAAAAATGTTGTGGAATGTAGTTTTGTTACTTTCAAATACCTTGTGTGAAGAAATTAAAAATTATTCATTTTTTAATGGCTAAACTGTGGGTATCCATTGTCCATTCCGGAAGCAATAAATGTAACTGAATGAAACGATTGGAAAAGTTTTTCATTTGAGAGATCTGTTACATTTCATGTTTTTCAATTTTTCATTGTTTTTTGTTTTACAAGATGTATTTGGCACCCAGTTTTTGACTAGAAATTTTGAGCGGAGAATTCAAAAAGATTTCAGGTTAGTTGAATAATTTTAATCCAGAATTTACACATAATTTGGAATGTTTTCAAATAAAATTTAAAATAAAACTAAATTTGTGCAAAACATTGCGGGAGGAAAAATGTTAATCCTCAGTTCGGCTGCAACATTTTGTGGACAGACAAAGCCACACTCACACGGAATGGAATATTTAACAGTCCCAATTCGCATACTTGGTTTCATTTCAATCCTTATGTCGTGTACACACAATCAGTATTAGCTCCAAGTTAACGTGTGGTGCAGAATTCAGGACGAATATCTTCTCCAGCCAATCCTGATTAGGCCGCCTTCTATTGCCATTCAGAGAATTATCTGCTCTCGCTTTTTTAACAGAACTATAAAGAAGATGCACCCGTCAAAGGGAATCAAAGATATAAAGAAATCATGCCCAGCATTTTTTGTGTATTTAGTAATGCCCATTCTAAAAAATTGGCAATTATGGAATTTTTATAGAAAGATTTACTTACTAAAACATTCTTATTTGACTGCTTTGAGAGAAATCCTTCCCAATCTTTTTTAGGCTAAATGGCAAAAATAAATTGCATAACATAACCCAAGTTTGGTCTGCCTGGGAGAGGAGAGGAACCCGACCTTGGCCAGCAACATATGGTAGAGTGTCACTACATTCATCAGCTTTTAAAGGGTCAAAGAGCAGGATATCGAGACAGACAATAGGGGGGAGGGACTTGACTCTGATGCCTCGATATATATATATGGACGCCTTTAAACGGAAAGGAACCAAGCGCCATTTTTAACGAAAGTGAGTTTTTGGTGCTATCTTGTAGAGAATTAGAGAATTTATATAGTAATAAAAAACTGGTTAAGATATAATGTTGTCATTAAAGCAAGAAAAAATACCAAAAAAAAGTGGTGTATCCAGTATGCTGTAATAAACAGAAAGGAATCAAGCACCATTTTTATCAATAACTATAAAAATAAAACCCCTTTACCATAACAACAGTTTATTTTAATGAGAGAAAATGAATGATACATTTCAGGCAATAAAGAAATTTTAGACCCACAAAAAACTTTAAACCCAATTCTCTAAAGAATGAACAGATGGCACTTGGTTCCTTTCTGTTTAAAGGCGTCCATATATGCATATATATATATATATATATATATATATATATATATATATATATATATATATATATATATAATGTATGTATAATGAACAAGTTGAATGAAAACATGCTTTTTGTTTTTCTACAAATAAAGACGATAAAAATAATCATTTGTTCACTTAATCAAAGTAGAAACAATCACTCTGAATACTTTAGTAAATGAGCTGAATTAGTTCTGAAGGTTTTTTTGTTTTTTTTTTTATTTTAAACATTTGAGTTACTTAAAATGTATTATGTATTAAATTATGGATGTATAATGTATTATGTATTAAATTAGAAGAATCCATTTGTTTTACAGTTGCAGAGAAATAAAGGGTGAAAGTACAATCTGCAGGTGTCCTTTATTGGAATTTGTAGTCCTTAGTGAAAGTCTCAGGTAAACATTCCATTGTTTTGTTGGATGTGCAAAGAGGTTGTTGGTTATGTGACCAGTAATATGATATAGGTGTGGTATTAAGGTTCCTTAACTCATCGATTCTCAACTATACCAAGGAAATTCACTTTGTGATGAGCCAGTTCCTTGTCAAGGTAGGATTCACTGCTTCACAGCCTAGGGGCCCTTCCTGTCAGTGTTTTTAAAATGCCTTCCTTTTGGGCAGGGTGGTGATGGTTTGGTATCTCCCCGTGACCGTAAGCTTCCTATACATGGTGTGTCCGAGGCCTCCTTGATGATTAGCAGGTCCAGGAAGGGAAGTCGGCCTTCTGTGTCTCGTTCCATGGTGAATTTGATGGCCGGATGGAAGCCAACCAGGAAGGCTAAAAAGCATTCCAGCTTCTCTGGAATGTCTGGCCACACAGGCCAGCGGAGGAGGCTGGGGCCCAATCCTACCTCAGTAGGATCGGTGACTCCTAGGATCCGAGGCAGACTCGTCGACGTCCGGGGTAACCCTGCGGGGTCGACCCCACATGCTGGCTGTGAGTGCTCGTGAACTTGGGATCCGGCTTTTTTCGGAGCCCTTGCTCACTGGCATGGCTAACGGTGAGTGCTTATGCCACAGGCATGGGCCCTGCCCTCCTTGACAGATCAGGTAAGTCCCCGATTGTTTCTCCTTTGGAAGGAAACCGTGAGGGGTGTTTTACCCTCCGGGGGAATGGGGGTGTCCATTCCTGGTGTTGGGGGCTCATGGTGCTTAGCACTATGGGTCTCAAAAATGGTACTAAGGGTGGTGGTGGTGGCAGAGGCCATCGTGTGGTTCGCCTTTGACAGCATAGTGGTCATATGGTTGGAAGCAGTGCAGTCGAGTGTCCAGAATATAATGGGGTTATAGAACTGAGCATGACTCATAGCACTTGACTCCAGGGTGGGAGCTGTATCTAGTAGGTCTCCAAAGGCTGTCTCACAAGTCCCACGGATTGTGAAACTCCAGGAGCTAGCAGGGTTTTCCCCTTCTAGATGAAATCCAATTGATTGTGGTGATAGGCGGGGGTCTGATAAAGACCTGACACGTTATGTACGGCCCTTTCTGTTTCCACTTTTCTGGTGTGTGCCACACAGCGGAAATCAACCATGTACCTGAGCCACAGTCCCCGATTTTCTGGAGCCCGCTCCATGACTTGCTTCTAGAACTCTTCCATGAAGACATTGGACACAATTGACAAAAGGGGGATCCCCCTCCCGGAGGCTGGTGAACAGCTAGATGACACCAAAGCCAATGAGTGTGTTGCTGCTGCCTATCCTATTGTTCCTCAGCATCTCCACCAGCTGGGCCGAGAAGTCCTTCTCTAGGATTCTACGTTGATGAGGACTTAGTTATCCCTATACGCTGTAGCGGAAATCAAGTACACCATGTAGAATTCGATCTGTACCTGTAAGGATCCCTGTAGCCTATCTATGGATCTATTTCTGTACCACAAAAAGGCCCTCGTTGCCAGATAATCCCAAAATCTAAAATATTTTAGACAAATATCTTGGGCATTGATATTATAGAAATAGTACAGGCATTGAGATGAGAAAGAAAAGGCACCTGCAGATTGAAGTGTGATTGGTATTATGCTTTCATCGTAAATGAAATAACATTCTGTTGAGAATGATTCATTAGTAGAAATAATTAGCAACAGTAGTTTCCTCTTTTATTCACATTTAATGAGCCAAATAATATCAGTTGAATATTTTTATATTCAGCTTTGCATGAGAATTTGATGATAATGAAGATTTCAAATATTTGTTAGCTTGACAATATTCATTATTGTGCTTGTTGAATGGATATTGTTTGTTTCAGTATTTGTAAGCTAATGTTACTAGAATCTGTAACATTTCAATATTTTGAAGTTATTAGCATCAATATGCTTTAGCGATGACTAAACTGAAAAAAAAAATACAAATAGTGTCCGCTGGCGTTTGCGCTTGCACTGTCGCCATGTACAAAAAAAAGGACTGTATGTTATACATTACATTACATAGGTTTGTCGGGTGGACCTAAAGCATATTTATGTTACTGTATTTGAACAGAAGGCTCTAAACGAAATTATTATTGTTCCAAACTATTATCTATTGAGCATTTCTTTCTCTCTTTAGTCTTCCTGCAATCATTATGGGAGTTCTACGTTTGAGTGTCCTGTTTGTCGAAGAGTTATTATTCCAGAAGAAGATATGAAACCTTTGAAGCCTCAGCAAAACTCCACGACTAGGTAAGAATAAAAGACTTACTATTTTAAATGTAAAATCGCCAACCACTGGGCAACTAAAAGCCACTAGACCTTCCACCAAGTGAAATCTCAAGTTATTACAATCGACAGTTTTAGGACGTATCCTTCTTCCCTTTATTTCCCCCTCCCTGTTTCCTTCACCACTATATTTCTCCCTCCCTGTTTTCATCATTAAGCTTTCTGAGGAACGTTTACGAAATATTTTATCTGATATGAAACTACAATGAGGTCTTATGAGTTAAAAATTTTTGATGATTGATATTCATAAGGGCTGATACTTATTAATTTTTTTTTAGTAAATTAGTTTTTGATTACAGGATGTTTAACATTCCTATAGTATTTCGAGTTGATACGATTGGAGATGGGAACAACAACCAGAAAAACGTAGAGCTGTTTGGACATCCGATGGTTATCCGTGTTCCTAATACCTGCTCTGCTGCAGAGTTACGCAGGGAAATATCATCTATCATCCATTATAAAGAACCTCATCGGCTTCTTCTTGTCGATGGACAGGTAGTTTTTATTTATATAACTGTTCCTTCCTTCCATTTGTAGGATTTAAATAAAACAAAATGAATATGTATGAATAGATAATATCTTGACCTTGGTAGAGAAAGAGCGAATCTGAGAAATAGACTTTTTTTTTTAATTTTATTTTCTGATTCAGAAAGATGTAAGTAACACGATGCTTTGCCTTTACTCTTCCCACAGTCTCAAGTTAAAGTAAATAGTAGCATCATCATGAAATATTTGATGTCTGAGGGCGAATCCCAGGTCTGAAACTCCCTGCCTAGCATGTGTTACCCGTATAAATCACTCATATAAATTATAATTAAAATATAGAATTTCAATTGCATGCTTTTCCAATCAGGTTTATGAATCAGCATTCCATAGAGTAAATGTTTGTCCTTGCTATCCTGAAGCACTTTCAGAACTTAGAGTTTGATTTCCCGACATCCGGATTTCGGGATTTGCCCTTTTTCTTCCAAGGTATCTGGATTGTATTGGTCACTCTAAAACTTCAATTAGCTCTAAAACATAAATTTTGCAAGAAATTTTTAATGAAAAGTAGATAAAGAAAATATATTTGATTGAACCATTATCGTCCTTACCATTAATGTTTTAATATAAAAGTGTAGTTATTTTTTATGAGTAGTTTATTGGTGTTGACTTGTTTGTTCAGGGACTTCGCTGCTCGAGATGCCTATTCACCAACCACTGTAGAGGCTGTGAACTACCAGAAGAAGTTGCATTCTTGCACGGAGATAGTATTGCTGTGACGTTTGGCAGCCCTGTCCAAGTCCTCCCTACCACCTCTTCTCTAGCTCTCCTGTCATCACAGACGTCATCTCTTACTCTCTACGATTGCATTCAAGCTTTCAGCCAAAGGTACTTAAATCAGTCTTTTTCTTTCTCTTAGATCTCTTCTTTTTAGTGTGTTTCCTCCCTCTCTATATATAGAGGAACCCTGCTTATGAGGTCGACCGCATGACGCATTCCAGAAGTGCCGAGTAGAAAATTTCATGTTTCCAAACACATGGATCATGAAAATAACAGTGATTCAAATTTGTGTGTTTCTAATTTCAAACACACTATGTACAAACACTGTTAATTAATTCTGCACTAAAATTCACTCTTCCTTTACTATTATTGATGCAAATAACCAAATATTTCCTAGCCAGGATAAAAGAAAAGAAAATTTTAAATATAATTAATTTCCCTACAAATGGCCAACTGCCAAAAACATATATATATATATATATATATATATATATATATATATATATATATATATATATATATATATATATATAGGGTAGGTGGGGGCAAAACCCCGGAGTTTGGACTTTTTATGGTATTACCACTTGTATTATGTTTTAAATTGTAAATTAAAGCAAGGATAATATAAAGGAGTGTCTTAGCTATGATCTGTGAAAATATGGGCGGGTTTGAGCGAGTATTGAGGAAGTACTTCTGTTTTTTCGAAACCTTTCCTTTGCGGGGAATTGCCCATCACGTGGGGCAAAAACCTGCATTGTGGGTTTATGTCCCATCTTTAACGAAATTAAATGAAAAACATGGAACACAGCAAAAAAACGGTCAAAAGGTTCTTTTTAATATTCTGGTACATGCTTTGAAAGATCACACAATCGTTTAATATCACAGATATTTGTTTAAAAAACAAATTTGGTCAATTTGAGACTGACTGAAGCCTATCATCCTTGCGACACTTGTTTTGCGAGGAACACGTAATGACAAATGATTCTGTCCATGAAACTACGGCGCTAAGTATTTCTTAGCCAGTTTAGTACTGGTAGAGAACAGATGCTCATCAAACCTTATTCCTCAGCTCCTTGACAAGTGGAAACTTTTTTTTTTAGTAATTTAGCTTTATTAAGGCGGGCTTCCGTCAGTGTTTTTCTATCCGTTTTTCTCTTATAATTTCGGAAACAAAAGACCACCAATTTCTTGTTTCCAATTTTTAATATTTAATATTTTAATATTTAGTTAAAAATAATGATGAAGGACGTAAATTTGGATTAAATATAGAAACATTAAATCAATAGACTTAATCTTCTTTCACAAATAAGGTTTTAATCTATTATGAGGGCCTAAAGAAGCCCTGTTCTGTGTATTATTTGAAGAAAGGGACAAGAACCCGCACACGGGGAATTTAGGCTATGGAAAACACTTGCTAACATATGCAACTTTCTCTCTCTCTCTCTCTCTCTCTCTCTCTCTCTCTCTATATATATATATATATATATATATATATATATATATATATATATATATATATATATATATAGTTGGTAACAGCTTATTCAGTCTTCAATTGTTTTGTATTTTATGTTACATTTTAGTTGTGGAAACGTTTCGGCTATAATCCATTTTCAACCAATTATCTGTATGATTTTTGCATTATTTTTTTATAAATTATAATCTTCAGATTATGTGCTTGTAAATTTGATATTATTTACTTTGAGGAGGAAATTTTTTTAATTGTATGATTCGAGTCTCTATTATTACATGGATGATATTATTATTACCTCAATTATCACATATTATTTTATATATTTGAGTCTGCTTCTGTAAAGGAGAACTGGATGTGGAACAATAAGACTGTTGTTGTTAGTCTTGCACATCTAGTCCTCCTTTACAGGTCTGAAAGGTCTTACAGGTGTGAAAGGTCACGTTCGTTAACCAGCACAATCCGGCCACCGAAACAGGTTTTTTTCGAGCTAATTTCATGTGTTAAAAAACTTAACACAAGTAGGAAAACGAATATTTTTCAAGCAATGTCCGTAACTGTATATGAGAAAAATTGAAACTTTTCTAAACTAATTTTCAGTTTGGGTATTCAGAAACGATTGAGATAATTGAAATTTGTTCTATATGTTTAGATTTATCTAATCTAAAATATTTAACTTTTGCTTGCATTTGGAGGTAAGGAAGTATTAGAATACAAATTATTAATAGACATAAAAAGTTTTTGGATCTTGGTATATTTTCTAAAATATCTTGAAAACAGTTGTGAAATCGTGGTAAGTGGAAGGTAACCAATCAAAAGCTTACTAAATTCTCTACGTAGAAATGAGAGCTAGTCAATTGTAGAAATGAGATCTTGAAACTTAGAAATTGTTAGTTTTGTTCTTTACAATGGGATTTTGTCTCTGTTTACCTACCTTTTTAATTGGTTGTTGTTTTTTTAATTGCATTTAACAGTAAAATGAGTATTTTAGTAAAACAAGGTAAGAAGAGGAGAAACATTGTTATAGTGTTTCCAAGATAGAACATTGAGAAGAAGGATGGAGTAATTTCCGCTTAGGATAATGTCAGTTTCCTGTTGTGGTGCCTTAAATCTTCTTTCTCTTTGAGATTTTATTTTATATTTTTCACAAAGTTCAAATCCTACCAATAACTGCTTCTATTCCTTTACTATTGGGATAAGAATGGAACCACGCTATATGATGCAGTTCCTGCAAGTCGTATTTTTTTAAAAATAGAGATATGCATTTGGTTGTAATTCATATTCTCGCCTCATTTGAGATTATATTAGCCTCATGTGCAGATGGTACGACAATACTGTATTTATCCAAAAATGGAAAGAATTCTTTGTTCTGGCCACTTTATCTCCACTTTTATATCAGTGGTTTAACGGTAATGTCCTGATACTCAACTCGGCGGGAACAAAATATATTGAATATTCTCTTTCTGCAGAAGTAGCCCGAGATGGTAGCTCAAAAGCTCATCCATAAAAATTATTATTAAAGCCATATCACATTTCCTTTGTCATATATTAACCCTTATGAGATGGCAACCCACATGACCTTAGTTGCCAGTAGAGCAGTGCCCGTTCCACTCTCCTGGTTCCACAGGATGGCATTCAAATAGCTGAGTCTCCACCGCCCATCTCTTCTCATTTCCTAATATGATTTTGTTATTTCTCTCCTTGAAAAGTTTCCATTCCCAATTAAGAACCTGTGCAGAGATGTTGCTACAAAGTGGCACTGCTCATGCGAGCGTCAATATCAGCTATCGAGGGCACCTGCACTAGGTCCAAGATTGTGGATGAATGCAGGAACAAGCTGGATCGTCAAGCTGTTGACAACTGGGTTAAGTTACACTGGGTGCCAGGGCACTCAGGTATTCTCGTAAATGATGAAGGTGACAAACTGGCAAGACAAGGGGCCAAAGAATCCCTCTGTGGACCAGAACCAGGCTGTGGAGTATCCCTAACCCTAGCGAAAGGAATTATTGGTGACTGGGCAGGGATAGAACACCTAGGCATTTGGCAAAGAATCCAAATGCAAAGACACTCAAAGCGTTTCCTAAATCAGATTGACAGGAAACGAACAAAGACAATTTTGTCCCTGCATAGAAAGGCTACGAGGGAGACTGTTGCTCTCTATAGAGGTCATGCAAAGATGAACAAACATCTACACAACATGGGCCTGGTTACAACCTCCCTATGCAGGATTTGTGGGATAGAGGGGGAAACAGCTGTACACATAATCTACAATTGTACAGTACTCGCACGAAGGTGCTTCATGCACTTTGGATCTGAGAAATGGCCTTGTCATGAAAGTGGCTATCAAACCACAGGAGATGCAAGCCTGTTGTCACGAAAGTGGCTCTCAGTCTCTTTTTTAATAAAAAAGAGGTTATTTATGTATTTAACTTCATTGATTAGTACCTACATCATAAAAAAAAAATAAAAAATGTAATTTATAAAAAAATTACTGGAATTAATTTATAAAAATTATTGGAATATATAATTACATAATTCAACCTAAATATTTAGAGCTAAACGAAAAATAAATAAATAATAAAATAAAGTTTTCCTACAATTTGAAATTTTAAGGAAGGAAATTATATGAAAATGGAATATTTGTGTTGTTATTAAGCTTGAGGAATTAAATGAAACTGCCTTTAAGTCAGTACCACCTAGCTTAACACTTTCAGGACCGATGGCTTCGAACAAAATTTCCATCAGGGCCCAAGTCTTCCTTTTGTATAGTTATTCTGGTAAACATATAAAAAAATAAATAAATAAGTGAAGACTCTTTTAAAATGATTTACTTTTAGTGGATTAATTACAATTTAGTAAAATAGTAAAGGAATGTTTTGGGCAGATTCAGTATCATACAATACCAGACCTGGAAACCTAACCGGGAATAACGTAATGAGGTCCCAAACCAAATACGAAGGGTATAGGACAAAGCTCGGAGTATTGGGGATAGAAAGAAAGGCAATCTGCTGACGCATATGCCACAATGCTGGGCTCGAGCGTGCTAATAAATATCCTACTAAAAAGGTTTGTAAAACTTCAATTGGACAACCTTCTCGGAGTTTTGGAAGTTGTTTTTTTTTTTTATTTTTTATTTATTTATTTCACATCGACAAATCTGGGGCATTAGCACCAACATCCAGGGTGCAGCAAGGAATTTTTTCAACGAGCCCTGAGATGAGAAAATTCCTGCTGCCGGTGGGGATCGAACCCACTATCTCTCGCTTATGAATCTAAGGCGCTAGCTACTAGACCACGGGAGACCCCTTATGGAAGTATTGGTTAGTCCCATCCAAGGGGAAATATTAAGGCTTTTTATTTGAAGCCTTCCTAATCACACTCCGGATAAGAAGGATTGTATGGAAACAAGATTAGATGACGGAGGTCCTGTGAGTCGGGTGTTTTTTACTTTCTTCACATTTTCATTTGTTCTTTTGCTGACTTATAATTGTACTTTTTGAGAGGGTATCTATAAAAAAAAAAAAAAAATACTCTTTTGTTCCAGTGAAGTCTTGGACGGAAACAATCCTTGGTTTTGTCCAAAATGTAAGGAGAATAGATGCGCTACTAAAACTCTGTCCGTCTGGCGCTATCCAGACTATCTGATTGTGTACTTGAAAAGGCTAGTATTAAGATAGTTTTTATTATTATTACTATTATTATTATTATTTTTTTAATACAATTTAGAGATAGTTTTGTTATCTTCATGTAGAGGATTAAATTAATTTCAGTTGAGGTACAATGAAAATACAGATCTTATTTTTTATTGTGTTATGTTCTAGTATTCTAATTAACAATAATTAAAGTTAATTATTATATTAGCGCAATTACTTCCTCCCTCCATAGGAAGGAACCCTGCTTATGAGTTTGACATTATGACGCAATCCAGAAGTGCCAACTAGAATATTTCTTAGCTGATTTTGCTTGTTAATGAACTTGTTCAATTGTTTGTAATGGGAATGCTATATATCAAGCTTTGTGGTGAAAAAACAAAAATTGTGGCTGCTATTGGATAACCAGGCACATGCATGCATAAATATACATTGTTTTCTTTTTGCTGTTTTGTCTTGAGATTCAAGCCTTAAGGAGGGAATAATTATTCACTCAATTCCTCTTTTTTGCGTGGGATTAGCGCCTACAACCCATACTAAGTTAAAATCTCTCTAAAGCTACTTTCAATTTGATCACTGGTATTATTAATTCTTAAGGAATGTGAGGAGCATTAATCACTTTTATGTTATTATAACTTTGCTATACAATACAATATTGTTGGAAATTTGACTTAACTCTTAATGACAAAAGCTTAGTCTGGAATCGATGAAACTATTGATTATAAACAGCTGATGGACAACAGCCATATCAGCTTTATTGTATTAGTATGGATTTGGCTCTACCTGTGGAAGGTCTTCCTTCCAAAAAAAAAAAAAAAAAAAAAAAAAAAAAAAAAAAAAAAAAAAAAAAATCAGTCCCATAACTGGCCACGAGGGCCCTGAGGAGCAGATACTATAGAGGTATCTGATTCATGACCATACGGCACACTAGGGAGATAGTGTAGTCAATACTCCTCGCTATAGTGAGGATTTTCCCCTTTGCTGCTTCGACTTCTAGGGTCATTAGCACAAAGGTACCCGTAAATAAATTAATTAAAGGCTGGGTTGACCCCAATATGTTCTTCTGTTACTTTTCACACTTGATTCCGAAGTGTCCTCCAACCCTTAATCAAAGCAAAAAGTGTGTGCACCAAGTGTGGAAAGGATGGGACATCATTATTATCATGTGAAATTAAAGAATGTGTTCAGAATGGCTTCTTTACACTAAACCACATTTATTGGTTTTGACTTAAAAATCAGAACAAAATTGGACTCAAATAAATTGTTTTCTTAAACAACGAGGTAACATTTTAAAGCTTATTAAATAAGGCAACTTTTGAGATGGAAGCAAACGTCTAAGTTTTTAAAAAGCTGATTAAGAAAATATTGAATAATTTATGAAAACACTAATAACAACATTTCACATCTATATGGCTCTTAGTATAGCTCTTAATTTACATGAAAACATTTCAATAGCAGGTGTTTCTTATTGGAAATGTATTGTAGATTCTAAAAATGATGGCTTTGATGTTAGATAGAGTTCCTGTTTGTGCGCACAAATGTGTGGGGAAATTATTGTTAAGAGGTATTTAGTCGTTCAAGTCGAGAATATTTTGTAAAGTTTTTTCTTTTGTATTTGAGTACCACAGAGTGCTCAGTGCATTTAATTAACCAAGAAACATTAGTTGTCAAGGGAGTTGTGTCAATACAATAAGTCCTGTAAGTCAGTTTGGTCAACCCTATCGCTTGGTGGAAGATATACGTTGCAGATATTTGTATGAAAGGGAGCGTACACTGTAAAAGCTACTTCTTGTAATGTACTTATGATGTGGAGAGGCCCGCTGTAAACAGAAACATTCTAAATTAAGTGTTGAAAGTTGAAGTAGCTGATGAAATAAATGATGTAGTTAATAAACTGATACACGGATAAATAATAATGCTTGTGTACTTTTAGGTTTGTTTTTCACAATCACATTAGTACAAAGCTCGAGGAGAAGGTTCTCTTTCCTCTGATTGGATTAAGCCTGGCTTCGGGATCTGATTACGACTTGTATGCCTGTGTTTGTCACATTGGAGGTACATACTTTATTATCTCCCTTTTAAATGAAGTTATATATTTGTATTTGTGCATGTTTCAATAACATATGTATCAGGTCATCCATCCCATAAGTAATGTCAGCGGACTGTAGAATGTGTCGATCCAAGTTTTTCTGCTAGCTCTTCGACTGTTACAAAAGGATTTTCTTCTGCAGAAGTTTGTCGTCAAGCTCTGTTGGTTTACCTGTATGAGGCTCATCTTCAAATCATTCAAACCAACACAGGACTTGTCGCTCACTAATGACATTTTCGCCATATACTTCTAAAAGGTTCCGATAAGTTGAAGCAGAATTTTCTCCTTTATCGAATTCCCAAAGCATAATGGCATAAGTGGTGTCTTGGGAGATCCATTTCAAATGAAATTTCAGCTCAGAATAAATGAGTTTCACCAACCAAAACATGATAAATAGAAGTGTATTTATTGTTAGAATAAAAAAAAAAAAAAAAAATTGAAAAGGAGGGAACATAAACAGACTGGAAATATTTATTTAAATTTTAACGTCCATTTATTATTGACAACAAATTTTAGGACGGGTTTCTATAGGCTACCAGGATAGGGCTGATGCCTTTTATTTTTTACAAAGAAAAGCCATCACCACTTTTGGGAATCAAACCCACGGCCTTAGGCATGGTGTGCAGCCTTTAACGCTCAAGGCAGGCTTCCAGACAGAATATTAAAAATATACATTACTTATGAGGGAGTGATACAGCACAATACTAGACGTGCTCGGGAAGAATACCGGACAAGCGGAGACGAGAAAGGAGAACTCACCATAGGAAGAAGCGAATATGGGCAAAAATTATTTCGTTTAGAGCCTTCTGCTCAAATTCAGGAGCATAAATGTGCTTTAGGTCCACTTGACAAACCTATGTAAAGTCCTTTATAACATATAGTCTTCTTGTTCGTGCATGACCACTGCGCATGCGCGAACACCAATGGACATTTTTTTGTGACACATAGTCTTCTTTTTCGTACATGGCCATGCCACTGCGCATGCGCGAAAGCCAGCAGACACTTTTTTGTGACACATACAGTCTTCTTTTTCGTACATGGCCACTGCCCATGCGCGAACGCCAGCGGACATTTTTTGGTGACAGTTTTTTATAACGTTTTTTTTCAGTTTAGGCACAGCTAAAGCATATTTATGCTAATAAGAAGATGTAGGACATTGAATCTCATCACACAGTGCATGAGAGCCGCCTGTTCTTCCAGAAAGTTAACAAGAGGAGAGCCGTCTTCAAACCAAGAGCTACAAGCTGTAAGGATGAAGATGGGAACCTCCTCACAACCAAGCCATGTCCATCTGGGAAAATGAAGAAATGATCCAAGAGTGGAATCTTGGAGTAATCTACCCTCTCCATAAAAAGGGAGATCAGATGGATTGCGGGAATTATCGTAGAATATAATCCTCCGTGTATAATCCTGCTTGTATAAAGTCCTCTCAAATGTTCTCTACAAGAGGCTTGTTCTCTACACTGAGAGAGAGATTGGGATTCAGAAGAGGAAGGTCCATTATGGATCAGATCTTCTCCCTGGGGATGATGCTCGAGAAGTGCAAAGAACACAAGATAGTTACAGCATACGGCAGCGTTTCAAGGCCAGCACTCTACCAGGTTCTTGAGGAGATGAATATCCCCGGAAAACTGATCCAGTTGGTGAGGATGATGATGAAAAATTCATGTTGCACGGTACGCGTGGGAACTGATTTGTCTGATTCATTTAACACTAATAGTAGGGTGAGGCAAGGAGATGTCCTAGCATGTCTTCTTTTTCATTTCGCAGCTGAGAGAGTAGTGAGCCGCTCTGACATTCAGCAAAGGTTCACCCTCTGATGGGGAGGCATGGAGGAGACGGAAGAATGCAGATTTGTATCGGTTCTATATAGATGCTGCGAAATTCATTAAGATAGGAAGGCTTCACTGGGCTGGCCATGTACTAAGAATGGGGGATGGCAAATTAGCCCATTCAATGCTACACACGAGAATACTTTCCGGAGAAAGATGTTCCTCAGAGGCAACACTCGAGTATTCTCGCCACAGCTATATCTCTTGATTGCGAGCCGTAAGATAAACATGAAACATGGAAATGATAATTAGTAACGAGCGCCTAAGTAAAAAAAAAAATACGTGTGCGTACGGCCGCTCTAGGAGGGAGTAGGCAGCTAGCCCACGTCACATCGAAAAGGTTAAGTAAAAAGATAATGACTGATAAGATGTTTGAAAAACGGGGAGTTGGCAGACCAAACATGATGTGGGAAGATGCCGTCAACTCAGATGCGCGAGACCTGCTGGGAGCTAGGAACTGGAAAGCTGCTGCACAGGACTGAGCCATCTGGTGGAGACTTTTGGAGGCGGCCCAGACCCGTTGACGGGTTGTTGCACCGGATATGATGATGATGACATTACTAATGGGATGACCTGATATTATGTATCTATAGAAAATATAACATATATTACTATTGAAAATAAGTCTAGAATGAAAATAATATGAAAAAGGAATTTTATTTTAAGAAAGAAATATTTTTATTAATTATAAAATATTAAAATATCATCATGATGAATTTTATTTTTATTTTATTTTATTAAGGTGCTTCGACTACCTAGGTCATTAGCACCATCATAAGAGATGAAAATGAATGTCCTTAACTTCATCATGATTAAGTTGTGAATTTTGTTTGTTTTGAATATTTTTGTGTTTAGGCGTTTCTGCTGGTCATTACACTACTTATGCTCAGCATCCGTACACGAAGCAATGGCATTATTTTAACGACAGTATTGTATCGAAGCAGTCACCTTTAGAAGAGGATTACAGCAATGCTTATATTCTCTTCTATAAAAAGCAAGGTAATAAATGACAATATGTCAACAAGTCAAAAAGACATACAGTAGAGTCCTGCTTAACCGAACTAATTGGGTGGTGTGATTAAAACAGAGTTGATGCTACAACTTCTATATTTTGGAATTGTAACTTCAGTTAGTGTGATTAAAGAGGAGCTACAACAACCCCCCTGTAGATATATCTCAGTTTTCTTGGAGAGCTAGTTACAACTTCATTTTTGTTTGATAAAAGAGAAGCTACAATCACCTAGGTGTAGTTACTTCATTTTTTTTTTAAGTCTGAGGAAGAGCAGACTCCACTTTGTCAGCTATTCTTCAAGATCAGGATTATTGCTATATTGATTTTAAAAAAATAAAAATAAATAAATAAACAAAATATGTGTATGTGCTTGTATGTTTTAAGTGCGTGTGTACATATATGTATATATTTGTGTGTGTGAGCATGTATGTATGTAAATGTGTGTGTGCGTATATCTTAAGCAATAAAATTCATGTAAATAGAAGATGTTTCTATACTAGTAAAACAAGTAAAAAAGAAAAAAAAATTAGTTAACCATAAGTATATGGTTTCCGAGAAAAAACAAACGCGAGTGATGCTCTGGAAGCTGTTTGCCCTAAAGCCCAATCCAACCAACTATATTTATTTTTACTTATTATAATTTAATTTAAGGAAGGAAAAAGGATTACAAGAGAAATCATAAGGTTGTAAAAGTACAATAATCTCCAGTTTGTCTTTAGATTTATTCACTAATTTAATTTAATTTTCTTAATTCAATTTTAATTTTCTGGAGTTAAAATAGCTGGAAGAGGACAAGCCTTGGCAGTTGAGAAGTTGTTATTTATTTTGTAGGCCTTTGTTCAGTTTTATAGGCCAATAACATTTTCACATTTGGTCTCGAGTTATTATTGATAGATGGTTTTGAGAGGATGTGTGACTATTCATTGGTATCACAGACATGCTACTGTTGTCTTTATTTCCTGAAAATTCTGAAAATGTGGTTTCTGATACTCCTACTGAACAGACCAGCAATATATTAAAAAACAGGGTTTCTAATTCTCTAAGTACTGAAAAAAAATTCACTTTATAGTCTTTTGACTATAGAAATTCAATTTACATAGGTTTTTTTTTCTTAATTTTCGTTTTCATATTTTGGAGCATTTTAATTATTTCGGGGGGGGGGGGGTACTTCTATCCTTGCGATGTGAGAATAAATTCTTCACAAGTATTCGTAAGCTAATATTTTATATTTTGCAATTCATCAATAAAAGGAGGTTTTCTGCCACCAAATGTACGAACTAGTCTCTCTCAAAAGATTTATTTTCAACTATTCTTTTATCTTCAGGTGATAATGAAATACTGCTCAAATTACGTCAAGAATCGATATGTGAGAGTTAACGAATAAAAACTGAATAAATTAACTATACAGGGTGTCCCACATTGAGATGTCATAACTTGAGGGGTCTATTCTGCATCCCATTTAATCTACATTAAATTTCCAATAAGTAACACCCACTATTGAAATATTACAATGTAAATTAAGAGCTATATTAAAAGCCATATAGATGAGAATGGTTAATATTAGTTTTTTATTACATTTTTCAATATTTTCTTTATCAGCTATTTTTAGACTTAGAGGTTTGCCTCCGCCTCAAAAGTTGCATTATTTAAAAGGCTTCAAAATGGCACCTCTTAGTTTTAGAAAAAAAAATCGATTTCAATCTATTTTTTTCTGATTTCTAAGTCAAAACCAATAAATGTGCTTTAGCGTGAAGGAGCCATTCTGAAAAATTCTTTAATTTTACACGATGATGGTGATGTCCCATCCTTCCCAAACTACATGACGTTTATTACTCAAGCCTATCTACCAAATTTTAACTCTCTCTGGTTTCAAATGGATGGTTGCCCAGCTCATAATGGACGAGTGGTGACGGAATGGCTGAAGAGTGAATTCCCTAACCGTTCCCACATTACGTAAACTCAACATTTATTCTGATAAGGGTAGGTGGACAATTCAGAATCAAGGGTGAAAGAATTCAGAAGAACATATTGGAAATAATTACCATTATTGTAAATACAATGAATACATGTATTATATGGTTATGCCTTGAGGGTCTTGTTTTATTTAATTTGTAATATTAATTCTATTCTATTTAATAAAATTTCTGGTTGTAAGTTAACTGGGTTATACATTATAATAATTTGAAATTGTATAGAAAAAACTCTCTCCTGCAGATAAAAAGCAAAAAAAAAAAAAAATACATTTAAATGAAAGTTGCTTTAAAATGTTACCTCGTTTTCCTAGGAAAAATCTATAGAAATCTATGGGTGAGAGAAAAATGGTTATTTTTTTTTTTAATTATTATAATGGCGTGTCAACCCTTAAGGTCACTAACGCCATTGCTGTGTGTAGTAATAAAAATGGTTATTACTGTGGATTAATAACTGTTTGTCCAGTAGATTTTCAAAATGTCTACAAGTATAAGCTTAAAGTCTAACTGAATTCACGGCATTAGAGGATGTTTTGTCTTTGAGTTCTCATGAGCTGGCACTGCTCCTGGATCCTGTTGATGAGTTCCTCCTTCATCGTCACGGGCTCTGAGTACACTCTGCTCTTCAATGTTCCAATACATGAAATCTAGAGGATTCAGATCAGGAGGCAAAAGAACTGGTCCATAGTGGCCGATACAACGGTTAGGGAATTCAGTGTTCAGCCATTCTGTCACCACTCGTCCATTATGAGTTAGGCAACCATCCATTTGAATATCAGAGTGAGTTATTTGGTAGATGGGCTTGTGTAATAAACGTCAAGTAGTGTAGGAAGGATGGGACATCACCAACATCTTGTGAAATTATAGAATTTGTTCAGAATGGCTCCTTCACGCTAAAGCAAATTTATTGGTTTTGACTTAGAAATAAAAAAAAAAAATTGATTGAAATAGATTTTTTTTCTAAAACTACAAGGTGCCATTTTGAAGCCTATTAAATAATGCAACTTTTGAGGCACAAGCAAACCTTTAATCTAAAAATAGCTGATTAAGACAATATTGAAAAATTTAATAAAAAAACTAATATTAAACATTCTCATCTATATGGCTTTTAATATAGCTCTTAATTTGCATTGTAATATTTCAATAGTGGGTGTTATCAGGCTGTACCGTATGAAATGTCAGTTTTGTTTACTTTGCGATTTAATCCTTTC
The DNA here is from genome assembly GCA_946811695.1 of Gonocerus acuteangulatus. Classification (NCBI taxonomy): domain Eukaryota; kingdom Metazoa; phylum Arthropoda; class Insecta; order Hemiptera; family Coreidae; genus Gonocerus; species Gonocerus acuteangulatus. The sequence goes on from OX328123.1 coordinate 156,436,218, forward strand.
CCTTCTTTATTTCATTATTTACAAACATCATTGTTATTCATATAGAATTAAAGCTCTTTTATTCCTATTATTTAATCAGTAACTTGCGTACTGTGTTGTGAGAACGATCCTCTGAGAAAAAAATAAAACTTAAATTATGACCAATGGAAATCCGTATTATTATTTTTCGTTATGAATTTAAGCTCCGTCATAGCGCTGCTGAGGCGTGTATGAACATTAACACGGCGTTCGGGGAGGGAACGGTGAATGAACAAACTGTTAACCAGTGGTTTTCCAGGTTTCGAAGTGGGAATTTTGACTTTGACAATAAGGAGCGAGGAAGGCCAGAAACCAAGCTTGACTATAACCACCTGAAAGAAAGGGTTGAAGCTTGTCCCTCAAAAAGCACTAGGGAATATGCCAAAGAACTCAGAGTAGGAGCCACGACAGTTTCAAGACATTTGAAGGAAATCGGCAAGTCCAAAACTGACATTTCATACGGTACAGCCTGATACGTATTGGAAATTTAATGTAGATTCTAAAAATGTTGTTGTTATTTACGATACATTGATCACAAATTCCAAAATCTCAGTTTTTCTTTAAAAAAGCTAGTAGTTCTTAAGAAAGACAAAAGTTTGAGTAACTCCTCTACATTTTCAGACAGAACGCTCATTTTTGCGCCCCTGAACTACAAATGATATGCAGAATAAACCCCTAAAGTTATGACATCTCAATGCGGGACACTCTGTATACGCGAAAAGATAGATACTTTCAAACATGAAAGGTAGCCATTACTACAGGGTAGTTGTAACTAGCTTTGTTTAATCACTTGGGTCTGAGTTAAAACTAACGCTACACCGTAGCGTCTACCATGTAGTCACTATGTTTTTTATCACACCACCCATTGGGACTGAACCCTCTTCAGATAAGCAAAAATTCGTATTAGGCAGAATTTTTTCATATAATCTGTTATAATTGACTTTATGCAGCATACTAAGTGTCTGATGTGTCAAGATAATTAAGAAATTTCATATTCTAGTTAACTGCAATTTAAACAGCTTTTTACTGAGACTGTGATCGAAAATAAAATCAATTTGACAGGTGGCAAAATATTGCTTCTTCAAGGTGTTTTAGTTTGTTGTGTCTGAAGAAGAACACTCTTTATTTCATAGATAAATCTTTGTAAATGCTGCTTAAGTAAGGCTGTATTTTGCATTTTCAGTTCAAAATTAATTGTCTTAAGCTTTTGATGACGTCTATCTGTAGCTTTGGATGTTGTCTATCATAAGCTTTTTATGTCGTCTATCTGTAGCTTTGGATGTTGTCTATCTGAAGCTTTTGATGTCGCCTATCTGTTGCTTTGGATGTTGTCTATAATAAGCTTTTGATGTAGTCTATCTGTAGCTTTGGATGTTGTCCATCTGAAGCTTTTGATGTCGTCAATCTGTTGCTTTGGATGTTGTCTATCTGAAGCTTTTGATGTCGTCTATCTGTTGCTTTGGATGTTGTCTATCTTAAGCTTGGTATTTCATAATTTATATAAATGATGAAATAACAAGCTGACAAGGTAATACCAAGCTGACAAGGTAATTCCAAAGTTTTATATACAACTTTGGAATTACCTTGTCAGCTTAATTCCTAGTACAGCTGAACACAACATGGAAGGAACTGGGCTCATATCCCAACCTGTTAAATGAATTTTCTAAAATATAATGCGAAAATTAAGTCATTGAAGTGAAGGTATATCTTTTCCTGTGTATAATAAACTTTTTGAAAACTTATTTAAAATAGAATCCACATAAAGTTTTGAATATTATTTTATTTAATAAAGGCAATATTAAGATAAGATGGTGCCCCCAGCGATATGGATTTTGGAGTTTGACCACTGGAGAAGTAACCTAAAAACACTGAGTCATGCAAATATTTTGCCTTCTAGAGGTTATATTAGTGGCACAATAGGGTAGGACCTCTTGTATCCATTTTATTTTTTATGGACGCGATTTTATTCCAAAAAAAAAAATCATGGAAGTGTAAATCATAAACGTTAATAACCATGATTTTTTTTTCAAAATTTTTGGCTGGAAATTCGCATTTTCAGAAGAGTTTTAATTTTTAAATTGATTATTTAGATATGAGGATATTATTTGGCCAACTTCTAAATAGCACTTTTTCGTGCTGAGGGAGGAAAAAATCATTTTTGGAGCAGCACATGCTCAAAAATCTAGAAAAAACGTTTTTTTTCATTGTGTAGACATAACCTTAAATTTAAACTGTCTTATTCACCCAAACATACTACCAAACCCCTTAAAACATGTTTTTCGCAGTGTAAAACGCAGTATAGATTACCTCAAAAATTGGAGAAAAAAATTATGTTTAAATAATTCATTTAAAAATTATGGTTATTAATGTTTATAATTTACACCTCTATGCATTTTTTTAGATTTAATAGGAGTAAAATTGCGCCCATAAAAAAATGGTGCCACTACTATTACTGCCAGAAGGCTAAATATTTGCATGACTGACAAGGGGAGTCTGCAGTGATGGGGCACCTATCTAGACCTTTTTTTTCTGGTGATTCTACATCAAAAAATAGTCAACACGTGTCCGAGCGTTCCGTCCAATGCTCCTTAGGAGCCGAGAAATAAAATAAAATAGGTTGAAAGTACTTTATTTTTTATATCAACTTTAGAAAATGATATCGACATGATTCTTTCACCAATTCATTTGTTTTATAGAGTAGATTAAAGGAAAAATATAATCGTTATATTTCATCAAATGAATTCAAAAATAAGCTTACGTTTTCAAGTAAACTAGTATTATACATTTTTTTACACCAAAAATAATAGCAGATTTAAAATCAGCACCCCAAGAAACCCAAATGTGGTGAATATCATTGAAAACAAAAAATACTGATTTTTCCCAGTCTGGAAGGGACTAAAAATTTGTAATCGAAAAACTAATGTGATGTTTTGAAATTCTATAGCTCCCCTTGAGATAATCCGATTTTTACGTCATTGAAATCTTTCAAAAGAAGAAAGACTCCTTTTTCTAACCATATAAATGACTATTGTATTATCTCAAAAGGTACTTGCTAAAAATGGTTCTCAAAATAAAAGTAAAATGTAAAATTTTTTGCATATAAAGTCAATCCCAGAAGATGTAGAAACACCCCGATTGGAAGGAAATTTGTCACATTAGGGCCTTTATCGACCCTACAAGTTTGGTTTGAATCGGCTAAATATTCTTTGATATATTCAACCTATTTTATTTTATTTCTCGGCTCCTAAGGCGCATAGGACGGAACGCTTGGACACGTGTCGTCTATTTTTCGATGTTGAATCACCAGAAAAAAAAATGGTCCAGATCGATGACCCCACCGCTGTATACTCCCCTTGTGAGTATTTTTAGGTTACCTTTCAAGTGGGCAAACTCCGAAATCCATATTGCTGGGGGCACTTTTCATCATCTTATTAATTATTAGTTATTAACACATTGACTGCCACAGTAATCTTCAAGATACTGGTCTAAAAAGCCAATAGATGGTAATTTAATAATTTTTAGCATAAATATACTTTAGCGGTGACTAAACTGGAAAAAACCATTTCAAAAAAGTGTCCGCTGGTGTTTGCGCATGCGTAGTGGCATTCTCGCGCATGTGCAGTGGCCATATACGAAAAAGAAGACTGTATGTGCCACAAAAAAGTGTCCGCTGGTGTCCGTGCATGCGCAGTGGTGTTCACGCATTTGCAGTGGCATGGCGTTCATGCATGCGCAGTGGCCATGTACGAAAAAGATGACTGTATGTTATAGAGTACATTACATAGGTTTATCGGGTGGACCTAGCGTTACAAAAAATTGTCACAAGAAGGTGCCCGCTGGCGTTCGCGCATGCGCGGTTGCATGTACGAAAAAGAGGACTATATTTTATATAGCACTTTACATCGGTTTGTCGGGTGGGCCTAGGCGTTTCAAAAAGGTGTCACAAGAAGTGTCTGCTGGCGTTTGCGCATGCGCAGTGGCCATGTACAAAAAAGAAGACTGTATATTATAGAGTTCATTACATAGGTTTGTCTGGTTTACCTAAGTGTTACAAAAAAGTGTCCGCTAGCGTTCGCGCATGCACGGTGGCCATGTACGAAAAAGAAGACTATATGGGATACAGTACATTACATAGGTTTGTCGGGTGGACCTAAAGTATATTTATGTTCCTGAATTTGAGCAGAAGGCTCTAAACGAAATAATTTTTTTTTTTCTTTTTGAAAACTATTATTACGTAATGATAACCATAAAGCAAATAAAATTTGTTTCTTGCACAAAACAAAAATATTGTATGAACCATCTTGAAGATGGTTTATGTTGGAAGCCAACTACGAGTAATTGTATCCAGACATGCTTCTACCTTCCTTGAGGCCATATCTTCATATTAACACTGATTTACTACGAGTTAGCTCATAGCTGGCGTCCAAGGCAATAGCGCAAAGTATGAGGTAACTTGTAATTGGCGGTCAACGTGTTAAATAAAATTTATTTTTCTAAAATATTATTTCATCTAATATAAGTATATAGATTTTGTAATCATTAATTTAAGTCCTTTTTTTTTTATTCAACTAAAACCAAAATTTACTTTTTAGTAAATGTTTCTAAGTTTAAACAAAATTCATATTGGCCAAATATTATGAATTAATTTATGAATAAAATGATGAACTGGATGGTTAATTGTTGTTGAACCTAGTGGAAAGTAAATTGAAACATTGTTTTTAGCCTTATGTCCCATCTCCTGGAAGGAGTTACCACCATAAGGCGAGGTTTATCCATAGAAAATTCTTCAAATATACTACATTTCCCAGCCTATCTTATGAATCTAAATACGAATTCTCCTTTTTCCTGTTTCAGGTCTAAAGCCGCCTGAGATTGAGGAAGTGCTGAAAAATGTCGCAAGAGAATCGTAGTGTTTGTCTTAATGCACTCTACACTGAATAGATTTATCATTCAGTGTCTTTATTTGTATAGCTCTCTCTGTGATCACTCTAAATACTTAATCATATTCGCTTCTATAAGCTGGAGAATGTTTTATAGTTATAACTGCATTATTCTTAAGAATGCGGGGAGGTGTGTGTTCAAAATTTGAATAACTTCAATTGTTAATTCTTGAATTTTTTGCATTTATGCAGGTAATATATAGTTAAATTTTGATAGAAGTTATGTTAGCTTTTTTAAAACATATGTACTTATTTATAGAAGAGGAAATGCCTGCGATATTAAAGGTCTATATTTACAAAGATGTTATAATCTGTTGTATTTATCTTCAAATATTTATATAAATATATAATATTCATATATTTATATAATTAAGAATAATTTGCATGTATAATTCAAGTTTTGCTATATTGAAAAATAAATATTTACACTTTATTTATGTTTGTATAATTGCCAAATAAGTTGTGGGCGACTTATATTTTTACTCACAGTTCAATTTTGCAGACTGAAACGCAAATAAATGAAAACATTAGATTTGCCAATCAAACATATCTATGAAAGTTGGTGAGTTGTATGAGTTAGGAATCCCATGCTTTTGTAACTATATATTGATTATAATTAGGATTACAAATGTATTATAAATTAATAATTTTCAAGTTTACTTTTTTATTTTGTTTTTAATTTATTCTATTTTCAGTAAAGTTCTTGTTGACTTTGTTTTGTTATGGTTTCTTTTAATGATACCTTTTCCTACATTATAGATACTCATAGTATCCAACGTATTCCTTCGATTTTCTGGTAGACCATAATAAGTCATTCTATAAAATAATGCATTTTATTTAACGAATTTATAGTAGCAAAATATCACATATGGCACAAATATCACAATTAGCTTTTAACAGGAATGCTTTTGTTGATGTATTTTTAAGATAGTCTTTGTTGCAAAAGATTTCTTGCTAATATGGCACTCATATGGTTTCTGACCCGAGTGATACCTCCTGTGCACCATTAGTGTAGATTGTTGACAGAAAGATTTCCCACAATCTTGGCATGTAAATGGCTTAATTCCTGAATGAATCCTCATATGAACTGTCATATATTTCTTTGTGTTGAACAATCTTCCACAGAGATTACAGGAGTATGGCCGCTTTCCAGTATGCGTCCTGTGGTGGGATTTCAACACGACTCTACTAGAAAGTACCATCCCACAAATAACTTTGTTTACTCCACTATGAATATGACTGTGCTTCCTCAAATATGATTTATTGCTAAATGTTTTCCCACAAGTGTCGCATATGTGCAAAGAGAGTGTGTCCTTACACAACCTTTTTGGGACAAACAGAGCACTCAATTTTTTTGTCTTTGTCTTCATGCATTTCAATTTTGTGTTGATAGAAAAACCCTCTGAGGGAAATATTTGCAAAAAATCCTGTAATCTTTTCCATGCTTTTTATTAGCACTTTCCTCCGAAGGGAAGTAGCTATTGAGGTTGCACTCATGACGGAATTTTTGAAAAATTTCTTCAAATCTTTATCAATCCTACCTAGTAGACACCGAAAATGACCCCCGTTAAAATTTATATATATATATATATTTATTTATTGAGATGTCACAACAAGGCAATATGCGAATATATATATATATATATATATATATATATATATATATATATATATATATATATATATGTGTGTGTGTGTGTGTGTCTGTTAACATGATAGCGACCAGAGTTTTTGTTTTTCTTAACGAAACGTGGTATATAGCGTTCAATTAGCAAATGATTAAACGAGTTTGTTAACCACCAAAATCGGTCCACCGGGAGGGGGGGGGTTTACCCCGGACTGAAAACACTAATTTGACCATACCAGCCGTAGTTTTTGTTATATTTCAACGAAACTCGGTATTCGTTATTTTGATCTAAAGAGAGAAATACGTTATAAAAATAAACTAATTTCTGCGGTATTGTAATGAAACCCGGTATATGTCATGGGTAATTCATAAGAAAGAAGTGTTGTAAAAATGAGCTAAATCGGTCTATCGGAAAGGGGGATTTACTCTGAACTATATTTCAATAGAATTAGCCCGCCAGAAGTAAGTTCACAAAGCCGCCGCTAGGAGCGCTTTCTACCACTACGGTCCTGTATCCTCTTCCTGCGTCAGCTCAAAAGACGAAAATATGAAGTTTTTTTGTATTTACAGAACCTCTCATATCCGACCTTCCCATATCCGACTCCTCCCGATATCCTACCGTCTGCCGTCTGTGATTCCGTTGGCAAGCCTGTTCAGACTTGCTTTTTTCCTGTAACAAAGCATCAGTTCTGTCGTGATTGTTAATGTGGAATGTGTTCTAACTATAATCTTGTACTATACTGTTCTATATTTTTTAACGTTAATACTGTTTGTGTTTTTCACCATTAAATATTTATTTAATTTGTGCTGCTTTAATTTGACAGGTTAAGTGTGTGACATTGGCAACCCAAAATCTTAAATATGTTTGTGTTTGCCTGCAACAAAAACTTGCTTTGTTACAATGATTGGACCATGGTGAGTCTGTTATTAAGCTAGCTTCTGAGTTGGGTGTAGGAGTGATTACAGTAAAAAACTGGAAAAAAACTGTAAAGATCTGGAAGCGTACTCAACAAAAGTTGAGACAAATAATGCGTTAAAAAGTAGAAAAAAAAAAAACAGAACTTGAACTTGTTGATGAAGCGTTATAGGTTTGGTTTTCTCAGGAAAGGGAGCAAGGGAACACCATTGTCAGGCCCTATCGTTAATGAAAAATCCATAAAATTATATGAAAAGTTGAGAGGTGATCTTAAAATGTTAGCGAAACAAAAAAAAAAAAATAATAAAAAAAGAAAATAATAATAAAAATTAAAACTGAAATCTTCCTGTGGTTAGGGTAAGAAGAAGTGAAATGTAATATTTTCAGAACTCAGTTAACATAAGTTTTAAAGTAAGGTCAATGTTACAATGTCTACATGTAGACTTTGTAGTCAAGTACATCTTCTCTCAGTTCCTGTACAATGATGACTAATTGATAGTGGCTTGTATTTATTACCATGCTATGTGTCACGTCGTTTATCTAGAGTGATTTGACTAGTATGTCTAGTGATACCATTGTGCAATAAGGCCTACTACGCATGTCGACTGGTCACCGGCGATCAAAACATAGGCAAGCTCGGGCAACATAGGCAACTAGTAACGCTACTAATTATAGAGAGAAAGAAAAAGAAAAGAAGATCAAAAGAGTGTTGGGTACAGCCTTTGTTACAAAAAAGGAGATTAAAAGGAATGTTTAAAATATTTTATGAAGACGCTAGAAAATACCCTCATAAATTTTTCAATTACGCATGAATGTCTGAGTTTGTTCAATGAGCTACTGTGTCTTCTGAAATCACATATAACTAGCACAGATACAAATATGCAGCCATGTATTTCTCTAGAATAAAAACTATTTATAGCACTAATGTAAATGAGAACCTCATAATTTTAAAACCGTTTTGTTTTTAGGAATCATTCATACATTATGAGCTCCATTTATTTTGTGTATTTAGGTACTTGTGATAAAATAAGTGAACATTTTGAAGTAAGAAAATATTTTTTTAATTCTAAGATTATTACTATTTAGGGAATTTTTAACACGATTTATTTTTAAATTATATCGATATTTCGAAACAATTGCATGTTCCATGGTCACAAGTAGACATAAATAGTGAATGACTATTTTGAAATAATACTATATTTATAGGTATATTTTGAGGTAATTTAAAAATAAATTGTAAATAATTTAAAAACGTATATTTTTTTAATTAAATCAATGTTTTATTAACAAATTAAAAAATAAAAACACAAAAAAGAAAAAAAAAGATTCAAAATAGATCTAAAATTTCAGAATCTTGCGAGAAACTTGAAGTGGTAGTAGAAAATTGCAACTCTGAGCATTCTTAGTTAGAGAGCTTCTTCTTAGTTAGCGACCGAAAGTTGCTTGTTTGTGCGACTGACGACCAAGTGCGTACGGGTCCATTGAAACTAATGTAAGTCAGAGTCGCCGACAACTAGTCGACAGAGTGCGTAATAGGCCTAAATGGAAAGTTGGGTATGTCTGTTCTTCCTTTACAAGTCTAGCTTATCTGTCAGTCATCATATTTTGACCGAGGTCTTTATGTCCAGGCGGGCATGATAATGCTATATGTTTCGTTCTAACCTTTAAGTTGTGGACTTTGTCCTATATTTCATTGCATTTGAGGTGGGTTGAGCAGAGGTCTTGGAGATAGTCCAGTGAAGTTACAGGTTTTTTCAATTGAAGAAATTTTATAATATCTCTTACAATGGGTCAGGCATGACTTCTTCTTTGTTCATATTTATCCAGATTAGGATTTTCAATAATATCATTCGTGCAAGCTTCATTAGTCAGTGATCTGTTTGTAATAAGAATATGCCGACAATAATACTGCTCTTCTATAAATGAAAGGAGGTTCAAAGGCTTGTGTGTATAAGGTGACTACTGGACTAGACCTAAAATTACTTCGTATATTAGTGTTGTGCAGGGGATTAGCATGTTTGGTGTTGTGGGCCAGGCAGACGAGGAAGCTACACATCCGTAATCCAGAAGAGACCTGGTATAACTTCGATAGATGTTTAACAATACTTTGCTGTCAGCACTAAACCTGGTATTAATCAGAACTCTCAAAAGATGTACCAATATCTTAAATTTTCCGATTTCCTTGAAGTGCGACCCCCAAGTGAGTTATTTGTCAACAGTTAGCACAAACATTTTACTGTGCATTAGTTAGTAGGATTTGAGTAGTGTACAGTTGTAAATTACAATTAGTTACTGCATTTCTTACTTGTAAATAAAATAGACTTAGAAAATGTGAGTCGTGTCAGGTCTGACTAGTATTAGAAGAATGGATTATTATTAGACCATAAAATACAAACAGTAGTGTATATCTGGAGGAATATGATCTTTAATAAAATCCTCGGTAATGAGGAATAGTTTATTATTTAGTATTATTAAAATTAAAGTAAATTTGGCTAATTATAAACTTTCAGAATTCACGCTCCTTCTTGAAATAAGAAAATCTACCAAGAGTTAATCTTCCACAGATCTGCCATTTGATCATCTTTAATATTTTGAACACAACTTGTGTTCTGAGAATGCAGCCCCTTTTCTATCGAGGAATGCAAATCTTTCCCTCAACATCACAACTGAAAATAGATCCCTCCCCTTAACTATTAGGCGTGCACTTTTCTGCCTTCTCCCTTCCTCTGAGGCTCTAACGGTTTAGGATTCTATAGGCGAGTGAACTACTAGTCTCTTTGTAATAAGCCCAATAACAAGGAGTAACATAATAATAACGGCCCTTAAAATTGGTTATAACTTACGGTTATTTTCCAATACTTTGATTTTGAAAGAAATCTTCAACCCCATGTGTTTTTGAACAAAACCATGGTGAATATTTCAATCAGCACATTAATCTATTACGATTATTAATAGGACAAACACCTCTTCCTCGAGATATACTAACTATTCAAATATAGATCTGTGTAGTTTCTTATGAGCATTTAGTGATGATTTCTGAGTAAATCGTTTCCTGCACTGATCACACTCGTATCTCTTCTCGCCTGTGTGAACCACTTCATGCATCCTAATGGTCTTTCGTCCTGCAAAAGATTTACCGCACAATTTGCACAAATAAGGCTTCTCTCCGCTGTGTATCCTCAGATGCTCTACAAGATAGGCCTTGTTTCGGACGATTTTACCACAGATTTCGCATTCATAGTGATTAGAAGCATGAACTCTCCTCATATGATTTCTAAAAGATCTTCTATCGGGACACAATCTAGGACACTTTTCACACTGGATAGGTGACGATGAGCCACAGCTGGGCAAACGATGATGCTTGATTTTATGTTTACGCAACTGGTATTTGTTTGAATATTTGTCGTCACACAAGTCGCAGGAAAAAGGAGTATCACCAGTATGTCCAGACATATGCTCTTTCAAATCGGTTCCATTATAAAAACCTTTCCCACAAATTTCACATATGACGGAATATTGCTTTAAATGTCTCTTGCGATGAATAAGAAGTGTTGCTTTGTAAATGCTTGAGTAATCGCACAAGTCACAGTAAAAAGATCTCTCGCCAGTATGTGTTTTTATATGGTTAGCGAGATGTATAGGAGTCTTGAAGGACCGGCTGCAGTAGCTGCATGTATGAGGACGTTCTTCTCGATGTACCTTCCTATGAGACGTGAGGTTCCCTTTCGAAGCAAAAGCCCAGCTACATCCTACTTCAGGGCACTTGAAAGGTCGCTCTCCAGTGTGCTTCCTTCGATGAACTTCTAATTTCACCTTCGTAAATGACTCTCCACAAAATTCGCAAGTGTGCAATGTTCTTTGTGAAATTCTTTTAATTCCATCATTTGTTCGATTATTTTCCAATAATCTGCAAAGAAAAGTAATTCAATTCAGTTTTCTAATACAAAGTAATAAACTTTTGTTGAAGAAAAAATAGTTTTATAATAATATGTCAATGAATAGTTGGGTTTGGCTAAGATCGACAATCAGATTTTCATAAAAAAATCTATTCTATACAGGGTGTATCACAAGTTAATGACAATGCTTCAGAGGGTGAAACTAGACAACAAATGCAGTTCAACATCACCTACCAAACATTTCTATCTCTCTCCATTCTAGACATATGCCTTTCTAAAGGTTCTTTAGAAAGAACTGTGTTTTTTTGTAGTACAACTCTTTTCACTGCTTGTAAACATTTTATGTTAATGATTAATGACATTTTTGAAATCAGAATTAAATTTTATTTAATTCTAATGCACATTTAATGTTCATAAGTATCTCATTCCAACCGCAATATCAATTCAAAAAGTAGAAATTAATTTAAGCTTCTGGTTAGTGATAACTTTTCGAAAATCCCTACTCTCCCATAAAGTATCCTCCAGACTGCCGAATCTCGCAAAAGTTGTAACATTTAATCAGCTTTCCAACAGTATACTCAAAACTGAGATTATCTCTCAATTTCATGATGTAATTGGAATTCTAGAGTGTGAAAACATCAAATAAATAAAAGTAATATTATGTTTATTTTTGTGATATTATCAGAAATAAATGAAAATTATTCTTGATGAAATTGATATTTGATGATTATAGTAAGTCTTACATAAATATTGAATTATTACCTCTTTGGGGGTAATTGTGACGTCACTCTGGTTTTGGTTAGGTAAAACACGTGTTTATTATAATGTTTAATATATTAATAATTTAATCAAATAATTAAATAAAACAACTAATAACATTAAAATAACTAATAAAATATTAAAATTATACGCTAACCTAGGAACTACTTTGTACATACTATAATCTATCTTATCCTACATATATATACAATTAATACAAATGCTACTTGCGGATATCCATCGCAACTCTTCATTATACTTAAGTATGGCCATACTGATACGTTATTATAACATAACACAACAAAGCGTAAGTATTCACAAAAACACAGGTGAGTGTCCTATATTCGGAAACTGGCTGACTGGTTAACCACCTAGGCAGGAACCTTCCAGCTCTATATTCTACCATAGAGGTAGGATCTATAGGCGCAGTTATTAGCCTATGACGAACCGCCACATGAATTTAAAAAAAAAACAAAAACACCGAAAATTATGAACTTTTTACAACTGGCCTCCTTGCAAGAGACACTGAAGACATCTGGTCACACAACATCACCTATAATTTCCACAAAATGAACATAATGCTGGAAGATTGATTGGGAGATTTTGACCTGTGCATTGGCCGGCCAATACCCTGATCTGACATTGCTTGATTTTTAGGCATGGGGTTGGCTTAAGTCACAAATGTACAAACTACCCATTGAGCACATAAACCACTTGATCGCAAAGATTTGCAAATCATTTGTAGAATTGATAGCTACCCATGATGAAATTGAAAGGACTACATCAGCGGTGTGACCAGGTGTCGTCAGTTTGTTATGCAAGGAGGCCACTTGTAAGAACATTTATAATTTTTTATGTTTTTTTTTTTTTTTTTTTTTTTTTTTTTATTCAAAATTTATGTGACGCATGGTCACTTAACTGCTGCTAGCTTCGGCCTTGCTCTCTATCCCCTGAGATTCATTGCTGACAAAGGCTACCAAAGAGTAGTCGAAACGTCCAGAATATATGTAGATTTCTCTAAAAATTTGATGTTTTAGCGCGGTTCCTCCCTCCATAGAGAGGAAACCCACTTATGAGGATGACCTTACGACGCAATCCGGAAGTGCCGAAAAAAAAATTTCTCGTTTCAGACCCCATAGATCACAAAAATGTAGGTGGTTTAAATTTGTATATATATATATATGTGTGTGTGTGTTTGCGCTCCTGACGTCTCAAAAATGGTCTGATTTTGATGAAATTTGGTACAAAAATCGTTTTCCTAATTTGAAAGGTCAAGTCAGACCAGCAGAATCCGTCCACCGGAAAATGGTTTTTGGAGCGAAATTCGCGCAAAAAAAATTGTACGCTCACGTTTTTGAGTTCATATGCTTGCAGGTACTCGTTTTATAGGTTTCTTAACATAGAAAAACAAATTAAACCATTTTTAAAGCGATATCTGTACCCGTTTTTGAGAAACATTGAAACATCTACTTTTCCAAAGTAATTTTCAGTTTGGGTACTCAGAAACGATTAATTAAGTAGAAACTTGGACCAGACGTTTGATATTCATCTAATCTAAGGCAGATAAATTTTGGTTCTGTTTGGAGTTAAGGAAGTACTAGAAATAAAATATTTCATTAACAGGCATGAAAAGTTTGGGGATTTTCGTATATTTTCTAAAATATCTCGAAAGCGGTTGGGCAATCGTGGTAAGTGGAAGATGACCATTCGAAAGCTTACCAAATTCCCTACAAAAAAGGTTCAGATGTAATTTTTGATGGGGTGATGTCAATCCGAGAAATAGATGATTCAAACTTCAAAATTGTTAGTTTTGTTTTTTTCAAAAGGGGTTTGTCACTGTTTACCAAACTTTTCAATTGGTTATAGTTTTTTTTTAACACATTTAACAGTAAAATAAGTATTTTAATAAAATAAGGTATGAAAATGAGAAACGTATTGGTAATAGTGTTTCCCTTGGCAAACGTTGAGAAGGTGGGGGGAGTCATAACCACTTAGAATACATCATTTTCCTGTTGTGGCACCTTAATTCTTCCTTCCTTTGAGATGTAATTTTATATTTTTCAAGAAAGATCAAAACCTACCAATAACTGCTTCTATTCCTTTGCTAATGACACTTGGGATCATTCCTGCGAGTCGGACTTCGCTAAATTTTCCGCCTCGCAGATTTGTTACACACATAATTTGGGAATAGGATTCAAGCTGACTATAAAATTCAACTAATTGTATGGAAATATCTAAAAAATGAGGACACAACTATTATGAGAATAATAAGCATCCTGAAGGAATGTAAAATGTAAAGACAATTAGCTGCGCCAATGAAGGGAAGAGGCAAAGTAATTTAAGCAAAAAAAAAATACATCTGGCGTAAATCCACGTGTTTTTGGTTGACACACCTTAAATCCACCCCCCCCCTCTTAAAAAAAATATAGAATAATTCTTCATTTAACAAACAATTTCTGGAAAGCCTGGAACTACAGATGAAGTAGATAAACTAACTTAGAATAGTGGTGCGGTTAATGAGCATAGAGCATACTATCATTAATGCAAAATTGTTAGCCCTAGTATTTTTCCAAGGAGAAATTGTCTGTGTTTTAGGGTGTGGCCTCTGCTGCTTAACAAACTTCACCATTTCTTTTAGATGACATTTTTTTGTGCCTAATTTCGTCAAGCAGGAGTTGGAGTCTAACACTGTTCAACATTCCTTAGCTATCAGGCTGTACCGTATGAAATGCCAGTTTTGGACTTGCAGATTTCCTTCAAATGTCTTGAAACTGTCGTGGCTCCTACTCCGAGTTCTTTGGCATATTCCCAAGTACTTTTTGACGGACAAGCTTCAACCCTTTCTTTCAGGTGGCTATAGTCAAGCTTGGTTTCTGGCCTTCCTCGCTCTTCGTTGTCAAGGTCAAAATTTCCACTTCGAAACCTGGAAAACCACCGGTAAACAGTTCGTTCATTCACTGTACCCTCCCCGAACGCCGTGTTAATGTTCATACACGCCTCAGCAGCGCTATGACCGAGCGTAAATTCATAACAAAAAATAATACGGATTTCCGTTGAAGTCATAATTTAAGTTTTATTTTTTCTCATAGGAAGAAAGATCAAAAATCACAGAACGTAAATTACTGATTAAATAATAGGAATTAAAGGAGCTTTAATTCTATATGAATAACAATGATGTTTGTAAATAATGAAATAAGAAAGAGAAAGGATTAAATCACAAAGTAAACAAAACTGACATTTCATACGGTACAGCCTGATACAACGCAGGTTAAAAATGTGGGTCTCGTTCAGAGGTCTGGATCATCGATAACGCATTTCTATTGGTCTATTCCTATGAGCTATTCTATTGGCCATTGTGTTTTTAGTAACCGTCTTGTTCCCTTTCTATTTAGAATGCAATTCATTTGTACTTTGGTGTTTCTTTGTTTGTTGTCCCAGTTTGTTGTCCTAGTTTGTTGTTTCTTTACCGAAACAAAGGAAGCACTGTTAAATTGCATATCGGTCCATTATCCACAGAAAAACCATCCTTGATTTATATTATTAACGAGTTGGATTGACTAGATTTTCGATATAACCTTGTGCGAGCGTAAACACATAGCAATTATGCCATTAACATAAGTGCTAGCTAATACAAGGAGCTCAACATTTTCGCTCACTTAAGGTTATATTAAAACTCTAGTCAACCCAAATTGTTGATAGTCCCGTCGCCATATTGGTAAAAACTCAATTAACACCTTGATACTGATCTCTGTCGCGATGATGATCGAGATCTCTGAGAGCCTGTTCTGTGTTTAAATAAATTTAAATGCACTTACTCGAGTAATGCTTCATCCACGCTGGATCGGAGACCCGAAGGACCAGGTGATTCAATTACAGGTAGTATATTAATAAGATCGCTCTGATCGATTTGTATTTCGAATGCTCCTTGTTCAAGCGAGGGTTGCACACTTTCCTCGGAAATGCTTTCTTCTTCATTCGATGACTCACTCCCATTATCAGATCCTTCACCCCCTGAGCTATTGTGTAAAGAGTAATCATAACTTATAACCTAAAAATAAAATATTTAATTAATAAGCATTAGTAGGGTCTCCCCGTGGTCTAGTGGCTAACGCCTTAGTTTCTCATGCAGGAGATGGTGGGTTCGATCCCCAGTGATGGCAGGAATTGTCTCATCTCATGGCTTGTTGAGAAAATCCCTCGCTGCCCCTTGGATGTCAGTGCTAATGGCCCAGATGTCAAGAGCCATAAAAAAAATAAGCATTAGTGTAAAATGACTAAAGTAACATTGACGCGCACAACATTTATAAAAGAATAAGCTTTTTTATAGCTTTTCCTTACAATGTATGTGCCATTTTAATGCAGGACTTGCAACTCCATTCATATTTAATACAATAGTCCAGCCAAATAATACTTTGTACCTTGCAAAAGGTGAGGTAGAAGATTTTTTTTTTTTTTTTTTTTAATTTGTACGTATTAGTATGAATATAAAAAAAAACAAGTTATCCAACATGGCCGACCCCGGGAGAACTTTTGACAGCCAAAAAACCACAAAAAATTATTTATTTTTTTGTTATTTTCAAAATATTTCAAAAATGGTTGGTTTTAACGGAAGTTCTTTTATATAAAGTTTAAAGATAAATAAATTTACTACAACTTTCATCAGTGTAACTATTTTGTAGCATGAGTAGCAAACAGGCTACAGCTTATTAAATATAGACAATTTTTATCCGAACTGAGTGGTAGAGAGGGAGAGAAGGGGTGAGTGGGTGGGGGGAGATGAGGAGAGGGAGTGAAGTGGGAAAGGGAAGAAGGAGAGAGGAATAGGAGGATAACTTTTTTTTTTTTTTTTATATATATATATTCATCCTAATATGTACAAATTAAAAAAAAAAAATCGTCTACCCCACCTTTTGTAAGGTAAGCCCATTTTTGCATACCTATTGACTGGACTACAGGTTGGGATGCTTAGATCTGCTACCTTTACACATACATACACTACATACACCCCACACCTACATACAAAGCCACTTATAGTACACACCCTAGGACGACATACATCTACAAGCTAAGGTTAATTGTTCAAGCCATAGCTGGATGGCAGCAGGCGTATAAATAATTCTGTGACACAATGATTGCGCATTAATATTTTGAAGGAGTGTCAGGTAAAAATAAAATAAATTTGATAAAAAAATGAATGTATATATAATAAAAAATAAATCACATTGTGAAGGAAAAATAATAATAATTAACTTCACACAACAGTCCACTTCCAGAAATAAAATAATAATTTAATGACAGACTATAAGGAAGTCCACACTGAAATAGGCACCACGTTGTTGCACTACTGTAAACAAAGCTTAAACCAGAGTAGGTAATTTTCGGGTTACCTCAAAGTCGTGGGACACAGAAATTTAAATATTAATTAACTCTCCTACCACAAGTAGGTGTCAAATATGGCGATTATCTGCGCATAGGTTAAGGGCTGCAACCCGAATTACCCTATCTATCAGTAGTCCTCTAGACAACAAACTGGGAAATTAAGTCATTAACCTTTATTCTCCCTCGTAATTTTTGTACACTATGGTAAACTGAGTTTCAGTGTTGGATACGACACTGCCTTTTGCTATACGTGACAACTTTTTCATCTTGTATGTAGAGCTCAAGGAGGTATTTCATGACTATTTACCATTGTTTAACATGGTAATATGGCAAGTTATCTTCTGTCGGTTACCGATGAAGAAATTCTACAAGCACTGGCCCGGTAAGAGACTGAAAGAACTGATGAATAATTTCAAAGAGACGAACGTGTAGTTAAATCAAAATCTTTTTAAAGACTTGCTTTCTCTTTAGTTACACCTTACATTAATGAAAGGTTGAAAAATCTCCTCATTCCAAAAACACTCCAAGATGAAATCTCCAACATCCTAGGCACAGAAACATCCAAACACACGTCCAACCACCAACTTCTTCAGAAAGGGAACAATGTTCCTTCTATGGACGGAAAATGAACAGGAGGGGAAACCAAACATGTCTTCAGTGCAATAAAGTATATTTGGTAAACACAAAATAGTAATATGTCCGTCCTGCCATGCAAAAAACTAAAAAAAATATTATATATTGTTTTGTGAAAATATTTTCTTTTTTAATTTTTGTAGTTTATTATAAATATGTTTATAATGAATATGCCCTTCTTTTATTAAACTCGTATTCATTTCTACCCAATTGACATACTTATTTGGAAAATGAAGTCATATTTTATACTAGGTGATGTAACAGACACCACCTTGTGTTATGTGCACTGAAAAACACCTTGTGGGAGGAGGTAATAAATTATTTTGGCATGGGCAACACTGGCTAACCAGGCGTAACTTTCCTGATGTTGACAGTCAGGTTTAAGTTTGTGGTGCTACATTCTAAAACAGAACAAAAGTAACCTTGTCAGAACTGTTCCAATCCTGTGGTTTGTCATGTTACAGATTTTTAAACTTGATATGCCATTGCTATATAACAGATCCAATTTAATCTTGAGAGATCAGTTACGATTTCAATAGTATGTTTTAAATGCGAGATATTTTAAGCACAAAGATCTCGAATTGAGCAGACATAAAATAATTTTGATAGAACATTTACTATTACAACAAAGTGATGTCAAAATGATAATGATCTGTAAAACTTATGTGCCTTTAACATACAGCAGACCCAAAGTAATGTAGCCAGAACTTTTACTATCACAACAATGTGATCTGTCAAAATGATATTGCTATGCAAGCATGAGATTCCCATGCTACAAAAGTATTTTCTATCAAATATAGAACTGTGACAAGAAATATAACTTAACGTCATTCATTCAGTAAACATTGTACAAGCCAAGATAAATAGAAGAAATAAATGAAAACCATGGCAACACATATTACAGCAAAATAAAATACTGATCTAAGAAATATACTTTTTCATTCTGAATTTCAGGTTCCTTTGAATTCATATCTTCTACTGCGGAATCTAAATCTTGAAGCCATCCTTCCAAAATTCTTTGAGATTCTGTAGTTTTATTTCTGAATTCAAAAAATGCATCTAGTTTTATAAGACAACTACTGCAGATTTTTGTAGAGACTCTATCAAGGGCTGAGATCTAAAATGATGATAGGAACAATTAGGAAGAAGATAACATAGACACTTAAGATGTTATAATGGATAATTAAAATGATCAATACCTGGATGGAAAGGCACTCGTTTATTTTTTCACATATTTGATTGATTCCTTCAAAGAGCGGTATCAAACTCTCCTCCTTCCCTAAACATAATCTACATAAGTCTACAACATTCCGTTTAGGCACAATATAAGACATTTTACAAATACATTTTAAACTTAATCTATCGACTACTTGTCATTGGTCGCAGATAATTAGTCATTATATCTCCGATTAAAAAAGTGTAAACAAAGTTAGACTTTAAGATGTAGGTTATTTTAGGTTTTAAATGAATTCTTGAGCCAAAGACAAATATATTCAAATATAAAAAGAGGAAAACCAAAAACTCCAGATCTCCACCACAAATAATTTATTTTATTTTCATAGCAAGCTTTCGGAGTCTACCGCTCCATCCTCATTCCTTCAAGTTCCTTACTGCTGGCGATTCACCCAGAATTACGCCGTAGATTACGGGCGAACCCGAAGGTCCTTACCGAACAAGCAAGTTTTAGAGCCTAAACTTAAGGAAAGTTTGGATGTTGAAGCCTGGCTCTGCATGTCCTCAGCAAAATTTTCATAAGATAGTACGTAATTAGCGAGTACTAATCGCAAGCATGATGACATATCGTCCCTGCAATGTCAAACTATCGAATATAAAAAATCTCCTTTCTACATAGATTCGGGGGCTTTGCTCTTGGATTGTGGACTATACGGCTTGTCGCAAATTGTTGCAACCCTAACCTCTTTATAGAATAGCCTTTAATGCCTTAAATAAAGTATCGAATAGCATGGGCGTATATAGAAAATAATTTCGGAGGGGGCTGGGAAAATTTCGGGGGGGGGGCTGAGACCTTTTCCAGTCTATGGAATACTATCAATTTAGATCTTGGAAGAGTTTTAGCCAACCCAAAATAGAATATGTTTTATGAACTAAATGATCTTATTTAATTTATTTTTTAGGGTTTTATGAAATTTTCACCGATCAAATACAAATTTCGGGGGGGGGGGGGCAGCAGCCCCCTCAGCCCCCCCTTATGGATAGAATATGTCCGTTCCTATTTTGCTCCGATTTTCATATTCGATATTTTAACATAGTAAGGACGATATGTTCGTCAGTATGTGGATTGCGATAAGTAGAGTAAGTTGACCCAAACATTGCCAATAGTTGAATGGCGATTTGTCTTAGATTCGGATATTTATCTTCAGATATAAAACACCAACATTTTATATCAGAGAACGTATTTCGAATTGACCCAAAAAATTTGATAATTCATCCGATACCCGACCGATAATTCATCGGTAACCGACAGAAGATAACTTGCCATATTACCATGTTAAACAATGGTAAATAGTCATGAAATACCTCCTTGAGCTCTACATACAAGATGAAAAAGTTGTCACGTATACCAAAAGGCAGTGTCGTATCCAACACTGAAACTCAGTTTACCATAGTGTACAAAAATTACGAGGGAGAATAAAGGTTAATGACTTAATTTCCCAGTTTGTTGTCTAGAGGACTACTGATAGATAGGGTAATTCGGGTTGCAGCCCTTAACCTATGCGCAGATAATCGCCATATTTGACACCTACTTGTGGTAGGAGAGTTAATTAATATTTAAATTTCTGTGTCCCACGACTTTGAGGTAACCCGAAAATTACCTAGTCTGGTTTAAGCTTTGTTTACAGTAGTGCAACAACGTGGTGCCTATTTCAGTGTGGACTTGTTTATAGTCTGTCATTAAATTATTATTTTATTTCTGGAAGTGGACTGTTGTGTGAAGTTAATTATTATTATTTTTCCTTCACAATGTGATTTATTTTTTATTATATATACATTCATTTTTTTATCAAATTTATTTTATTTTTACCTGACACTCCTTCAAAATATTAATGCGCAATCATTGTGTCACAGAATTATTTATACGCCTGCTGCCATCCAGCTATGGCTTGAACAATTAACCTTAGCTTGTAGATGTATGTCGTCCTAGGGTGTGTACTATAAGTGGCTTTGTATGTAGGTGTGGGGTGTATGTAGTGTATGTATGTGTAAAGGTAGCAGATCTAAGCATCCCAACCTGTAGTCCAGTCAATAGGTATGCAAAAATGGGCTTACCTTACAAAAGGTGGGGTAGACGATTTTTTTTTTTTTTAATTTGTACATATTAGGATGAATATATATATAAAAAAAAAAAAAAGTTATCCTCCTATTCCTCTCTCCTTCTTCCCTTTCCCACTTCACTCCCTCTCCTCATCTCCCCCCACCCACTCACCCCTTCTCTCCCTCTCTACCACTCAGTTCGGATAAAAATTGTCTATATTTAATAAGCTGTAGCCTGTTTGCTACTCATGCTACAAAATAGTTACACTGATGAAAGTTGTAGTAAATTTATTTATCTTTAAACTTTATATAAAAGAACTTCCGTTAAAACCAACCATTTTTGAAATATTTTGAAAATAACAAAAAAATAAATAATTTTTTGTGGTTTTTTGGCTGTCAAAAGTTCTCCCGGGGTCGGCCATGTTGGATAACTTGTTTTTTTTTTATATTCATACTAATACGTACAAATTAAAAAAAAAAAAAAAAAAAAAAAAAAAAAAATCTTCTACCTCACCTTTTGCAAGGTACAAAGTATTATTTGGCTGGACTATTGTATTAAATATGAATGGAGTTGCAAGTCCTGCATTAAAATGGCACATACATTGTAAGGAAAAGCTATAAAAAAGCTTATTCTTTTATAAATGTTGTGCGCGTCAATGTTACTTTAGTCATTTTACACTAATGCTTATTTTTTTTATGGCTCTTGACATCTGGGCCATTAGCACTGACATCCAAGGGGCAGCGAGGGATTTTCTCAACAAGCCATGAGATGAGACAATTCCTGCCATCACTGGGGATCGAACCCACCATCTCCTGCATGAGAAACTAAGGCGTTAGCCACTAGACCACGGGGAGACCCTACTAATGCTTATTAATTAAATATTTTATTTTTAGGTTATAAGTTATGATTACTCTTTACAGAATAGCTCAGGGGGTGAAGGATCTGATAATGGGAGTGAGTCATCGAATGAAGAAGAAAGCATTTCCGAGGAAAGTGTGCAACCCTCGCTTGAACAAGGAGCGTTTGAAATACAAATCGATCAGAGCGATCTTATTAATATACTACCTGTAATTGAATCACCTGGTCCTTCGGGTCTCCGATCCAGCATGGATGAAGCATTACTCGAGTAAGTGCATTTAAATTTATTTAAACACAGAACAGGCTCTCAGAGATCTCGATCATCATCGCGACAGAGATCTGTATCAAGGTGTTAATTGAGTTTTTACCAATATGGCGACGGGACTATCAACAATTTGGGTTGACTAGAGAGAGAGAGAGAGAAAAACTTTATTTCAGAAAAGTTTGGTTGCCCAACTAAATTGGGTTGCTCCACACACAACATAGTAATCAACCCTTCAAATCTGGGTATTCCAATGAAAAACCAAAAAAAAAATATAAGAACGAATGAGTAAAACAACAATAAAAATTATATAAATGATATAAAATGATGAAATTAGTGGTAAAAATGGGAGGGGGGCAATAAAATACTAATAATAAATATACAAAAGAGTTAAATAGTAATTAAAACGGTAGGAGAAAATATGCGGTCAGCCATATATGTGGTTCTGAATAATGGCGAGTGAGTCAATAAGAATCGATTCTGCTATTCTTCCTAGAATGTCCTCGCTGATTCCTATTTCCTGGAAGAAAGCAGCTGTTTCCTTGGGAATGGTGCCTCGGGAGCCGAACCATAGTCCCTTCACGGAGAATTCTCTTGATCCATAGTTCTCCCGGAACTTTTCCTTATAGTAAGAGATGCACTTCTCGTATATGGCTTGCTTCTCTTTGTTTATGTTTTGGCTTTGATTGTTATCATTGCCTTCATAACGAATCGTTGGGTCTATGATAAGAGCCGTTTTGGATTTCCGTTTGAAGGCAACGATGTCGGCATATCTTGAGGAGCCTTCATCGTCAATGCTGTAAACTTCCTCGAAGCAGTCGTGACCATTGTCTTTCATAAGCTCCATGAGAGTGTGCTTCACGTTGTTATGGCGACGTGTAACCAGAAGCATGTTGTGGTCGCAACTTCCCAGCACATGTGCTGGCGTTTCTTTCTCTTTGCCACATCTGCGACAAAGGAGACCAACATCCCTTGGTTCACTGCTAATGCCAGGAACAGCTCGAAGAGGTGCATAATTAATATTAATTTTTAATGCATTTATCCATTCGGAGCCCGATAAAACTTCTCTGTTGTAAATGAACTTATTTGCTTTTGGACAGTCTTTGAAGTGTCGGACTCCAATGCCCTGCCACTTCGAGTTAGCCCATTCATTGAAAGAGTTGTCTCTCAAGGTCTGCCTCAGCTTCTTTATGTTATGCATGTCGCCGATAACGTCCATTGGAATTTCGAGTCTTTGGGCACATTCGAACGACTCCTTAGTATAATCAAAAAAAGAATGAAATAATTCGTCCGAAACACCGTCGAGCTTTTGAGCAATGGACCAATGCTGCAACGGAGCTTCCCAATGGCATCGAAGCAAGCCAAGTCCCCTGTATCGACGAGGTGCATACAGCATTCCATTGCAAGCATTGGCAGGCAGTCCTATTATTGCCTTTACGCTCCTTCGAATTATGACATCCACACCTTCCAGCAAGGACTGAGGAATTTTAATGAGAGGCACTGTTTGGAATGGATAGGCGAGGCAAGGGAAAATATACTGATTTATGATGTTCAGTTTTTGATCGGGCTTTAGCAGATTAGAGGATGTCAGTAGCTCTAAATTGCTTGTCAATGTGCGTACCGAATCTTCTTTAAAAGCAATTTCTGAATCGAATGAACATCCTAAATATTTTATTTGTTCACTGCCACTGATCGAAGTTATATTTTCCCCGTTTTCAAGAGCGAGCTCGTCCCTACAGAGAACTCCCTTTTTAACAATTATCGCAGTGCTTTTGCTCGGATTTATGCTCAATCCAATTTCCTTAAAGGTGCGAACTATTACGTCAACTACCCTTTCTGCTGATTTTTTATTACACGCCGTTACTGCTTGATCATCAGCAAATCCTGTCAGGATGACCCTGTCAATATTCTCCTTTACTTCATAACCGTAGCAGTTAGCGAATTGCGGGTCACAAATTTCTCTGTATAGATGATCTATGGCTGTAATAAAGAGTGTTGGCGACAGCGGGCCTCCTTGGGGAACTCCTCGTTTCACATTGATGAAACCTGTTTTATTTATTCCCACTTGAATTTGGATCGAATTATTTGATAGCAAAGAAGTGATTATATTTTTAAGGTCAGGCGATACTCCTCTGCCTTCCAAACTTTTCACTATGTGGGCATGACCTATGTTGTCAAATGCACCAGTGACGTCTAAAAATGCAACAGCACAGTCATCCTTTCTTCTTTTGCTTGTTTTCAAAACACCGTCGATGATGCGCGCATTGACGTGAGCACCTGGCAACCCTCTTATGAATCCCCTTTGACACTTGTGGAATGTAATTTGTTGCCTGAGTTCATGGTCCAGTACTTTCTCTATAATTCGACGGACTATGGAATATACTGTAATGGGTCTCCATGAGGATATGTACCTAGCTAATCCTTTGCCTTTATAGATAAGTACAGTACGTCCTTGCCTTAAAGATTCGGGAACATAAGACGTTTTTAGTAAAATCTCTGTAATGTACTTTAAGACATGCGATACATCGACCGTCTTCAAAGTCCTTACTAAAACGCCGTCAGGACCTGGAGATGTATCTAAAGACATGGACTTAATAGCTCTATGGACTGTCTTTAAATCAATTTTGGTTAAGTTTGGGTTAGATAATATGTTCTCATATGTTGATCTAACCTGCGGGTTGCTTTTACCTAAAACATTTTTATAATGTTCTTCCAGCTCTTTTATTTTTATAGGACATTGCTGGGGAGCATCGGCATTCATTATATGCTGCATGACCTTCTTTCGCCTGTTATAATAATTATATTGGGCGACCTCATAGTCATACTGCTCCCTGCGCTTAGCTCGAGCCGCTTTGTTGGCCCTTTGTGGGTTCGAAACCTCGCCGGTGCCCTTATCTTTTGCTTGATTTCCTTTCTTTTTCCGCATTTTATAATACCGGATGGCTGGATGTTTTGGCCCAGGTAGAAGACTATTCGCTTCACGTAAAAATCCTAGAAAACATTTAATATTATCGTCAAATTCCGTTGGGTTAAAATCGTCGATGTTTTTGAGTACACACTTCATTACTTCTGCCCATTTATCTACCTCCGCTTTAGTAAATTCTTTAGAAGCATTATTAATATTATTTTGCGATCCTATTGCCACATTCTCGGTTTTTAAAATCAATTTGAGTTTTTCCTGGTTGGCTTCTTTCCAGTGTTTTTTTGCCGAATGTGTCTTTAATCCTCGGCTATTCTTAAAGCTTAGCCCACATATTTGGCAAACTACGGTTCCACTAGTTGAGGATACACTTGCCTCCATACTTTTTAAAGCCTAAACTTGTTGCACCTCAATGATTCAAGTATACTTAAAACATGGCGAGAGAGCATTGAATAAAGGAACGATAATTTTAATCCAATGGCGTTCATGCATGATTAAATAAAAATACATTTCCAACCTTATTGGCTTAAAGAATCTCTTCTTCTCATGCTGGTATGCTACAGTAAGAGTATTTCTTGCAATTTACCAATTTTCAAGAGTTCTGGATGCTGATTCTGGTTGGAATTGCAGAGCTGAATTTTTTTATGAACTTCCACTTTTAAGCCATATGTTTTTTTTTTATATAACTTTAAAGGCTTCCTGATACATTCAAAAATGCACAAATATTTGATAAGCACAAAAACAACTTTTTTATTTCTGTATAAGAAAGAATTGCTGAATTATTATTTTTTATATAACCTTATATAATCATATGGCAACAATTATAATAGTTGCCACACACCTCCCCCCCAATGAGTCCGTCGAGGAAACGCGCCGGGGTGTTAACTATTCTCCCAGATCTAGTCATTGTCTGGGGTGTTGTGTTGTCCTCAGCGGAGTCATTGGAGGCAGAGCTATCCGGTGCAGGTTTTGTCATCCGAGGACTTGTAATTTCCTGGTCTTGAAGTAGGAAGGCTGGTTTCAGCCGATCAATGCTGACATTCGTTTTTCTGGTACCTAATTGTAGGTTAAACGTCTTCTGGTTTCTATTTAAGACCTTGTAGGGGCCGGTGTATGGAGGCATCAGTGGTCTTCGAACTGTATCGTCTCGTACAAAAACGTGGGTACATGTCTGAAGATCTTGATGGACAAATGATTTTGTTGTCGATCTTCGATAAGGTGCAGGGCGCAGGCGTTCCATGTGCTCCCGAAGGAGTTGGACAAAAGATTCTGCGCATTCACGCTGTCCGGAGTTTTCTATCAGTTCTCCTGGTAACCGCAAAGGTTGGCCGTAGGTCATTTCAGCTGCACTCGTGGCATGGTCATCCCGTACAACAGCTCGAAGACCGAGGAGTACTATGGGTAGCAGTGAGGTCCAGCTAGGAGCATTTAAGTGTGCCGTAAGAGCGGTCTTCAGCGTTCTATGCCACCTTTCGACACAACCATTAGCTTGAGGATGGTATGCTGTGGTTCGACAACGCTGGAATCCCAGAGTCTTCGACAGATGGTTGAATAATTCCGACTCAAATTGACGTCCTTGATCCGTCGTTATACGTGCAGGGACCCCAAAGCGTGTAATCCAGTTGGTATAGAGAGCTTCTGCACAAGATGCCGCTGATATGTCTTGCAGCGGCTGAGCTTCAGGCCACCTCGTATACCTGTCTATAACTGTCAAACAGTATCGCATACCGTTTGAAGGCGGCAGAGGACCAATGATGTCCAAATGCACATGCTCAAATCGGGCTGCTGGTGAAAACGTTCCGGGAGGCGCAACTGTGTGTCGATTAACCTTTGATTTCTGACAAGCGATGCAAGTTTTGGCCCAGCTCCCAATATCTTTATTCTGGTTCGGCCAGAAAAATCGTTTTGAGATCAGCCGACGTGAACCGCGAATACCAGGGTGGCTGAGGTTGTGCAAGTGCTCGAAGATAGGGCGCCGCGTGCCCTCGGGCAAGTAAGGGCGGGCGGAAGCTGTAGACATCTCACATAACAGCGGTCTCGATATGTGCGGAAACTCTATCCACTTGAGTTGCAGGTTAGGATTTTTGTGTAGATCAGGGATACTGATATCACTAGCCTGTGCCTCTGCAATTACTTCCATTCCATCTGGGCCGTTAAATGTTTCAACTCGCGAAAATGCATCAGCCACGTCATTCTCATTTCCCGCGACGAATTGGATGTCGGTCGTAAATTGACTGATGTAATTTACCCACCGAATTCTCAAAGGTGTGGAGGTCTCTGGTTTCTGTTGAAATGCAAAAAGTAGTGGCTTGTGATCAGTCCATATTGTGAAGTGGCGACCTTCGATTTGTGAGCGGAAGTGCCGAATCGCCTGGTGAATGGCCAAGAGTTCACGGTCGTAGGTGGAGTATGCTCTTTGGGTTTTGTTGAAGGTTCTTGAAAAAAATCCCAAGGGCCGCCAGTGATCATGTTCCTTCTGTTGCAGTGCTGCTCCCATCGCATTTGCTGAAGCATCACACACCAAGACTAGCTCTGCATTAGGACTCGGGTGAGCGAGCATAGTGGCCTTTCGGATGGCTTCTCTACATCCCTCGAAAGCCTTGTAAGCCTCAGTGGTCCAGGAGATCGGGGTCTTATCGTTTTTCTTCGTTCCTTTGAGGAAAACGTTTAATGGTGCTTGAAAAGCTGCGACATGAGGGAGGCAACGCCTGTAGAAGTTGAGCATTCCTAGAAAACGTCTTAAGTCTTTCACAGTCTCTGGGCGTGGATAAGAACTTATGGCTTCGACTTTCTCTGGGAGCGCCGTGATTCCATCGCTTGTAACCCTGTGGCCTAAGAAATCCAACTCCGTGACTGCGAATACACATTTCGCTAAGTTAATGATTAGCCCATGTTGTTCAAGGCGTCGAAAAACTTCTTCGAGATCTCTCTTGTGTTCTTCTTCATCAGCTGATGCCACGCAGATGTCATCCAAATATGCAAACACAAAAGGTAAGCCTCGGAGCGCTGAATCCAGGAATCTCTGGAAGGTCTGAGCTGCATTCCGAAGACCAAAGCACATACGCTGGAATTCGAACAGTCCAAAAGGGGTGATAATAGCTGTTTTGGGAATGTCTTCTTCTGCAATAGGGATTTGGTAGTATGCTCTTTGCAAGTCTAATTTGCTAAAGACTCGTTTCCCTTGTAGGTTCACATTGAAGTCTGCAATGTTTGGGACTGCGTAACGGTCCGGTACCGTTTTCGCGTTAAGCTTTCTGTAGTCCCCACATGGCCTGATTCCTCCATCCTTCTTCGGTACAATGTGCAATGGACTCGCCCATGGACTGTTCGAGGGGCGGATGATCCCCTCTTCCATCATTTGTTCAAACTCGTGTTTGGCGGCTGTGTATCTATCGGGCGCTAACCTCCGGGCTTTTGCAGTTACAGGTGCACCGCGAGTCTCGATATGATGAACAACGGGATGTGAAGGTTTTTTTACGAAGGCGTTGGGCTTAGTGAGGTTAGGAAATCGTTTTAATAGTTCAGTGTACCACTGGCCC
Source organism: Gonocerus acuteangulatus (assembly GCA_946811695.1). Lineage (NCBI taxonomy): Eukaryota > Metazoa > Arthropoda > Insecta > Hemiptera > Coreidae > Gonocerus > Gonocerus acuteangulatus. The sequence continues at coordinate 156,465,239 of OX328123.1, forward strand.
GCAGGGATAGGAGAAATAGCTGAGACGTGTACATCTGCAGTCCTTCCTTTAGTGGCGCGGCCTGATATTTTATCCACTAACAGGCAGCCGGCCAGATCTACCATGAGGTTGAAGTGGTACAGGAAATCAGCTCCGATAATCGGTTGTTTAACCGCCGCTAGAGTGAAGCGCCAGGACATGGAGCGTCGTAATCCGAAATCCAGTTGGATCAGTTTCTGGCCGTAGGTCGGTATGGGAGTCCCATTCGCTGCGTAGAGAGTGAACTCATTAGGTGTGGTCCGTTTTTCCTTACCCACTGGAAATACTGATATGGCAGCGCCCGTGTCTATGAGATATCTTAGACGGGATTGCCGATCAGTCATAAAAAGACGGCGGTGAAGACAATCCGCGATGGATTCCGCCTTTGCCATCGCGACACCTAGTTTTCCGAATGCTGAGTTGGATTTGATTTTTTCCAACTACAGGGAAGCCTACATTTTGTGGCCTTATCGCCAAATGTTGCATGATAGAAACATAGTTGCCTAGAAAAAACATTATTGCTTTTAGTGTTTTTGATCGGGTTTGGCGATCTAGAAGTAGCGAGAGATTTGTCTAGGTTTTCTACTCGTTCGGAGAGTCGATCCAACGAGTTCAGGAGCTTATCCTCCCAATTCGCACGGGAGGGTCTTGTTGAAACTAAATCGCAACTCTTTAGCTCGTAAATCTCGGCAATACGATCAGCTAGATTGGCTAATTTATCAAGATCGGTTTGGTCTGTTACTGTTAAAGCTATTCGCATCTGGTCAGGAAGTCCTCTTAACCATATGAATTTCAATAGATCGTCGGAAACTGACGTACCGCCTTGTCGTTTTAGTTGCATTAAGAACTGTGAAGGGCGTTGATCTCCAAGTTGCTGTGCGTCAAGAAGTTCTCTAAAGTTAGCTTGATGTCCTGTCCCAAATATATTCATTATTCTGGCTTTTAATATTTGGTAGGGATTGTCAGCCGGCGGGTCACGCATAAGGTCCATTACTTGCTTTGCGGTATCTACATCCAGTTGGGACACGATATAACGAAATTTTGTCATGCTATTTTTCACACCATACAGTAGAAAAATGGTTTCAGATTGTAAAAAAAATACGTCAGGGTCGCGTTTATGGAAGATTGGAAGCTGGGCCTTGATAGCCATAGCAGAGGAAACGTCTAGTTGCTGATGCATCGAAGCCGGGGTTAGTTGGTCTTCGTCTGCTGAGTGAAGGCCTAGCAAATCACCTTCCATTATATTGTCTTTAAGAGGCACAAAAATGAGTAAATTTATCTTCTCACCTTTCTTGCGAGCTCTTCTTTGTCGGGGTCACCAATTTAAAGGCTTCCTGATACATTCAAAAATGCACAAATATTTGATAAGCACAAAAACAACTTTTTTATTTCTGTATAAGAAGGAATTGCTGAATTATTATTTTTTATATAACCTTATATAATCATATGGCAACAATTATAATAGTTGCCACATAACCTTAAGCGAGCGAAAATGTTGAGCTCCTTGTATTAGCTAGCACTTATGTTAATGGCATAATTGCTATGTGTTTACGCTCGCACAAGGTTATATCGAAAATCTAGTCAATCCAACTCGTTAATAATATAAATCAAGGATGGTTTTTCTGTGGATAATGGACCGATATGCAATTTAACAGTGCTTCCTTTGTTTCGGTAAAGTAAACAACAAACTAGGACAACAAACTGGGACAACAAACAAAGAAACACCAAAGTACAAATGAATTGCATTCTAAATAGAAAGGGAACAAGACGGTTACTAAAAACACAATGGCCAATAGAATAGCTCATAGGAATAGACCAATAGAAATGCGTTATCGATGATCCAGATCTCTGAACGAGACCCACATTTTTAACCTGCGTTGTATCAGGCTGTACCGTATGAAATGTCAGTTTTGTTTACTTTGCGATTTAATCCTTTCTCTTTCTTATTTCATTATTTACAAACATCATTGTTATTCATATAGAATTAAAGCTCCTTTAATTCCTATTATTTAATCAGTAATTTACGTTCTGTGATTTTTGATCTTTCTTCCTATGAGAAAAAATAAAACTTAAATTATGACTTCAACGGAAATCCGTATTATTTTTCGTTATGAATTTACGCTCGGTCATAGCGCTGCTGAGGCGTGTATGAACATTAACACGGCGTTCGGGGAGGGTACAGTGAATGAACGAACTGTTTACCGGTGGTTTTCCAGGTTTCGAAGTGGAAATTTTGACCTTGACAACGAAGAGCGAGGAAGGCCAGAAACCAAGCTTGACTATAGCCACCTGAAAGAAAGGGTTGAAGCTTGTCCGTCAAAAAGTACTAGGGAATATGCCAAAGAACTCGGAGTAGGAGCCACGACAGTTTCAAGACATTTGAAGGAATTCGGCAGGTCCAAAACTGGCATTTCATACGGTACAGCCTGATAGCTAAGGAATGTTGAACAGTGTTAGACTCCAACTCCTGCTTGACGAAATTAGGCACAAAAAAATATCATCTAAAAGAAATGGTGAAGGCTTTTCTTCTGAAAAAAGAAAAGACATCAGCCCTATCCTTGCTAGAAAAGGGGGGTAACCTATAGATAATCCGTCCTAAAATTCTTTGTTAATAATAATGAACATTAAAATTTAAATCAGAAATTGGAATATTATCTTTTAGCAACTGAAAAAGGTAAAAAATATGATAAAGTAACCCCCAATTATTATTATTTAAAGCCACCTTCGACTGCTAGGGTCATCAGTACCTGTAATTGATATTTTCAGCCTTTTCAATTACAATAAAAAAAATGCAATTCATAATTAAAATACCATTTGAATTTCATTTTAATTCAAGTTTTAAATACAGTTAATCCAAATTGAATTATTTTTTCAATTACTGTAATTGATATTTTCAGCCTTTTCAATTACAATTAAAAAAGTCCGTCTCGCAGGAACTGCATCATCTTAGCGCGGTTCCGTTCATATCCCTAGTCTAATTTTGAAAGATTAAAATAGAAGCAGTTATTATTTTGGTTCCACCAGTCTTTTTTTTAAATTAATTATTATAATGGCGTGTCAACCCTTAAGGTCACTAATGCCATTCCTGTGAGTAGTAAAGTCTTGAAAGGTCATGATTTACAATCTTACCTGGAAGGGTCGGCTACACTAGAAACGGACCCGCTAGTGGCAAGGTCTATGAATCTTGGAAATCTATATTTCTAACAATAAATTGTTTTTGTTATTTTACTTAACCAGTTTTATTGTCAAATACATTATACATAAAATATTAAACGTAACAAAAATTTCAACATATTCGTTTTAATGAAAGTAGAACATGCAGAAATAGTTTCAACTGAATCCCATGATTCTAAGTACCCAAACCAAAAACGGTATTCAAAAACTATTTTTTTAAGCACTCATTTCTCCGATGAATCGATAATTGCTTCAGAATTATTAGCATTTAGTAAGCTTTCGAATGGTAAGGATCCGCTTATGAAGATTTCAAACCGTTTTCGAGATATAAGGAAAATAATTTAAAAAAATAAAAAAATAAAATTAAGGAAAATATACAAAGTACCCAAAACTTTTTAAGGGTGTCCAGAGAGGGATCAAACACACACACACACACACACACACACACACACACATATATATATATATATATATATATATATATATATATATACCAATTTGAAACACCGTTATTTTCGGTCTCTCAGGGGTTCTTAAACGCAAACTTTTTTGTCGGGACTTCTGGATTGCGTCATGAGGCCTCCATTTGGAGGGCGGGGTCCTCCATATGGAGAGAGGGAGGAACCGCGCTAAAATTATCTCTTTACGTCTAACTTGCCTGGAATTTAAGGTGCTTAGCCTGATTGCCACAGAACTGAACAAGGTTTGGCTATTAAAACAATCAAACCTTACTCAATTCCTTCTCCCCAACCGGAGACCTGAATGTCAGGTCCGCCTCGAGAGCCACCAATCAGTTGCCCGTATTCTGCCACGAGGAGGCGCACACAGTGCCCAAGTTCACTTAGAATACATAAAAACAAATACGTATGGATATTCTTAATTAGTTAAATTATGTACACATATATACAATATTTTTTTTTTTTTTTTATTTTTTTTTTTTTTAACCGCGCATTTACATCTAGGTCATTAGTTCCGACATCCAGGGTGCAGCGAGGAATTTTCCTAGCGAGCCAATCTAGTGGATACAGAAGGATCAAGAACAAGTTCTCAAAATTGAGTAGATACCACTGCCTAATGAAGCCTATATAGAAGAATATGCCTAATAAAGTCAATAGAGTAAATACAAATTGAACAAGAGCAAGTCTTGAGGAAATCTTTTTTTTCTTCTATTTAAATACTTTTATCAATATTTAGTCAATAAACCTGTGTTTTTTAATCGCTAATTTATGAATCGGTTCATAACTAAACAGTCGTTATAATTGGTTAGTATATATCCAGTGTTTAAAAATATTGATTGCTTATTGATGAATCGGTTTACAACCAAATAGTCTTTATGAATATTTAATAAATATCTAATACGGAATCACCTGCAACTTTTGATCGCTAATTTATGGATTGTCTCATAACTAAATAGTCGTTAATAATAGTCGTACAAAGAAAACTGTTGATTGCTAATTTATGTATATGTTGACAACTAATTAATCTTTATCAATATTTACAATATAATTTATGTTATGTTATGTCTGAATCTAGGTCAGTTTAAGAAATTTTAGTGAACGAAATCTTAAAGTTGCTCTACCTACTCTTGCAAGGCTTTGTATTTGTGTCGGCAGATACCTGGGTTATATTACCCTACAAGGGTTACTTCTCTTGAGGATTAACTCCTAGCAGGTAAATTTCTAGTAAACCCTCTGTTTGTTTGGGACTGAACCGACTGTCTATTCGTTCATAGTATCTAACCGTTGTAAAGTTTATTTTCTACATTTAGGAATTAATATACATATGTAGACTAAATCATAGCAATTGTCTACCTTCGCTGTCGGTGATCTTAACAATGTAGACTCGCTAATGTTACCTGACCTTAGATAAATCGTAATTACAATTTGCTGCGACAACACGACATTTTATCAGAATTCCCTGTCTAATAAAGCCTATGAAGAATAATATGTCTAATAAAGCCTATCTAGTTGATAAAGAAGGACTAAGAACAAGTCTTCAAGATTAAGTAGTATCTCCTGCCTTATAAAGCCTATATAGAATAATACGGCTAATAAAGCCGTATAAAGATTCATATAATTACTCAACAATAGATTCTAATTTAAAAACAGCTATTTTCGATATCTACCTGTTCTAAAACGTTAAATCATTTATTAGGCACTTCGGATTACGTCATTGGGTCGACGTCAGAAGCGTGTTTCCTATCTGTGAAGTGAAGCAGGAAACAAGCTAAAAACAGCAACCAACTAAAATGTGAGGTAAATAGAGGAAAAACGCCGTTCGTGGTGGTAGACAATCTTACAAGGCATTTCGCTCAGAAATACCCGAAATATTGTTTCTAATTTTACGTATCCTATTTTATTGCCAAATAGATTTATATTCTATAATCAATAAAAAAAAAAACAAAAAAAAACTACTAGCAATAAAGAACTAAGGGTAATACATGAAAATAGGGAATACCAAGAACAATTCTAAAATACGAAATCAAAACCAGTACTGTAATCTAGATATTCATACGGCATCTTCGAATTCTAACAAACAAAATAATGCTTTTAATTATACATATCCTGTTTAATGAAAAATACATTAGACTACTATAAGCAAGTACAAAAATAACGAGCAGTGAAAAAAAAACTTCGGGAAACACATAAATAGATCCGTTTAAATAAAGGAAACTAACTAAGTTTTAAGCACTTATTTCTCCTAATGTGACGACCCCATCAAACATTTCTGTAAAACATTTTTTGTAGAGAATTTAGTAAGCTTTCGAACTGTTACATTTCAATTGCCACGATCTCCTAACCCTTTTCGAGATATTAAGGAAAAAATACGAAGGGGGCCTAATAGATATTCATAAGGGATCTGAGAACCCCAAGATTCCGCAAAAATAAAATATTCTAATTATACGTATCCTGTTTTATTGGCAAATACATTTGACTACTATAAGCAATTGCAAACACTAGGGAATATGCCAAAGAACTCGGATTAGGAGCCTCGACAGTTTCAAGACATTTGAAGGAAATCGGCAAATCCAAAACTGACATTTCATACGGAACAGCCTGATATATTTCTAACAATGAATTGTTTTTCTTATTTTAATTAATCTATTTTATTGTCAAATACATTATCCAACTATAAGCAATGTAAAAATAGGAATAAAAACAGACAAAAAGAATTGTTCGAATAAACGAAATCAATTACTTCAAATTTTAAGCACTTATTTCTCCGATTGACATCGCTTATTCAAAACTTTCTTTAGAACCTTTCTTGTAGACCATTTAGTAAGCTTTCGAATGGTAACCTTTCGCTTCCCAAGATTTTCAACCGTTTTCGAGATATTAAGAAATTATACGAAGTTCCCAAAACTTTTCATTATTTCTGACAACAGAAAATTGGTCTCATTTTACCTATCCTGTTTTACACACACATACATTTTCCTTACAAATACAACATAAGAAATTAAAAAAATAAAAAGCAATAAAAAACCAAGGGAAAGAGACAAAAATTACAAAAAGAACGACAAAAACCCGTTCATAAGAACAAAACAGACGTATTTGAAGTTTTAAGCACTTATTTCTCCGATTGACATAACCTAATCAAAAATAGTTTTAGAATCATTTTTGTAGAGAATTTAGTAAGCTTTCAAATAGTTTCTATCCACTTTCCACGATTTCCCAACCGTGTTCGAGATATTAATGAAAGTATACGAAGTTCCCAAAACTTTTCATGTCTGTTCATTAAATATTTTATTCTAACCCTTCCTTAACTCCAAACGTAACATAACTTTCAACATATTAGTTTTAATGAAAGTAGAACATGCAGATAATGTTTCAACAGAATCCCGTGATTCTAAGTACCCAAACCAAAAACGGTATTCAAAAACTATGTTTCCAATTTTCTCGAAAACGGTTAAAGCTATCGCCTTGAAAATGGTTTCATTCGTTTTCGTTGCCCAAGAAGCCTATAAAAAGAGTACTTACAAGCTTATGAACTCAAAAACGTAAGCGTTACGATTTTTTTTTGCGCGAATTTCGCCCCAAACGCGGATTTTGCTGGTTAACGAACTTGACCTTTCAAATTGGACGACAGATTTTTGTACCAAATTTCATCAAAATCGGACCATTCGTCTTCTATTTAGAGAGCGAACAGACAAATATATATATATATATATATATATATATATATATATATATATATATATATATATATAAATATATACATATATATATATATATATATACAAATTTGAACCACCGTTATTTTTGGTTTCTAGGGGTTCTGAAACGCAAAATTTTCTAGTCGGCACTTCCGGATTGTTTCATTGTATCAACCTTATAAGCGGGGTTCCTCCCTATGGGGGAGGGAGGAACCGCGCTAAAAGGTAATTCATAATTCAAATATCATTTGAATTAAATTTTAATTCAAATTTACATAACACTTATTTCAAATAACTACGGTGTAGCAGCGCCCCCACTTCTCAGTTTTAGCGCGGTTCCTCCCTCCCCCATAGGGAGGAACCCCGCTTATAGGGTTGATACAATGAAACAATCCGGAAGTGCCGACTAGAAAATTTCGCGTTTCAGAACCCCTAGAGACCGAAAATAACGGTGGTTCAAATTTGTATATATATATGTATATATATATATATATATATATATATATATATATATATATATATATATATATTTGTCTGTTCGCTCTCTAGCTAGAAGACGAATGGTCCGATTTTGATGAAATTTGGTACAAAAATCCTTCGTCCAATTTGAAAGGTCAAGTTCGTTAACCAGGAAAATCCGCCTACTGGAAGATGGCGTTTGGGGCGAAATTCGCGCAAAAAAAATCGTAACGCTTACGTTTTTGAGTTCATAAGCTTCTAAGTACTCGTTTTATATGATTCCTGGGCTAGGAAAACGAATGAAACCATTTTCAAGGCGATAGCTTTAACCGTTTTCGAGAAAATTGGAAAAATATTTTTTGAATACCGTTTTTGGTTTGGGTACTTAGAATCATGGGATTCAGTTGAAACATTTTCTGCATGTTCTACTTTCATCAAAACTAATATGTTGAAATTTTGGTTACGTTTGGAGTTAAGGAAGGGTTAGAATAAAATATTTTATTAACAGACTTAAAAAGTTTTGGTAACTTTGTATATTTTCCTTAATATCTCGAAAAAGGTTGAGACTCTTGGTAAACGAAAGAATACCATTAGAAAGCTTACTAAATGCTCTACAAAAAAGGTTCTGATGAAAGTTTTGATTAGGCGATGTCAATCGGAGAAATAAGTGCTTAAAACATTAAAGTAATTGATTTTGCTTATTCGAACTGTTCTTTTTGTCTGTTTTTATTCCTTGTTATTTTTTAATTGCTTATAGTTGGATAATGTATTTTACAATAAAACAGATTAGGCAAAATAAGAAAAACAATTCATTGTTAGAAATATAGCTTGCCAAGAGAAAAAGATTCGTTGACGTCTTTTGAATATTTTCAATTGCCTTTATGCTGTTGGTTTTTTTATTTTATTTTTTAATTGATTTTATCTGTAGAATTATTACTATAGTAAAAGAACACAGGAATGTGTGAAAATATTTGATATTTTCCAATTCATTGAAACGTATGAAATGAAGTATCGGTAGAAGAGGATTCTAGGGTCTTGCGGACCTGACCCCAGGTATAGCCATAAAACCCTTTGAACAAAGGCCGAGGAAAATATTATCTGTTTCTATTCTATGCTTTTCAAATGAGAATAGGGATATGAACAGGAACCGGGGTCTCCCGTGGTCTAATGGCTAGCGCCTTGGATTCATAAGCGGGAGATGGTGGGTTCGATTCCCAACCTCCGGCAGGAATTTTATCATCCCACGGCTCGCTGGTGAAATTCCTCGCTACACCCTGGATGTCGGCGCTAATGACCTAGATGTAGATGTGCCGTAAAAAAAAAAAAAAAAAAAAAAAAAAAAAAAAAAAAAAAAAAAAAAAAAAAAAAAAAAAAAAAACTGGAACCGCGCTAAGATGACGCAGTTCCTGCGAGTCGGACTTTTATTCGGTGGGAGCACTGGAGTGGCTACAGCTAGGCTTCTGTACAACACTGCGGCCAGGCCTAACGCCATCTTAGCCACTCTTTGTCTAGCCATTAGCCCCGTTTATATGTACGCTCCAAAACGACACTCCTGGCGCGCCGCTCCGGAGCGTCGGTTTGGAGTGGCGCATCAGGAGCGTGAGGTTGGAGTGTGGTAGACAAAAAGAGCAACACTCCTAGACCGCGCGCCAGAAGCGTGACTTTGGAGCGTACGGTCCAATACTCTTCGTGTAAATAAAATATACGAAGGTTTTGGAGCGGCGCGTGGAGTTTCCACCCTGGCGGAAACTCCAACATTCCTAGGTAACTAGTCAGTCGAATTGAACACTTTGCAGTGAGAAGACCACTTTTTTTAAATGAGTTCAAGAAAAAAGAGTGCTATTGCTTGTGTAGCACTGTATTTAATGTGTCAAAAGATACAGAGAAATCCGTGGCAAATATGGGTCAAGGAGTGGAGAAGAAACAGAGAACGCTTCGGTCATATGCCTCTTTTGCGGGAGCTGAGAGAAAATAACCCAGAAGATTACAGAAATTATTTAAGAATGGACGACATTACATTTCAAGTAATTTTAAATTTAATTCGCCCTTATATAACGAAAAAAGATACAATTATGAGAGATAGCATTAGTGCGGAAGAACGTTTGGCTGTTACTCTCCGTTATTTAGCCACTGGACGGTCACTTCAAGATCTAAAATTTTCATCTTGTATCTCAGCACCTGCTTTGTGTTCTATTATTCCAGAAACATGTTGGGCTATTTATACCGCAATGAAAAATAATTATTTACAGGTACATTTTACACAAAGGAATAACTACTTTTTAATAAATTCTTCTATTTTTTATGAGACAAAAAATAATTATATACATTATAATTAAATAACATTTTGAGTAAAAATGTTCTAAAAACATATTAATTTTACAAGTTTGCTAATTCGTGTTCAAAATAAGATGTATGTGATGAAGTTGAAGATTGGTTTGATAGGGTTAATACCATCGAGTCTCTTTCAATAATGTCTGTGTTTGATGTGATTTCATTCAATAAACCCTTGCTTAAAATTGTATTTATAAGACGCTCAGCATAAATTGCTTGAACATTGTTCATCTTTTCAATTTTTTGGCCACATTTACTGTACTGATGTCTAGCAATCACTGACTGGCAAAATCTGGAGCGTTTGATTGGAGCAAGTGTGTGAACATGCCGCTGCAGGTCGGAACTTGCACTCCCGGAACGTCGCTCCAGGTCCGCACTCCTGGCATCTCGGCGGCTAGTATTCACACACAGGATTGGAGCGCCGGTTTGGAGCGTCCGCTCCAATTTAATAGCCCCGTTTACACACGTTTACCAATTGTCTTGGTACGTGACACGCTCCGTTCCCAGGCAGTGACCACGTGCATACGACTCCGTTGTACTACGGAGCTTGTTTCTGGTGTGATAGCCTCGTGCAAACCCAGCTAAAACGCAATTCAAATACTTGAGTTATATTTAATTAAAATACAGTTAATCCAAATTGAATTATTTTTTCAATTACTGTAATTAATATTTTCAATTACAATTAAAAAAAGTCCGACTCGCAGGAACTGCAGCATCTTAGCGCGGTTCCGTTCATGTCCCTAGTGCCATTTGATAAGCTTAGAAAAGAAATAAACTTATTTTTTTTATATATCTCGTGAAAATTGTCAAAATCCTCTCGAACATCTCGAATAAAAGTGATATTAAGGCGTCAGGGACACCGACAGTAGCTAACTTTTACACAGAAGCGGAAATTACAGAATCTGGCTCTCATTCTAAAGCAAAGCTCTATAAATCAATACAAAATATGCCTAATAAAGCCTTTCTAGTGGATACAGATGCATGGGCGTATATGAGGGGGGGATAATAAAATTGATAATAAAAACTTCTCGTAAAACCCTTAAAAATAAATTAAATAAGATCACTTAGTTCATAAAACATATTTTATTTTACGTGTAATAGCGTTTTAGTTGCCTAAAACTATTCCAAGCTCTAAATATTTAGTATTCCATACCCCGGAAATGGTCTCAGCCCCCCCCCCGAAATTTTTTTTATATACACCCATGTACAGATTGATCAAGAAGAAGTACACAAGATTGAGTAGAATAACCTGCCTAATATAGCGTATATAGAATAATATGCCGAATAAAACCTATCTAGTAAATACACAAGGACAAATAAAAGTCTTGACGAATAACAAGTCAAAAAAAACAACTTTATTTAACAAAATAAAACAAAGTTTAGTTGCCCAACTACAATAGAATAATATACCTAATTAAGTCTATGCAGTAGACACAAATGGACCAAAATCAAGTCTTGTGGAATATTGTTTTTTTTTTCTAATAAAATACTTTTTATCAATATTTAGTATATAACCTTTGTTGACAACTATTGATTGCTAATTGATGAATCGGTTTACAACTAAGTAGTCTTTATGAATATTTAGTATATAACCTTATGTTTGGATCTGAGTTTTTGGGGTGCTCTCCGCCTAGGCTTTGTATTTGTGTCGGCAGATACCGGGGGTATATTTACAGCTCTTGAGGATTAACTCTTAGCAGGTAAATTTCCTGCGGCCCCCTGGTTTCTACGGGCATTGAACCGCCATATTCGCTCATAGTATCTAACCGTTGTGAAGTTTATTTTTTGGATTTAGGACTTAATATACATATGTAGACTAAATCATAGCAAGAAGTAATCCTCCGTCAACAGTTCTTAACTATGTAGACTCGCTAATGTTACCCAATCTTATATACATCGTATTTAAAATCCACAGAAAAAACACGACATTTCATCAGAATCCCCTGCTGAATAAAGCTTATATAGAATAATATGCAAAATAAAGCCTATCTGGTGGATAAAAATAGAGGAAAAAAGCCGTTCGTGGTGGTAGAAAATCTTAAAAGTATTTCGCTCAGAAATCTCCGAAATATTGTCACTAATTTTACGTATCCTGTTTTATAGCCAAATAGATTTATATCCTATAATCAATAAGAAAAACCTACTAACAATAAAAAACTATGGGTAACAGATGAAAATAGGGAATACCAAGAATAATTCTAAAGAACGAAATCAACACCAGTACTGTAATCTAGATATTCATACGGCATCTTCGAATTCTAACAAACAAAATATTGATTCTAATAATACGTATCCTGTTTTATTGACAAATACATTTGACTACTATAAGCAATTAAAAACACTAGGGAATATGCCAAAGAACTCGGAATAGGAGCCTCGACAGTTTCAAGACATTTGAAGGAAATCGACAAATCCAAAACTGACATTTCATACAGTACAGCCTGATATATTTTTAACAATGAATTGCTTTTCTTATTTTAATTAATCTGTTTTATTGTCAAATACATTATCCTACTATAAACAATGAAGAAACATCAAGGAATAAAAACAAACAAGAAGAACCGTTCGAATAAACGAAATCAATTACTTCAAAGTTTAAGCACTTATTTCTCCGATTGACATAGCCTAATCAAAAATTGTTTCAGAATCTTTTTTGTAGAACATTTAGTAAGCTTTCGCATGGTAACCCTCCGTTTACCAATATTCCTAACCGTCTTCGAGATATCAGGGAATGTATACGAAGTTCCCAAAACATTTCATGTCTGTTAATAAAATATTTTATTCTAATCCTTCCTTAGCTCCAAACGTAACCGAAATTTTAACATATTAGTGTTGATGAAATTCAAACATGCAGAAAATGTTTCAACTGAATCCCATAATTTTAAGTATCAAAATCAAAGACAAAAAGAACAGTTCGAATAAGCGAAATCAATTACTTTAATGTTTTAAGCACTTATTTCTCCGATTGACATCGCCTAATCAAAACTTTCATCAGAACCTTTTTTGTAGAGCATTTAGTAAGCTTTCTAATGGTATTCTTTCGTTTACCAAATTCTTAACCTTTTTCGAGATATTAAAGAAAATATACAAAGTTACCAAAACTTTTTATGCCTGTTAATAAAATATTTTATTCTAACCCTTCCTTAACTCCAAACGTAACCAAAATTTCAACGTATTAGTTTTAATGAAAGTAGAACATGCAGAAAATGTTTCAACTGAATCCCATGATTCTAAGTACCCAAACCAAAAACGGTATTCAAAAACTATTTTTCCAATTTTCTCGAAAACGGTTAAAGATATCGCCTTGAAAATGGTTTCATTCGTTTTCCTAGCCCAAGAAGCCTATAAAAAGAGTACTTACAAGCTTATGAACTCAAAAACGTAAGCGTTACGATTTTTCCTCCGCGAATTTCGCCCCAAACTCCATCTTCCAGTGGGCGGATTTTGCTGGTTAAAGAACTTGACCTTTCATATTGGACGACTGATTTTTGTACCAAATTTCATCAAAATCGGACCATTCGTCTTCGACCTAGAGAGCGAACAGACAAATATATATATATATATATATATATATATATATATATATATATATATATATAAATATATACATATATATATATATACAAATTTGAACCACCGTTATTTTCGGTCTCTAGGGGTTCTGAAACGCGAAATTTTCTTGTCGGCACTTCCGGATTGTTTCATTGTATCAACCTTATAAGCGGGGTTCCTCCCTATGGGGGAGGGAGGAACCGCGCTAAAATGTAATTCATAATTCAAATATAATTTGGATTACATTTTAATTCAAATTTAAACAATACTGCTTCGCACTATTGTAACTGTACATTTGTTGATCAGTTAGAATCTTTAATTAGAGATAAAATTGTCTTACACTTTTCAGCAAAGAATATTGAGATCAATCAATCAATATTTATTTGAACCAATACATATCGTATTTTTTACAAATGGTTATGGAACAACAACAAAAATATACATTAACTAATTAAATTATAAACTATAGAGGAAACAATTAAAAAAAAAAAAAAAAACAGAACATTTTGAATTAGTAAATTACGGGATAAATTATTTCAAATGAAAGAAGTCTTGAAAACATCTTGGCTTCAGTCGTTGCAATCCTCTCTCCTAGTTGATATTAGCTGGCTCCTTCTATTGTTGGGAGTTTCTCATAGTGCCTTTAGGTGAGTTCTTAAATTTGCTCTGCGGAGTGGACAACCTCGAGCTCTCTGTGGATTCGTGTGTTTCGTGTACAAGGAGGTGCATTTTGAAAAGTTTGAAGTCTTCGTCTGTTGGTTTTGCTAGTACTGTACCAAACTTGGTAAGCATGAGTTAGTAATAGCGTTTTGTATAATAGAACTGCGCATTTGTGTCTAAGTGGTGTTATTTTGTTTAAAAATGGATATAGTAGTCTTAGTCGTGAGTGAGCCAATTGAAGTTTTAAGTTAATGTAAATTCTCCCGGTCAGTCTAGTGTCGAAGTGAATGCCAAGGTTGCACACTTTGGTTCACTGGAGTCCAAGGAACACGGGACTGTCCAATCCGTAAGCAAGGATTAGTCTTGTCATCGAAGTGCCTCAGCGCGAATATCTTTGCTTCAGTCTTCGATGGATTGAGACGGAGTTTCCACCTTTCGATGTAATGCTGTCCAATGATTATTGAAGGTCTGCGATTGTTCCTGGAACATCATCTCCTTGAGTCATGACTAACGTGTCATCAACAAACAGAGCGACCGTGGAAGTTTGATGCTCGGGGATGTCGTGACAATACAAGTTAAACAGTAAAGGGCTCAGTACTGCTCCTTGTAGTACACCACCAGAGACGATTAGTTTTCGGCTTACGCTGTGTTCCACCCGTACTTGCAATGTTCTTTCATCGAGGAATGAAGAAATAATGTTCGCAAGATAACACGGTGGCCAAGTACAAACGAATAATTCAATCAATAAAAGTTGCTGCTTGGATCCCCTCTTTCGTCTCAAAATGCTTTCCTTTCGTCGGTATTTTCAGGCGAGGAAACAAAAAGAAGTCCAGTGAGCCACATCTGGGCTGTAGAGCGTATTTACTTCATAAGGAGTAATGAAGTTAATGATGTTTTCAACTGTCGTAATTTCTGCTTGTAAGTAGGCATTTACGGTTACGTCTTGGTTCAAATAAGTATTGATTAAATTATTCGTTTGTATAATTTTGTAAAATATCAATTACAGTAATTGAAAAAATAATTCAATTTGGATTAACTGTATTTAAAACTTGAATTAAAATGAAATTCAAATGGTATTTTAATTATGAATTGCATTTTTTTTATTGTAATTGAAAAGGCTGAAAATATCAATTACAGGTACTGATGACCCTAGCAGTCGAAGGTGGCTTTAAATAATAATAATTGGGGGTTACTTTATCATATTTTTTACCTTTTTCAGTTGCTAAAAGATAATATTCCAATTTCTGATTTAAATTTTAATGTTCATTATTATTAACAAAGAATTTTAGGACGGATTATCTATAGGTTACCACCCTTTTTTCAGAAGAAAAGCCATCACCATATAGTGGGAGTCGAACCTACAACCTTTGGCTCGGAGTGTTAAGTGCTCACGCCTTAACAGTCACGGCCACGGGGCCACCGAAGTTTTCTGAAGTGCTATCCGAAAACGATAACTCAGCGAGTGTTTTAAAATCCATCACACCACGTGGTGGTAACGTACTATTACTATCATATAATACGTTTTCACTTTATTAAATAACAAGGATTTCACCTGACTCTGTGTTCTTTTTATAATTAATCAATTATTTAAGTTGTCAGTCTCTTTATTAGTCTTCAAATATATAATGAAGTTTGTGAATCAAAAAAATCACAAGGTAATATTTTAACCGCAGGAAGTGACTGACCTGTTATTCACACTCAATTAGATAAGATCTTGTCCATTATATTGGCAATGGTTTTGCTAAGACCATGTGAGTGCGTATATAACGTTTGAAAGAAAATACATAAAATAGTAAAGTAATATATATTATTGAAGGGAATGGAATGCTCTACAACCCTATAGCCAACATTTATTTTTTGGGTTCATCGTTGAAGAGATATCCTGTCAAGAATAAAAAAAGTGTGTTTTTTTTCCCCAAAATGACAGACATTCAAGAGCGGATATTTCGAAAACTAAAGATATCTCGAAGAACTTTATCGAATAGAACTTCTAGGAAATTTAATCAGCTTTCATTTGTTATAGAATAGTCATGTCGCTGGGTCGCATGGTTTCCAAGATATAATTGAAAACCCGAAAAATGGGACCTTCTAAACTCCACCTCCCCCCGGCACAAAGGCTACGGGCGAGGTCTTTTGATATGTTCACCTCCTATCCAGCCCAAACAAAGTTACGAGGTCAAAAATTGTGTTCCAAAAATTTCCATCTATAACTGTTCGTTGCCTGGACTATTACCTGCTCTTCCAAAATACAGCCTAAACGTCTAATATAGAATTTTGCTTGGAGATCTGACTTTTTGTTTTCTCCTAGCCGAGTCCCAACCATCCTTTCACTTCGCGTCACCGCAATGGCTAACTATGAAATTAGGTATTATTCCTTTACTAATAGCACTCAGGAACCGCGCTAAGATGACGCAGTTCCTGCGAGTAATTTTAATTAATGGAATTGACACCAGGAATACTTGTCATACAGCAAGGAAGAAGAGAACCGAAAAGGTAAAGAAGAAATAGTCTGACCCCAGGAAACAATCCAGGAATACTCTGTGTCAAGAATGAAAGTAAGAATGCCTGAGGCAAAACATCGTCAAATGGATGGAAAATTGTCCGAAATTGAAGATTTATTAAAAAATAAAAAGAATATAAGTCAGTTTTAGAGCAAGGGATATGATGAGAAAGTTAACAACATTTGCTGAGTAAAATAAACTTTTCTTTTTTATATGAATACACCTAATATCCATTATTATGAATATTATAATATCCATTATAATATTGATACACAAAACAAATACATACCATTAGTGTCTAATTTGTTTGAAAAAAAGTCTTTTGAAATTCTGAAGTATTTATTTTTGCTTTGTTTACTTATTTTAAACATGTTTAAAATTAATTACTTCTTGAAATAATAAAAATATCAAAGTCTTGAAAGAAACAAGCTTGGAAGTATCCAGACTTTAAAAATTACCTCAATCTGTAAAAGGCTCTTTTTCTAAAACTCATGCAATCAGCTGGTTCTTGAGTGTCATTGAGATAAGTCAATTGCCACCAAACAATCTTTAAACATGTCAACAGAAGGAAAGAGAGAGTTTGAGAACTGTCTGTACATGAACTACAGACAGTTCTGCTAAAAAATAACTACAAAATAGTTATCTTTAACAGCAAGAAATCTGTAAGAATAAATCTGCTTTTACAAATTCTCTGTAGAAGAAGTTTATTTGTATTCTTTTTTAGTAAAGATTTTTAATATTAAATTGAATAATAATTAGCTGATTTTTTTAGTTAATTAAATTAATATTTTTGTCTGTTTGTATTTTTTTCAGTCTTACTCTTTCATTGTTGTTTTGTTCTTCCAATTTCCTTGATGAATCTGTTATGCGAGGAAAGTTGGAGGGGTAGGTTTTTTGTGCACCTTCCCATGCTTCTTCAGGTGCGACTGAGTAGTGAAACTCTTGTTACACTCTAGGCATTGGTACGGTTTTTCTCCTGAATGGCTCCGTTTGTGAATTTTCAGAGTGGTTTTCTGTGTAAAGCTTTTGTCACACACATCACACTTGTATGGTCTTTCTCCAGAATGTATTCTCTCATGTGCAACTAAGTTATGAATAGCTATAAACCCTTTTCCACAAATATCACAGACGAACGTTTTTTCCCCACTGTGAATTTTTTTGTGTTTCTTTAGAGATTCTAAACAAGTGACTTCTTTCCCACAAATATCACATTTATACCTTTTCCCTTCGTGAACTGTTTTAATGTGCCTTTTGACACCCTTCCATGACAAGAATGTCTTTCCACATACTTCACATTGAAATGACTTTTTAACAAAGTCTGGAGAATGGACTTTCATATGCTGCTTGAGATAAAACTTGCTGTGGAATGCCTTTTCGCAGATATCACATTTGTTCACAACAATCTCATTGCTGTGCTTAACAGTTTTGTGTTCTCGGTAATAAGATAGATTATAAAATCCTTTACCACATTCCTCACATTCGATTAGATATTGCTGGTTGTGTTTCATTAAATGTATTTTAAAATTACTCGATGATTTGCTTGCATAAGGGCACAGATTACAAATGTACTTCTTAGAGTGAATTTTGTTGTGTTTTAGTAATTTTGTTGTATTAGGAAATTTCTTTCCGCATATCTCACACTGGCTGTGGTCAGTACGTTTTTCTTTGTGTTTTAGAAGGGCATCATTGCTTTTAAGCTTTTTGTTACAGAAATCACAATTAAATGATTGTTCTTCCTCATCTGTTTCTAAGGCTGCCAATTTCTCTTTCCTAAAAAAAAAAAAAAAAAAAAAAAAAAAAAAAAAAAAAAAAAAATCAAAACTATTTCATTTTAAATTAATTTAATATGTTATCATGTACCAGGATGATTTTTCTCATCATAACAGACGTAGGAAAATGAAATGATAAATAGTCAGTACGAGTATCAGCTTAGACTCGGAGCAGAGCAGACCTTGTACCTCTCCCGGGGATTACTCAGGAGGAGTACTCAGCCCTCTACTTTTCTGTCTAGCTATCAATAAGGTTCTCCATAAATTACCAGTAGGAGTACAAGGGGATTTATATGTAGACGACCTGAAGTTTTATTATACCCATAAATCATTGACCTTCCTTCAAGAAATAATGCAAGAGGCCTTGAACGTGGTAAATACCTGGCTAATTCAACATGGATTCACAATTTCACCCACAAAAACCGAATGCATTTTGTTTTCTCTAAGGAAAGTGCCTGCCCCTCCCCCTCTAATGTTAAATGGGACCCCTTTGATATACAAAGAGATGGTAAGGTACTTGGGAGTAATATTCGACAGGAACTTGAATTGGTGTGCTCACATAAAGCATCAAAAAACAAAATGCCAACAGACCTTAAACATCCTTAAGATGCTCTCTAATATGGCATGGGGAGGAGATCGTGTTAGCATGCTGATGCTATATAGAAGCCTAATAAGATCAAGGCTGGACTATGGTTGTGTGGCGTACAGCTCAGCATCTGACAGGACACTTCAAATGCTCGATTCAATTCATCACACAGGTCTAAGGATCGCAACGGGTGCCTTCAGATCGAGTCCTGTCTTGAGCCTATGCGCGGAGAGTGGCGAGCCGCCTCTGAGATATAGAAGGGAAACTCTCATTATCAACTACTTCTCCAGTATAATGTCATCTCCCAATCATCCTCTGTATGAAGTATACGATAGAGATCGGCTTTCACGCAACCACTACAGAAGACGAATACCATTCAAACAGCGAGCCCAAAATATACTGAATAACTTAGATGTAACATTTCCACAACTCCTTCATAGAACTTACTCTGCTAGAGCTCCTTGGACTCTACAGCGACCAATAGTTAATCTCACACTAACAAGATATATTAAAAAAGACACTTATCCACTTATTTTCAAAGCTGAATTTAATAAAATAAACATGAACCATAGACATGCCATGAAAGTTTTCACTGATGGATCCAAAACAGGAAATGGAGTTGGAGCAGCTTTCGTATGCAACAATAGGGCGCATAAATTCAGATTAAACCCCGTTAGCTCAATATACACAGCAGAACTGTTAGCTATAAATAAATCTCTTCTTATATTGGCTCCAAACGCAAACACCATCGCCATATTTACTGATTCACTCTCTGCTCTATTATCCATCTTAAAGTCTCAACCAAGCAACCCACTTACAATCGAAATTCAAGAAACTCTGTCCTATCTTGCGAGTAGCAATGTAATGGTTCATTTTATTTGGGTACCTGGACACTGCGGGATCCCCGGGAATGAGGAGGCTGATAGAGCAGCCATGGAAGCAGTAACAACCGGGATTCCCTACAATAAAGTACACAATCAGGACTTGGCAAAGCATACCAAGAAAAAAAATTCTAAATTCATGGAACTCCTTATGGCTTGACACTACTCAAAATAAACTTAGAGAAATAAAGAACAGCACCAAACAATGGCTAACATCCACCAGTGACAATAGGAGGACAGAAGTGGTACTAGCTAGACTTCGCATTGGTCACACCCGTCTCACTATTCCTACCATATGTCCAAAGACTATCCCCCAATCTGTGACACTTGTGGGACACAAGTAACTGTCAAGCATATACTGACGGAATGTCGATTTTATGAAAATATGAGGGCTAAACATAAAATAGATGGAACCCTTGATGAAACCCTGGGCAAAACATTTGAATCTGTAACCAACTTGATGAATTTTCTTAGGGAGACGAAATTAATTAACAGCATATAGACTTAGGTATATCGGTGGCCTCACCGGGTTCCTGCTCGGGTCTTGGCCGATGGACGGCGCTGGCTGGCACTGGGTCGTGTTAGACCCCGGACTCGGAGGGACTGTGGACGGTACAGGGACGTGCACACTCCCCAGGAGAGTCTGCAGCTCTGAAGATGACTAGTCTTCCAGAGGAGAGTAGTCCGTCCGTGTTCGCCCGTCGGAACGGATCCGGGTGGGTCGCCCGGTGGGGGCATCGATACCTAGCATTTAGAACATACTCAATGTAGTAGCTTTTATTTTACCCTTCTCAATTTCACCAATTTTTGAACTCAAACAAACAATATCATCCGTTAATATATAAAATAAATAATTTAAAAAAAAAATAAAATAAATAAATAAAAAATTGATACATATTTCCATCTTCACTGGCGTTAATGGCTAAAAAGCTGACACGCCCCCAAAATAAAAAAAAAAAATAGTCAGTACTATATATATATACATATATGTAGGGCGTAAGAACCGAAAAGTTACTCGCCCTATATTTTTGTTTAAATTAAAAAATATGGATCCAAAATGTAGTACAATTAATTATTTATATTTTTTATTAAAAAATACTCAAATCACTCATACTCTCAAATCAAAATACTCAAATTCAAACAGAAAAATAAACTATGTTGTGGTGTTGTCAACTATGTTGTGTGGAGCCGGGCCTCATCTCAAAGCAGCACCAGATTTTGATCACGGGCCCCCAATACATATTGATAAACCCTCTTCACATGCAGAAATCATGATTCCCTCACCAGTTACTCTTAATGGTTGAAATGTCTAATAAAGTTATACTAACATGTTATCAAAATCATCATACAAGTAGTGCGTACATTATGGAATTTCAAAACCACAAAACTGAAAATTCTAGTACTTTGTCATTGGCAGGGCCTTCGAGAGGAACTACGGGCTCCTGTCCAAATAACTTCACGGGGGGGGGGGGAGGTTTTTATTTCATTTTCATCAATCCTCAACAATAGAACAAAATGGGCAAAATTCTAATTGGCTGATTTTATTACCAACGCACTTGTTGGCACTTTATAATTTTGAGGGATCATTGTGAAAATTGATTTAAAAGGAACGATTCTGTTTATGACATGGCTCTTGATTTAATTGAAACATAAAACACTTAAATCGAATATTTTCTATTGTTATTACTAGAGCCCGGAAGTTAGGCATTTATTTTTGGGTGAAATAGGCAGGCAAAAAGGCACTTAAAATAGTCAAAATAGGCAGTACTGTAATTAAAATAGGCATTTATTAGGAGTGAAGGCAAAGAGGAACCTTACTCATTAATGATGAAAATATGTATTTTAAATACTCATTCATTTCTTTATTACCAACTAGCTGTTGCCCGGCGTGCCATGCTACACCTACTTTGTGCTTCCATAAAATCAAAAATAAATTAGGAACCCCGTTCATTGTTTCGAACCCTTGACCTCCGAACTGTGAGTCATAAACGATTTTAACATAGCCTATGGCTCTCCCCGCACATGTGTGCCAAGTTTGATCAAAATCGGATAAGGAACAAACATATAGACAGACAGCTGGTAGACATGTTTTTGACCTAGCCTATCACCGTATCAAGCCCTACCTGTGTGCCAAGTTTGGTCAAAAGGTATGGATTTGTATAAGGAACAAACGGACAAACAGTCAGACACGTGATTTTTATATATATAAATAGATTTATCACAGAATTAGTGTACTTACTCTCAAGGGAATTACTTCCCTTGTTACAAGTTACAACAGGATGATTTTTGAAAGTATCAACTGTTATAGACCTTCTCAGAAAAAATGTTTTTCATCATGGCAAAACATCTTCTGCATTGTCTTATAATTTCGAAATCCGGAATCCCAGGTAACTACACCATTGTCAGAGCAAAAGGGGTGTGAGGAAGGAGACGTACTTCTCTCATCCTCTCTCTTTCCTCCTATTCATTATGCTTGTGCATTCCTTCTACTAAGGAAGGTTCTGTTATTTACATAGGTTAAATCCACGGGATGGGAAAATAAGCTTTCGAATAGATATTTGTGACGGCAATTTGTAATTTAATTTGTGCAACCTTTTTTCTCTTCGATGAACGGAAATTCAATATGTGCTTTTTGAAATGTTCAAATCGCAGAAAAAAATTGCATAAAAAGCAAAAAAGGCAAAAATAGCCAACGGAAGCCAAAATAGGCAAAAAAGGCCAAATAAAAATTGTCGCTACACTTCCTAAATGCGCGAAAACATTTTTATTTCTATCTGATTCTTCAATTTATCCATTCAGATAAAAAAGGCATTTTGCCTAACTTCCGGGCTCTAGTTATTACAGACATACCTCAAAACCAAACCATGTATTTGGTGGGCGGACGGGAAGAGGATGTTGATTGCGTCATAGTCTTTCCCGTCAGGCACGGCCTGTGCTCTGCTTATCTTTAAATTCAAAGTAAACATCGACCGACAATCGGTGCAGCAGAGGTAACTTTTGGTACTTGTAGTTTTAGTACGCTCGTAATGAAATATAATATTCTGGGACTGCACTTGTTTTGTTGTTTATGTACATAAAAAAAAAAAAATAAATAAATTGATCCCATTCCAACAAATGTAGGCCGACCTGTATTTTTCAAATTCTTTTTTCAAGCTCATAACCTATAAATTTTTTTCCGATTGGCGAGGCCCTGTCCGGGTCCCTTCGGCACCTAGGCCCGGGACAGCAGTATCCAACAGTCCCCTCATGTGGCGGCCCTGTGATGAGGCACTGGAAGTGTAAAACAAGTAAAGCTTTAAATAGTAAATCAATTTTACTTATTCACGTATTTTATTTGTTGACCTTCCTGTTAAATTAAATGGATGAAATGGGGTCACTAATTAAAATAAATTAGATCAATAATTAAAATAAATTGTTATCAACACATTTTGTTGCAAGTGGACTCATTTTTTTTTATAAAATTAATAATTTGGGTAAAACTGAAGTTTAGCGTCCTCAAAACCAATTTCTTTAACATTTCTCGCAACAACGTATTTTAATGCACTAAACACGAATAGGTTAAAAAAAAAAGTCGATCTCAACTAGGAAAGAAGTTATTAAGCACAAAAGTTCACTGTTAGGAAGGTTATAAAGGTAGGCGTAAACAGGGTATTTATTCATATGCGCATGCGCAGATATGTAACATTGGGAAACATAGAACTCTCATTTGAAATGTTCCTAAACCATTTATTCAAAAATATTGTCAATTTTAAGGGCATCCTCGCCCGTCGTCACCTGTCGCTTATGGGCAGACGTGCTATGCGTTTCCGCTCGCTCAAGAAAATATCAAAACCCTAGTCAATCCAACTCGCTAAAATTAATAGAGTTCTATTAATTTTAGCGAGTTGGATTGACTAGGGTTTTGATATCATCTTGAGCGAGCCTAGCTAGCGGAAACGCATAGCATGTATGCCTAAAAGTCGTCCTAGACATCCTTCTTCTTCTTCAGACGCGATGTTCGGTGGATATAAATCCCCTATCGTTTCGCACTAGCTCGAAAGTCGCACGATTTTTCCGAGTTTTTCTGAGTTTCCGAACGATTTTTTGTGCATATTTTTTTTTGGTTATATCACTTGCGGCACCGAAAATCCAGAGTATTTTCATTAAGTTTTAAATTCTCCCCACATTTTCCACAATTGAGAGAATTACTCAAAACTTTATTTTCAAATAAAAATATAAGTAATTCTTCTCTATTGTGGACGAGAATAATAAATTCGTGCAACTTCATCGTTAGTTTTTTATAAAATAAAAGGCCGTCACGCAGGAGCTGCATAACTAAGCACTTTCCTCAGAATTGGGTAGGGTCGAGTGCATTCCTAAATAATTTGCTTGAAATAACCTACATAGATAAATAAAATAAAAACATAAATTGTTCTGCTCTTTTGCTTTTATGAGCAGCTGTTTCAATTATTTTTTTTTGTAATTAATTTCCCTCCAGAGTTTTGTGTATGCTTGGTAGTACACTACGTAGTAAATACACAAAGCTTCACATATTCATCTATTTATCTTGATGAGTTTCGCGAACCTACGTTTGGCGGGAGAATTCAATTCAAACATAGTACAAAGTAACCCCACCCCCACCTTCCAATGGACCGATTTAGTTCATTTTCAGAACACTTCTTTCTTATTAGATAACCAGGACGTATACGGAGTTTCGTGACAATACAAAAGAAATTACGAGCGGTACAAGGAAATTAGTAATTTCAGTCCGGAGTAAACCCCCCTTTCTAGTCAACCGATTTAGTTTATTTTTACAACAATATTTTTTCTTCAGTTGACCACAACAAATACCGAGTTTCGTTGAAATATAACAAAAATTATGGCTGGTATTGACAAATAACTACTTTGGCTCCGGAGTAAACCCCCCCCCCCTCCGGATAGACAGAGTTTGTTGGTTAACGAACTCAATTGAGTTCAATCGTTTTATGGGGGAATACCACATACCAAGTTTCGTGCCGAAAAAACAAAAACTCTGGCCTGTATCGTGTTAACGGACACATATATAACTATATATATATATATATATATATATATATATATATATATATATATATATATATATATATATATATATATATATAAATTTTAACTGTGGTCATTTTCGGTGTCTACTATGTAGGATCGATAAAGATTCGAAGAAATTTTCCAAAAATTCCGTCATGAGTGCAACCTCAAGAGCTACTTTCCTTCGGAGGAAAGTGCTAAAAGTAGGTTGACAATCAAAGTTCAGCAGGCGCGAATTAGAACGAACTAATAATTATAAAGGCTTTAGCTAATTATTAAGGGATTTCTGTTATGTAATATTTTTCCTGAACGAAACAAGAAATGTGAAGAATGTTTCATTATTTAAAAAAATGGTTGTGAATAAATAACTGCTGGTTAATTTAAATAATTGATGGTAAATTTCAATTGGACTTCTTTATTATGGACTTTTCCATACCCGCGTATGCAAATGTTGACAAATTTAGTTGTTTACATTAGCTCTCATAACCCGGACTACAGTGAACTTTAGTGCTTAATAACGTATTTCCTAGTTGAGAGCGACTTTTTTTTTTTTTAACGTATTCGTGTTTAGTGCATTAAAATACGTTGTTGTGAAAAATGTTAAAGAAATCGGTTTTTAGGACGCTAAACTTCAGTTTTACCATAATTTGTGATTAACGAGGATTAATAAGAGGACTTATTTTATTATTAATTTTATCTCTCTTCATGTCAGGGTCATTATGGTCCTGCCAAATTTGGCATACTCTTTTGTAGTCTTCTTCAGCAAATAAAAAGTCCGTCACGCAGGAGCTGCATAACTAAGCACTTTCCTCAGAATTTGGGTAGTGTAGACTGCTTTCCAGAACAATTTGCTTAAAATATCCTACATAAATAAAATAAAAACGTGAATAGTTCTCATTTTGTAATGAGTAACTGATCAATTATTAATTTGCTTCCAGAGTTATGTTACACATGGTACCTACTACACTACGTAATAAATACAAAAAAACTCATATTATCGTATTTTGATCTAACGCAGGAACAGGATACAGTCCCTCTAGTGGTAGAAAGCGCTCCTTGCGGCGGCTTTGTGAACCTACGTCTGCCGGCTTTTCTATTCAAATATATTACAAATTAAACCCCCGCTTTCCGATTGACCGATTCAGCTCATTTTTACAACACTTCTTTCTCATGAGTTACCCACGACGTATACCGCGTTTCGTTACAATACAGCAGAAATTACGACCGGTATATTAGGAATTTGGGTCCGGAGTAAACCCCCCCTTCTAATGAACCGATTTAGTTTATTTTTACAACACATATTTACCTGTAGATTACCACTACGAATACCGAGTTTCGTCGAAATATACTAAAAATCACGGCTGGTAGTGGCGAATTGGTATTGTGGGTCCGGAGTAAACCCCCCCCCCTCCTAATGAACCGATTTCGTTTATTTTTACAACACATATTAACCTGTGGATTAGCACTACGAATACCGAGTTTCGTCGAAATATATACCAAAAATCACGGCTGGTAGTGGCGAATTGGTATTGTGGGTCCGGAGTAAACCCCCCCCTTCTAATGAACCGATTTAGTTCATTTTTATATCTCACTTTTCTCTCTATATTAACACTACGAATACCAAGTTTCGTTGAAATATAACAAATATTACGGCTGACATAGTCAAATAAGTGTTTTGGGTTCGGGGTAAACCCCCCCTTCCGGTGGACCGACTTTGGTGGTTAACGAACTCGTTCAATCGTTTGCTAATTGAATGCTATATACCAAGTTTCGTGACGAAAAAACCAAAACTCTGGCTGCTATCGTGTTAACAGACACATATATATATATATATGCATATATATATATATATATATATATATATATATATATATATATAGATATATATAAATTTTAACGGGGGTTATTTTCGGTGTCTACTAGGTAGGATCGATAAAGATTTGAAGAAATTTTTCAAAAATTCCGTCATGAGTCCAACCTCAATAGCTACTTTCCTTCGGAGGAAAGTGCTAATACCAAGTGGGCAGAGGAAGACAAACCAGTATGGCCTGATTTCACTATAATTTTATTTAGAGTTCTCTTACTATACAGTAGTTAATAACTTTATTTTTTATGACTATTTTATTTTTTTTAAGCTGCGACATTGCTAGTACTATTTTATTGGTAACCTAAATTTTTCTTATAAAAAGAAGAATATAATATTTTGTATTATTTGATCTATGTCTTGAAGCCGTAGTTGTAGTCTTTCAACATAATGTTATTTAAATAAATTAAAAAAGTTACCTTAGAAAGAAGTCAATGACAGAAACTAAAGAAAAACACAAATTGAGCACAAAGTAGCAGATAGAATAATATACTAAAAAATTCCTGAACGAATAGCAAAACTACAACTTAGCTGTCTACAAATAGCATACAGCATGGGTTATTATGTAGAGAATTTAAACCTCTTATATGCTCTTCATAACTAATATTACATAAAATATGTGAAATTACAAAATATAGGTATGCATCAAGAAGGACAATACAGTTTAAAACATCACAGTAGAAATTAAATATAAAATTTTGAAGGTTCTACTCATCTTTGAAGTCTAACATTATAATACATTAATGTGTTAATAAAGTCAGTTGTAGGATTATTCCTCCAAATTTTGCAACAAATCCAACTGTATTGTGATATATAAATTTACCTCCCGCCAAAATAGTTCCCTCAGATGATGCCTGAACCCATTAACAGAGGCTGGAGTGATCCCAGTATATTTACTTGAGAGAACTTGGCTAATGCAAGAGCATTCATTGAAGGCATGTTCCGATTAAAAACCCTGTTAATGAACTAATTTGCATTAAAATCCTAATACATCTGAAAATACATGTAGTTAGATATGAATTAAATCTTAAATCCCCAGGATTTCAGATTCCTTGTAGGAGAAACACAATTAGTTTTAACTAGTAAGCATAAATTATTCCTTCAGAACCAGAAAAAATCTTATTGTTGTCCAACTGATCTGTAGCAAAATACTGTGGAACTTATTAAATCTAAATAAAAAGAAGGAAAATTCATTTTTGTCAGACACATCATCAAAAGATAAATATATAGTTTATATTAGCATTTTTGAAAACTAAGAAGTTTCAATCAGCCTATCCTCTGAGTTCAATATTTTAATGCAGTTCTAGAAGCTATGCGATATGCACACAAGAACTACTAGAATGTAAAGGTTATAACATCTCATTCTTTGTCTGTGAGTTAAGTTTTGCAATTCGTCCACAAATCTTTTAGTATATTATTCTATCTGCTATTAAGCTATAGCTATTCAAGCATTGGTCATATCTCATGCAAGTGTCTCAAATCATTTGGGGCTGCTGCAGGATATGTTTATCGAATTGATGGGTTTCTCACAATTGAACAACTGAAAAGAATTTATTGGAGCGCATTTTGATTTGTTATTCCCTCCTGAAACGCAATGTTAATCCATTTTTAAAGAGGTTGAGAACTGGTGATGAAAATTGGGTCCTGTACAATAATATTGTGAGGAAAAAGTCCCGGGGAAAACGAAGTACCCGCCGTTAACGACTCCTAAAGCAGGATTACATCCAAAAAAGGTATTGTTGTGCATTTGGTGGGCATTGGAAAGATGTTATTTATTTTCAGCTCCTCCTGCCCAAGCAGACCATTAATATTGCATTTATTGTGTCCATTTTGAACAATTAAAGGCAGTGGTTCAGCAAAAGCTTCCAGCATTGGCTAATCACAAAGGCATAGTTTTCCATCCTGATAACGCCTGTCCTCACATGTCTTTGCAGATCCTGCAATTATTGCTGTTTGGCTGGGATGTGATACCCCACTCACTCTTTTCACCAGACCTTGCCCCAAGAGATGTTTACTTATTTTGGGCCCTTCAAAACTCTTGTCGGAAAAAACATTAATCGCTCAAGGACTAAATGCACACTGAGGAGTTCATTGTGCAAAAATCAGAGAAATTCTGGAGTGACGGAATTAAAAAATTACCCGAAAGATGGCAACATGTAATAGATCAAAATGGATCATATATAATTGATTTAAAATATTTACAAGAATAGGAAGTTTTTACTGAAATCGCCAGCAACTTTCGATTCTACATTTTATTAACATAATATGTCTTAGTTGAATAACTAAATAGGTTAACCTAGAACCCAGGTTTGCCCACAATTTATTACATTAATTGTTTTACTTTGTAATAGGTATTTTCTTTACATACGATTACTTGATAAAAAGGCACATACAAATTGGAAATCATTAGTTTTCCGAACAATCAGCCAACCAAACAAACAGGAAAAAAGAAAAACAATAGTATTCTTGGTGTAAATATTTAACTAGTTTTTTTTATTTAAATGAATCGCATGAAGAATATTGAATATTTATATCAAGTGTTTTCTGAATATTTAAAAACCATTCACGCAATTCCAAATATCGTCAATTCATGTCGTCATTATACCGAGTCCCTTCTGGAGTGACATCAGCTGCAGGCCTTTTGTGAATCATTTCTGGAAGCATTTCCGAAGTGACATAATACCACCTTCAATATCTTTCCTAAAACTACCTTCAATAACCTTTCTTATTCCACCTTCAATACCCTTCTTAATAAAGTAGAATTTGGATAATTTGAACCCCTAGGCAGGGCTGCCACATCTCAGAGCCGGGCCCGGGACCAGATCATGGGCTCCCTTCTCAAAGCCGGGCCCTCACTTCTCAGAGCCAGACTGAAAATTCTAGTACTTTGCTATAGGACTTTGGCCATTTTAAAATTATTTTCATCTTGAGCAAAATGAGTATAAAAGCCGACAATCGGTGCAGTAAAGGTCACTTTCGGTACTTGTAGTTTTATTACGACTCATAATGAAAAAAACTATTCTGGGACTGCACTTGTTTTGTCGTTTATATACATTAAACAAAATATAGATCCCATTCCAATAAATATAGGCTATGCCCGTCTATATTTCTAAACCCCATTCTTTTTACAAGCTCATAACCTATACATTTTTTCCACTTAGCGAGGCCCGGCCCGGGCTCCCACGACAACTGTACCAGGCTGTCCCCCCCATGTGGCGGCCCTGCCCCTAGGGACCGATAAAAAAGTTCGAATTATCCAAAATTCGAATTACAAAAGTTTTTGAAAATAAAGGGCTAAAAAATCGAACTTCATATTTTTAATTTAAAAAAAAAATACATTTTATTTAAAGAAAAACAAACATTTCATGAATTGATGATTATGTAAATAAGCGATACATAATTTATCAAAAAGTAATAATAAAAGTCTATTGTTTTGAAAAAAAGTCATTTTCATGGGCAAGAATGTTTTCTTTATTTATCAGGTAAGTTGATAAAGAGTTCAGAGGAATTCCAAAGTCCTTGGCAATTTCAGATTTTTTCTTTATTTGTTTTTCAACATCTTTAATCGCAACTATTTTCTCTGACAACGTTAAAGTTTTATAACTTCTAGGCTTCGACATCTTAAATCAACAACTTACAGAACTGCACTGTACACCAGAAATTCAAGGCACAAACAATACAACAGATCTAGGACTGACTTATAACTGAATAAGAAATGAAGATGGGAGGGAATCTAGGATAAAATGACAGGATGTAACTATAACAACCCCTGGAAGGAAGGAAGTGTGACCCACCACTTTGCAGTACTCCTAGAGTCCAAGAACTAGACTATGAGACCGTCTATCTTACTATCCTTCTTACCCGAGGGGAGAATATTTTCACAAGATTTAAGATCGACCGCCTCTCTGTCCACTTCCCATTGGAGTTACAGACTCATAAAATATTCGAATTAAACAAGATTTTTTTACATTGTTTATGCCCTAAATTCTAGGGACCGAGAGAAATATTCGAATTAAAGACGATTTCGAAGTTCGAATTATCCATGTTCCACTGGACCGCCTTCAATATCTCCTAATACTACCTTCTATACCCTTCCTAATACCTTCTTCAATAACCTTCCTAATACCACCTTCTATACCCTTCGTAATACCAACTTCAATATCCTTCCTAAAACTACCTTCAAAATCCAGCCTAATACTACCTTCAATAATCTTCCTAATATCACCTTATCGTTTATACGCACAAATACATAATTTATTTTGTGAATGTTTCTGTGAATAAATTTGTATTCACAAATTTTAATGTGAATAAATTTGTATTCGTATATTTAAAAGTGAATGTTTTTGTAATCACTTGAGTTTTTGTGAATATTTACAAATTTTGTGCCTATTTAGAATTTTTCCTGAAAATTAAATTTCATTTACAGGAAAATTTGTGAATACAATTTTATTTGTATTTATATATACATATGACATACGTGAATACAAATAAATTCGTATTCACACTTATGAATACGAATTTATTTATATTCACATTTACAAATAAATGAGGTACAAATAAATTCTTATTTTTATTTCTAAATAAAATTATGACACACTCTGATTACCATCCAATGTAGAGAAGGACGGTAATTGTTACAAAAATATTTCTAATTTTTTTTCTAAAATAATTATATTAATAAAAAATATTGTAAAATACGTAGTTTATGAACCACTATTTAATTGTTAGACAAAAAAAAAAAAAATTTCATGGATGTTTTGAATAATAAAATGGGAGACGGTAATGATCAGCAAAATAATCCTATTGTGACTTACCAGAAAAACACATCGAAAAAACTGATACGTACAACATTTCTCTTCTGAACCTTCTGGACAACAAAAATCAGTTTGAGAGAGCTGCTCCAACATCTATTTGGAAACAACTTGCTCTATCCTGATAGGTTTTCTCATTAATTAAAAAAAAACGGACGGTAATGATTTCAAAACTGAGGGACAACTTTAAAGGCACTATTACGAAGTTAGAATTTTTTTTTGTTTATTTAAATTTATATGAATTCACCTTAAATATTATTATTTTTAAATGAAACAACGCATGAGCAAAAAATATAATATCCTCCCCCCCCAAAATAAATAGTAAAGTGTAATAAATGTGTTCAGGGACAGTGGACGGTAATGATTTTTTGTCTATAAAGTTATTACTTTTGACATTAAATTTTGAAATTCAGAATTTAATATTGGTAGCATTAATTTCCTCTTTATTCCATAATCATTTCAAGAAGAAAAAAATTTAAAAAATCTGGCCAACTCAATTATATCGCCAAGGGAGAATAATGTTAAAACTATTTGAACAATGCTCTTATTGACCAACTACACATTATTTTATAAACATAGAGAGTATTAAATTGAAATATCGAAACATGCTAAAAGCTTATGTTACAACCCTATACTACTGTTATACTCTTCTATACTTATAATGGCTGTAAGTGTGACTTGTTATTAATATTATCTATTTTTTTTAATGCAATTGTTAATTATGTTTACTAGTTAATATTTTTACAGTCTTAGTATATTTCAAGATAACATAGTGTATTGTGTGATAATTCATAGCTACTCTCTCTCTTTCTCTCTCTCTCTCTCTCTCTCTATATATATATATATATATATATATATATATATATATATATATATATATATATATGAAATACAGCTGTTTGTCAGTTAGTTCCTTATACAAATCCACACCATTTGACCAAACTTGGCACACAGGTCTTGATCCGGGGAGTGTAATAGACACTAAGTCAAAATCGTCTAGGACTCACAATTCGGAGGTCATGGATGTTTTTTCTATTCTTTAAATTTATTTGAGTTATTAGTTTTAATACTACTTATTTGGTTTCTAATTTATTTTTTGCACTAACTATGGGCACATTTATTATTTAACTGTTTAATGAAACAGGTTTTGTATTCTGTGAATATACATATATATATATATATATATATATATATATATATATATTATTATTATTATATATAAAATCTGCATGCTGATTAAGATCAATTTTCTTTATTTCTGTTGAAGAAGAAGGGGCAACAATGAGTGGACCAGATTTTGTATTCTGTGAATATATATGATATGTAATATGTATATTTTTTTTAATATAATATAAAGTACCTGTAGTATGGCACGTCGGGTAACAGCTATTAAATATAAAGTAGGTGTAGCATGGCACGCCGGGTAACCGCTATTTAATATAAAGTAGGAGCAGTAGGGGACACTGGATAACAGAAATTTAATATAAAGTAGGTAAAGCAGGGGACGCTGGGTAACAGCTAGTATTACATAATATATGCCTGAAGAAGGGCGATGAAGTCCGAAACGTCTTTCGTAAAAATTAAATTTCTACGTTCTACTCATCTTATCTCAATACACCTTCCACCAATTTCATAATTTTTATTAATTAAGTGTTATGGGATCTCCCGTGGTCTAGTGGCTAGCACGCTAGATTCATAAGCGGGAGATGGTAGGTTCGATCCCCACCAGCAACAGGAATTTTCTCATCCCACGGCTCACTGGGAAAATTCCTGGCTGCACCCTGGACGTCGGCACTAATGGCTAAGATTTGTCGATGCGCCGTAAAAAAAAAAAAAAAAATAAGTAAGTGTTATATTTTATGAATATGCTTCCAAGATATTCTGGCTATTGCTTTTGAATGTTAACATTTTTGAAAGCTTTTGAACATGAATCCTGTACTTATTCCTTTCATAACAATTTCTTCACAAAAAGGCAACCCAAAATTTTACTTATGTGGCATATTCCTGTTATTGGTTTCAATATGACAGCACGTAGTGTGAAAATTTTGTTCCTTAAAAATGTCATACCTTTACACTTTCAGATATTATCATCTATTTGTAACAAATGTTTAATGACTTAGTGTGCGGCATGCTGCACCCTATGTAGCTTGAAAATAAAAAAATATATTTGAGGACTGAATAAAGCTGTTACCAACTTCACACATCTTATTCTTCAACTCAGGATCTATACAATGATTGATATCTATGTTAGGTCACGTTCAGGTCCATTAAAAGCTACTTTTAAATTTTCTTCTCAAAAGGCAGTTAAATAGCAAAATGAAAATAGGCCATACTCTAATAATTTCTTTACTTGGAAATTTACTAATTGCATCATAGAAGAAAGTATAAAAACAAGGATAGACATCAATGAATATAAATAATATATGATAGAATTCTTTCTTTATCACATTGAAAAAAGTTCAGAAAAAAGACAAACTTAATTAAAAAGAATCATAGTAACACTACGGATTAGGAACAACAAATAAATACATTAATAAAATCTCATTAATGATAACAATATATAAGCTATTTATATAAGTCACATAAAACATCACTCAAGTGTTAGGTTTTATGTGTTTTCTCATGTTTCTTCATAATACTTTTTGAGACAAAAGCCTTTTCACAAATACTGCATTTGAATGGTCTCTCACCTGAGTGGTATCTTTTATGAACTACTAGAGCAGATTTTAGAGTGAAGACTTGATTACAAATGTCACATGAGTAAGGCTGCTCACTCGTGTGAGTAGTTTCATGTGCAAGTAGATTTCTGTAAGTAGAATAGATTTTCCCGCAGACTTGGCAATCGAAGACTGTTTTCTCACCAGTGTGTTGTTTCATGTGGATTTCTAGAGATTTCGCACAGGTTAGTTCTTTGTCGCAGAACATGCACTTGTGTCGAATGCCTTTATGGACGACTGTAATATGCTTCATCATGCCTCGCCTGGTTTGGAACAACTTCCCACAGGTTTCACACATGATGCCAGGTGTGGGCACAAAACCAGGCTCATGTGTGTTCATGTGCTGCGAAAGTCGAGTAAGAGAATTATATCTCTTGTTGCATATGGAACACTTCAGGAGATAATTCTGCTGACATACGCCATCAACTGTATGATCCTTGAACCTAGACTTAGTGTAAAATCCTTTTCCACAAGTTTTACACTTCAACTTATAGTCGTTTTTATGTCGCATGATGTGTTTTTTTAAGTTGCCACTCGACTTAGTGCTATAGCCACACAAATCACAACCATACTCCTTCGGCATTTCATACTGAAAAAGACCACCACCAGGTTTAATCGGGTTAGTTCCAGTTTCATTCTGTTCTGTTTCTTGTATGCTTTCGTAGTTACTTTGAAGAGAATAAATGTCGGTTAATCTGCATACTTCCCTACAAAGAAAGTAAATAAATAAGAGTGTCAAGATTTATAGTGATTTTGAGTTAAAGCATTTGGGTAAGAAGTATACGTTAGTTTGTGAAAGATTTCTATAAAAAATTGTTTTGCGACAATTTAAAAATAAACAAATTCTTAAACATCAAAGGTAAGTTCACTTCTGCCAATATTCCATTAGATTAATATTTCTAGATTGAACAAATAACAATAATTCTAATTTGAACAAAATCTAAGAGCTGAATATAAAACTCCAAAAGGCTACATTTTCTCGAGGTTAAGTAAATTTTCTTAAGCAGAGCTTCCCAAAGCTGAGTAAAGTTACAAAAATTATGAATAATTTTTGTCAAAGTTATTTTTATTCGATAGAATATTTCAACATAATATTTGTGAGAACATATATTTTTTGGTATCGGTTTTTGATACATGTCTTATAACAAGCAACCCATAGCAGAACTAGGGGCCACAGCGCTACATTGTCGCAGAAAGACAACAAGGGCTGTAGAAAGATCAGCCTGACGGGTTGTTTTTTAAATAGTAGCTGCAGAAAAAGTCCATAAAATTATTTTTTGCAGAAAGTCAAAAAAACTATTTTCTGCAGAAATGTTCTCCATTTCCACAAATTATAACCAACGCTTCAAACATCATGCATTATGTAAATGAAAGAAAGCTGCTCTGCTAAGTCCATATTCTGTGTATCCATCGTGAGAAACTACCCATTCCATAGAATAACCAAATAACCAAAGCGATACAATATTATAACAGTATTAAGTAGGCGTATTCAAACCCGATATGATTCTTTGAAAACTATCGATATGCGATCATAAAATTGATCATTGAAAGAATGCGTACTCGAATACGCCGATACGTGCTACTGCGCTTCGTCTGCTGCCGCATATCTGGCAGTGGCAATAGTGGCGTCACTGTCAGCCATGGGCGTATATAGAAAATAATTTCGGAGGGGGCTGGGAAAATTGTAGTGTCTTCGCTCACGGGTTGAATTCGGCCTCCCTGACCGTCCCTAGGCCAACCCAGCCTTTAATTAATTTAATAATGGGTACCTTGATGTGCTAATGACTGCAAGCAGTCGAAGCAGCAAGGGGAATATCAGACAGTCGGAGCATAGTACTGACCACACTATCTCCCTAGTGTGCCGTATGGTCATGAATCAGATGCTTTGTAGTATCTGCCCCTGAGGGCCTTCGTGGCCTGTTACAGGTCCTCTCACCTAAGATACAAATCCCCAAATGAATAATAACACTGAGTAACAATGAAAATATTTTAGAGCTCAAAAATATTCGATTCATCTGCTGGATTAAAAAATCACAATAAAAATGACAGATTAATTCTTGCTTTGGAGATAAAATTACATTTCATTTTTTTTTTAGAGTCAACAATTTGAATTTGGAGAAACTATTTCTTTTGGGGAGTTGGTACACCCGACAAAAAAAAAGTTTGTAACAGGCCATAAGGACCCAGAGGGGCAGATACTGTATCTGATTCTTGGCCACACGTCACTCTACAGAGATAGTGAGGTCCAAACTATGATTCGGCCACCTGATTTTTGCCTTTGCAGGTGCTCATTAATAAAGGGTGGGTGAGCCTATGGGCAGGAGACCCCAATCCAACCCTCGAACAATGACGGATCTAGAAGATAAAAATGTTGAGTACGTGTGTGTACCTGGCTTCGAGCTCAGGTCCTCCAGTTTATTAGTCAAGTGACCTAACCTCGCCCCAGATAAGAACCAGCAATGAATGTATATTAAAATGCACTGAATCTGTCCTCAAACCCATTTTAGCAATGTTTTAGGAATTTGGGAAAATGAGTGTTTGAGATAAATAGATGGAAGTTTTGTATTTAGCATACCGAAATAGATAAAAATAGATTGGTTTTGTAAAAACTATAGACTACTTTTCTTCTTTTATTTCAGTGATATTAATATATTTAAAAGTTTTTATCGAATCATCCCTTCATTTTTCCTAGATTTAATCCCATTTTGGATGTGAGATTTGATGTGGTTAGTGAGAAGTGAGTTAGTAACAAAGCCGACACCACAAAATGAGCATGTGTAAGGCCTCTCTCCAGAGTGGTACCTAAGGTGAACCTTCAACGTTGTGGCTTGAGTGAACCTCTTGCCACATTCAGTACAAGCATATGGTCGCTCACCAGTATGCGAACGCAGGTGAGCTGCCATGTATTTGTTATCGACAAATGCTTTCCCACAAATGTAACAAACTACATTCTTCTCGCCCATGTGTGCTTTTATGTGTTTCTTTAAAGAGTACGGAGTATTAACACATTTATTACAAATGTCACACATGTATTTCAAGCCGAGGTGAAGTTTCATGTGTCTTTTGGTAGCATTTTTGGTTTTAAATGCTTTACCGCAGGTCTCACAGAGGAAGTCTTTTGTTTTTGTCCAATGGTTTATTTTGTTATGTTCATAAAGATAACTCTTACTGGTAAACGATTTCCGACAAATGACACAGAAAAAGGGAGTGGCGCCATGCTTTTTGATCTGATGAGTATCCAGTTCATCTTTACAGAAGAAGCCTTCATTGCAAGTCTCACAAAACACAGTGTATTCTTTATTATGCCTTTTTAAATGCCTAGACATGTTTGACTTGTACAGCGTAACATAGTCACAGAGATGGCACGAAATCTTTTCCCCTAGCTGATGAGATTTGTGGTGATCTTTAAGTTCAGACATTGTAATAAAGAGCTTATTGCAGAGTTTACACGGGATTGTAGGTTTTGCATTGTGCCTTGCCTCGTGACGGTTCAAATATTTTAAAGACATAAATTTAGCACCACAATAACAAACAAACGTAGAGTGAAATTCTTTCATGTGATTTTTCATAGCGGCTGAATTCTTCAACTCAGCATTGCAACTTTTACAAAATAAATCAGTCATTTTCTTTACACCATTCTCATTTGGATTTCGAGGTCTTTCTTCCCTAGAAGAAAACACAAAAATTGAAAGCAATTATAACAATGTGAACTGAATAGTACAAAAAAAAATAATAAAAAGTAAATAGTAATAATGATAATCATAAATAATAATATGCGACATACTACACATGTTGCGAGTATTATGGTGGATACTTTCCATACAAAGATCTCATTGTCATACCTAGTACTGCACATTCTATCCTCACAATAGAAAGTAAATACTAAGATATTGTATTTGTGTGGACTAAGATAACTTATTTATTGGGTTGTAAAATAAGTTTGGAGTGTTTTTTACTGGTGATTTCAATAAAACCTCTGATTCTGGTAAATATTTTTAATCAATCATATATGTCCGATTTGATCTATTACATGTTGCCATCTTTCAGGTAATTTTTTAATTCCGTCACTCCAACATTTTACGTTTTTCAGGTTTTTGCACAATGAACTCCTCTATGTGCGTTTTGCTGTTCTCGAGCAAATTAATGTGTTTCCCATTAAGAGAGTTTTGAAGGGCCCGAAATATGTGAAAATCAGTTGGAGCAAGGCCTGGTAAATAGGGTGGGTGGGGATACCAGCCAAACTCCAATAATTTCTTCCAGATCTGCAAAGACATGTGAAGATGGAGGTTATTGTGATGGAAAAGTATGCCTTTACGTTTTGTGGTTAGAACAATGCTGGACGCTTTTGCTCAGCCGCTGCCTTTAATTGTTCCAACTGGGCACAGTATACTGAGGAATTAACCCTTTCATTGCTGGCGAATGAAGGGACTCGCAGCACCCAGTACGCTCGATGCTTATCCGTCTAGCTTCCCCTGTACGCTCGTCAATCTCTCCCCATCTCGACTCTCAGCATCCTCTTGTTATATATATATTTTACGGCACTTCAACAACTAGGCCATTAGCGCCGAATATTTATTATTATATCTAATAATATAATTATTAACTTATAATGTCAAATGTCCTTTACTTTGCTAATTTTATAATTTAAATAAAATAAATTCTCTATCATGCAAATAAATCACAAGAAATACCCCCAAAATCATCGTCTGTGCTCTCCTGGAGCATTTGCCTTATCTTTTCATCAGACTGAAAACAAGGTGCAACGTTACTCATATCTAAGGAGGCTATTTATACCGACTGCACTAAACAAGATCCAAATTCAGACTGAAAAATATAAACAGCAACAATATGGCTGGAGAGACAAATCTGAGTACGACCCTGCAAATAGGCGGCAAAGCACATCAGCTTCAACCTCCAACAGTTACCCATAACAATGTCGATTGTAGGACTTTACAGTTTTTTATATAGATATTAATATACTTGCACAATGTATAATTTCAATTAATATACGAAGAAGATTTGATGAAATCGAAAATTATATATTTGAGAAACCGGGTGAAGCTCTATTCGTAAATAATAAAATCAACACGGCAAGAAATTAAAAGATAATTGAGATATAAAGTCTCTGTTACTTTAACCTTTCGAGAAAAATTATTAATCATAATTCTAAAAATGTTCAGAAAATTTAGTGCATTATTTTATTATAACTTCTTTATACGCCTCAGGGATAAGACATTGATCTCTGACATGGATTTAATGAAGCTGAGAACGCTCCTTATTCTCACTAGGTCCCACTGGTTTTATACGAGTTAATAGTACTAGGCTGGAGAAACAAAATACGGGGCTAGTACGGGCCACGAGTTAACTCGTGTGGAGTGTCAGGGGTGCTGACAGTGGAACACGACTTAACTCATGTGGAGCGTCTGGGGCCCTCCTAGTCGAACACGAGTTAACTCGTTCAGAGCAACGAAAGTGTTAAGGTTGGGAGGGAGGAGCACAAAATAAAGGACACCTTTTCAATCCCACCTTAACCTTTTTGGATGTAATCCAGCTTTCGGAGTCGTTAACTTTCGGAGTCGTAAACTTCATTTTCCCCAGGACTTTTACCTCACAATATTTATTGTACAAGACCCACTTTTCATCCCCAACTATCAACCTCTTTAAAAATGGATCATTAACATTGTGGTGTTTTCTACTAAGGCTACATCACCAAACACACTACAAATATTGTTAACTGTCTTTGCAGTGAATTTTCCTGTTAGGAAATAAAAAATCATTAAATGACAAAAATGAATGTTTCCCTCTTCTATTTTGAGCAAGCAAAATACCACTTAAAGATAAGGAATCCGGGGGCACTGAAGCATAAAAGCACCTTGTATCCTCCTTTAGAATATAAAAATCCTCTTCTAGAATAAAAACATTATTGGTCAAGTAAACATGACTTTATAAACACAGAGAGAATTAAATTAAAATATTGAAAAAATGTAAAAACTTATTTTACAACCCAATACTTGGAGATTATATTAGGTAGTATAATAATAATGTCTCTATCTTAACTAATGTACTTCACAAATGTACAGATGTTAAATAAACATATTATTAATAAAAAATAAAAATGTTTCTATATCTAATATTTCAAATAGCATAATAACCGCTATTCCTTAATGGCACCATAATCAAAATAATTAAAGAAAGAATGCTTGAAGTTTTTCATAATTGAAGTTCTATTAGATCATAATTAAGCTCATCTTTGCACGGTTCTGTTCATATCCCTAGTGCCATTAGTAAAGGAATAGAATCAGTTACTGGTAGGTTTTGATATTTTGTGAATAATATAAAATGAACTCTAAAAAATAAAGAAGATTTTAGGTGCCACAACAGGAAACTGACAGTATCAGCGTTTGCTCTAGGAAAACACTATATCCAATAAGTTTCTCATTTTCTTACCATGTCTTAATAAAATACTTATTTCACTGTTAAATGCAATAGAAAACAAAACAACCAATGAAAAAGACACGGTAAACAGATACAATACCCCGTTCAAAAGAACAAAACTTACACTTTTGAAGTTTTAACGACTTATTTCTCTGATTGACATCACCCCATCAAAAAGTGCTTCAAAACCTTTTTTGTGGAGAATTTAGAAATGCTTTCGAACAATCACCTTCCAATTACTATGATTTCTCAACAGTTTTTGAGATATTTAAGAAAATATACAAAGATTCAAAACAGATCATGTCTTTAAATGCAATGTTTTTTTTTTTTTTATTTTTTGTTTTTTTTAATACTTCCGTATCTTTAAGCATATCCAAAATTTAAATCTGCTAGTTTGGATGAAAAAATATCTAGAAACAGTTTGAACTGAATCTATCGTTTCTGAATACCTAAACCAAAAATTATTTACGAAAACTAGTAGTATCAACTCTTTTCAACGGTTACTGATATTGCTTTAAAAATGGCTTCCTTAATTTTCATTCATCAGAAAACCTATAAAAATTCTACCTGGAAGCATATAAATGCAAGAGTTATGTTTTCTTTTTTTGCAAAATCTGTTCCTGTTTAATAGCAGTAGTCTATTAACGAATGTTAACAAAAAGACTCGTCGATTAAGCACTCTTCTATTTGCGAATCGGCACGCACACTCTTGCACCGCTTCTTAAGCATCTTTAAAAACAAATTCACTAAAGTCAGATTATACCTCACGGGAGATGGTGAGGTATTTACAGATATCTCTAAGACGAATGACAGTAAAGGGTATAGGGTCCTATATGATTCTCTAACTCTGAGCTATCTATTGGATATAATTCCTTCTTTTCATGTTCCAAGACAAAGATAATAAGAGCATTGCTCCTAGAATTACTACTGGAGTGCCTCAAGGAGCAGAAGTGAGTCTACTCCTGTTCAACATCTATTTCTATGACATCCTCCAGCTGCTTCTTCATCTCTCTTTCAGTTTTCTTTTTTTTTTACGGGTAGGGGAAAAATCTTTTATGAGACAAAGTGGACAATTCCACAACTTATTGTATGCTTTAAGAAAAACTGGGGGACTGAATGAAAAATCATTTCAAAATCTTTACCCTTATTAATAAAGTAATGCCCGATCTACATCAAGGAGACCCAGATCCTAAAGAAGATGGTCCAGGAAAAGCTGTCTTATGGAGAAGCTAGGAAGAGATTAACAAGTTCTCCAACTTCTTATGCCTCAAGAGTGAAGCAGTCTGTGGAAGAAATGAAGACTTCAGGCCTAAAACCAATAAATGCAGAACTGGAGCTCATCAAGGAACATCTCAAGTCTCTACAAGAGCAGCTACTTATAATAGCTTCAAAGATTTTTGGGGAAGACGAGAAATTACAACATAAAGCTCTAGCTGCAAGAAAATTGACCGAAAAAACAAAATTCTTGACGAAAGGTCAACAGAAACCAACTGATACTTCCCAGGAAGTTAAAGCATTAAATCCTGTTTGAGGGCTGATGTAGGTGGTGCACTTGGTGATGCAAACTCCAAAACAATAGTGAGTAGTAAATCTAAAATATCTACAGAGAAGGAAAAGGTTCAATTGAGATCATATGAAAAAAAAGGGAAGGAAGTAGCAAAACCTTTCATTTCTTGATTTGATTAAGCAGTATATTTTCACATATAAGATACAGGTTAAAGAATCCACATATTACTACTCTAATCTTCTCATATTTTCTTCTGTTGCATTATTACTTCTTTCTTTATTTAAATTTAAAACATTATTTATAGGAAACCATTTAGTATCATTATTTTTTCTAGGCGTGAACATGGCTATCTCCTTCGTTTCTAATATAACCTTATTTGAATGTCAAACAAACAAAACTAATAAGGTTATCACACATGATTACAGAATCTCGATAGGAGGTACTTGTAAATGCATTAAGTATTTAAATATTAAGCTTCATAGGATTGCCAATAACTTTATACGATTGAAAACTCTCACCAATCTAGTCTCTCCAATAGGATTATTTCATTTTGGTTTCATTCTTGACTGTATTTCAAGGGAATTTAATTTTGTAATAATATCCTTTATGTCACCTCATATCTTACGCAGAATATGTATACTCTCATATAATTTCGCTCAGGAGTTTTGGACATTTATGAGCTTTGAACCTAAAGAATCCCTTGGCACGCGTGAGTTGATAGCGGAACAATTCTCAACAAATATTCCAGGCTCACATATATTCCTACTGAATAATGGCTAACGCAAACTTCAAAATATTACAGTGGAATATGAACGGGTTCCAACGGCACAAAGATGATCTAAAGCACCTAGTGCGATCTAACCAGTTCCAAATACTAGCACTACAGGAAACACATTTATCAGCAGACAGAAACACTTCACTATTAGGATATTCATCATATAGATATGATTATACATTGGGAGGAAAGGCTTCAGGAGGCGTCGCTATA
Organism: Gonocerus acuteangulatus; assembly: GCA_946811695.1. Taxonomy (NCBI): domain Eukaryota; kingdom Metazoa; phylum Arthropoda; class Insecta; order Hemiptera; family Coreidae; genus Gonocerus; species Gonocerus acuteangulatus. Next base: position 156,508,688 of record OX328123.1, read on the forward strand.
TTCGTCAATGAGACCGTCTATAGTGAACCTATCCGAATCAGAAGCACATTACAGGCGGTAGCTTGTACTGTCTACGCTCCCTTTAGGATGACCATTTGCAATATCTATCTTCCACCAAGTGATAGGGTTGACCCTACTGACTTACAGGACTTAATAACACAACTCCCTCGACCTTTAATATTTCTCGGAGACCTGAACGCTCTTAGTACAATGTGGAACTCAAATGTTACTAATACGAGGGGAAGAATCATTGAACATGTTCTAGATGTACATGACTTAATCCCCCTTAATGATGGTTCCCCCACTCACCTGTGCTCACGAACAGGAACGTTTTCAAACATCGATGTCACAACGTGCTCGCCCGACATCCTTGTACGCTTCAAATGGGAAGTTAAAAAAGATCTCTACGATAGCGATCACTTTCCAATAGCTATAGAACTACAAAGCGTTCCTGAGCCGAACTCGTAATTACAGCCGCTGAAAGCTCGATTCCAAAAACCAGGACCGTAAAGAAACACATCCCCGTTCCTTGGTGGAATGAACGATGCAAACAGGCAGTAAAGGAAAAACGTAGTGCTCTTAACAAATTCAGGCGAAGCCCCACTACTGAGTTCTTAATCAATTTCAAAAAAGCCAAAGCTACTTGCCGGCACATAATTAATGAAAGCAAAAGGCAATGTTGGGTAGACTTCTTGGCGACTTTAAACAGAAATACACCACAAAGTACACTATGGAATAATCTTCAAAAGATAACAAATAGAAAATATCGGACACCAAAATTTTCGGTTTAAAAGTAGAAGACTTAATCCTGACTGACTGTAAACATATAGCAGATGCTTTAGCAAAACATTTCAGTGACATTTCAAAGATACCTGAACACAACCATGTACACAATACTGACATGACACAAAACCAATTGAACATTGTGACTCTACAAAAAGAAACATCCCCTCTAGACGAACCATTTACTTTAGATGAACTAAACTACGCACTAACTAACAAAAAAGAAAACTCACCCGGACCAGACAGAATTACTTACAATATGCTAAGACACCTTCCCAATACTTGCCTTAAAGAACTATTGCGGCTTATGAACTCAGTATATGATTCGGGGCAAATCCCAGAATGTTGGACTACTAGCATCGTTATTCCTATACTCAAACTTAACAAAGATAAATCTGAGGTTGCAAGTTACAGGCCGATATCACTTACCAGCTGTGTCTGCAAGATATTCGAGAAAATGTTAAACAGGAGGTTAATGTGGTACCTTGAATCGAAGCGTCTACTCTCGCCATATCAGTGCGGTTTCAGAGAAAGACATTCAACGCTGGACCATCTAGTTCGCCTAGAGTCTTACATCATCGATTCATTTCTCAATAAAAAGGCCGCACTAGTAGTATCCTTTGATATAAATAAAGCTTTTGACACAGTTTGGCAAAGAACAATTGTTTCTAAACTTTATGAATGGGGTATTCGGGGGAAATCATTTGAATTTATCAAGAGTTTCCTCTCGAATAGAACATTCAAAGTCAGAAATGGAACTTGCCTCTCAGATGTCTATAAACAAGAAATGGGAATTCCCCAAGGGAGCATATTGAGTACAACACTGTTCCTCATTGCTATGGATTCGGTTAGGCATCACATTCCTCCCGATGTACAGTACTGTTTATATGTTGACGATCTACTGATAATCCATTCATCCAAGACTGCAGAAGCTTCGCAAAACAGAATACAAGAAACAATACAATCACTCGAAAACTGGACTGACTTAACAGGACTCAAATTTTCGACACATAAAACAAAGTCTATTTTATTTACACAAAAGAAACGCAATACCGACTATCATTTACATTTGTACAATACACCAATCCCATAGACAAACGTAATAAAATTCTTGGGTTTACTGTTTGACAAAAAACTTACATGGGTCCCCCAACTCCAGGAACTTGTCAAAAGATGTAAAAAATCGTTACACCTTTTGAGAGTTCTAGGTAACACTAGGTGGGGGGCTGATAGGAAAGTATTGCTAAACGTCTATCGAAGTTATACCAGGTCTCTTCTGGATTACGGATGCGTAGCTTACTCGTCTGCCAGGCCCACAACACTAAACATGCTCAATCCAATACATAACATTGGTATACGGTTATCACTGGGTGCTTTTAGATCTAGTCCAGTGATCAGCCTGTACGCAGAAGCCGTCGAACCTCCTCTCAGTTATAGGAGAGCAGTATTATCGGCGGCGTATTATTACAAACTTAAATCCCTGAATACTGAAACTTGCACGAACAATATCATGGAAAATGAGAATCTTGGTAAATATGAACAAAGGAGAAGCCATGTCCGACCATTTATTGTAAGATTTCTCGAAATGGAAGAAATGTTTGACCTGGGACAATATAACATTACGACTCACAGACAAAGTTCGAACCCACCTTGGACGTATTAACTCTTACAAAATATCATAAAAAGGACCCACTTTCTACCTTACTACATACACACTACTTTACTGAATACTTAAAACATCACGAAAACTGCATTACAATTTTCACAGACGGATCGAAGACTGAATACGGAGTTGGCTCAGCAGCCGTTGTACAAGGAGAGATTTATGCCCAGAAGCTGCCTCCATATGTAAACATTCTAGGGGCAGAACTATATGCTATCCTCCTTGCACTGATCAATACACCAAATACACATCATAAACATATTATCATTTTCAGTGACTCGTTGGGTTCGCTGCAATGTCTCCAAAATATGTATACATGCCACCCCATATGCACTGAAATAAAATATAAAATAAACGACTTACAGACTACAGGAAAACATATAACACTCTCATGGCTGCCTGGACATAAAGACCTCGGACAAAATACGACAGCTGACAGGCATGCTAGACTTGTGACAGAAGAACAGACATACCAACATTTTGAACTATTTCACAAAGATGTTACTCGACATACTTGCAGAACCATACTCGACAAATGGCGACTTGATTGGCATACTGTGACTGACAATAAACTAAGGACTATTAAACCGACTATTACAGACTGGACATCATCGTACAGGAGCTCACGCCGAGAAGAAGTAGTCCTTGCGAGACTAAGAATCGGCCATACACGCATTACCCACGAGTACCTGATGACAAAAACGGACAAACCCAAATGCACGACTTGTAACACAGATCTTACTGTAAATTATATTCTAACAGACTGTCGGTTACGGCATAACTTGGACATTCCTCATGACCTGACAGACATACTTTCTGAAGGCAGCCATTATATTAACACAATATTGACATATTTAAAAAACACTAACATGTACGACAAAATATAATACATAACCATAAGAATCCATTTCACCTTTTTTGCAATAATAATGAAATCTAATTCACTCTATTCATTAAATAAACACCTCATTCATTCTAATTTTATTTAATTATTTTTCTTTATACATATTTCTATTTAATTTTTGTTTCGTTTACTATTTATACCTTATACATACTTATCATTACTATACATCATTGTCTGTAGCAACTACTGTTTTGGAGTGATATCGTTAGGTTCAACACCTGCATCAGCTTAATACAGGGAATTAAATGCTCTTCGCTTTAGATGCGGAGCATCATCATAAATAAATAAATAAAAAATAATAAAGTAATCATGAACAATGAATAAGCTAAAATATTTAGTTTACTGATATAGAGACATTTATATCTTATAAATAACACAAGTTCCCTAGTAAGGAACTGCATCATCTTAGCATGTTTTAATTCTTAACCCTAGTTTCATTTGGAAAGCATAGAATAGAAACAGTTAATGTTTTGTTTTAATCTTTCATATAATATGTAAAAAGAAATCTCAAACCAAAGCAAGAGCTTAGGCGTCACAACAGGAAACTGAGAGTATTCTAAGCGGAAAAAAGTGCTTCATTTAAGCACTGATGCTTCGAATGAGATCGTGCTATCAAAAATTTAAAAAAAAAAAACACACACACAAAAAAAACAACGTATTTTTAGGAAATTAAATAATCGTTCAAATAGATGCTTTACATTTACTATGATTTCCCAACAGGTTTCGAGATATATTAGAATATATCCGAGAATCCTAAGAAAAATATAGTTTTTTCCCACTTTCCTCGACAACGGTAATAAATATGGTCTTGAAAATGGTTTTATTAAATTCACCATTTCCAATTACTTGTAAAACATCTACCTGGAACACAAAAAAAAGTCCGACTCGCAGGAACTGCATCATCACATGAAGGCAATTGAAAATATTCAAAAGACGTCATCGAATCTCTTTCTCTTGGCAAGCTATATTTCTAACAATGAATTGTTTTTCTAATTTTACCTAATCTGTTTTATTGTCAAATACATTATCCAACTATAAGCAATTAAAAAATAACAAGGAATAAAAACAGACAAAAAGAACCGTTCGAATAAACGAAATCAATTACTTCAAAGTTTAAGCACTTATTTCTCCGATTGACATCAACTAATCAAAAATTGTTTCAGAATCTTTTTTGTAGAGAATTTATAAAGCTTTCAAATCATTTCTATCCACTTATCACGATTTCCCAACCTGGTTCGAGATATTAATGAAATTATACGAAGTTCCCAAAACTTTTCTTGTCTGTTCATAAAATATTTTATTCTAACCCGTCCTTAACTCCAAACGTAACCAAAAGTTTAACATGTTAGTTTTGAGGAAATCTGAACATGCAAAAAATGTTTCAACTGAATCCCATGATTCTAAGTAACCAAACCAAAAACTTGATTTAACAACTTTTTTTCCGATTTTCTCAGAAATGGTTAAAGCGGTTAAAAATGGTTTCATTCGTTTTACTAGCCCAAGAAGCCTATAAAACGAGTACTTACAAGCATATGAACTCAAAAACGTAAGCGTTACAATTTTTTTTGTGCGAATTTCGCCCCAAACGCCATCTTCCAGTGGGCGGATTTTGCTGGTCAACGAACTTGACCTTTCAAATTGGACGACGAATTTTTGTACCAAATTTCATCAAAATCGGACCATTAGGGACGCCAGAAATCCGCGAACAGAGAAATATATATATATATATATATATATATATATATATATATATATATATAAATTTTAACCACCGTTATTTTCGGTCTCTAGGGGTTCTGAAACGCGAAATTTTCTAGTCGGCACTTCCGGATTGTTTCATGAGAGATCAACCTTATAAGCGGGGTTCCTCCCTATGAAGGTAGGGAGGAACCGCACTATAACTTAAGTGTTTCAATTTTTTTTGCTTGCCTGTAAAAAAAAAAACATATTTTGGTGTACGGATTCTGCTTCCGCCAATCATAGAGGAATAGATACATTTTTTAGTGTTTCTTTCCAAATCCCAGATACTATCAAATACACAATTATCAAATTTCTTAAGCAAAATAAAATAATAAAAAAAGAAATTTACTTTATTTAACAAACTTGTAGTAGCAAAATATCACATATGGCACAAATATCACAATGAGCTTTTAAGAGGAATGTTTTTGTTGATGTATTTTTAAGATAGTCTTTGTTACAAAAGATTTCTTGCAAATATGGCACTCATATGGTTTCTGACCCGAGTGATACCTCCTGTGCACCATAAGTGTAGATTGTTGACAGAAAGATTTCCCACAATCTTGGCATGTAAATGGCTTGATTCCTGAATGAATCCTCATATGAACTGTCATATATTTCTTTGTGTTGAACGATCTTCCACAGAGATTACAGGAGTATGGCCGCTCTCCAGTGTGCGTCCTGTGGTGGGATTTCAACACGACTCTACTAGAAAGTACCATCCCACATATATCGCAAATAACTTTGTTTACTCCGCTATGAATATGACTGTGCTTCCTCAAATATGATTTATTGCTAAATGATTTCCCACAAGTGTCGCATCTATAATTTTCTTTTTTGCTATTGGAATTGGGTTCATGTTTTCTCATATGTGCGACAAGAGTGTGTCTGTACACAAACTTTTTGGGACAAACAGAGCACTCAAATTTTTTGTCTTCTTTGTGTGTGGCTTCATGCATTTCAATTTCATGTTGATAAAAAAACCCTCTGTGGCAAATTTTACAGAAAATTCTGTAATCTTTTCTATGCCTTTTAACATGTATATCTAGCTGGCTCTTGTACCTTGCAGTAAATTTACAAGTCCCACATTGGAATTTATGGTTTTCTCTTATGTTGTTATTGTTTTGAGATTCGGCATTTAGGAAATTTTGAGCTACTCGATAAGTGCTAGAGGAATTATTGCATGAAGTTGAGATGTATGTGGGATGCGATTGTTTTGTTACAATTTCAGTATCTTTCTCAGCAAATTCTTCCTTCCTAATGCCTCTTCTGTTTGCTCTGTTGTCAAGAGAGGCCACCGTACAATGTAACCTGCAAAAGCAAAATTCACCATTTTAAGAGATAAGAGTAACTTCTCATCTTCTCACAATTAAACTTCTTGTCTTCTTTCTGTCGAGTAAGCTTTAAGCTCTATAATTAAAAGAACTGAATTAATTTAACTTCCAAGCTTTTATTAGATGAATCAAATTTCCAAAATTCTTTAAAAAGCATTGAATGATTTATTTGATATCTGGCCAGTACTTCTCAAAAAGCTATGTTAAATGGGTAAAATAGCACAGAATTTAGTGTAACATGATATTTCCGACGAAAACTAAATGTGGTGGTCTTGTTTCCTAAGTGTTAATTACTAATTATTACAATGGTGATCAAATGCTTTTGACTCATTATTCTTCAGACACTCCAAAATCGAATCGTATTGTCTACAGTTGGAAGACTACTTACTTTAGCTCGCCACGCAGTCGAGCTACAATTTGTTACAGAATACTGAATTGGAGAGAGACTGACTGAGCCAATGCTATGTTCTCTGATGAGACCAGGTTTGGCTATATGTAGTCAGCTTTAAGTCCTGATCTGAATCTAATTTAAAAACTAAAGATAAGAATTCACACAAGCGCCAAGTAAATAAACATAAAACATAAATGAAGCATTGTCAAAAAGAATTTTGAGAATATGAAAATGAATTTTATGGTTGACTGACATTTCTATTATTGTCAGCCGATTGTTATTCTAGCTATGTATGTTTTTCTATTTTTTGAATCTTTTTCGTATGTATATATATGTATATATATATATATATATATATATATATATATATATATATATATATATATATATACTAGCTGACCCGGCGAACTTCGTACCGCCTAACAGTCGATTCAATAATTTTTTTAAAATATTTATTCTGCTATTCAGGACTCCGGGTCAGCTATCAAGATGTAGACATCTGGCGGGGATAACTAATTAAATGACGATTGATCAGTTTTCGACCGGAGAGGAAAAATGATTAAATTTACTCATTCACCGAATTACTAAAATGGCTATTAAAAAATAAGGGTTGATCGTAGAAGGGTGAAAATTGAGGATTGTATGTATTTTTGTATGTTGTATAATAAAAAAATAGAAATTAAAAATTTTGTCTAAAAAATAAAAAAAAAATTTAGGGGTGGACTACCCCTAACATTTAGGGGGATGAAAAATAGATGTTGGCCGATTCTCATAGATACCGGATAAGCACAAAAAATTTCATCAAAATTGGTCAAGCCGTTTCGGAGGAGTATGGCAACGAAAACTGTGACACGAGAATTTTATATATTAGATATATATATATGTATATATATATATATATATATATATGTATATATATATATATATATATATATATATATATATATATATATATATATATATGTTAGTATTAACTCTGTCCTGCTTGTTTTTACAGCCCTGATTAAGGCTTGAATTTCCAAATGGTATGACCAGATCGTTCACCGTATTCAAAACACCATGGACATAACCAGATTGTTCACCATAATCAAAACACCATGGACATGACCAGATCGTTCACCGTATTCAAAACACCATGGACATGACCAGATCGTTCACCGTATTCAAAACACCATGGACATGAACAGATTGTTCACCATATTCAAAACACCATGGACATGACCAGATAGTTCATTTTATTAATCCTTCTGAGACGGCAACCCACAAGACCTTAGATGTCTGTTGAGTGGAGTCCGTTTCATGCTCCTAGTTCAATGGGATGGCATTAAAATGAGCCTTCTCCATCCATCTCTTCTCATTTCTCCTATTACCGTTTTGTTATTTCTTTCTTTAAAACGTTTAACTTAAAATTTTCTTATTCTGGGCTTTGTATTTAATGTTTAACTGTAATTTTTTTAATTTTTAAATTTTGTTTTTATTTTTTAGAAATAGTTTTGGAAATTTTTGTTTTTAAATAATATCAAGTCAAACATTTTTATGTTTATATAATATATGCGGATCATGATCTCTTTGTACTAATCAACTGGTATAACATAAATTCTTCAGTGAGACCCTTCAGTGAGACCCGAACTATGCAAAGGGATCGTGTAGGGAAACCACCATGCAATACGCCTAAACTGCATTTCTATGAACTCTCGTGGATAAAAGAGTGCTAGAGCTTACAAAACATACCCCTAGATACCACAAAAAGCTGGTGCAGCGGTGGCTTTCCTGAAGCAAAGAAATGGCCTTGTCACAAAAGTGGCTATCATTCTCGAATGGGTCAACGAGAAGTTATTCCACTGCAAAATTTAAACAAATAAGTAACACTGGTATGGCTTCTAGGAAACGTGGCCTTTACACGCAGTACAGAAGTTCAAACACAAGCTAAATTAGCACAACTGAATGTAGGAATACATGAGACAATATACAAAAATCTTAACATCACATTGCATAAAAGAAATGCAAATTCAGTGGCAGACAGAATGGAACAACATTAACGACAATAAACTGCTACAAATTAAACAAACAGTAGTAGAATGGCCATCCAGCAAAATAAGTAACCGGAGAGAAGAAGTAGTTCTAACCCGACTCCGTAGTGGCCATTCTCTACTTACTCATGGACACCTAATGACTAAACAAGACGTACCGATATATAGACAATCCAACCAACTACTGACCATAAGATATATTCTAAAAGACTGTCGAGGATGAGAACAATTATACAAACCCACTGAACCTACAGTACTTTTAACAGATGGTAGCCATTACTTCGATACAATTTTTAAACACTTACATAATACAGGTATACATCACAAATTCTAGTTATTTTTTCTTTCTGTTTTGTTTTATGTTAGTTATCTTTTTCAATTAGGATATTTTTATTTTTACATAAAGTTATGTTGTATTTTTATTTTTTTTCAATGATCATCATACAGGGTGTATTGCAAGTTAATGACAATACTTCAGAGGGCGAAACTAGACAAAAAATGAAGTTTAACGTCACCAACCACACATTTCTATCTCACTCCATTCCAGACATATACCGCTCTGAAGGTTCTTTAGAAAGAATTGTGTTTTTTTGTAGTACAACTCCAATTTTCTCTACTTGTACACATTTTTTTTTCAAAGTTTCATTTAATTTTTTTTTTTAACATGCCATGAGCGGAATCCCAGGTCCTGTATCCTGTTCAAATCTGGTCTTAGCGTTTTTCCTTTATGGCAATTTTGTTGCAGAGACCTGTGTGTAGCGAAGATTACCGCTCGTGTGGGAGATGGCCTGAGAGAGGTGGTGGTGGCCTCGGCCTATCTCCCATACGAGCGGTGCAACCCCCCAGGAGCTGAGTTGCGCCTAGTTGTGGACTACTGCAGGGAGAGGGACTTGCAGTGCCTGATTGGCTGTGATGCCAATGCTCATCACACGGTCTGGGGTAGTACTAACTGCAACCAAAGAGGTGAGTCATTGCTTGATTATGTCTTAAATAATGATCTGGATGTCGTTAATAGGGGCAGCGAGCCTACCTTTGTTATTAGGACAAGAAGAGAGGTCATTGATATTACCCTTGTTTTGAGGCGATTACTACCTGTGTTTAAGAACTGGAGGGTGGAAGATGAAGTTTCGGGTTCTGACCACAGGTATATTACGTACTGTATGGAGGCAGCAGGCCCCGCAGCGCGCGTTATCAGAAATCCGAGACTCACAGAGTGGTCCCGGTTCAACGAAATCCTTTTGGGAAAGATGGACGATTGTCCATGGAGAGCACATACTGGCATCGATTTAGAAGCCATAAATGATCACATTACCGAGGCCATTAAGGTGGCTTTTGAAGGTAGCTGTGCTGGGAAAACTGTAGTGACCAACAGCAGTTCCTCCTGGTGGAATGGGAACCTGTCCAGACTCAGGAGTGAAGCAAGGAAGCTCTTTAACAGAGCTAAACGCAGAGGCACCTGGGAGGAATACAGGAAGAAATTGTCACAGTACAACACAGCTGTGAGGAAAGCTAAGAGAGAGTCATGGAGGAAATTCTGCACAGAAGTGAATAGTGTAACGGAATACTCAAGACTCCATAAGGTTTTAGCCAACAGCCCCACTAAACTTATTGGGACTGTTAAGAAGGCTGAAGGCTATACGGAATCGGTGGAAGAAACCATCAACTATATCCTCGCTACTCATTTTCCAACTAGCGAGGAGGCTAACTCATATGAAGGAGATGACTACCCCATCAGACGAGGTAATCCGGAGGCATGGAGGCATGCGAGGGAAATTGTCAAGGCAGCGCACGTCAGATGGGCCATTGGAACGTTCAAACCATATAAATCGCCGGGCCTAGACGGCATATATCCAGCATTTCTGCAACATGGGGTAGATATACTCTTGCCAACGCTCCTACAACTCTTCAGGAGTAGTTTGGTTATGGGACATATTCCACGGACCTGGAGAGTGGCTAAACTCTGCTTCATTCCCAAACAAGGTAGAGCTTCACACCTGTATGCCAAGGACTACAGGCCGATTTGTCTATCGTCCTTCCTACTGAAGACACTGGAGAAGATCATAGACAGGCATATAAGAGACACTGCATTAAGACGGAACCCCCTTAACGAACAACAATATGCGTACCAGTCTGGCAAGTCATGTGAATTGGCTCTCCACCATCTAGTGTGCAGACTGGAGCGAGCACTACAGTACAAGGAAATTGCTCTGTGCGCATTTCTTGATGTGGAGGGGGCCTTCGACTGCACCCCTATTAGGGCAGTTGAAGAAGCCATGATCGAGAAAGATGTCGAAGAATTCGTCACATATTGGACTGTCAATCTTCTGAAGAACCGCATCATTAGGCTGACGGAGGGGACCTACAGTAAGAGTATTGTACCTAGGACAGGATGTCCCCAGGGGGGTGTCCTGTCACCCCTCCTGTGGTGTCTAGTGGTGGATACACTGCTGACGAGGCTGAAGAATCAGGGCTTCTCAGCACAGGCATACGCAGATGATCTGGTAATTACGGTGGTTGGTAAGGTGCAATCAACTGTGAGTGAACTGCTGGACACGGCACTGTCTTCGGTGGACAAGTGGTGCCAGGAGAAGAACCTTAGGATTAATCCACAGAAAATTACAGTGGTGCCTTTTACTTTGAAGAGGAAACTGGATGGACTGGGCACACCGAGCCTGTCAGGCCATAACTTAAGCTTTTCCAAGACAGTGAAGTACCTGGTTGTTACCCTAGACTCAAAGCTTAACTGGCAGGAGCATATCCGCATGATAGCAGGTAGAGCCACAAAAACCTTGTGGGCCTGCCGGAGGGTAGTGGGGAATAATTGGGGCATTACCCCTAAAGGTATGCACTGGATTTACACAATGATTGTGAGGCCTATCATCACTTACAGTGCAGTAGTGTGGTGGCATCGATGCGGCACTGACAGTGTTAAGAAGACTCTGTGCTCCCCACAAAGGCTGGCTTGCCTGATGATTACGGGAGCAATGGGTTCCACACCGACAGGAGCTATGGAGATTCTACTTGACCTTAAACCAGTAGAGATATATATCGAAGAGATAGCTAGATGCTCAGCGTACAGATTCGCTATTTTAGGGCACGAACCTTGCCCAACCCTAGGGGCTCACTGTGCGATTATCCGAAGGAACTGGCAGGACCCAATTCTCTGCATGCCATCGGACTTTCAGGACCAGCACTCCTTCACCTCAAACTTTACAACTGTGATCAAGCCGAGGGAAGCAGCGCTGGAGCACAAATTAACACCAAGCCGGGTGGATCGGTTTTGTTACACAGACGGCTCAAAAACCGAATCTGGCACAGGAGCTGGCGTGTGGATTCAGGGGTCCACACATAATGTTGCCTTGCCTCTGGGGAGGTATGCTACGGTGTTCCAAGCTGAAGTCACCGCCATCGGCGCTTGCGCAGACCTTATGAATAGTGGCTCTCCATTAGACAGGCGCTTCACTATTTTCTCCGACAGCCAAGCGGCCATAAGAGCTCTATCCATGAATAGGATCAGGTCAAAGGTGGTACAGCAATGCAAAGACAGCTTAAACTTACTTGGACGACGTAACAAGGTCAGACTGGAGTGGGTCCCAGGCCACTCTGGTATCCAGGGTAATGAAAGAGCTGACGAGTTGGCCAATATTGGTGCAGCGACAATCCCCCTATCACCAGAACCTCAATGTGGGATCGCACCAGCTGTGGCCAGATTAAGTATTAGAAGGTGGGCGGAAGCTGAGCACAGGAGGAAGTGGTGCATCAGCTCCACCCAGAGACAGGCGAAGCTGTTCCTTTCCTTTGTGGATAAGAAGAGGACTGAGACTCTCCTTAATCTGTGCAGGTCCAAGGTAAGACTAGTTACAGCTCTTCTTACAGGTCACTGTAGAATGCACCGGCATCTCTACTCCATGGGGCTGACCAGGACCTCATGGTGCAGACTATGCTTTGAAGACGACGAGACGCCGTATCACATCATATGCAGATGTCCAGCTCTTGTAGCAAAGAGATACCTGTATTTTGGTGCAGACTTCATAGATGACCCTAGAAGGCTACCTGAACTGAACCTTCGAACTCTGCTAAGGTTCATCTCGGATACGGCGCTGTTGGTGTAACAGGCTGGCTTGTCGGGTGGCACAATAGGCCTTGTTGGCCTCGGTGCAGCTCCCTCTACGTGGGCACCCGTTGTTAATAATAATAATAATAATTCATTTAATTTGCTTTAAGGCTAATGCACATTCAACGTTCACAGGCATCTTATTGAAACAGCAATATCAATTCAAAAAGTAGAATTTAATAGAAGCTTCTGGTTAGAACAACTTTTCGAAAATCACTCTTGGAAAATATAATCAATACCAGGATTAATCAGCAGATTTACTTAGGAAAAATATTATTTTTTTTTATATTGATAAAGATAATTAACCATAGATGTGATAAGAAGTGAAGGAATGGTTGCAATTTAGCAAAGAGAAAACGGAAGATTTTCAGAAAAATCTATATTTTGAATGTTGTGGCATACTGTTTGGGAGCCTTCTTCAGCTAAAAAACAACTATACAGTATTTTAGTTATTATTAATGATTAAAAATATCATTATTTCTCTGTTTTTCTGTACTTATGTCATTTTATCTTCTTTTGAAAATGTGTCTATATTCTTAACTAAGTTCTGAGAAAAACTATCCTTCCCTTTGGCTTTTTAGCGCCGTTACTCCCTATCTCCATAGGGAGAACCCGCTTATGAGGTTGACCTCACGACGCAATCCGGAAGTGCCGACTAGAAACTTTCACGTTTCAGACCCTATAGATCACGAAAATATAGGTGGTCCAAATTTGTATATATATATATATATATATATATATATATATATATATATATATATGTATGTATGGAACGGCTTCTTTCTCCAGCGGTGTCGCTCCTCTCTCCATCGCAATATTTCGTCGGGTTCATCTCCGACTTCTTCAGGCTGCTATGTGTCGTCCTCGGTGGTTATCAAGGGAATGAATTTTTCCCGGATTTTCCCTCCTTTATAGCCCTGCTTCGTAGACTATGCGGGCCAATGGTGTAGGGGGTCCGTGGGCCAATAGGGCTCGAGGGCTGTCTTCGTCGTTCGTCCGTCATCTGTAGTTCGTCAGTGGTCCGTGTGGGGCGCTGGTCGTCTTGAGTCCCTATCTTCTTAAGGATGGGCCGCCAAATGTCCGGTAGGATGAGGCCATCTTCCCTATTGAAGTTTACCGGATGCTTATGTATTTCGATGGCTTCTCTAATTAGTCTCCTTGTCAAGCTGGTTTCCTTGGCTAGGGTCTTGGCTCGGTCGAATAATACTTGCCTGGGGCACTCTTCTCCGTGTGTTGCCACCGCAGAAGTTTTGGTGCGCCCCAGCCTGTAGTCATAACCAGGAACATCTTGAAAAACAGCAAGATGGAGCAGGGAATGATTGCTGAGATGACCCCCGGGGATTCCAGAATCCCAAGGATTTATGGCCTTCCTAAGGTACATAAAGAAGGAGCCCCCCTCAGGCCAATTGTATCAATGATCGGGGCACCCACTTATAGAACAAGCAAGGTGCTGGCCAGGGAGCTGAAACCATACACGGGCCAATCATTCTGAGCGGTCAAAAATTCATTTCATTTGGTGGAGATCTTGAAAAATATCAAATTGGAGGAAAAGGATATATTACTGAGTTTTGATGTGGAATCTCTTTTTACCAGTCTTCCAGCACAGGATTCCATCAACATTATTAAGAAAAACAAATTTCTGGAAGGCAAGATGATGGAACTAGCTGAGCTTGTGCTGACTTCGTGCTACTTCCAATACAGAGGAGTCCTGTACCAGCAGAAGGATGGCGTGGCCATGGGCAGCCCCCTCTCACCAGTTGTGGCCGATATTTTCATGGAGGACTTTGAAAGGCGGTTAATGGAGAAGACCGAACACAAACCGAAGCTCTGGCTAAGATATGTGGATGATGTTCTCGCAATTTGGCAGCATGGGGAAGAGGAACTCAAAAAATTCCTCTTGCTAATGAACAACTTGCACCCAGCTATCAAGTTCACCGTCGAGGAGGAGAAGGACGGAAGATTGCCTTTCTTAGACCTCATGATCATTAGAGGAAACAATGGTGAGCTGGAGCACACCGTTTATAGGAAGCCCATGGCCACAGGGAGATATTTACACTCAGACTCACACCACCACCGGGGACATAAAATGAGTGTAGTCAGGACACTCGCACATAGAGCTGTTAGCTTGTGCAGTAACCGGACACTCCTGAGGATGGAATTCGAGCAGATGACCAAGGATCTTGTCAGCAATGGTTATGATCAAAAATTAATTTCGCGAACCATCAAGGTTGTGGAAAGCCGACACAAGGAGGAAAACAGCCGGACAGACACAAAACAAAGAACCAGAATCTCCTTGCCTTACGTCAGCGGTGTCAGTGAGAGGCTGGGCAGACTCTTCAGAAAAGAGGAGATGGATGTCGCCTTCAAGCCTCTCAACAAGATAGGGGATTGCCTCGGGAAGAGTAAAGATAAGCAGCGGTTACAAGACCAGGGTGTCTACCTTCTACCGTGCGACTGTGGGAAGGTGTATGTAGGTCAAACAGGTAAGAAGGTGGCCACCCGGATCGGACAACACGCTGCTGACTACAGGCTGGGGCGCACCAAAACTTCTGCGGTGGCAACACACGGAGAAGAGTGCCCCAGGCAAGTATTATTCGACCGAGCCAAGACCCTAGCCAAGGAAACCAGCTTGACAAGGAGACTAATTAGAGAAGCCATCGAAATACATAAGCATCCGGTAAACTTCAATAGGGAAGATGGCCTCATCCTACCGGACATTTGGCGGCCCATCCTTAAGACGATAGGGACTCAAGACGACCAGCGCCCCACACGGACCACTGACGAACTACAGATGACGGACGAACGACGAAGACAGCCCTCGAGCCCTATTGGCCCACGGACCCCCTACACCATTGGCCCGCATAGTCTACAAAGCAGGGCTATAAAGGAGGGAAAATCCGGGAAAAATTCATTCTCTTGATAACCACCGAGGACGACACATAGCAGCCTGAAGAAGTCGGAGATGAACCCGACGAAATATTGCGATGGAGAGAGGAGCGACACCGCTGGAGAAAGAAGCCGTTCCATACATACATGTGATACCCAGCGATGCAATTTAAAACAAAATATATATATATATATATATATATATATATATATATATATATATATATATATATATATATGCTTGTCTGTTAACGCTCTAGCAAGCTCAAAAATGGCCCGATTTTGATCAAATTTGGTACAAAAATCTGTCTTATAATTTGAAAAGTTAAGTTCGTTAACTAGCAGAATCCGCCCACGGGAAGGTAGTGTTTGGGGCAAAATTCGCGCAAAAAAAATCGTGACACTTACGTTTTGAGTTTATATGCTTGCAGGTACTTGTTTTATACGTTCCTTAACATAAGAAAACGAATGAAACCATTTTTAAGGCGATATCTGTAACCGTTTCTGAGAAAAGTGGAATCAATGTTTTTGTAAGTCATTATTTTTTTGTGAGTACTTAGAATAGCGGGATTCAATTGAAATATTTTCTACATCTTGGAAATTAATCCCAACTAAGATGTTTAAATTTTGGTTATATTTGGAGTTTAGGAAGTATGTGAAAAAAAAAATTTATTAATAGACATGAAAAGTTTTCGGATCTTCATACATTTTTTGTAAATATTTCGATAACGGTTGGGAAATCGTGGCAAGTGGAAGGTGACCATTCAAATGCTTACTTAATTCTCTAAAAAAAAGGTTCTGAAGCAATATTCGATAGGGCAACGTCAATCAGAGATATAAGCGCTTAAAACTTAAAAAGTGTTTGTTTTGTTGTTTTTCTCTTTGTTTATCTCACTTTTTAATTGGTTGTTTCTTGTTTTAAATTGCATTTATCAGTAAAATTAGTATTGTAGTAAAATAAGCTAAGAAATGGTGAAAGGTATTGGTAATAAGTTTGGAGTGGCTGTGGTAATCATGATGGCGTAGTTTGTTTTGAATTCTCCTATCTATATAACCTTCCTCATAGCCTCCAACTGAAGTTATCGTTATTTCTTAATTTAGAGAAAGATTTAACCCACGACAGAATGGAATTTTATTCGCCATGAAGCACATATTTACAGTTGATTATAACATTAAGACGAATATGCTAGTAAAACAAGATACAAGGTAGGGATTGTCGGGGTTCGGTCACTCCTACTTAATAAAACTACATTTTATCATAAAAATGGTTTTATTGTGCCGACGTTTCGGCTTGAACTTCAAGCCTTCATCAGGGCGATGGGAAGATAGAGAACTATTCCTCACAAATGCGGGATCATTTCTGACGGTTAATACAGGGAAACATAGGAAGAAAGGAGTTGGTAAGGGGGGGGGGGTTCTGGACCACCCAATGGACAGAGAACATAGAAGATGAAAAGGAAAAGCTTTTCATCTTCTATGTTCTCTGTCCATTGGGTGGTCCAGAACCCCCCCCCTTACCAACTCCTTTCTTCCTATGTTTCCCTGTATTAACCGTCAGAAATGATCCCGCATTTGTGAGGAATAGTTCTCTATCTTCCCATCGCCCTGATGAAGGCTTGAAGTTCAAGCCGAAACGTCGGCACAATAAAACCATTTTTATGATAAAATGTAGTTTTATTAAGTAGCAGTGACCGAACCCCTACAATCCCTACCTTGCATCATCTACGGTCAACGATCTCCTCTCAATAAAACAAGATACTTAAAATGACAACGAATTTTTGGTTGTTTAGAATAGAGCCTTCTCAGCAGTAGTCAAAGAGTAAGTACGTTTTCAGTACATAATTGTACAGATTTGTACTTATACAGATTAAGGATTATCCACTTCTGTGTAAGTTGGCTACTGTCAGTTTCCTGTGATTTGTGATGCTAATCTATTCCATTTCTTCGAGATGTACATAACTGCGCTAAGATGATGCAGTTCCTGTGAGTCGGACTTTTATAATGTTTTGTTACTTATTAGACAAACAAAAATGTTCTTATAAGCCATGTATAAGTTTTGTTTGGTCGTTTGTTTGTTTTTCAGCTGAAGAAGGCTGCCAAAGAGCATGCCAAAATGTTCAAAATATAAATTTTTCTGAAAATCTGACGTTTTCTCTTAGCCGAAGCCCAACTGTTCCTTGACATGTTTTATTTTTTTAATTTTTTTTTATGATCTATATATTTTTTAAGATCTGTATATTTTTTATGGTATTTTTTTTTTTTGTGATCCATATTTTTTTTTTATAATCTATATTGTTTTGTCTGATCTATATTTTTTTTATGATGTATATTTATTTCATGATCTATATTTTTTTAATGATCTATACTTTTTTTATGATCTACATTTTTTTTTAATAATTCTTGTTGACTTGCATGGTCCAAGTTACTTAATGTTTTAAGGTCTTCAGGATATGACCGTGTCGAATTGGTTATAGCTGAAATTTCCTTCTGAGAATGAAGATTGGTTTTAGTCCGGGTCTTTATGACCAATATTTATCTGATCAGTTATTATCGATTCGACAGAATAATAGCCAGAAGACCCTTTAAACATTACATAATTTTTTTTTTTTAAGGTAAAGTGTAAATTAGGAAACACAGACCCTTCTGGCCGATACAACTGCAATAGCTCTTGTGACCTTACGACTTCTGCTTTCCAGCACCTGTCTAATGGACTATAGTGTTTGCATTTAAATACGTACACATAAAATTTAAATAATAAAAAAAAAAAAAAACACTTACTCGAGTAATGCTTCATCCACACAGGATTGGAGACCCGAAGGCCCAGGCGTTTCAATTACAGGTAGTATATTAATAAGATCGCTCTGATCGATTTGTATTTCGAACGCTCCTTGTTCAAGCGAGGGTTGCACACTTTCCTCGGAAATGCTTTCTTCTTCATTCGATGACCCAGTCCCATTATCAGATCCTTCGTCTCCTGAGCTATTGCGCAAAGAGTAATCACAACTTATAACCTAAAAATAAAATATTTAATGAAATTAAAAAAAAAACAAAAAAAACATTAAATTTAAAAAAAACAACAAAAAACTAACGACAGTCTTAACAAGTAATTCAAAGAGAAGCCTTGGTCCATTGAAAATATTAAACAAAGATTGTAGAGTACACTACGGAAAAACAGTCTTTAAGATGAGTTTAGGTCGACCTTCAACGGAAGCTGATCCTGAATTATTCAAATCTATCATAAAGAATTCATTTGCAACCACTCGAAGGACTAGTAGTAGAAATAGGAGTGCTACGGTAAACAACCATTCATTAAAAAAGCCTAATCTGCAAAATAAATGAACCATATTGGATCAGCATGATTTAACCCTCAACAGGAAACCACCGTTATTTTACTGCTATGGAATTTTCCATCCCTTTGAAAAGGGTGCAGGTATAATTTTATGACCCTGTACTCCTCAGTAAATTCACAACCATTAAACATTGTTCCAAGTCTCACAGCAATTGCATTTTCAACTGTTTTATAATTTTTTTTTTCTTCCAAAATTGTAACTGTAAATTCAACGAGTAGTCGCTGTTTGTGTAAAGTGGTTAGTGTAAAATTTACAGATCATCTCCTGTAGTGTACATTTTTTATGCTCATCGATTTCCACCAATTAATCCTAGAAGTTTAAGGTAAGATTTTAGTCTTATATTTTTATTTATTTATTTCTTTTTAAAAAAAAAACAAAAAAAAAACTCATTTAGCGTTTTTAATAATAATTTAGATGGAGCCAACTTTAAAACAAAATACATACATACTCTACTCCCATGATCCTGATTTTGCTAAATATTTGAAGATAGTTGCATTTAGAGAGTTTCTCAAGATTCAAATTATTAGGAAATTGATGACTTGAAATTGTTTAGCAGCCATTCAACCACCTTGGCATCCGATTGCGAATCAGATAATGATTTTGAAATATCTAATATTGCTGTCATTCGATCGGTTTCTGAAGTTGAAGAGGAAACATTATGTGTCGGAAAAAATAAATTCATCTGGACTTATAGAGAACCGTCTCAACCAAAACAAATACCACAGCGAAATATAATATCACCAGAGCCAGGCTTACGGATAGTAGCAATTATTATAAATAGAACATTTTTCACGTGGCACAATATATTTCTTTCTAATTACACCTAGAAATAATGAAAAATAATATTTTTTGCATTCACTTGATAGTATTTTTTCTACATGTTTTCATGGGAGTCATTTTTACGAGGAGTCTCCAATAACCTCATAAAAATGGACGCAAGCTTTCTAACCTGCATAACAGTGAAATTTAGTGCTTAATAACTTTTTTCCTAGTTGAGAGCGATTTTTTTTTTTTTTTTCAACAAATTCATGTTTAGTGCATCAAAATACCTCATAGAACGCCCTGCAAAAAAGATCAGTGAGGAGGCCCCTAAACTTCACAATTACCACGGCTGCTCATAAATCCAAACGGCTAAGTCTTATCAATCCTCTTCAGAGCACTTTAAAGGCTCTGCTAGGAGAAAACTCCAAGCAAATAGTTATATTAGTCGGGAGCTGAATGGGCCTAAACGTTGCTCACTGTCTCTGGGAATATATAAGGGTCTTTCCATGTCAAATCAACACAATTTTCAGAATTGATGTCTCAGATTTTCATGATTTTTGGAATGCAGTAATACATCATAGAATAATGAAAAAATACCAAATAGCACAATTATTTTTGAAGTTAATAACTTTAAAATATTTAAATATTTATGAAAAAATATTTTGGAACCTTTGGACTCCTATAGGCTGGCAACCAGTGACTATATAAACCTGGGAGCAGTCTCATTTTAAATCTGTTGAATGGGGCTTTAATATGATAAGCGGCAAAACAGGGGTTACAATATTTAAAAAAAATTAAATTCTTTAATAAAAATTTAAATCTTTAAAAGTTAATAACTTCAAAAATATTGCCCCGCACAACAGTGAACTTTAGTGCTTCATAACTTCTTTCCTAGTGGAGAGCGAGCTTTTTTTTAATGGATTCGTGTTTAGTGCATCAAAATACTTTATAGTGCAACATTTCAAAACGATCGGTGTGGAGACCCCGCGTCTTCACATTTACCAAATATTGTGCTAAATAACTGATATTTGGTATTTTTTCATAAATCTATGACTTATTACTGCATACCAAAAATCATGAAAATCAGAGAATTCTGTTGATTTGACATGGAATGTCCCATAAATATACTTGCTGTTCGCTCTCTCTATACAGACACACAAATTTGTGTGCTTCACACGTAGTGGTCAAGTGTATTCTGTACAATCCCTCCAATAAATAAATTGTCACTAAACACTTATTGGGCTGTTTACACAATATTTCACAATATTGCATGTGCTTAGGTGATAAACACTAATGACAAGTTTTACTCCTGTGTAAACATAGTACATCTGACTAGCCATTGCTCTTAAACTGACACAACGTAATCTTGAGAGAACTTTTACAATTAGCCTGGTCAAAATCCCAGTTTTCTGTTATAACAACACATTGCTGCTATAAAAGATAATTATATCTTGCCAGAACGTTTACAAAAATTTCAAAAATATCTACTGTCAAAAGCATTCAGTAAACCTGACAACTCTTTACCATAAACCGGGCACAAAATTACAGATATTTTACTATTACACTGATGAGAATGTCAAAATCAGACTTATCTTGACAGTACCTCTAATTTCTATAAATATTATTTTTTTTTTTTTATTTATTTTTTTTTTTTAAAAAGTAAGCGCTCAACGACTAGGTTTTCAGAGCCTATGATTCTATGTACCAAATAAGATTTCTATGATGCTTAACCCAATGACACCTAGAAAGAATTATTATAACATTTCAAAGGCTTTTAATATTTATCAAATCGAGAAATATAAAAAAAATATTGAATAAGTAAAATGGGAGAAGTATATTTGTAAACCAATTAAAAACAAAAAGGTAAGTAAGTAACTCAATATAAAGAGTTAACTTCATATAAAGAAGCAAGTTCTTAATATAAATAACTCTCTAAAGTTATTAAAAAAACTAGCAAACAAAAACATACAATCAGACCACATAAACAAATTCATATATAAGCGTAGTATGACAATATTTTTAAACATTGTACAAGCCAAGATAAATACAAGAAGTGAAAGAAAACCATGCCAACACATACATATTATAGCAAAATAAAATACTGATCTAAGTAATATACTTTTTCATTCTGAATTTCAGGTTCCTTTGAATTCATATCTTCTACAGCGGAATCTAAATCTTGAAGCCATCCTTTCAAAATTGTTTGAGATTCTGTAGTTTTCTTTCTGAATTCGGAAAAAGTATCAACTTTTATAAGACAACTACTGCAGATTTTTGTAGAGACTCTATCATAGGCTGAGATCTAAAATGATGATACAAAAAATAGGAACAATAATTTATGATTAACTAAGATACTTAAGCTGTTAAAATGGATAAATACCTGAATGGAAAGGCACTCGTTTATTTTTTCACATATTTGATTGATACCTTCAAAGAGCGGTATCAAACTCTCCTCCTTCCCTAAACATAATCTACATAAGTCTACAACATTCCGTTTAGGCACAATATAAGACATTTTACAAATACATTTTAAATCTAATCTAATGAAATACTTATGGTCGCCTAACAAATAACTATTGTTCTTATGAGTCTTATAAACGAAATATAACCGTTCATAATATGAGAGGTAGGTTACTTTAGGTTTCATCATAGATATATAAATGGGTTCTATCTATATCTATGGATTCCATAAAAAGTGTAAAACCAAAGATAAAAGTACTCAAATATAGTTTAACTTGTGTTTAATTTATTGTCATCATGGGCGTAAGGGGGGCTACCCCCTCCGAAATCTGCAATAATGTGCCATAAAGACTTTAAAAATAAATTAATATAATAGGATACTTTATTACGGAAAAATAAATGTTTATGGCTGCAGTAGCGTTTTAATTGTTTTATTTATTAATAATATTATTATATATTATGGTAGTTCTGAGCGAGAGCTGCCCAGAGCCCGATCTTCATGAAACTTCGTATACTTATTCATTTTGACCTAATTGACAAGAAAAAATTAAAAAACACTCGCGGTCAGGCCTAGAACAGTATTTATTAAGCACTAAAGTTGACTGCTATACAGGCTATAAACGAGTGTGGCGGTTCGTCATAGGCTAATAACTGCGCCTAGAGATCCTACCTCTATGGTAGACTATATGGCTGGAAGGTTCCTGCCTAGGAGGTTAACCAGTCAGTCAGTTTCCGAATATAGGACGCTCACCTGTGTTTTTGTGAATACTTACACTTGGTTGTGTTATGTTTTTTTTTTTTTTTTTTTTTTTTTTTTTTTTTTTTTTTAACTGCGCATCTACATCTTGGTCATTAGCGCCGGGCTATCTACAGGTTGCCACCCTTTTCTAATGCCAACAGCACGTGGTCGGTCACCCATTCAGGTGTGTTATGTTATAATAACGTACCAGTATGGCCATACTTAGGTGTAATGAAGAGTTGCGATGGATATCCGCAAGTAGCATTTGTATTAATTGTATATATATATATATATATATATATAATATATATATATATATATATATATATATATATATATATATATATGTAGGATAAGATAGATTATAGTATGTACAAAGTAGTTCCTAAGTTAGCTTATAATTTTAATATTTTATTAGTTATTTTAATGTTACTAGTTGTTTTATTTAATTATTTGATTAAATTATGAATATATTAAGTATTAAAATAAACACGTGTTTTACCTAACCAAAACCAGAGTGACGTCCCCCAAAGAGGTAATAAGTGGTGACCCCGACGTGATTTCTAAAATACAGTAAATGATTGGCATGTGACGTCATAGTTTCCAAATTTACGTTTTGCGTGAAGTTACTTATTTTTAGCCGTTTTTGGTCTAGTTTTCTTTATTTGTTTGAATTAAATAATTTATTTATTTATTTAAATTAAATGATCTATTTTTTTTTTTTTTTTCAAATTTTTGATTTTTAACTTGTGCACATTTTAGTTATTAACAAATATATAAAATGGCTGACGAGAAGGAACAGGAAAGTGCGCCAGAGTTTCTCGCTGCATTTTCTGCTACTAACAAGACACCGCCTTTTTGGAAGTCAGATCCCGAATTATGGTTTATACAAATGGAGGCCGTTTTTGCTCGTGAGGGGATTACAAAACAGTGTCACGAAATTCCATGCGGTGATACCTATGCTCAACTTGGATGTTATGCGACAAGTTTCTGATATAGTTAGAAACCCTAGTGCCGTATCTCCATATGAAGACCTGAAGAATCGTTTGATTAGTTGCTACGCTGAGTCTGAGAGTAGACGCATAGAACAGTTATTGGAAGGAAAACAACTGGGAGATGAGAAGCCATCTCAGCAGTTAAGGCACATGCAACAGCTGGCAGGGGAAAAAGTCAATAAGGACATTTTGAAGACTCTATGGCTGCATTCACTGCCGACCAATACACAGGCGATTCTTACCATGGCTGGCCACACAGAAGTTGAGAAGCTAGCGGAAGTTGCAGATAAAATTCACGAGGTGATTCGACCAGAAGAAGTTTGTTCGGTGGGTAATGCAAGTTCTTCCTCCTGGCAGAACACAGCTTCACGCTTAGAATCGAAGATAGAGCAGCTGACCGCGCAAATTGCAGCTTTGTCTTCTCGAGGGCGCCAAGGACAGCGGGAGGATTCATCTATTCAGCGCCATAGGACAAACCAGAGAAACCTAAGTCGTTCCAAGAGTCAAGCGAACAGACCAGATTGGTTATGCTTTTATCATTTCCGATTTAAGGAAAATGCGTGGCATTCAGCCACGTGCCTGGGAGAGATTACACAAGAAGTCGGAAAACTAGCTGATGTCCCGGAAGTGGCGTGTACAGGTGCCAGCAGTATTGCACAACGCTGTCTTTTTGTACAGGATAAGAGAACAGGACTTTCTTTGCTAATCGACACTGGCGCAGCAATTTCTGTTATCCCTACAAGGAAATGCATGAAGCATGTCCAGAAGGATTTTACTTTATATGCTGCAAACGGTACCAAGATTAAGACCTACGGTGAGGAAACTTTGAAGTTGGACCTTGGACTTCGTCGTTCTTTTAAATGGCCTTCGTAATTGCGGACATACCCAGAGCTATTATCGGAGCGGACTTTATGTACTACTACAACCTTATGGTTGAACTCAAGGGCCGACAACTGATTGACAAAACAACAGGGTTGACTTCTAGAGGCAAAATCATCAACGAGATTCCAGCATCTATCTCAGCCGTTCCCGAAGGACACCCATACGCCTTCTTGCTTCGCGAATTTCCGGACATTACCAGACCAAGTTCCATGAAGGAGCCGGTGAAGCATGACACCGTTCACTTCATTGAAACGGCCGGACATCCTGTCTCTGCGAAGGCTAGAAGACTACCCCCTGATAAGTACGTGAAGGTGAAGGAGGAGTTTAATCATATGGTGGAAATGGGTATATGTCGTCCATCTAAGAGCCAATGGTCGAGTGCTTTGCACGTTGTGGACAAGAAAGATGGAAAAGTTCGTTTTTGTGGAGACTTCCGCCAACTAAATTCTCAGACAGTGCCTGACCGATATGGCGTTCCAAATATAATGGACTTTCGCAACAACCTGTACGGTAAGACACATTTCTCAAGGCTAGATTTAGTAAGGGCTTATGATCATATTCCGATCAGAGAGGAAGATGTGCCCAAGACAGCAATAATTACTCCGTTTGGACTATTTGAATTTTCAAGAATGTGTTTTGGACTGAAAAATGCTGCGCAAACTTTTCAGCGTTTTATGGCAGCATACTCCGAGATTTGAACTTCTGCTTTGTTCTCCTGGATGATGTGCTTATTGCCTCTTCAAGCCACAAGGAGCACATCGATCATCTACGGGAGGTGTTCAAAAGGTTGAACGATTATGGTCTCACACTTAACCCAGATAAGTGTCAATTTGGTTTGAGTGAGATCGATTTCCTTGGTTATCACATAAGGCCGGAGGGAATAAGGCCGCAGGACGCAAAAGTTCAGGCCATTGCCGAATATCCAAAGCCCCAGGACGTTAGATCGTTACGCAGATTTTTGGGGACGATTAATTTTTATCGTCGCTGTATTCCCAAGGCCGCTGCAGTACAACGGATTCTCAACCGATATCTCCAAGGCTCTAAGAAAAACGACAAATCGCTGATTGAGTGGACGGAGGAGAGCACTGAAGCATTTGAGCGCTGTAGGGATAGCTTAAAGTCAGCAGCATTGCTTGCTCATCCCAAACCAGATGCCAAATTATCATTGGCTTGCGATGCGTCCAGCAGTTGTATGGGAGCAGTTCTTCAGCAGTGGGAAGAAGATCATTGGACACCTTTGGGATTTTACTCAAAAGCATTATCGGAGGCGCAAGTTACATATTCAGCATACGATCGCGAACTCCTGGCTAGATATTCAGCTGTGCGATACTTCCGACCTATCATCGAAGGGAGGAGCTTTGTCATTTTTACGGACCACAGACCACTCGTCTACTCTATGTATCAAAAGCCTTCTACAGTATCTCCGATTAGGATGAGGTGGTTAAATTTTATTTCCCAATTGTTGACCAATATTCAGCACGTTGATGGTGAGAACAACCAGGTAGCTGACGCTTTATCACGCATGGACGCTATTCATCTTGCTAGCGATTTGGATAGGCTTGCAGCTCTACAGAAGAAGGATCCGGAGGTCGAAGCTCTGAAGAAGCAGGAGAATTTGCAGTTGAAATTGATCAGCTTACCTGGAGCAGCCGAACCTATCCTGTGTGAGACATCCCAGAAGCAAGTGCGAGTCTACGTTCCGGCAGCACTTCGTCGGGAGATCTTCGATTCTCTGCATAATGCGAGCCACCCTGGAGTGAGAGCATCCCGAAAATCTGTCGCTCAGAAGTACTTTTGGCCAAGTTTAAATAAGGATGTCAGCGCTTGGGCACATACATGTATTGGATGCCAGCGAGGTAAAGTAGGAAGACACACGGTTACAAGCCCTGGTAACTTTGAATTCGCTGAGCGTTTTGAGCACGTCCATATGGATATCGTCGGACCGTTACCGCCATCAAAAGGTAAGCGGTATCTGGTCACGATGATTGACAGATATACGCGCTGGTCGGAAGCTGTGCCAGTCGGACGTTATACCGTACCAGAATTTGTTCGCCGGTTGAAGGAAGATTTAAGCCATCTACGTCCATCCCCATTTCGAGCTAGTAAGGAGATGTTTGTACATCAGGCTTTAGCGACATGCAAATTTGTATTTTTGAGGGAAGACACCGAAGACCGAAAAGCTATGCACACTTCAGTTGCCGGACAGAGAGCTCACAGTTTCACTAGACAGAGTGAAACCAGCTTTCCTGCTTGCACAGGATGAGGATAGCAGGAGGAGTGACCACAGCAGCTAATAACCCTGAAACCTCTATCGAACCAACTGCAGCCGTTGAAGAAGAGGACAACGAAGAAGGACTACCAGTACACCCGGTGAAGAGTAGGTTTAGCCGCACCATTAAGCCAAACGTCAGATTTTTGGACGCAGTTATTAGGGGGGAGTGCTGTGGCGGTTCGTCATAGGCTAATAACTGCGCCTAGAGATCCTACCTCTATGGTAGACTATATGGCTGGAAGGTTCCTGCCTAGGAGGTTAACCAGTCAGTCAGTTTCCGAATATAGGACGCTCACCTGTGTTTTTGTGAATACTTACACTTGGTTGTGTTATGTATTTTTTTTTTTTTTTTTTTTTTTTTTTTTTTTTTTTTTTTTTTTAACTGCGCATCTACATCTTGGTCATTAGCGCCGGGCTATCTACAGGTTGCCACCCTAATGCCAACAGCACGTGGTCGGTCACCCATTCAGGTGTATTATGTTATAATAACGTATCAGTATGACCATACTTAGGTGTAATGAAGAGTTGCGATGGATATCCGCAAGTAGCATTTGTATTACTTGTATATATATATATATATATATATATATATATATATATATATATATATATATATATATATATATATATATATATAAGTAGGATAAGATAGATTATAGTATGTACAAAGTAGTTCCTAAGTTAGCTTATAATTTTAATATTTTATTAGTTATTTTAATGTTATTAGTTATTTTAATGTTACTAGTTGTTTTATTTAATTATTTGATTAAATTATGAATATATTAAATATTAAAATAAACACGTGTTTTACCTAACCAAAATCAGAGTCACGTCACAATTACCCCCAAAGAGGTAATACGAGTTTTATCATAACATTACGAGCTGTATCATAACAATGAGAAAAACAATTAGTTGTTTGTGATATTTTGTTCACATTTTTATTCATAATTGGGTTGAATTGAATAAGTATACGAAGTTTTAGGAAAATCGGAGTTAGGTCAATTCTGGCTCTCCCAATTTGACATTACCACGCATGCGCGTGTTTGCAAATAGTTCGTTTACACCAGCTTTTAACCTGTATAACACTCAACATTAGTGCTTAATAAATAATGTTTTAGGCCTGACCGCGAGTGTTTTTTAATTTTTTCTTCTAAATTAGGTCAAAATGAATAAGTATACGAAGTTTCATGAAGATCGGGCTCTGGGCAGCTCTCGCTCAGAACTACCTATATTATATTATATTATATTTATTAATATTATTATTATTATTTTTTTACGTCGGTTCCACGTCTAGGCCATTAGCGCCGACATCCAGGGTGCAGGGAGGAATTTTCCCAACGAGCCGTGAGATGAGAAAATTCCTGCCGACGCATAGTGGGACGAATGGGCAATCTAGGAGGAAAAAATGGATTTTAAAATTAAAATTAAATATACTTGCCTTGAACAACTAGGGCCTGCTTTTCTGAACAATACTAATCACGAAGAAGAATTACCGGTTACGTGTTCATGAACTCCCCCATCTCGCAAATGTACTTCAATTATTCTAATAAAATATCCTTAAAATTAAATCGAAATGACAGATGCCAAATCTTGACATGAACAGAACATTTCAGCTGGAGTATCAATTGGAGCTGTTTTTACAATTTAAAACCCGTTTAAGACAGATCTAAGTACTTCAGATCTTTATTTGTAAGTATTTAGGAAATGCTCTGTGAAGATGTTTTTACTCATAAGCCATCAGCACCGTACTAGTTACTGGTTTCCAGCCGTACTATTACTCAGAAGGGCGTAATAACCTTGCCTGTTTAATGCCCTCCAAAACAGGAATCTAATCTAATCTAATCCATCCGTGCTGAACATAATCCATGAAGTAGGGACCTCTTACAACGAGCCCATCATCGAGAGAAATCAATCCAAATTAGATAGGATTCGATCTAGGGACTCTGAAGGCTTTCCAGTTACTATTTTAACTGCCTATCCAGGTCATATGACAGCAGAGCCCCGTTCCCTTCGCCGTCTCTCGCTGAATCAAGGAGTGTGAAGCTTAGGGGGGAGGAACTGGAAAGGGAACTACCACCCCCCACAAGGAAAAAAAGGAGGAATATTAGACAGAAGAGCGATCCGGGAAGTGTAGGGGACCTGGTAAAAGAAGCGTCCACAATAAGAGATAACCTTAAAGGTTTTGTGCCTGGAAAAGAGAAAAGAATAAATGCCGCCAATCAGGAACACATTGGATCGAAAGCCGATCGTCTATTGG
This sequence comes from Gonocerus acuteangulatus, assembly GCA_946811695.1. Classification (NCBI taxonomy): domain Eukaryota; kingdom Metazoa; phylum Arthropoda; class Insecta; order Hemiptera; family Coreidae; genus Gonocerus; species Gonocerus acuteangulatus. The sequence continues at coordinate 156,538,247 of OX328123.1, forward strand.
AAATAGAGAGTCTTTGGCAGAGCTTCTCTGTGGGGTGAGCATGAATCCACAAGGAAACGCTCCTAGCGAGGTAACTCCGAGCCCAAGCCGCAAGAATGAGCTAATTGACGAGCTCATGGGAAAGGTCACGGTAGTGGTTAACGAGGGCATTGAAAGAGCGATGAGTCAGATGGCCTTGCGTATGAATGAAATGATGAACGTGTTTGCGACAGAAGAACGTGGCAGACATAGAACCCCCAAACCTGGAAGAACTCCTTACGAAAGCCCTCGCGGGAAAATTGACTCCGGAAGGGACCCAGAAGTGACGGAAGAAAAAATGCCATGGTCACAAGTCATTAAAAAGAAAGGGCATAAACAAACGCTAACCTTCAAGGGGACGCAACTAAGGAACAAGAACGATCTGTGGAAACTGATCCCAAGGACCTAGCGTTCTGGTTGATTTAGAGCAGGATTACTTGGATATAGGGGCGAGAGCAGCGGCAATTGTTGAGGCTGTGGATATCCTAGACCCAGAGGCTCTCGGTGAGAAGGTAACAAAGGCTACCATCTCCAAGGCCGGGAGGCTCATTATAAAGACTCCAGACGCGCAAGCGGCAGATGACATCGCAAGGCAAATTCAGGATAAAACGGTGTCGTCAGGAGAAAGCAAACGGTTAAAATAAGGGTGTCCGGTTTACCTCAGGCTTTGACCAGAGAAAGAGTAGAGGCCATTTTGATGGGAAAGATACCCACCGGAGAGGAACGTGGGAGGAAGGTTTTGTTTAGGAGAGGCCTCCGGTCACTCCCTACTGCAAGGTGGATAGTGGAGGTGGATCCCACAACCAGAGCTGAGGCATTAGCAGGGGACATTCGATGGGGAGTTCTTGGCATCCAATGTGAGGATTACTGGGAACAAACGAGCTGTTACCGGTGCCAGCGGTACGGCCACATAGCGAAACGGTGCGGACAAGTTGAGTCTACATGTGGTTGGTGTGCAGGTAAGGCCACACTGCCCCAATAAGGATAAAAAACCGGTGCCCGGCAAATTGTGCCGCGGCAGGAAAGAATCTGTGACATTCAACGGAGGCCGAGGACTGCCCCACTCTTCTTGCGTACCTGGCTTGTAGAATTGACAGCATATCGTATGCGTGACGGTGATTGTGAGGAGCTAGCTCTCAGAGGAAATCAGCCGAAAAGCACCAATACATTAAGGATTTTGCAGTTGAATGCCCAGAAGAGCGTCCGAGCTACCGAAGAGGCCATGTTAACTGTGAGGTCAGGCACTGTGATTTGCCTACAGGAGCCAGCCGTGAGAAGTGGACGACTTATAGGACTTCCCCGGGGGGCAAAGGTAGTGGTGACCGGCGGTGAGGGACGCCCGTTGGCTTCGGTTGCATATGTGGGGGAGGATCAGTCGGTACTCAGCCACTATGAACTATCAACAAGTAATGTCCGTAGGCCGGGGGAGCTCCCCTCTGTATATAGTTTCGGCTTATTTTCCACCACGTCAAGCGCTGCGGCCTACCCTGTGCGTACTGTAAAGAATTTTAAAACAGGCTAAACATAATATTGTTATAACGGCTGACGTCAACGCATGGAGCACACTCTGGGGGTCCAGGGAGACCAACCTGCGGGGTAGGGTTTTTGAGAATTGGTTATTAGAGATGGGGCTGACATGTTTGAACGACCCGTCCTCGATCCCTACTTTCTCGGGTCCTCGTGGCAGCTCTCATATTGATGTAACGGTAACCAGCCCCGAGCTTAGCCCCAGTTTTTTGGCGTGGAATGTCAAACACGATACTTTAAGTGATCATGCTACCATAAGGACTGAAGTACGTTGGCTGACGAGGGCAGAGCGTGGCTCCACAAGACGGTTTGGAGAGCGGAACGCGGACTGGGATCGGTTTAGAGAGTGTGGAAAGATCACTGATGGCCGTGGTGCCACCTAACCTGTAAGGTTTCACCGGATGATCTGGAGACGGCTGCGGAGGAGTTGCAAGAAGCAGTGCTGGCTGCGGGGACAGAGAGCCTGCCGATTGTAGGCCCTCGGAAGTTTCCACCTAAAAACTGGTGGTCCCTTGATCTGAAGAGAGCTAGAAGTGCGGCAATAGCAGCAAGAAAGGCAGCGAGGAGGATGAAGGAAACGGAGCGAATGGAGGCCTCCCTCAGCTTGTACAAGAAAATCAGAAAGGCTTACAAAACGAAGATCGATCGGGCCAAGAAAACTTCATGGCGTAACTTTGTACAGGAGTCTACAGCTGACGGGCCTTGGGGAGTGGCATTCCGTGTCGCGAAAACACGCAATGATGCAAACCCTACGGCCTTCCCGGCATTTACGATGGAAGGAGCGGATATCCCGTCATCCTGCAAGGAGGCTCATTATAACGCTCTTGCTCAAATATATGGAATCGACAATCCTGAGGAGGACACAGACCGGCAGCGGGAATTAAGAAGGCTGGTAAATATCCCATTGGATACTGACTGCTCCAGCGATTGAGACTTACAAGATGTGGTGATGGAATTAGAGAGGGCTAACAGAACGAACGACGTTGCTAAAACGTCGGCTACTTCCCCGTCATCTGGAAAAAGGCCGTAGTTCTTCTGTTTAAGAAAAAAGGACCCCGCGACCCTTTACGACCTATATCGTATAGGCGTATAGGCCTATTTCTCTCCTCCCCGTATTAGGCAAGACTCTCGAAAGGCTGGTGAGCAGAGAGGTACGCCCACAAATAAGTGACTGGCAGTACGGATCACGCCCTGGGCGGTGAACGGGTGATGCCATTAAAAGAATAATTGAAGTCTGCTTGTCAGCCCCGGCAAAGTATGTAGTCCTAATCAGCGTAGATATTGCTGGCGCCTTCGATAATGCGTGGTGGCCGGCTATCTGCCAGGCACTTAGACGCATGGAAATCCCAAGTAATATATGCTCTAATCTCTAGTAACCTGGAGTCCCGTGCAGCAGTAATGGTATCCTCGGGGGCAGACGAGGAGCCGTATATGATTACTAAAGGATGTCCCCAGGGCTCAGTTCTTGGTCCGTTGCTTTCGGGGTCAATGTTTGACGGGGTGCTCTCAAACCTAGAAGAAGCGGAATTCTCAGCAGTGGCCTACGTTGATGACTTGGCAGTAGTGGCAACTGGTAACTCAAGGATTGCTGCCACGAGGACTTCTGGATCATCCAATTCTGATGATCGGCCATGGAAATTTCAATGCCTACCTGAAGAGATTTGCGTTGAGAGAATCGGAGGCTTGCGACTGCGGAGGCGGGGCTGAAACAGTGGAGCATGTTCTGCTACAATGCGAGAAGTTCTCCGCCCCTCGACTCAGGATGTTCCACCAGATCTGCGACTACGCACCGGAAATGAAGACCCTCGTGGAGAACCCGGTGAACTTTGCCGCCTTTTGTACCTTCGTGAAGGAGTGGAGGAAAATAAAAGGCACAATATAAATAATTAATAAAGTTTAAAGAATAAAGTACATATCCTGCCCATCCTTTCCCACTTCCTTGAATAGATAAAAGGCAATGGTGAGCTTCACTAAGCCCCCCCCAAAAAAAAAAAAAAAAAAAAAAATAAAAAAAATAAAAAAAAAAATGAAAAAAATAAAATAAAAATATACTATTTTAACTGCTGTCGGTACTTACTACGTATTAGCTTCACCAGTTTAGAGAAGTGGGTCTCGTTCAGTGATCTGGATCATGAAATGAGAACTCAATTGAACCTTGGTTATAATATAACCTTGGTTTCCAATATTATATAACATAAGCATTTATGTTAATGGCATAATTGCTATGCGGAGGCCCTGTGGCCGTACCAAAGGTCATGGGTTCGATTTCCACTGTGGGGTGTTGGCTTTTCTTTAGAAAAAAGAAAAGACATTAGCCCTATCCTGGCTAGAAAAGGGTGATAACCTATAGAACCGTGATAACCGTCCCAAAATTCTTAGTTAATAATTATGGACGTTAAAAGGTACATAAATTGCCATACGTTTCCGCTCGCTATGCTCGCTCCAGTTTATATCGAAACTCTAGTCAATCCAACTCGTTGATAATAAAGATCACTGGTTTTTCGGTGGAAAGTGGGTCACTATGCTCGTAAAGAAAAGTTAGGAAATGTTAGTTTGGTAATGTTTTCAACTGTCTGAATGGCATCTTTTTCGGTCGTAGGCAAATCCCAAAGACTCCTTTTCCTAGCCGAAAGAAGAACAGCACAAAGGAGAAAAACAACAAACAATAATAAGAACTCAAACAAGAAACAATGAATAGAACTTGCGTAAAAAACACAAATCTAAAAGCGAATCCCGTTGAAAACAGTAAGTGAACAAAACGGTCACTAGGAAGAACAGCCAATCGAAATGCCCATAGGAATAAGCCAATAGAAATGCCTGCCCTGATGATCTAGATCACCGAACTTTGACCCACTTCTCTAACCTGGTGAAGCTAAGTCGTAAGTACACTAACTCAGTTACCGCTTGTTTAACTACTGTCCAACGTGAAACCCAGTTACGGGACTGATTTTTTTCCCCAATGCGAAACCCAGTTACAGTTAGTTCAACCACTGTCTACCGCGAAACTCAATGGCCGTTACTTTTACCACTGTCCATCGGGAAACCCAGTTCCGTCAGTTTAACCACTGTCTAACGCGAAACTCAGTGGCCGTTACTTTAACCACTGTCCATCGGGAAACCCAGTTACTGTTAGTTTAACCACTGTCTACCGCGAAACTCAGTGGCCGTTACTTTAACCACTGTCCATCGGGAAAGCCTGTCTTTCCACGCGAAAACAGACACTGTGGTGTTCCAAATAATCGATTTGAAACCTTAAATGGCCAAAAAATGAAATTTAAAGAAATGCATGACAATTTCTAAATAACGAAAGAAGCGGTTTTCTCTAATTCAGTTTTTCCCCTTAGATGACCTATTCTTGCCCTAATGAAGAAGACCTTCCATGTAAAAAGGCGGTTTCGAACATAATTAGAGGTTGCTTCCTTTCGTTGGGTGCCCATGACCTCCCGCGGTTGAATACACCCTTCAGAACGATAAAATAACAAAAAAGCAAAAACATAATTACATGACAATGACTTGTTTTTCATCATATCACTTTATTAAATATATTAATCTGCCGCACCGAAATAGACCTTTGTATTGGGCGCATCAGCTGCAATGTGTTCTTGAAAGGTTTGCCGCACTGAAAAGGACTAGAGTGTTGGATTCGTTGAATACTTTGTGTTAATGTAGCTTTTGCTCAAAATAAATGCCATTTTTATATCCTTCGTGCTTCCGGAAAAAGTGTCCTGGTTAAAATACTTTTTCAAAAGTCAGTTTTATGGTGAATGTTTCTAACTCAATCTTCCTCCGATCTTTGTGAGCTGTGCAGCCCCTGCTTTCTTCTCGGTATTTACATTCGGAGTGTCCGAAGCCATAATGAATTCAGTGTCAATGTGCTCTGCCCTCTTGTTTTTACTTTCTACTGGTTTTCGGAATTCGATATAAGGAGTTTCACAAGGTGAATCGTGCATTATCACTAAATAAGGCGCCTTTCCTGTAGGCAAAACACCAGCTGTCGGATCAATATATTGGTTGGCTACGGTGGAGTTATTGTACTTCTTTTTATCGATTTCGTCGTACATATCAGTTTTCGCACTTTTATTTAGTTTCATCTTCAAAATAGCTTCAACCATATCCGGATTTGTTTCTGGCATCTTATCTTTAAAGGCGATGTTATCAGCGTTTTCTGGGAGATAAGCAGGTATTAGTGCTATTGGTACTGGAGTTAACTCCTTACTGGTGGATAAATTATCGTCCAGCAAAGAAACTGGAAAGTTATGATGAACATTTTCGTCATCATTTCTGTCAAATGTTGATGTCCTTAAAGGCTGATCATGGTTGATTTCACTGATAAACTTTTGTAGATCTGTCATAGATAAGTACATTTTATTTTTACTTATTTCGAACGGCTGAAGTATTAGGAAAACTGGTTCATTTTTCAATTTTGAATGATTAGGGTAATCTATCTTTGTTTCCGGAGAATGAAGTGGTTTCATTATTTTTCCTTTCTTTTCAAAAATTATTTCGGGCTGACTTGTGCAATTAACTGGTTGTACATCGGAACATTTCATAGCAGTTTTTTTTATTAATTCTCCTAATGCTTCTGGAATTTCCATGTAGTATTTAGGAATGTTATGGTAAGTCTCAATAAATCGAAGAGTTTTCATTGTAGTCGCTGCTTTATGTTGTGAATAGATTCTGTCTGTTACTTCTTTGGGATAGTTGAGGACGTAAGTCCAACAGCTACCACAGCCGTTGTCATCTGACGCTCGCACTTCGTGTCGAATTGGGGTTTCCTGAAAAGCAGGAGGAACAAACGGTTTCGCTGAAAGTATCTCTTCATGGGTTTCATGACTGTAAGGTGCTGTAAATGGCGCCTCGAATGGCATCTCCTCTTGGTTTTGTGACATCACGTTTTTCTTACTTCCACACGTAGGACATACACCTGGACAGCCATCGAAAGCAAGAACATTCTGCTGCGTCGACGCCTGACTCGCGGAGTTCGGTCGCACAGACTGTAAGTACTGTAGGTCCGCCCTCTGAAAGTCCGGAGGACTGGGAGGGAATCCATCATTGTACAGCTGAAACCTTTCGTGTTTCGACATCCAAGGTTGATCCCAAGGTTTCTTGTCCTGATCTTTAGGTTTCATGGTTTTCCCTATACAACAAGGCAATAGTTGGCCAAATATACTTCTAGATCTAATTGCGGCCTTTTTTGCCACTCTGTTATCCGATGACTGAACACTAAATGTTTGAAACATTTTTTCGGGTAGAGCTAAATACACTATATTATTTGCTTTTAAAGATCTGATGTTTTGTGAAGTATTTCGTTTTCGGCGGTACTGGCTTTCATTGCATTTACCTCTGGAGTGGTAAATATGTCTGCCTAAACATGTATCTTCCTTCACGATACTATGTTTAAGGTGTTCTCTTTGTTGGTTCTTTTTTGCAAACTTTTTAATGATTGAAGATTTTATTATTCCATTCTGAGGCATATTGTCGAAAAACATTGTTTGTTTTCTTTCACATCGTGGCGATTTCAACCGATCATTTAATTTTGAGCTTAGAGCATCCGGCATTTTGATTACCTCGTTGTTTTTATTAATTTCGGATTTTTCAACAATTTGTGCTTTATTTAATGTTATAATAGAAGGAATTATATTGGTACTCGAACCGATAACTGGTGTGGTGGTATTATTATTGTCCGCAGTTACATTAATATTATCTGTGCCGTTATTTACATCGCAGTCCTTAAAAATATACTCTGAAGTAGTAAGGCAGGCAGTATTCACATAATTAATGTATGTAGTTCCATTAGAATCATTCTGCGGACTTGCTGACGGCTGCGTCGATCCGGGGGTAACACTGTAATCCAATACTGGCGCGCCCAACATTTTAGTTTTATTTGTGCCTTTTAGATTCGTAATCTGCAAGACTCCAAACATTTTAAGTGTAGGAATTTGTGTAGTTGCATTGATCAATGATGTCATTACATTCAAAGTACCTAGTGTCGTTACATTCGCTGCTGGAGTGGTTATTATACCAGTTACTGCAAGGTTTGAGGCATTCGCTGCTGGAGTGGTTATTATACCAGTTACTGCAAGGTTTGAGGCATTCGCTGCTGGAGTGGTTATTATACCAGTTACTGCAAGGTTTGAGGCATTCGATTTTGTAATATCCGAAATATTTGTATTTGTAGTCAAAGTTGAGGAAGAATTTTTTGTTTTGGTTGTTGTTATCGGTAATGTAACCTTTCTTCTAGTGATTGGCTCTTCGGAACAGCACAACAGAAGCTTCTTCCGGCTTCTTCTCATCGGTTTATAACCGGGACTCAAGAAAGAGGTCAAGTTGTAAAATGGGGCATCTTGATACTTTCTTATACAGTTGCTATTACTATTAGTGATATTTTCTTTTTTACATTTTTGACCACCTTTAATGAAGAAGAAATCTATATGAGCACTTCTTTTATTATTTTTATTTTCTTGGTAAATGTTATTTTTAAGAACCGCAGTTTGTTTCATGAAATGTTCATTTTCAAGTGTTTTTTCTTGTTTTGTTTCTCCTGGATATATTCTGGAGTTACCGTTTTTATTCAGTATTGAGGGAGTTCTTAATTTTCTGAACCACCGAAATAACTTTTTATTTGATTTCTCGGTTGAAGTTTTTATTTCTATTTCATGATGTGTTATATTACCTAATGATTGGTTATTCAAATTTGTTTGGTCTCCTACTGTAAACTGCTTTGCTTTGGAAGGACCCGAAGAAGCACGTCGATGGCGAAGAGTCCTCGAACTCGCAACAGGCTTGACAGTAGTGTTTACTTGGATTATTCTGCTGTTAGTGTTCGTAGCTATATTTTTCGGTTGCTCGATTACTTTACCAATTGTGGCGAAATTTATTGTATTTGTGCCTGTGGCTTTTATTGTTGTGTTCACTGTTCCGTTGGAGAAATTTAATAATAATAATTGAATTCCAATAGTCGGATGTGCAAATTGCGCATTGAGAGGAGTTGTGTTATTATTGGGGTGGGACGTTGATGTTGCTTTGATTTTATGGGTAATTGTTGTGTCCAGACTCCCTCTTAAGAGCTTTTTCTGCGTTGTAGTTGGAATAAGTGATGAGGTTGTTGTAAGAGAAGCGTTGTTCTTTTGGAGCGATGCTGCAACTAAGTTGGTGGTTTGAAGAGATGCTGTATTCGTCTGTAGCAATGCTGAAGACGAGTTGTTCACGTCTAGTGAATATGTAACATTTGGAAGTGGTGATGTAGTGAGATTCGTTTTAATTGTGCCAGTAGTGTTTGAACTGGGATACGTTGACGTTGATGATTCCGATTTGCAGGAATACGAATTGAGAAAACATTCCCAAGGCAATCTTGAAGTACTCTCAGTGCCGAGGTTATACATACTGTTGAGCTCCTGAGGGCAGCAGGTTATCTGCCATGGCCTGACGGGTGTTGTAGAGCTTGTCGGCGTCGTACCAAATGGGCCGAAATTCGCGAAAACGCGTGGGATAAAGTTATTAGAACCTCTTTGCCAATTTAAGAAGTTCCTTGTGGGTTGCACATTATAACTGCCCGGAGAGCCGAATTCTCGTTCGCTGAGTTCATCAAAATTCTCTTTTGAAAGCGGCGATAAGTTATTTTCGGGCAAATTACAGCCAAATTTACCTCGAAGATTGTAATTATCTGTTAGAATCTCAGTTGCTCCTGTAGTATTTGTGTTGGAAGCTATTAACATTTTACGCATTGAATCATTTAATCCGATATTTCTTCGATTTTTTGTTTCTACTGGAACGTTTATGCAGCTTGCAGCCCTGATTACTTCATCTGCTTGTTTGTTACTTTCAGAATCGCCAGCGCTTTCTAGAAGAAAAGTTTTGATTGTGGGAGTATTTCTCGGGTTTCCCCATTCATTCAATCTTGAGACTTCTTTGTTTTTCATACTCGCGCCTACACTACGTTTGTTCCATTCAAATTCCTTGGGTGTGTTGTCGAGGTGTATCAGATTATTTTTGGAATTCTTTTTTTCTAGGTGTGACAATTCGCATAAAGTGCCTGTTAGTAAGGAATCCGTGCAGGTATGTCTTAATGGGTAACCTTCAGTGGTTGTACTTATTTTGGAATTAAAGATCCTGCAACAAAAAAGACAATCGGATATATAATTTATAATAGTATAATTCATTAAACAAATTATATTTTTTTTATTTGATCCGCTGAAAATAGTTAACCAAAGAAATTATTATTGTAATTCATTAAAGGCTATCACGCCTTAGATTGTCGTATGTTGTAGTGCAATGGAGGAACAGTAGATACAAAGCACTAACAGATAGTGGGGCGCTCTTAGGAGGATGCTCAAAGCTACGATTTGGTTTTTCACCCATGGCAGTGATATCGTGCAGTCAACCATGGGGTTCAGAGGTATGATCTGATTTTCATACCAGGAGATCATGCATTACCGATATGAGCGAATATCTTGGGGTCATATGTTCTCTTTTGCAATTAGTTTTGTAATTGGAGGTATCAATGGGTTTACGTATCCTTGGCGCAATGTTTGACTCCTCCAACCATTGCTCATGTGTTTGGAAGTATGATTGAGTTTTTCATACACATGAGTGATATATGCTCTCCAATCATGAACCATAAGTCCGAACATGTGATTAGGTTGTTCTTATCTCGGAGTCATAAGGTCTCTTCCAACCACTGCCTTTCTGTTCAAACCATTGTCGTCGAGATCATGATTCAAGTTTTAACACTTAGATGTGAGATGTTTCTCCAAATGTTGCTATTGTGTTGAGAGATATGATTTACTTTCTGATGAGTGATTTGTTTCCACCGCAAATCAGCATGGTGTTCGGAGATATGATTGAGTTGTTGGTCCTTTGAGGTTGGTCATATGTGGTCTCCAAACATTGCTGTTGTTTTTGGAGAGTTGATTCGTGTTTTCACACCTAGGAGTGATATGTTTCCTCCAAGCATTCTCGTTATGTTTGAAGATATTATACGTTTTTTTCGAACCAAAGCCTATGTTTCCTTTAACCATAGGAAATATGATTTGGTGTTTCATCTCTAGAATCGAGATATTCTCTCTAGAATTTCCTCTTGTTTTGAGGGACGTGTTGTGGCTTTCCATTGCCGGACATTTTCTTAAACAAGATGTCCTCAATTTGCTCTTACAGGTTGCTCTCTTCAAAAACTGTCCTAAATATTCAGGTATTTCTACGTAATATTTTGGTTTCCCTTTTATCTTCTCTAGAATCCTCAAGGTCACAGTGGATGTACGGTCGTCTACCTTTACATTGCAATATTTTCGCTTGATTTTGGGGAAAAGCCTGACATTATTCATGTTATCTTTATTAGTGTCGGTATAATTGGTTTGTATCGGGTTCGTCTTACTTTGTGGGATTTCGCTGTTCATGGGACTAGGCTCGATATTAGGAAGATTGAAATAATGTAAGACAATCTTATTGCCACTCATTGGAAGAAATGTTATTTGATTTTTTATTTCTTGTATAGACACTTTATTAGGAACAGGTGTAGTTGTTTCGGTATGTGAAAATGCCGACGCAATGAATTCAAGGTCATCGAATTTTGATACTTCTGAATTCGGAAGTTTATGCTCTAATTTGTTTTGTCCCTTTTGCCATGAAGGCTTTTTGAATTTTTTTGATTTATTTAAGTTCGAAAATATCTGGTAAAGATGTCTTTCTCGCTTTATTCGTGATGGGAAGGCAGTAATCAAGTTGGCCTTGTAAATATATTCATTGGCTGGATGTTGTATTTCAAGGGAATGTATTTTAGATTGTGGAGAACTGGAAAAGGACGCATTTTCTTTTAGAGAATGAATATCATATGATAAAATCGATGTTTGTGCTGCATATTTCGAAGGTGCTCCTATGGTAACCTCTTCACGTTTTGAGGTAGTAAGCTTGTTGGCGTATTTCGGTTGTTGACAATTCTGAGAATGTCTAAGATCATACAATGGTCTTTGGGAATTATTGGGCTCTGTAAATATTTTGATGTCTGCGATACTGCTTTGTAAGTTGCTGGATTTGGAAAGACGATTCTCGACAACGAATTCTGGATTAGTTTCATCGTCAATGAGTTTTATATTTTTTAGATTCAGTCCCGAGTAATCAATGAAAACAATTTCTGGATTTCCCATCTCTTTATCTCCAAAAAATCGAACATTTTCATGACCACTTTTTCTCATTTCATTTCCTTCCTTCCTTTTACGAGTAGTCTGTATTTTTCTCTTCTTTGTTTTCGCTTTCTTTGTCACCAAAAACGTTTCTGTGGCCCTTATAGGTGTCGTTGAATGGTTGAGGCAAGTTTTTGGCTCTTTTGAGCAGCAGAGCCAAGGCCTTTGAGAGCACCTGTTCCCCTTTTTGCTGCTTATGCAGCATCTTCCTTCCCAAGGTCGTGTTGGGGATATTATTACCCTTGTCGTCATGAGCCAGAAAGGCTCCAATCCGAGAGGGTAAAAACTCAAATGTGGGCTCTTTTTTAGACATTTGTGATTTAATTCTTCATTTAATCCTTTAATTTTATAATATTCATTATTAGAGTTTCCTGTTTGAAATGTATTATTTGCAGAATTTTTGTCATAAAGAAGTTTCTCAGGAATTTCGGCAATTTCCTGAGATCCTCTTCGGGGCATTATTTTGAATTTGTTTCCCCCAATTCTGCGATTAAAGTAGCTCTTCCTTATTGAACAACAGACATTGTGACTTCTTGGTATACTATGTTCTTCAGAACTCATCAAATCCATTGATTTCGAGCTACCAATGCCCTCTAAACCAGTTCCTACTGAAGTTTCGAATGTGCCCCCAGCAATATTTCTGAATTTAAAGCTGTGCTGATTCCCGCGGTTTTCCTTCGACGACATAAGAGGATATCCGTGAATGTTGTCATCTCTAAGGCATTGGGCGGGTCTGTGAATGGAACACAAATCACCAATTAATAAATCAATATTTTATTTTGTCATTATCATAACACAGTGAGAAAGTAAGAAGCAAAAATTATTAATAATGTTTTAAATAAACATGGATATTACATGTTTTGAACCAGCTAGATAGATAGATATGGAGTTTGACGCTCTACTACAAGGTTATTTGTGCCTTCCAGTACATCGGTTAGAAAAGGCTTGGGTTCTATAAAAATTTTTGATTTATTTAATTAGATTTTGAGACGCCTGTGAGTTTGAGGGATAGGTGTAGTTCTAGCTGTGTTTAATGACGGTATGTTTTTTATACTATTGTATATGGCTACTCTATTACTAATACTATACTATTGCATAAAATAATTGGTTATAGATTATTATAATTATTGTCTTAAAATCAAATATGGCAATTATACCTTAAACTAAGACTAATTATAAACTTTAAATTGATGTAGTTATCATCTTGAACTAAGATAATTATAATAAAGTAAGACTAATTACAATCTTCTCTTAAACGTTTTTGGACCAGTTACATTGGTATTATTCGTTGGAAACCAAATACAAAATGATTGTCGTAGCTGGGGTTGTACTCGTAGTATGTCCAAGTAGTACCAACTATTGCATCAAAGCATCGTCGCACAGTGATCCAAAATGCAATATTAGTGCAAAAAAAAAAAAAAAATTATAACTTGTCAGATCAACGTAATACATTAGATACGTCATAAAACTACTTTATAAACTAAGGATTAACTCATTCCCATAAACATTGTTTACATTAGATAAAACAAAAGGATGACAGTCATGTTATCATCAGTGAAGTATGTTGGCGGCTGTGAGCATCTAGGTTCTAGATGCTCACTGCTGTGTGTCAGAGACTCTATACACACCAGGGGTTAACAATCCCTAAAGCCTAATTCACACACAAGTGGCGAGTGAACTGGCGTGGTTCGGGCGTAGAACGGGCGTGGAGCGGGCGTAGAACGGGCGTGGAGCGGGCTTGGATCGGGCGTGGATCGGGCGTAGAACGGGCGTGGATCGGGCGTAGAACGGGCGTGGAGCGGGCGTAGAACGGGCGTGGAGCGGGCTTGGATCGGGCGTAGAACGGGCGTGGATCGGGCGTAGAACGGGCGTGGATCGGGCGTAGAACGGGCGTGGAGCGGGCGTAGAACGGGCGTGGAACGGGCGTAGAACGGGCGTGGAGCGGGCTTGGATCGGGCGTAGAACGGGCGTGGATCGGGCGTAGAACGGGCGTGGATCGGGCGTAGAACGGGCGTGGAGCGGGCGTAGAACGGGCGTGGAGCGGGCTTGGATCGGGCGTAGAACGGGCGTGGATCGGGCGAAGAACGGGCGTGGATCGGGCGTAGAACGGGCGTGGAGCGGGCTTAGAACGGGCGTGGAGCGAGCGTAGAACGGGCGTAGAACGGGCGTGGAGCGAGCGTAGAACGGGCGTGGAGCGAGCGTAGAACGGGCGTAGAACGGGCGTGGAGCGAGCGTAGAACGGGCGTGGAGCGAGCGTAAAACGGGCGTGGAGCGAGCGTAGAACGGGCGTGGAGCGAGCGTAGAACGGGCGTGGAGCGAGCGTAGAACGGGCTTGGAGCGGGCGTAGAACGGGCGTGGAGCGAGCGTGGATCGGGCGTAGAACGGGCGTGGATCGGGCGTAGAACGGGCGTGGATCGGGCGTTGAACGGGCGTGGAGCGGGCGTAGAACGGGCGTGGAGCGAGCGTAGAACGGGCTTGGAGCGGGCGTAGAACGGGCGAAGAACGAGCGTGGAGCGTTGCATTCACACATGTATGACAGCTAAGTGGTCCAGTTCACAACATGTTGGCGAGGACATCGCTTTCTTCCTTAGAGGATGGCAATGATCATGATTTGTTGGATATTATTAATCTTGTGAATATACAAAACTCTGAAATGATCTATGGCTCTGGATGCATCCTATGTGGTTGCATAAATAGAAAACTGGCGGTACGTCCAACGTAACGTAGGAGCTAAACTTGTGCCCTGATCGTTTTCAAAATTATTACAGGATGTCTCGCGAATGCTTTTACCAAATTCTAGCTTTAGTTAAGGATGACCTTTAAAAGAAACATACGTACTCGAGGCAACATTTTGTGTTTCAACAAACTCTACAGCACCTAAATTTTAGGTGGTATCAATGCAAATTTTTTAAATGAAAGCTAGTAAAGTTTTGAACAACTTTGTCTAGTCAGATGTTTGTTTTTCGTTTCCCTAGTTTATTAAATTATGTGTAAAGAAGTTACATTCAAAAAGGTTTTCAATTGAACATAAAATAACATTTCATTTTTCATCCAACTTAATATCAACCCTGATTTCGTTTAAATTAAACATTCAACTCATGATTAGACTTGGAAAAACTCAGACTTACTAATTTATCTTATTTCAACAATGAGATTAATTGAAATAATATTTAGTATAGATAATAATTGTAGTGAATTAAATAAGATGCTGAAAAATTACCAATGCTCTTAATTTTTATATAAACTACTTTATAAATTATTCTTTAAACAAATTTTGTGCTTATACAAGGATCGGAAGAGCTTAAAAGTTTATTTAAAACGTCTTTGTTCGTGGCAATTCTGTTATGTTGCCCAGTGTTAAATTTTCTTTAATAACATTTTTAAAATATTTTTTTCTAATACTTCCTTAACTATAAACGTCACCAAAATGTTTATATATATGCATATATATATATATATATATATATATATATATATATATATCTACCTGTGTCTATATATATACATACACCTACGCCACATAAATCCCCTCCCCCCCCCCCCCAAAAAAAAATATATATACGAACGTATGTATATTTTTTTATACAAGAAACGCGCCAATAAATGAGATGACGTGGAATGACTGGTTTGCAAGAGGCAGCCCACTTCCATAAGCCACGAGTTGCTTGGAAGTGGGGTGGCGAGGGCGCCAGTTCCACCCTACCACCACGCCACTTCAGTGTGGATTGGACTATTGGATTACATAGAGGTGGCAATACCACCACCACGCCCTAACCATGCCACTTCAGTGTGGATTGGGCCATTGGATTACATAGAGGTGGCAAAAACCACCACCACGGCCTAACCACGCCACTTCAGTGTGGATTGGACCATTGGATTACATTGAGGTGACCTGAGAGGATTGTCTGTATGGGAAGGATAGGCCTTCAGGATTAGGATGATAAAATAATTTGGAGTGGAACATGTTGATACGGGTATTAGCAAGGTCAAGGACAAATGGGTTAAGACAGTTTTGTTGGATACATAGAAAGGTGAGCTGACAATTTTGCGGAGAACTTTGGACTGGAATGCCTGTATTCTGTTGATGTTGGATGTTTTTGCAGATCCCCAGAGTTCAAGTCCGTATGTCCATATGGGTCGAATGATTGTTTTGTATATCTAAGTTTGATCTGTATCGATAATTTAGATGAAGGCCCAGGGAGTCGTCTAAGTAGTCCGTATCTTTTGTTCAGTTCTTGTATTTTCAGCCTCGTGTGAGGGTTCCATGTCAGTAGGCTATCCAGGTATAATCCTGGATATCGAACCTTGTTGGATACTGGAAGTGGAGTATTTTTGAGGTAGACAGCAGGGCAAGGTCTCCGGTTGAGAGTGAATGTTACCTGTTTGCAGCTTTCTGGATTGACTTTTATTCTCCACTTTTCGCTCCAATGTTCTATTGCGGTGGGATGTTCCTGCAAGTGTTGGGATGCTTCCGAAGGTTCAGGAGAGATTGATAGGATGGCGGTATCGTCTGCGTAGGTGGTCAGTAGGGTTTGGGGGTGTGTGGGGATATCCGCAGTGTAAAGAAGGAAAAGAAGAGGACCGATAATACTTCCTTGGGGGACTGCAGCATTTATAAAGCAGGTAGGGGAAAAAGCTGTTCCTTGTTGGACTTGAAGTAATCTGTTTGGAAGGTAGGAAATAGATGTTTGGAAGTATTGGCTTAACTTGTACAGTAATCTCGGGTGCCAAACACGATCGTAGGCACTCGTGCAAAAACTCTTACGTTCAAGCGAGAAGGATATTGCGTCTACGACACGTAGATGGTTGGGAATTTTCTTCCAGGATTCTTTGATAGGGAGAAATTTTTTTGTAAAGTAATCATTCTTCAACTGACCCTTTTCTAAATATTCTTATCTTCGTGGACGGCGGAAGGTCAACAAATAAAATCTTCAACACTCAGTATCACCAACTTTATTTCATCCCTACATGTTTCACACCTTTATTGGTGCCTCTTCAGAGGAAAAAAATACAAAAATAAAACTTACAGCCTACACCTGAGGAGGATAACCTTCCACCAGTACGGCCACGTCTAGAATGCTAGACGTCTAGAATGCTAGGTGCATCATTCTAGACGTGGCCGTACTGGTGGAAGGTTATCCTCCTCAGGTGTAGGCTGTAAGTTTTATTTTTGTATTTTTTTCCCCTGAAGAGGCACCAATAAAGGTGTGAAACATGTAGGGATGAAATAAAGTTGGTGATACTGAGTGTTGAAGATTTTATTTGTTGACCTTCCGCCGTCCACGAAGATAAGAATATTTTGTAAAGTAGTTTTTCAAATATTTTGGACATTAATGGGAGAAGGCTGATTGGTCAATAGGAAGAAGGGCAATCGGGAGGTTTAAAGGGTTGGGGAATAACGATAATGATTGAGTGTTTCCAAGGATTCGGGAAGTGGGTTGTTCTTAGGATTGCGTTATACTGGTATGTAAGGAATATAATGGCCTTCTGGGGGAGGTTTTTGAGAATTGTGGGGGTGATAAGGTCATAAACGGGAGATTTTCTAGGGAGGTGTTTGATGATGAATTTCACTTCGGACAGATGGAAAGCTTTGGGAGGGAAGGACAAACGTAAAGGAGAATTCAAGTAATCTTCGATATTTTTGTCTTGGGAGGGGCTAGTTTGAGGATTAGGGGAAAATACTGCGGTTAGGTGTGTGGAGAGGAGGAGCGTCTTTTCTTCATTACTTCTGGCCCAGGTCCCATCGCTGCGTTTGAGAGGGGAAGGAATTGGATGAAACTTTAGGATTTTGCGAGTGACTGCCCATAAAGAACAATCTTCTGTAGAGAGGAATGAAAGGTATTCGTTAAAGGATTCTGAACGGAATTGGGATAGGGAAGATTTCAGCTGTCGTGTCAGTCTTTTGTATGCGTTTCTGTGGGAGGGATAGCGGGATCTTTGCCATAGAGCTCTGGCCCATCACTAGGATGCAAGAAGCTCTTGTATGTGGGCTGGGAGTTTCATTCTGGGTGGAGGAGGAAAACCTGCCCTAGGTTGGCATGAGTGAAGTACGCTATCCTGAATGTCTTTATTAAACTTCTCTGTGGCTTTATCTAGGTCTCTAGAGGTTTTTAAAGAAACGGTTTGGTCTATGCAGCCCTCTAGGTTGAGCTGGAATGTTTGCCAGTTGATAGGACTGAATGTCGCAACATTTTCAAAATCATGGGCTGAAGTAGACTCGATGAAGGACATGTTTTCCTCGCTAACCTCAATTGATGACATCGTCAGTAGCTTATAATGATTAAAAAAAAAAAAAAAAAAAAATAGTCGTCCCTGGTGAGCTACAACTCCGGCATATACAGCTCGTAGAGTTGGACGCTGCCACTGTAGTCCAGTAATTTTAGACATTTTAAACCCCAATCTGCCGAAAAATCTTTAGTGAGCTGGATTTTTGTGTACATCTTCATTACGGTGTTGTAATGAAGATGTGAAAAATCAACACCGATATCGTTCCGGCTAAAAAAGTTATAAAGGTCAAAAGGTCACGAAAAACAGTTTTTGGTAAATATGTCGCGACCTATTCCTCGGAGGTCCATAGCGATGATTATAAAAATTTTTCCTAGTAAAATTATCTACAAAAAATGTCTCTTGCATTTTTCTGTATGTATGTATATGTAGACTTACCGTATGACATGACCCAATTACTTACTGACAGCAGTCCACACATACCAGCAATCCTTACACATCTCAAAACTATTAATATGTATGGAAAAATTTAACACTTTCAACCCCCCCCCCATTTTTTTTTTTTTTAAACATCCTATGTCAATATTATATTCCAACAATTGCAATGCAAACATAAGGAAGGTATTGCGTCACTTGGTAATAACGAATAACATGTAATGAATGAATTTGTAACTATGTCTAATTGTGTAATCCGATTTATAACTGATTGAGCAACCAAATAATATAAAGTAAATAAATAATACCATTTGTTTTTAGATATTTATATATGTATTGTTTGTTTTTAGATGTATATATGTATACCATTTGTTTTTAGATGTATATATTGTAACTGATGTATATATGCAATAACTGTTTGGAGCGAAACGCCTTAGATGCGCATGGATGCTCATACATAAATATTAAAAAAAAAAATAAAAAAGAATTCTGTAAAATGAACAGAGTTCGGAGAAGGGCGCTGAGAAAGCGAATATATGATGACAATGCACTCGTTTGCTCACCACCTACGAGGTAGAATGAAAGGCGCTTTTTTTTTTTTTTTTTTTTTTTTTTTTTTTTTTTTTTTTTTTTTTTTTTTTTTTTTTTTTTTTTTTTTTTTTTTACATGGTTTCCCTCGTAGGCATAATCCATGATATTCAATAAAAGAATAAATAATTTTTTATTGGAATTCTGTGAAATACTAATAAACTAAACTTTAGAAAAATATATGTTAAAATTGAAATAAATAAATAATTTCTACTTTTTGAATTGATATTACGGATTGAATGAGATGACTGTGAATATTGAATGAGATGACTGTGAATATTGAATGTGTATTAGCCTTACAGCAAATTTAATGTTGATTTCAATAATGTAATGAATAGTTGAAAAAAAAGTGTTGTGTACAAGCAGAGAAAATGGGAGTCGTACTAAAAAAAACACGGGGTTTTCTAATGATCCTTTAGACCGGCATACATATGGAAAGGAGGGAGATAGAAATATGTATGTCTGTTCGTTCTTTCGCCGGCTGAAAAATAGTGCCATTTTAATCCAATTTGGCACAAATGTTTTCGTCTAATTTGAAAGGTTAAAATACTTGCATGTACTCTTTTAGCAATTTCCTCCTTAGGAAAGTAGCCATTGAGGTTGTACCCATGACGGCATTTTTGAAAAAATGTCTTCAAATCTTTATCAATACCGAAAATGACCCACAAATGATATATATATATATATATATATATATATATATATATATATATATATATATATATATATAAATCAGTCCCGTAACAGGCCACGAGGGCCCAGAAGGGAAGATACTATAGAGGTATCTGATTCATGACCATACGGCACACAAGGGAGGTAGTGTGGTCAGCATTACGGTCCGGCTGCCTGATTTTCCCCTTGGCTGCTTCGACTTACTGCTATAGTCATTAGCACCCAAGGTACCCATTTTAAATCAATTAAAGGCTGGGTTGGCCTAGGGGCGGTCAGGGAGGCCGAATTCAACCCATGAGCGAAGACACTAGAAGAAAAAATCTTTAGAGGTTGCTCGGGATTTGAACTCAGGTCCTCCAACTTATATATATGTTTAACCGAGCAACCCAATGTAATTGGGCAGCCCATTATATTTGTTTCTAATAAAGTTTCTCTCTCTCGTCGTTCGGATGATAATTTTTGGATGGATTTTTCTCCAGCGGTGGTACTCCTCCTCACTTCTTCCTGGAATATTTCGATGGGTTCATCTCCATCTTCGACAGCCAGGTAAATGTTGTTTCTTCCTCGGTGGTTGCTGAGGGAATGACATTTTTCTCGATCTGGGCGCCCTTTCTCCTCTCTAGCCCCTGTATCGGCGGACCAATGGTGTTAGTTGGGATACTGTCCGTTAGTAGCGCTGATGGTATTGCCTCTTTATATATATATATATATATATATATATATATATATATATATATATAAGTTCACAGTTTTTGGAATTTCGAAACTAATCTCTCGGGGTCTTAACTGCTTTAAATAAAGTTTCTTTTTAGGTTATAGTCGGCTCTCTAACCTTCTCCAGTACTTCTCCAGCTACCTCTTAACCTCATTAGCGTTTATTCTCTCTATGTAGGAAGGGAGAACCATGGTAAAACATGCCCCCTATTAAGAAAATGTACTAAATAGAGTAATAATACCCAGCAGTTAATCATAAAAGTGATTTTTGGTAGCTCTTTTTTGTAAGATGATCACTATAGACCTTAGGCGGGGAGTGCATAAGCCTTAGCATTCACGGCCGCCGGGCCTCCTCCACCGAATGTAAAATTCATAACCTTTTAGTTATTTAAATTTTAACGTCTGTTATTATTATCTAAGAATTTTAGGACGGGTTTCCTCCCAAGATAGGGCAGATGCCTTTTCTTTTTTCTAAAGAAAAGCCACCACCCCATAGTGGGAATAGAATCCACGATCCGTGGCACGGAGTGTTAAGTGATCACGCCTTGACACTCACGGGCCTATTAGATCACAACCTTTGAGATCGAACATATGCTGCGTAATCAAAGCATGTATGATATAACGTTTTGGGTTAGGAGCAGCACGGAGTAAATAGAGCCAACTGAAGGTATAAGATGCTAACGAAATAACGCAGTTTTTGGAGTCGACAATACCTATTGGTTAAAAAAGAGCCGATCCAGGTCTTACATGAAATGATACAAGAGGTATTGTGCAAAATGTACTCACAGGAAAAGGAGGTATGTTAGGAATAATTCCATGCAAGGCTGTCAAAGGAAGTAGATTCACATATTTTCTCGGATTTTTCCGGATAAAATCTTGACGATGGGATAACCTACAGCTCCACTTGTCCATGAATTCCGTCAGCTGATCGAAATCCCTTATCTCTTACTGAAAATTCATTTTATGTTTGCTCGAACTAGAAATCTGCATAGGCAAACTACAATACAACGAAATTGAATCACATGTATAATACGATAACAGAAAAATAAATGTTCTTTAAATGATTTAATGTATTTTGTTGTATTTTTAATGGCCTCCAAGACTTGACAGGTGTTTCATTTTTACTTAAATTACGCTTTTATTTATTTAAATTTTAACGTTCATTATAATTAACTACGAATTTTAGGACGGGTTATCCATAGGTCACCACCCTTTTCTAGCCAGGGTAGGGCTGATGCCTTTTCTTTTTTCACCACCCCATAGATCGAATCGAACCCACGACCCTTGGCACTCAGTGTTAAGTACTCACGCCTTTACGCACACAGCCACGCATTCATGTAATAATAATAATTACGCTTTTATATATAATAATTTTCGGTACTTGTTCATTAATGGGGCCCACTATGTTTTCTAGTCCAAACATGGTACATTCGTCAACTCAGTTCTTTATCAGATAATCTACATTTTACCGTATTCCTAGGTATTTTTTTTTAATATTCACTAAGCCTTGGGTGTCAGAACGGAAAAGGCTTTAAACGCGTGTCCTCTCTCGTTCCATTAGGAGGAAACGACGATATGGCATCGGCATTATGAAGCAATGCGGAAGTACCAATTAGAAAGTTCTACATTTTAGAACCCATATCTTAATAACAATTAGAAAGTTCTACATTTTAGAACCCATATCTTAATAACAATTAGAAAGTTCTACATTTTAGAACCCATATCTTAATAACAATTAGAAAGTTCTACATTTTAGAACCCATATCTTAATAACAATTAGAAAGTTCTACATTTTAGAACCCATATCTTAATAACAATTAGAAAGTTCTACATTTTAGAACCCATATCTTAATAACAATTACAAAGTTCTACATTTTAGAACCCATATCTTAATAACTGACACGAGCAGTGTAAGGGGTTTCTAATATTTTCTTAAATATCTCGAAAACGGTTGGAAAATCATAGGATGTGGAGTGCACCCAGATGCAGAAAAACCTTGTTTACTCGGATCAACTGGGACCAGGGCCGATCCGTGTTAACGAAAATCCGGGTTATCCAAGGAATAACGAAAAAAAAAAAATACCACCAAATAAATCACCGAAATATTTTTAATGTGGTCCAGAAAGTATTATCGACACACTTTCACCCAAAAACACATACTTTATTAGCCTATGTACAGTGGAACATGGATAATTCGAAATCGTGGTTAATTCGAATATTTCTCTCGGTCCCTAGAATTTAGGGCATAAACAATGCAAAAAAATCGTGAATAAATTTTTGGATAATTCGAATTTTTTACGAGTCTTTACTTCCAATGGGAAGTGTTCGATCTTAAATCTTGTGTAAGTATTCTCCCCTCGGGTAAGAAGGATAGTATGATACGGATGTAGGGGTTCCGGGACAAGAAGCGCGGCGGTCTCATATGTAGTCAATTTCTTGGACTCTAGGAGTTCTGCAAAGTGGTGGGTCGCGCTTACTCCCTTCCAGGGGTTGTAGTTACATACAACTATAGATGTGGGGTGGAAAATTTTCCGTTTTGGAAAATTTTCCAGAAAATTATCAGCTATGTTTTTCCGAAAAATTTTCCATTTACAAAAGGCAATTTTTTGATAAATTTGTTCTAGGACATAAATGAGCTAACCATATTCTGTTATATTAGCTAATTTCTGAACCATTTAAACAAAAACTACAGTTTATAATGCAACTTTTTAATCCACATGAATAAAATTAAATGTGATTATGTTTTACCTAACAATTGTCATATTGCTTATGAAATAACTCATAAAAAGGCAATTCACCCTATTTCCTAATAAAAGAGCACTCACAGAAAATAAATCACTCATTTCTCTTAATATTTGATAAACGAGGTTGTAGCGGAAACCAGAAAAAAGCTCCACCACTACGTACTAGCTGCAACACTTTTAAGAAAATTCGCCCCATGTAAACAACACTAGATTGGAATTTTAAAATAAAAATAAATAAATAAAAATCATACTGCTCTTTGTCAGGAATTATGGTTAACCAGAAAAAAAAAAAAAAAAACAATTGTGTAGACTTCTACATTTTGTAGAAGTCCATGAAAGACAACAAAATTATAGGTAAATGCAAATATTGTGATGGAAATAAATTGAAAGATTAACACAAGGCAAAGCTCCTATCAGTTTCAAAAATCTTCATTTCATGACAATGTCATCCTTTCAAATTCTGCTTCTTCTTCTGTGCAGAGAGAGAAAAAAGTTATTTTTGAGAAAAAAAAGAAGTTTAGTTGCTCAACTAAATTGGGTTTCTTTCCACACAAAGTACTTATCAACCAGTAGGCATAGGAACTAAAGTTAAATATATATATATATATATATATATATATATATATATATATATATATATATATATATATAAATGCAAATCGATCAAACAACAAACTAATTAAAGAAAATCTTCATTTTCAACAAAGTTTAGCGCGATTCCTCCCTTACTCCATTGAGAGGAAACCCGCTTATGGAGGTTGACCACAAGACGCAATCCAGAAGTGCTGACTATAAAATGTCTCATTTCAGCACCCCTTTATATATATATGGTAGAAACATCTTTTTTCTAATTTAAAAGCTCAAGTTCGTTAACCGTTAGAATCCGTCACCAACACATGCGTTTTGGAGCGAAATTCTCATGGAAAATAGGCGTATGTGTATATACGTGTGCTAGTTTAATTTAGAATTGGCATTATTATAAATTTTGTTATGTAGTATAGTTTTAGTATTAATATTGCTTACATTAGCATTATTTTCAGTACAAATAGTTGTATTAGTTATGTTTAGTTTTTATTAGTTACTTAGTTTGTATTAGTTAGTTAGTGTTTTACTAAAAAAAAAAAAAAAAAAAAAAATGATATATAAAAAATTACAAAAGAGGAAAAAAAAATATATACATAAAAAAAATATATATGTATTAAAAAATATAACAAATAAAATTATACATAAAGGAAAAAATAAACAAAAAAAAATAATAAATAAAAAATAAAAATAAATAAATAAATAAAAAAAAATAAATAAAAAATATAAAAAATAAATAAATAAAAAACTATACAAGAGGGGGAAAAATAAATATGTAAATATTAATATGGTTATGTAGTCTATTATTTGTTATGTAGTATATTATTTGTATTGATAGTGCTATAGTGTATATTAGTATTACTTTTAGTACAAATAGTTCCATTACCTAGTAAGTTAGTAGTAAGCAATGATATTGGTTAAAAAAGAAAATTGAATACAAGTTATCAAAAAAAAACCAGTTCATTGTCATGCACTGTCCTAAACACAAATTACAATCCCTTTCACGACATATACACGACTCTCTAGCACTACACTTCAGGGCGGTGAGGACCTAGATGTTTTCTGCCCTTAAACACCCAATCCATCCATCCATCTCATGGAAAAATTCATAACACGGATGTTTTACATGTTTTATGCTTGCAGGTATTCGTTTAATAGGTTCTCTAATGTAGGAAAACAAATGAAACCATTTTTAAGGCGATATCTGTAACCGTTTTTGAGAAAAGTGAGACGTAAAAATAAACTAAATAGGTTCATTAGGAGGGGGGGGGGGGGGGGTTACTTCGGACCCACAATACCAATTCGCCACTACCAGCCGTGATTTTTGTTACATTTCGACGAAACTCGGTATTCGTAGTGGTAATCTACAGGTTAAAATGAGTTGTAAAAATAAACTAAATCGGTTCATTAGGAGGGGGGGGTTTACTCCGGACCCAAATTACTAATATACTCATACCGGTCGTAATTTCTGCTGTATTGTAACGAAACGCGGTACACGTCGTGGGTAACTCATGAGAAAGAAGTGTTGTAAAAATGAGCTAAATCGGTCAATCGGAAAGCGGGGGTTTAATTTGTAATTTATTTCAATAGAATTAGCCCGCAGGACGTAGGTTCGCTAGGCCTCCGCAAGGAGCGCTTTCTACCACTAGAGGGACTGTATCCTGTTCCTGCGTCAGATCAAAAGACGAAAATATGAATGAAAATGTTTTTTGTATTTATTAAGTAGTGTAGTAGGTACAATGTGTAAACATAACTCTGGAAGCAAATTAATTACAAAATTAATAATTGAAAACTTACTCATTACAAAATTAAATGAGAACTATTCATGCTCTTATTTTATTTATATAGGATATTTTAAGCAAATTATTTTGGAAAACAGTCTACACTACCCCAATTCTGAGGAAAGTGCTTAGTTATGCAGCTCCTGCGTGACGGACTTTTAATTGTATTTAATTGCGCGAACATAGAGAATGCGGGAGAGTCATTTCCGCTTAGGATACTGTCAGTTTACAGTTGTGGTTCCTTAAACTTCCTTCTCTTGGAGATTCTATTCCTTTACTAATGACTCTAGTGATATGAACGGAACCGCCCTAAGATGACGCAGTTCCTGCGAGTTGGACTCTTTATGGTAATTCAGCTTTTTTGTTAAATGTGTCAGTGTCATTAATACAACAATTTCTTTTATGTTTTTGTAGAGAAGAGAAATATGCAGTTACATTAAAATATATTTTGTTTCCATTTCGGATAGGTATAATCATACATCAATTTAGCAAATAAAGTATTTTGTCCAATAATGTATTTTTGTATTAATTACTGAAATATTATATATGCATAAGAGTTTTTAAAGAATTATTATTTTTTAACTTTTCAGCTATATACATGATTAAAATCTTATAAATAACATTTCTATGCTTTGTTCATTATAATTTTGCTTATAATTTTAGTTGGAAGGGGGAAAAATCAAAAGGGTATCCTATCCATAATATAATATAGTTGATACAAATACTCCAGTGCTGCTTACTTGTAGTCTCTAGCAATAAAAGTTTATTTTACAGCACCGCGAACATTTAGTGGCTGGGAAAATTTTCCAGAAAATTTTCAGGAAAATTTTCCGGAAAACCCACATCTCTTCATACACCATCCTGTGTTTTTATCCAAGGATTCCCTCCCATCTTCATTTCTTCTTCAGTCATAAGTCAGTCAGCGCCTGGATCTGTTGTATTGGTAGTGCCTCCTTGAATTTCTGGTGACCAGTGCAGTTCAGTGAGTTGTTGATTTGAGATTTCGAAGCCTAGAAGTAATAAAACTTTAACGTTGTCAGAGAAAATAGCTGCAATTATTGAAGTTGAAAAAGAAAGAAAGAAAACATCTGAAATTACCAAGGAATTCCTCCTAATACTTTATCAACTTACCTGAAAAATAAAGAAAACATGCTTGCCCATGAAAATGACTTTTTTCAAATCAATAGACATTCATTTTTACTTTTTTGATCCCTATCACCAGAACCTCAATGTGGGATCGCACCAGCTGTGGCCAGATTAAGTATTAGAAGGTGGGCGGAAGCTGAGCATAGGAGGAAGTGGTGCAGCAGCTCCACCCAGAGACAGGCGAAGCTGTTCCTTTCCTTTGTGGACAAGAAGAGGACAGAGACTCTCCTTAATCTGTGCAGGTCCAAGGTAAGACTAGTTACAGATCTTCTTACAGGTCACTGTAGAATGCACCGGCACCTCTACTCCATGGGGCTGACCAGGACCTCATGGTGCAGACTATGCTTTGAAGACGACGAGACGCCGTATCACATCATATGCAGATGTCCAGCTCTTGTAGCAAAGAGATACCTGTATTTTGGTGCAGACTTCATAGATGACCCTAGAAGGCTACCTGAACTGAACCTTCGAACTCTGCTAAGGTTCATCTCGGATACGGCGCTGTTGGTATAACAGGCTGGCTAGTCGGGTGGCACAATAGGCCTTGTTGGCCTCGGTGCAGCTCCCTCTATGTGGGCACCCGTTGTTAATAATAATAATAATAATAATTACTTTTTTGATAAATTTATTTCTTATGTACGTAATCATCAATTTAGGAAATGTTTGTTATTGTTTAAATAAAATATATGTATTATTTTTAATTAAAAAATGTGAAAATATGAAATTCGATTTTTTATCCCTTTATTTTCAAAAACTTTTGTAATTAGAATTTTGGATAATTCGAACTTTTTTATCGGTCCCTAGGGGTGCACTGTACTCAATACAGCTACAAACTAGTCTGTAGTAAAAAATGCAGTGAGTTTCTGCTGTCTGAGTTTAGTGTATTGCTTACGAGCAACGATTTTCTCGCATACGCTTAAACATTTGAAGTTCATTTGGCAATGTTTCGCCTTGACTCTCGAAATACAACATCAATTTCTCAATATTTGCTACTGCTTTTGTGTGGATCATAACGGGGATAAAGATGTTTTACAAATTAGCTCCAACGCAGGTTAAAAATGTGTGTCTCGTTCAGAGATAACGCTTTTCTATTGGTCTATTCCTATAAGCAATTCTATTGGCCATTGTATTTATAGTAACCGTCTTGTTCCATTTCTATTTAGAACGCAATTCATTGGCACATTGGTGTTTTTTACGCGATTGGTGTGTCTTCGTTTGTTGTTTGTTTTCCTAGTTTGCTGTTTATTTTACCGAAACAAAGGAAGCACTTTTAAATTGCATATCGGTCCATTATCCACCGAAAAACCATCCTTGATCTATATTATTATTAACGAGTTGGATTGACTGGAGTTTCGATATAACCTTGGGCTAGCCGTAAACGCATAGCTATTTTGCCATTAACATAAGTGCTGCAAGTTTTCGCTCCCTCAAGGTTATATTAAAACTCTAGTCAGCCAAATCGTTGATAATCCCGTCGCCATATTGGCAAAAGTTGACTTGTCGCCGAGATCCAGATCTCTGACCCGGAAATGATCCAGAATCTCTGAGAGCCGGTTCTTTAACCTGCGTTGAAGCTACTACGTAAGTACCGGCACCCATTTAAAACCTTACTAAATTTCCTTCGAAAGTAATTTTTGATGGATATCTCTCAGTGGGAGAACTAAGTGATTAAACATTTTTTTTTTTGTTTTTTTTTGTAATAGACCTTTCGGAGGAGTTTTCTGTGCACAATGGCTCCTAAAATCTCACCGACCTTCAAGATTTTGTCGGAGTAGGTGTTTAATATTTTCACAAAATATCAACGATATCCATTCAAAGCTTTCCAAATAACACTAGGGCTAAGTACATATATGTATATGTATATATGTATATATGTATATATATATATATATATATATATATATATATATATATAAATATACAGTGAAACCTCTTTATAGCGGACACCATTGGGTCCGTAAAAAATGTCCGTTATTGGGAGGTGTCCTTTAATGGGAGGTTAATGAAATCCACCTTTTAAAAAGCAGTGCACAACAGTTTCTTATTTCTTTTACAGCTGTCATTACCGTACATTAGTAACATTATCGCATTATTATATTAACATTATAACATTATTAGTAACATAATCGCTTGAGTCCATTTTCGTAATGGCATCCCGAAGAAATCGTTTTCTGTAATGTGTTTTGAAATTTTTTATAATGCCGAGATCGAGGGGCTGGCAGCAGAAAGTCATATTCGATGGAAACAACTGAATTTTAACATTTATTAGATGCATCTGTGGGTGGCATGTCGCGTTGCCCATAAACATAATCACACGCCGTTTTCGATGTCGCATTCTCTGATCGTAAGTTTTTAGCCATTCACTCATTATAGGCGTTGTTATCCATGCTTTTTTGTTAGCTTGCCAAGATATTCTTGCAGTATTGACGTTAATGTTCTTAACACAACGTGGTTTTAATGATTTACCGATTATTAATGCCTCTTCAAAATCGTCTTCCATACTTACGCACAACATAACAGTGAAACCATATTTCCTTTGTTTGTCTTCTGTGCAAGTTTCTTCTTATAACGTAGAATCATTGCGCCCGAAAAAAATATAGCCGTTTCATCAAAATTAAATATATTTTTAGCCTCATAGTCATGGCAAATGTAAACATATTTGTTTTTCCAATCTAGAACTAAATCAACATTGACCGATGCACTTTCACCACATATCCATCTAAAAACTAAGCGAAGTCTGAAGTCTTGGTTTTGCCGACGTCAAACTTCGCGCCCAGGTCTCTAACACTAACCTTGAAACTATCTTACACCTTTAAAACTTCCAATTTATTTTTTGAGAGTTACACGCGTTCTTTTCGGACTTCATGACTAGATACAAACTGAATAATACCTGCTGAAAAATGGTGTAACAAAACAAGATGTGGTTCCTAGAACAGTACTCATGACATTTCCTATGAATTTTACAAGAAATGCCCGCCAGGGTATGCTATTGTTTGAGATTCTGAGAATCCAATTAAATATTTTACCCCGCTGCCCGCTATTGGGAGTTGAAATTAGCTATATGGGACGGATTTTAGGAGTCTGTTGCCCGTAAGTAGAGGGTCCGCTATTGAGAGGTACTAATGCATTGATTTAAAGGGGTTTTCGCTGGGACCATGGATATTCTGTCCGTTAATAGAGGTGTCCGCTAGTTGGAGGTGTCCGTTACAGGAGGTTTCACTGTATATATATATATATATATATATATATTTGTCTTTTCACTCCCCAGCGATACTCCTGTCATGCGTACAACTTAAATAGCTACATTTCTAAAAGCTATTATGTTTTAGATTAAATCTTTAAATTAAAGAAAGGACGAAGCAATTAAGCGATACAATTTCTTGAAAAATAATTTCAACTTCATATTTCTTGAATAATCTTGACTAAAAAGTTAAATTGGAAATCCCCCGGTTGGCCCCTTGAATTTTAATACATTGATCCTGGGCGACGACCACGCTCCTGGAAGGACACTGATGAATTAGGAAGCCAACAAGCCTCATAAACAACAGACCAGGGGTGGGGGTGAGTGGGAGGAGTGGGGGTAGGAAAGCTTGTATTTTTTTATAAAGATAGATTGACCATCGAGCTAATTATACGCAATCGATAGGTTGGTTTGATTAATTGTTATTTTAAACCACAAAAAGTCCGACTCGCAGGAACTGCGTCATCTTAGCGCGGTTCCGTGCATCTCGAAGAAATGGAATAGATTAGGCATCACAAATAACTGGAAACTGACAGCAGCCAACATACATAGAAGCGGATAATTCTTAATCCTTATTCTTGAGGAAGGTTGAATAAGTCAATACAATTATGCATTGAAAACGTACTTACTCTTCGACTACTGCTCAGAAGGCTCTATTCCAAACAACCAGAAATTCGTTGTCATTTTAAGTAACTTGTTTTACTAGCAAATTCATTTTACCGTTAAATTTAACTGTAAATATGTGCTTCATGGCGAATAAAATTCCATTCTCTCGTGGGGTAAATCTTTGCTATAAAATAAGAAATAAGTTCAGTTGTAGCAGTATGAGGAAGGTTATATAGATAGGAGAATTCTAAACAAACGTATGTATATGCCATGATTAGCCACAGACACTCCAATTACCAATACCTTTCATATTTTCTTGCTTAATTTTACTAGAATATTAATATATATTTATATATAGTAGGGTTCTAGAACTGAGCGAGACGTCGTTCTTTCTTCGTGGGGTTCGTTCTTTGGCTTCTTTGAGCGATATTCTAGTCCTCCCAAGTATTCCTAAACTAGTAGATGGAAGTATCCTTTATTTACCTCATCAAGAATAATTTCATCACTTAACCAGGATGAGTAATACTGCTGCAGCCTCGCCCGAGATCTATGAACCGTTTTCAATTTCCCTAAATAATTTTTATAGAAATCTCATTACTTCTTTTTATTTAGTTCATTCTCTAAAATACCATATTTTAGTAAAAGGCCTCAAATGATTTTGACCCATGGATTATTTCTCTTTATTCAGCCATGTTATGATCTTAAATTAAAGAAAAATATATTTCAGTCAAAGCCTCGAGTTTATAAAGTTGTAACATAATACAATCTTAAGTGATTTTTTTTTAAATATGTTATAATTTTTACTTCCCAAAAAACTCTGGGTTTATCGTTAACTCGAAGGTAAATCCGAATTCTTGAATTCCAAGATTTAAGTGAATAATGTGAAAGTCTGAAAGATTTCTAAGGTAAAATGATGGAAGTGAGATTTATTATTTTAATAAATCCCTAGGATATTTCCTCTAAAGGGCCCTGGGAGGTTTATTTCTTGGTATATTGGCCTGGAATAGGAAAAGCCGCGGTATAATAGGAATACAGACTTAGACATATATAATGCACTTCTTCGTTTAGCCAACTTATCAAATTTTATAAATCTATTTCCTCTCCTTGTTCTAAGAACCCATATCTATTCTGAATCCCTTCATTATAACTGGAATTATTGAAAGGGCAAAGCTTCAACAAAATACAGTCAAACGGGCCTCTTCGTGGAGAATGCTAGATTCTCATGTTAGATATTGGGGTTTCGAGAACTGTCTCAGGGAAGTCGACGCACAGTGTCACGAGTAGATGGGGTAAAAAATTAAAAATCGTATTTTTGTCTGGACAAGGTTTATTCGTTTTTTTCTGTTATTAAAAAAACACAAACATGGGAGAAAAAAGAAGTTTCGACTTAAAAACATAATTAGTGTGGTATAAACTTACTAAAAATGTATGTGGAAACAGACATACTATGTTTACGAACTCATAAAAAATATATACAGAACGTTTACGAATGAAAAAAACTTATTCTTCCTCAGCATCACTAAATTGTAAACAAATACTATCATTTTTATTTACAACTAGCTGTTACCCAGTGTGCCATGCTACACCTACTTTCTGTCTATGACTCTCCCCGTGTCAAGAGCTACTTGATACCTAGTTGTCTATATCCAGTTACGAAAATCGGTCAAACGATGTGAATTTGTTTTAGTTCATAATGATATGGGCAGAGGCCAGCACAACAGCACTTCATCTAACAGCCGACAGAGGCCAGTAGTAGTCGATTCAAAATGGCCGTCACAATCTGAATGGTTCAGTGTAGCCAATTTTTCTTGAACATCACTTTTGACCTTTTGACCAAATTTTGAAATTTGACTATTTTGACCTAGCCTAGGAGATTTCTCGTATCAAGACCTACCTGTGTGCCAAGTTCGGTCAATATCGGTCAAACGGTGTGGATTTGTATAAGGAACAAGCAAACAAATAAACAGACAGACACGTGATTTTTATATATATAGATTATGTAACGTATGATAAAACGTTTTCTTGAATTTTTTGTTTTCGGTTTTGGAGCTAACCTTTCTTAAAGTTGACAGATATGGATCTGATGTAAGAAAGAGCATTTTCAATTAATCCATATTTTTATCAAAACAAGAACGGTTCCTCGTATTGTGTTCTCTGAGATACCTTATGTCTTTGTGTCAAACTCCAATGCTTCTTCTGATAATTGCCTAATTGATGTAATGAAAAATGAAATAATATCAGGTCCATGTAAAATCAGTTTATATAAAAAGACTGGCTTATAATACTATGAATAATGCTTCAGATATAGATATTAACCAACTAAGTCTCACCAATTAATTCAGTTAATTTGGGCATATTAATTGATTTACCACTAGCAACCATTTTCAAAATGGTGTCCAAATTGATTTACCACTAGCAACCATTTTCAAAATGGTGTCCAAATTGATTTACCACTAGCAACCATTTTCAAAATGGTGTCCAAATTGATTTACCACTAGCAACCATTTTCAAAATGGTGTCCAAATTGATTTACCACTAGCAACCATTTTCAAAATGGTGTCCAAATTGATTTACCACTAGCAACCAGTTTCAAAATGGTGTCCAAATTGATTATTAATGTTATCTCCAGTCCAGAAGCACTACTTTATTTTCAAATACGAACAAATCTGCAGGCGGTATTACCGTCATTAGAGGAACGAAAAGGTTTTGGGATATCGATTAATAAGCCTATTTTCTCCTTGTAAAGTCCTCATAAGTAAGATTAGCGGCCAACTCTATTTCGTCGGGAGATTTGGTCGTAACTATGTCCGCGACTTGTCGTAGAGTATGATGCTTCTACATACTTGCGGTCTTCCACGTGAAGTACCTACTTGATTATTATCTCATTTATATATTTCAAAAAACGTCGTTGGGAAGATTAATGTTTTTACCTAACCAATCTTCGTATTTTGTTTATAATTTTTCTAAAAACCTGCAACAGTGATCCCGCTTTTGTTGAATATCCAGGCAAAACAATCTACACATTTTCTTATATTATCGTTAACTTTGTCCGAACATAAAGATAAATTATATTCTTGCAGGATTCTATCAAACGAAGCATCGTATCTGGTGTTTGGTTCATTACTGCGGCAGACTTCATACAGTTGTGCTTTGGTTATGAAAACTCAAACCGCAATATCACTGTAAGAAGCAGCCGAAAGCAGGTAAACTAGGTATCAAAATAATCGTGAAGCAATGTACTATTTATGGTCAAAGTATTAAAAAACCGTTATTTTACGTTTTTTGTAAAATCAATTCCAAAGTTGAAAAAAATTAATTTCTCCTATGATTAAAGCACTAGAACTTGCCCATTTTTAGACTTTTGGCCAAGATTAGTCAATCAACGAGTCACTTAGGACTGACACTTGAACAAGTGAAAAGAAGAATGAAAATGTTCAAGTAATAACATTGGAACGGCCAAAGTAAATGTTAACTAACCGAACAAGTTTTAATAATTGTATTTGTATCAACAATTCAAATTAATCTCTAGCTTTTAGCTTTTGATTTTATGTTCTAATTTTGATGTTTTCTTTCTGTTCTAAGATTCTAAATTTAATATTAACCTCCAAAAATTTTGTTTTCAAAGTTCATTTTTCTTATTTTTGAACATTGCTTGTGACACTGTGCTATGGGCTATGGGCTCGTTGAAAAAATGACCAGCTACGCCACACAGTGGTGCCAAACGCCCGATTTAGGGGGAAAAACTGTAGGTACTTGAATCTTTATGATTTCGGTATCATTTTGAAGTATGTTTTTGTGCTGTGTCTATTGGGACCACGACCAATTCATGGGGTCTCCCCATGGTCTTGTGGCTACGCTTTAGATTCATATGCGGGAGATGGTGGGTTCGATCCCCACCGCCGAAACAGTGGGGCAAACGACATTTCGTGTTACAAAAAAGGCTACAGACTTTGAAATCTTAACCGCTTTCAATGCACTTTTTTTTTCTTTTTTTTTTTTTTTTTAAATGAAACGTAATAAAATTTACAACAACTTTGTCTGGCCAGATTTTTCTTTTTTGTTTCCTTTGTTTATTAAATTATGTGTAAACAATTCACAAAATTGAACATAAAATAATATTTTATTTTTTATCTAACTTAATATCAGCACTGATATCGTTGAAATTAGACGTTCAAATCCTGACCAGACTGGAAAAAAATCACACTCACATCTTCAAAACGTAAATTTATCTTAATTCAACCATGAGATTAGTTGAAATAATATTATTTTTGAATGATTTAAAAATAGATTTTGATTTTTTCCAAGTCTAATCAGGATTTAAATGTTTAATTTCAACGATATCAGCGCTGATATTAAGTTAGATGAGAAATAAAATATTTTTTTATGTTAAATTGTAAAAGTTAATTTAAAGTAATAAGTTAGTAAAAAAGAAAATTCTGGCCAGACAAAGTTGTTGCAAATTTTATTAGCTTTCATTTAAAAAAAGTGCATTGAAATCGGTTAAGATTTAGAGGCTGTAGCCTTTTTTGAAACACGAAACGCCCTATTGTGAGACGGCAGGAATTTTCTCATCTCACGGCTCGTTGGGAAAATTCCTCGCTGCACACTGGATGTCGGTGCTAATGGCTTACATTAGATTAAAAAATTGAACACTTTCGGTTTTGAATAAAGGGCGATAACCTGTAGACAGTCCGGCGATAATCTACATGCAGATGCCCCGTAAAACAAAAACATAAATAAAATATGAAAGTATAAGCTGTCAGGGTTCAGTCGTGTTATCTTAATGAAACTACTACTTTTAATAGGAAAATGTGTTTTATGTTTTGCCGATGTTTCGGCTTGAAATTCAAACATTCATTAGTGGCACTAATTTAGTGCTGTAAAACTACTAGGTCAGAGCTAATACTAATTTATACACAGAAGAAATTACAAAAAAAAAGAAAAAGAAAAACATTATACATGGATGAGGATGAATGAGACATTTGGTAAGTGTGTGATATAGCTAGAGCTTAAATTAGAGACAGATTAACACAGATATAAAACTAAGAAGTAAAATAGAAACAGATTTAAAATTAATAAGGTCAAGATACCCATGAGAACTATGCCTCACGGATGTACAATGATTTCTGAATGTGGTGGATAAATATTTTCTAGACGGTTAAATATAGATTTGACACCGTCTGGCGGCGTCCTACCCCCTCAACCTGGCACCCCCTCACTCCGGCTCTCAGGTATGTATTCTCCACCAGTGAGCTCCCCGTAGTGTTTCTGGTATGTATTCTACACCGATGAGTCTGCCGTAGTGTTTTTGGTATGTATACTCCACCGGCGTTCTCCCCGTAGTGTTTCTGGTATGTATTCTCCACCAGTGAGCTCCCCGTAGTGTTTCTGGTATGTATTCTCCACCAGTGAGCTCCCCGTAGTGTTTCTGGTATGTATTCTCCACCAGTGAGCTCCCCGTAGTGTTTCTGGTATGTATTCTCCACCAGTGAGCTCCCCGTAGTGTTTCTGGTATGTATTCTCCACCGATGAGCTCCCCGTAGTGTTTCTGGTATGTATTCTCCACCGATGAGCTTCCCGTAGTGTTTCTGGTATGTATTCTCCACCAGTGAGCTCCCCGTAGTGTTTCTGGTATGTATTCTCCACCAGTGAGCTCCCCGTAGTGTTTCTGGTATGTATTCTCCACCAGTGAGCTCCCCGTAGTGTTTCTGGTATGTATTCTCCACCGATGAGCTCCCCGTAGTGTTTCTGGTATGTATTCTCCACCAGTGAGCTCCCCGTAGTGTTTCTGGTATGTATTCTCCACCGATGAGCTCGCCGTACTGTTTCTGGTATGTATCCTCGCCATAGCCTGCCATAGTCGTTTGGGCATATTTTCTCAATTAATGAGCATGTCAAAGTGTTTATTTCTGGTCTGTTTTCCTGACCAATGAGCTTTCCATAGTGCTTCTGTTTTGTTTTCTCAGCCGATGAACATATATGCTATAGCGGTTATGGCATACTTTAACATTTAATGAGACTTTCATAGGGTTTACAGTAGGTTTTATTGGTCGATGAGCATGCCACAGTTTTCTGGCATGTTTTCCAGTTCGACGAATATTTACGTTCATTGTCATATCTAAGTTTCATGATCGTATAAATACACCAGTATCGTCGTTTTCATACCGCGAGGAAGTACCTCTGAGAGCATCAGTGAAGATGGAATCGTCAAAGCCTGACATGAAAGGCGTGACCGACTGCCCAATCCCAGCAATTGAAGGAAGGAATTCAGTTGAGAGCTAACAGAAAGAAAGGCATTCTTCAGCTAGTCGGCACATCGGCCATGAGCCCCACAAGCATTCCAGGCATATTGGCCTATCGGGCCCTGGATTCCAGCAATAAGGGATTTCTGCTCGAGGATTTCTCTTCCTTGGAAATTAAACCAATCTACCGAACTGGAGCTGGAGTCGCCCAGCCATTGGAACCACTACTGATAGGCTTGTCCACACTTGCATACAAATTGCAACAGATTCTATATCTAGTTTATATAAAGACAATTGAATGAAAGATTTGTGACTTTAGATATGTACCTGGGACGAGGTTAGCTCAGTGGTAGAGCAATGGACTAATAAGTTGGAGGTCCTGAGTTCAAATCCCGAGGAACTGCGGCATCTTTTCGCGGTTCCGTTTTTATCGCCCGTGTCTATTCGAAAGCTTGAAATAGAAACAGTCATAATTTTGGTTAGACCATTCATGAAATAAATTTACGGCCCCAAATAGGTCACAGTTGACAAAGGAAAATATGCGAAGTTCCCAAAACTTTTTATGTCTCTTAATAAAATATTTTATTCTAATCCTTCCTTAACTCCGAACGTAAACAAAATTTAAACATCTTTGTTCATATGAATTTTAAACATGCAGAAAATATTTTAACTGAATCCCATGATTCTAGTACCCAAACCAAAAACTTGACTCAACACCTATTTTTCCAATTTTCCCGAAAACTGTTAAAGCTTTCGCCTTAAAAACATTTGGAGGAGCTACAACGCGAAAAGAAATATATATATATATATATATATATATATATATATATATATATATATATATCATGGTTTCATTCGTTTTCCTAGGTCAAGAAGCTTATACAACACATTTCACATTCATTTTTTTTGGCGTGCACAAATACGGGACAGTAAATTTATAAATCATGTGCAGGGTGCCACAAAAATAAGGGTGCCAGATGATTCTCCAATACGGGATCAGAAAAAATAACCTCCATATTTTTCTTGAAATGTTATTCAATGTAAACTTTTTTTATTGCATATTTTGAATCTACGAGTCATGAGGAAGAAAGAAGAGAAGTCAACGGTACCATAGGTCAGAAATGACTCGATGGGCCATTCCATTAAAATGGCCGATTTTAATAATTTTTTTTACATGTTCTACTAACATTGACTTTCGCGAAAATACCTCGCTTGATTTTTTTAAAATAGCATCTTCCAGTATAAAAAAATATAAGTATATTGAACAACGGCCCTCTCAGCGGCATTCATTGAAGAACCATAACTCACCTTTTACAATTGACAGGGATGCCTTCATGAGGTTATTCTCGAAGCTTTCAACCAATCGCTGAAATTACTCATTAGGGATTTCACAGGTCATGTATGATATTCATGAACCAGCCATTCCTCGAGTCCCTCCCAGAATTTGACAGAATTATGCGAAATTCACGCCAGGTTCTTAGACGAGTGAGGAATGATTAGAAAGGAAGGTTGGGAGCTTGCCTCAGGAATGAAGGCCGAAATATGGAGATCAGGCCCAATTGCTACGGGTGCTGGAGTGATAATCTTACAACTTAATTTTTTTTTTTAAAGAAACTTCTTTTTTTGCCCACGGGCGAGGGTAATTATTCTATTGTCTAGTCTGGGAGGGACTGGAGGACTGGCTGGTTCATGAAATTCATACATGACCTGTGAAATCCCTAATGAGTAATTTCAGCGATTGGTTGAAAGCTTATGGCAAAGAGCTGTTGATAAGCTCCGAGAATAACCTCATGAAGGCATCCCTGTCAATTGTAAAAGGTGAGTTATGGTTCTTCAATGAATGCCGCTGAGAGGACCATTGTTCTATATACTTATATTTTTTTATACTGGAAGATGCTATTTAAAAAAAAAAACCAAACGACGTATTTTCGCGTAAGCCAATGTTAGTAGAGCATGTTAAAAAAAAAAAAAAAAAAAATATATCAAAATCGGCCACCATTTGTCGATTGTAATGGAAAGGCCCACGCATACGCTGTTAATGGTCATTTTGACCATAAAGAGTTATTTCTGACCTATGGTCCGTTAAACTTTTTCTTCCTCATGACTCGTAGATTCAAAATATGCAATATAAAAAATTTGACCTCGAATATTATTTCAAGGTCAATTTTGAGGGGGTTATTTTTTCCGATCTCGCATTGGAGAATCATCTGGCTACGGATGACCATTATTTTGGGGCCACCCTGTACTTGAATGGAACATCTTCAATGTCGTGTGCATGATTCAATTGGAACCGTCTTCAATTTGTAGCTAGGTTCATATCAAGACAAGAGTAAACACACACACACACACACACACACACACACACACACATATATATATATATATATATATATATATATATATATATATATATATATATATATATATTTTCTTTTGGTGGAACTCGAACCCATTATCTCCCGCATGTGAAACTAAGGCGTTAGCCACTATACCAAGCGGAGAGCCTATAATTTATTTATTTATTTTTTTTTAATATTTTTTTTACGTCGCTTCAACATCTAGGCCATTAGTGCCGACATCAAGGGTGCAGTGAGGAATTTTCGCAACGAGCCGTGGGATGAGAAAATTCCTGCCTATGGGGATCGAACCCATCATCTCCCGCTTACATATAAGCGTGCGTTTATCTCCCATATTGCAAGAGTAGACGAACTGTTAAAACTCCAGCGATAAATCAAATCGTTCTGTCGCAACGTGCAAATAATCAGTGTTTACATCTGTTGGTATATAAGTGTCGACAATACAGCTAGTAGCCAAGATATTTATCTCTGACAATTATTCTTCTCTCTATAATCTGTGTTTACATTTGACGATATAAAAGTGTCGACACTTATAGCTTTTGATAGAAATATATATCTCAGACAGAAATGGTTCATAGTTTACATTAGTCAGAATTTCTCTCTGACATAAATATCCTGCAATAACTATCAGGTGTAAACGCACCCTAAAGCGCTAGCCACTAGACCACGGGAGACCCCTATAATTTATTATTATTTAAATTTTAAAGCCCATTATTATTAACTAAGAATATTGGCGAGGGGTCATCTCCATATAGGTTACCACCCTTTTCTAGCCAGGATAGGGCTGATGCCTTTTCTTTTTTTTTCTAAAGAAAAGCCACCACCTCATAGTGGGAATCTAACCCTCGATCTTTGGCACGAAGAGCTAAGTGCTCACGCCCACGGCCTCACACTCACGGCCACCAGGCCTCCACACATATAATTTAACACGATTTCAATTAAACAACACGAAAAGTCGCTATTCGCCAAAGTAGATTCTTACTCAAAACACCTATTTATCAGCCTAACCTATCGAGTATAGAGGAATCAGTTCTATCCCGAAGGGCAATCTAAAGTTTTGAAAAATTCAAGCCTCTCCCTTCCATCCCTTATTTATGGGGCTTATTGGCTTCGTAATTCGTCAGTGTTCTTCCCGGAGCCCGAGCAGGGTCGATGTGTCGCATTAAAATTCAAGGGGCTTTTCCAGGGGAATCCCAATTTAACTTTATCGGATTATTCAATTACGGTGAAGTTAAAATTGTTTTAAGCCCTTAATTTTTTTTCTTATTTACATTTTAATAATTAACCTCGAACGATTTTAATTTGTCCAGATTAAAATTAATGCTTTACGGCAGTGGAACAGAAGTTTAATTTGCTATCTTATTATGTTTTATTTTTCTATCTTATTATGTTTTTAATTTGCTATCTTATTATGTTTTATCTTTCATCCTGTTGTTATTTTGCAATTTCGCGTGAAGCAATATTATGCATAGTGTGCATTGCATACTTATTGTCCAGAAATACGGATAGTGATATTGAAGGAAACAGCGAATTTCTTAATGCAAAGATCCAACTCGCAAAGATTAGCAAATCTCAATATTTCGCATTTAAAGTTCTTGTAATTTATTCTTATAATTGAAATTGATAAACTTACTTTCGTCTGTTTTAAATGAGTTTAGTATACTTGTTTGTCCCTAACACTACCTTCAATATCCTTCCTAATACCACCTTCAATATCCTTCCCAATACCACCTTCAATATCCTTCCTAATACCACCTTCTTTATCTTTCCTAATAGCACCTTCCATATCCTTCCTAATACCACCTTAAATATCCTTCCTAATAGCACCTTCCATATCCTACCTAATACCACCTTCAATATCCTTCCCAATACCACCTTCAATATCCTTCCTAATACCACCTTCAATGTCCTACCTAATACCACCTTCCATATCCTTCCTAATACCACCTTCTTTATCTTTCCTAATAGCACCTTCCATATCCTTCCTAATAGCACCTTCCATATACTTCCTAATACCACCTTAAATATCCTTCCTAATAGCACCTTCCATATCCTACCTAATACCACCTTCAATATCCTTCCCAATACCACCTTCAATATCCTTCCTAATACCACCTTCTTTATCTTTCCTAATAGCACCTTCCATATCCTTCCTAATAGCACCTTCCATATACTTCCTAATACCACCTTAAATATCCTTCCTAATAGCACCTTCCATATCCTTCCTAATACCACCTTAAATATCCTTCCTAATAGCACCTTCCATATCCTACCTAATACCACCTTCAATATCCTTCCTAATACCACCTTCAATATTATTGTTATGTTATTGTTGAGACTGAAAGCAAATCAGATCTTGAAAAAATAACAGCTGTTATCACAAGTAATAAAAAATCCACACTACTACCCACAACATTGAATAAATTTAACCCACGGATGATTATTAAGAATATTCCAGAGGAGATTAAAGAATCCAATCTGGTGGATACTTTAAAAGAACAGAATGAAGAATTGGGATTCAACGAGGAGAATATTAAATTAATAAGAATAACCAAAATAAGATCTGACTCTTCTAGACAGAATGCGGTGGTTGAAGTGAATCCTAAACTAAGGGAAATGCTGCTGAATAGAAGATTGAAGTTATACTATTCCATCAGCTATGCAGAAGATTACTTTGGGATCCGACGCTGCATGAAGTGCAATAAGTACAACCACTCAGAAGCTGACTGCCGAGGGAAGCTGACCTGCGCCATCTGCATGGAGGAACATCCTACCAATACCTGCACGAAGAAGGAGGAACTTGGAGCTTACAAATGCATAAATTGTTATTCTTATCAAAGAATTTCACATTATCATACATCATTCAGTAAGTTATGCCCTTCTTATAAAAATGCAATTAAAAAATTAATCCAAAACACTAATTACACATCAATATGAATAATACACACTACATAATTAAAACACTATTCCCAAGAAAAATACATTCTGAGCTTAGTTTTTTAAACATTTTATTATTCACACCAGTCAAATGCTTTCTTGTAGTATCATTACAAAATATTTTTCCTTTTAAATCAGTTTTATCGACACAAATAAACTTTTCATCTCCAAAAAATAGCCCAAATAAACAATCAAAACATTATAATGGCGTTAATGACCCCAACGGTTGACACGCCTTAAATTTAACCAAAAAAAAAAAAAAACATTATAACCTTTCTTATAGTTAATTTTAAAAGCATTAATGTAGTTGAAATAAACACACAACATTCTTGGAAAACAGCTGTTTTATTAGATGAATTCATGCAAAGAAAATCCATTGATTTGGCTATAATACAGGAACCATATGTTCATAAACAAATGCATTTCGATACAAAATATAAATATTTTATTGGAGGAAATGGAAATTCTCGCATTAAAATAATGCTATTAAATAAAAATTTAGATGCTATATTATTAAATGAATATTCAGACAATGATATAACTGTTATTCAAATAAAATATAATTCGTTTAATTGTATAATTGTTAGCGCTTATTTTGCTATAAACAGACATAGAAATAGATATTCGTAAATTAGATAAAATATTACAAGACTTCCAAACAGAAAATATCCTAATAGGAATGGACAGCAATTGTAGATCGAAATTCTATTATGACAAAATTACAAATTCAAGGGGACGGAAATTAGAAAATTACATTGTATCTAACAATTTATTTTTAGCAAATATTGACATAAACCTTCCTACTTTTGATGGTCCAAGAGGAACTAGCAATATAGATGTCACGCTAACATCACCATTTTTAGCAGATTATATTAAAAATTGGAATATTCTAACAAATGAAGTTTTCTCTGACCACCTTCTAATAACGTACACAATAGAACATCCTGTTTTTTATTCTCCTAAAGCCCCGTTTCCATTACTACAAAACTGCCCTGCGACATGTCGCCGCAACAAGTCGCAGAATGGAAACACTTTGCAACATGTCGCAGCGACAAAAAATGTCGCAGTCGACCGTGCAAGAATACATGTTGCAGAGACTCGTTCCTAAAGCTCCGTTTCCATTACTACAAATCTCCTTGCAACATGTCGCCGGCCGGCCGGTGCAACAAAACATGTCTCCGCGACTTTTTGCCTACAAGCCCAGTCAAACGGCACACAAAAAGGGGTCGAAGTGAAAAGTTTGTGTAATTGTTGTGATTGCCTTAATTCTATGTTGATGGACATTTCTCAAATCGTTTTTTTTTTATTATTGCTGTTTTTAATTATGGAAAGGTTTTCTTTGATCTTCCTTTTTAACGTGTTCCTTTCTCTATTTAAAATATCAACGTCTGTATAATTAAAATTATGTTTATTATTTATTGCGTGTTCCGTCAATGTCGTCCAGTTCTCGTTTGTGTCTATACTTCTAGCATGTTGTACAATTCGTTTTTGCAATGGTTGTTCTGATTCCTCTATGTAGCATGAGTTGCAATCGTTACAACGAATTTTGTATATATTGTTTTTTGTGGCTGTCGGTTTAACATTG
Organism: Gonocerus acuteangulatus; assembly: GCA_946811695.1. Classification (NCBI taxonomy): domain Eukaryota; kingdom Metazoa; phylum Arthropoda; class Insecta; order Hemiptera; family Coreidae; genus Gonocerus; species Gonocerus acuteangulatus. The sequence goes on from OX328123.1 coordinate 156,581,822, forward strand.
TCCTTAATTTTTTTTTTTTTTTTTTTTTTTTTTTTTTTTTTTTTTTTTTTAAGGCGCATCTACAACTTGGCCATTAGCGCCCATTGTCCTTAATATTTCTATAATTATTTTCAATTTCATTACGAAATTTCCAACCTATTTTGCCAACTTCTTTACATATTAGTTTCAATCTATTAGCGCTTAAAGGGTGGTAATGGAAAGTACTTCGTAAAATAATATTTGTTTAAAAGTAAAGTAATTTAGAGGATCGATAAATGTTTATTATTGTACAAAATTTGATTTTGGGATTTACAAAAAAATATTTTTGCATAGGAAAACCCTTTAAAAGGTGCGAACAACGGCACGAAACATGTCGGGCAAAATAGAGAAAATAAAGAAGTTGAATATATATAAATATATATATATATATATATATATATATATATATATATATATATATATATATATTATTTTTTTAATGTTTTCTGGTACTATAATATTCTATTACTAGCTGTTACCCAGTGTGCCATGCTACACCAACTTTATATTATATAGTTGTAAGGAACAAACATACAGTTGGTAGATTTTTTTCACCTTGCCTATGACACTTCCCGTATAGATGATTTTAGGTGGTACGGTAAAGAACTAAAAGTATTTAAATTATTAAAGTTCTGTACAGATCCATGGGTTAATGTTGAAGGCATAGTTTATGTTAAGCAAATGCATGAGAAAAAATGCAATTTGCAAATAAAAAAAATCAACTATGGAAAACAAATGGGAACCTGCAAGTCCACAGATCAATAACTTAATATTTAAAATTACATACCAATATATGACATTAGTCCAAATTCTGAGAATATAAGGCTATAATTTAGATAAACATACAAAGGTTATACCTGAAAAGTTTTGTTCGCAAAAGAAAAACTTTTAACAAAAAAAAAAAAATTTTGTTGGCTTGCTCCACCTAGGCAACACTGGAAAGAAAATGGCGACTGTAAAGTCAACAGATCAAAAACTTAATATTTTAAATTACTTATTAATATATATTAGTCAAAATTCAAAGAATATAAGGCTATAATTTAGGTAAACACTATTATTTTACTAAAACTAAAACGTTTTGGAAATTAGATAAACAAACATAACTTAAAAAAAAGCATAATGGTTAATGGCTTCTAGGAGCTCAGTCTTCCTCTACATTTTCATCAGAAATTAATAAAATTGATCTTATATGATATTACTTGTCCAAATCTTGAGGATATAAGGCTATAATTTAGATAAACATACAAAGGTTAAAACTGAAAGGTTTTGTTCGCAAAAGAAAAACTTTTCGCAAAAAAAGAAGAAAGTTTTTTGTAGCTTGCTAATCTCCACCTAGGCAACACTGGAAAGAAAATTACTATTTCTGAACAATAAACTCTTCTTTAATTGACAGTTTGGAACTCGTTACTTCCGAACTGTGAAGCCTAAAAGATTTTATATATATATATAAATATGATTATATAATGATGTAAAGTCATCAATGAGTTCGAGTTATTCTAATTATCAACAACATCAACAAATAAATTTGAGATATTATTCAAAATGGCTGCCAGAATATGAATGATTCTGTGTAGCCAATTTTTCTTGAACAAAACTTTTGACCTTTTGACCAAATTTCGAAATTTGACTATTTGACCTAGCCTAGGAGATTTCCTGTATCAAGAAGTACATTTGTGCCAAGTTTGGTCCAAATTGGTCAAACGGTGTGGATTTGTATAAAGAACAAACAGACAGACAAACTTTCAGGTGATTTTTATATATATAGATTACTATAGCTATAATACCATATATGTGTATGTGTATCTACATATATACGCACATACTCACTTACATACATATACATTAATATCTCATTTTATGTATATGTATGTATGTGAGTATGTGTGTGTGCGCGTGCGCGCGTATATATGTAGAGATACATATACACATGTATGGTATTATAGCTAGAGTAATAATAGTATATAATGTTATATTATTTTAAACTTCATTTCTACATACCTTAAGTTTATAAATTTGTAATTATATATTAAAAACTGTAATTAGACAGTTCCTTAAGCCTATATAGTTTCCATTCCATTAAGTTATGTTCCAATTTAAACTATTCCATGTTCCAATTTATAATATCACCGTTAGCTTTATAAATTCTGATCATTAATTACTGCCCATTTACTGTAATATTAATGCATGGTTCTATTTGTTGTTAGCACCTGATGATGGCATATTTGTGCTGAAAGGCCTATATATATATATTACATATATATATATATATATATATATATATATATATATATATATAGGCTGAAAGGATATATATATTAATTCTTCTGAATATGAGCCAATATATATTTTTTTCTTGTTCTTTTTTCTTTTATGGCAGAGGGTCGATAAAGCAGAAGACCATTCGTTTTTATTCAACTACTTTATTCTCTCTATTTTGCCCGACTTGTTTCGTGCCAATATATATATATATATATATATATATATATATATATATATATATATATATATATATATATATATTTAGATGGAACGGCATTTTTCTCCAGCAGTGGTACTCCTCCTCATTTCTTCCCGGAATATTTCGATGGATTCATCTCCATCTTCTTCAGCCAGGTACTTGTTTCTTCCTCGGTGGTAGCCAAGGGAATGACATTTTTCTCGATCTGGGCTCCTTTTCTCCCCTCTAGCCACAGTATCGGCGGACGAATGGTGTTGAAGCTCCCTGGGGTAGTTGGGATTCTGTCCGTTGGCAGCGCTGATGGTATTGCATCAGCGCTGCCAACGGACATTTTTATTGAATAAGCATTTATTTAGTTATTCATTGACTGATTTTTTTAAAAATTTAATGAATAATTAATTATTTTGCATTCTTCATTCATTATTTTTATACATTTAAAATAATATGGTTCATCTATTTATTTAAATTTTAACGTCCATTTATTGTTAACTCCAAATTTTAGGACGGGTTATTTATTGGTAACTACCCCCTTCTAGCCAGGATAGGGCTGATGCCTTAAATAATACGGTTCATGTAACAACAAACTCAGATTCTTTAAGTTCAAGAAACAATATCATTTGAATAAAGAATTTTCAGTAAAAGTAAAAAAAGTTCAATGAACTTAGTATTTTTTTCAGAAAAAGTGAAGAAAATCTCTTGTATTTAACAAAAAAATTGCAGTCAAATAAATCAATTTCATTCAAAAAATTGTTTCACTCGAATAAATAACTGTATTCAATAAAAATTTTCATCGTCATTCAATGAATAGGGACAGAATAATTAATGAAAAAGTATTCATTATTCAGAATGAAATAACAGAATTATATATTATTCATTATTCTGAATGATTTTTGCTCTGACTGCTGTCTAGTGTGTACAGAACCTAACCTAAAACGTGTCTAATCTTCACATATTATTAACATATGTTAACCTCGTTCCTCCATCAAATACTTATGCGACATGTCGCAGCGACTTTTTCCCTGCAACATGTCGCAGAGAGTGGCCCCTGCGACATGTCGCCGAGCCTTTGCAACAAAACTGTGCAACAAGTTGCGGCGACATGTCGACATGTACCTTAACAAAACATATGGTTTAAGATATATTACAAAAAATGCGAATTGGAATTATTTCGGGGAAAATTTAGAGTCAGTAATTATAAAATAATTTAAGTTATCTCTAGATAATACTACAGATATTCAACTTTCTGCAATAGCTAATAACACTGAAATAAACGATTGTCTAAATAAATTTCAAAAATGTTTGATTAAATCATGTAACAAATCATTCAAAATCAAAACTTATTTTAATAAAAATAAACAGAAACCCCATAAATATACACCCTGGTGGGATGAAAACTTATCTGAACTAAGAAAAGAAACTAATCGCCTTAGAAGGCGATATCAGCGTACTTCAAATGATTATAATTTCAAAGAAGAACGCAAAATATTATATTTCCAAAAAAGACAAATATACCTCAAAGAAATTAGAAGAAAAAAACTAAAGTCCTGGCAAGATTATTGTAATTCCATAGATTTTACAAATCCTTGGTCTTGGCCCTACAAATATTCTAAACAAAATTTACCTGAAAATCTAAATTTGAAAACTATTCTAAAAGAAGACGGAACCTACACTACTGACATTGAATCTACTTACGAATATATAATTAACAATATAGTAGGCAACGACAATCAGGAAACAGTCAATGCAAAACATAAATTATTAAGAACTTGTTCTCAAATACCGCCCAACACCTTCAATGACTTACCTTTAACAAAATTCGAACTTTCTGACATTATACATAATTTAAATAAAAAAAAAAAATCAGTAGGAATAGACGGCATATCTGTCGAAATTATCCAAACAGTTTATCAAAAATATCCTAATTTCATGCATACTATTTATTCAAAATGCTTTTCTCAAGGTGTATTTCCATATTTATGGAAGAAATCAAAACTAACTCTATTAAAGAAACCCAATAAACCACCAAATGAAATATCTTCCCTTAGACCGATAAGTTTAATTCCAATTGGAGGAAAGATCCTGGAAAAAATTATTCATCGAAGGCTCTCACATTTCCTCAACTCAAATAATATAATTGATAGCAATCAGTTTGGTTTTACTCCTCAAACAGGAACTTCTCAAGCTTTAGAGAAAATGAATACATTTATAAAACAAGCATTAAATAATAAAAATCATATCGTACTTATTTCACTAGATATACAAAAAGCATTTGACAGCGCATGGTGGCCGTCAATCCTCAACTCTTTGAAAGAATATAACTGCCCTCAAAACATTTATACACTTATTAAAAACTACTTAAACAATAGAGAGACTTACATAATCACACACAACATAATGAAAATGAAACGCCAGACAATTGGTACCCCACAAGGGTCTTCTTGTTCACCATTACTCTGGAATATTATCATGAACAGCTTACTGAAAACTAATACTCAACCAAACGTAGAACTAATTGCATTTACAGACGATATCTTAATACTAGTAAAATCCAGAATTCCAGAACAAATACAAAACAATATTAACATTATCATTAACACAGTCGAAAACTGGGCAAAACACAACAAGTTAACATTCAATAATCAAAAATCAACTTACATGATAATTACACGAAGCAGATTAGGACCGACTATCCACGTTACATTACAAGGAAACGAACTGACAAATACAAATGTAACAAAATATCTAGGAATATTAATAGACGACAAACTAACTTGGAATAAACACATAGAAAATTTACAAAACAAACTTATTAAACTAATCAACTACTTAGGACTCACAGCTCGTAACACATGGGGACTGCAATCTTCAGCATTACACATCATTTACATAGGAGCAATTGTACCATCACTTACTTACGGACTACATATTTGGCACAGAGAACTGCAAAAGAAGTACAACTTAAGCAAATTGCAAAGAGTTCAGAGATTGATTGCTTTAAGAATAATAAAAGGTTATAGGACTATTTCTTATGATGCTGCTTGCGTTTTAGCGAAAATAATGCCAATAGACATTCTAGCAAAGCAATATATTAAAGAATATAAGCTTTTGAAACTGAAAGAAGACTCAAATAATATAAAATCTGATGATTTGGAAAAAACAATACATTATATTCAATGGACACATCCCGGTAAACCACTCAAACTCAACGGATATACAAACAAACGAACAGATTACCAGATATACACAGACTGCAGTAAAGACAATGACAAGGTTGGAGCAGCTACAATCATATACAAAGACTATAAACTATTAACAACACTCAAATTTAGACTTGGACATTATTCTACAAACAACCAAGCTGAACAACTAGCTATATTAAAATCTATAGACTACATTAATAAACACATCACTACACCATCTTCTAAACAGATACATACCGACAGCATGATAACATTACAAAAACTCAAAAACACTGACATACATGAAGCACTAATAGAAAAAATACGACAACTGTTAAGAATATGCCAAAGTATGCATACAATATATTTTAAATGGATAAAGGGACATTCTGGTGACGAAGGTAACGAAATCGCCGATCGTTTCGCCAAAGTAGTGTCAAAAGATACGTCACTACCCATAGAATATAATAAACTTTCAAAAACACATTTAAAATATATATTAAAACTAGAATCAATTGCAGAATGGCAGCAACAATGGGATACCTCTAACAAAGGTCGCCATTTATACAAATTTATCCCAATCATACAAAACTTTTATAATAAAAACATACAAACAAATTTTTACACGACGCAAGTACTCACTGGACCCGGGGCGTTTCTTTCCTATTTAAATAGATTTAAAATAAAAAGAGAAAATACATGTCCCTGTGACAGACATTCAGAACAGACAGCACACCACATCATATACAATTGTACACTGTTCAATGAATACAGAAACCGAATTAAAAAGAAAATACCCAATTGGCCTATTGAAGAAAATGAATTGTTTTTTAATAATTACAAATTATTCTCAACTTTATGCAAAGAAATTATTCAACACTTGAGCGAAAAATGAAAAATTGCATTTTCATTGAAGGAAAACGGACCTTACTGAATATATAAGTTTATTTTCATACTCCTTGTTTTATACTACTTGTTTTAATTTAACGTGAATTATATATATGTAAACATTACTAAAATACTAATGTGAATAAAAATAACTAAGATAAGAGGAAAAACATACATGTGATATACTGAACCTTGTATGATACATCTAGTACAATAAACGGCCTTCTAAAAGGGGTACTTTTAGAAGGAAAAAAAAATATCCTTCCTAATACCACCTTCCATATCATTCCTAATACCACCTTCCATATCCTTCCTAATACCACCTTCCATATCCTTCCTAATACCACCTTCAATATTCTTCCTAATACCACCTTCAATATCCTTCCTAATACCACCTTCCACATCCTTCCTAATACCATCTTCCATATCCTTCCTAATACCACCTTCCATATCCTTCCTAATACCACCTTCCATATCCTTCCTAATACCACCTTCAATATTCTTCCTAATACCGCCTTCAATATCCTTCCTAATACCACCTTCCACATCCTTCCTAATACCACCTTTAATATCCTTCCTAATACCACCTTCCATATCCTTCCTAATACCACCTTCTTAAATTTTCAGGCTGAGAATGCCTTATTAACGGTTCCAAAGGAACCTTAAAATATTACAGATGTGTCGCGCTGTAAGTTTGGGCGAAGAAACTGAATTATTCATTGAAAATCAATGAATAATTGGAGGCCCGGTGGCCGTGAGGGTTAAGGCGTGAGCACTTAACACTCCGAGCCAAGGGTAGTGGGTTCGATTCCCACTAGGGATGGTGGCTTTTTTTTAGAAAAAAGAAAAGTCATCAGCCTTATCCTGGCTAGAAAAGGGTGGTAACCTATAGACAACCCGTCCTAAAATTCGTAGTTAATAATAAATAGACGTTAAAATTTAAATAAATTGAAAATCATATGTTTTGAGGTTATGTTGTTTTAATAAAACTCCTATCCGCAGGAACTGCGTCATCTTAGCGCGGTTCCCTACATCTCGAAAAATGCAATATACTAGGCATCACAGATCACAGGAAACTGACAGTAGCTAACTTACACTGAATAATACGGATAATCCTTAATCCTCATTCTTGAAGAGGGCTGAATAAGTCAATACAATTATGTACTGAAAACATACTCTCTCTTCGACTACTGCACAGAAGGCTCTATTTCGAACAAAATATTCGTTGTCATTTTAAGTTTCTTTTGTTTCACTGGCAAAGTCATTTTACTGTCATAATCAACTGTAAATAAGTGCTTCATGGCAAATAAAATTCCATTCTCACGAGGGTAAAATCCTTATATAAAATATAAGATAAATAAATATAGATAGGAGAATTCAAAACAAACTATGCATATGCCATCATGATTAGCCACTGCCATCATGATTACCACAGCCACTCGGCCACCAACTTATTACCAATACCTTTCACTGTTTCTTGGCTTATTTTACTAAAATACTAATTTCACTGATAAATGCAATTTAAAACAAAAAACAACCAATTAAAAAGTGAAATAAACAAAGACAAAAACCCGTTCAAAACAACAAAACAAACACTTTTTAAGTTTTAAGCGCTTATATCTCTGATTGACTTTGCCCCATCGAATATTGCTTCAAAACCTTTTTTGTAGAGAATTTAGTAAGTATTCGAATGGTCACCTTCCACTTTCCAAGATTTCCCAACTGTTATCGAGATATTTACGAAAAATGTATGAAGATCCGAAAACTTTTCATGTCTCCAAATATAACCATAATTTAAACATCTTAGTTGGGATTAATATCCAAGATGTAGAAAATATTTCAAATGAATCCCGCGATTCTAAGTACCCACAAAAAAATAATGACTTACGAAAACAATTGATTCCACTTTTCTCAAAAACGGTTACAGATATCGCCTTAAAAATGGTTTCATTCGTTTTCCTATGTTAAGAAGCCTATAAACGAAGTACCTGCAAGCATATGAACTCAAAAACGTAAGCGTTACGATTTTTTTTTGCGCGAATTTCGCCCCAAACGCCATTGGGCGTATTCTGCTGGTTAATGAATTTGACCTTTAAAATTAGAAGACAGATTTTTGAACCAAATTTCATTAAAATCGAACCATTTTTGAGCCGTCAGGAGCGCGAACAGACAAGCATTTTTAGTAAATAATTGTATTGGCTTATTCAGCCTTCCTCAAGAATGAGGATTACGAATTACTTGCTTCAGTGTAAGTTATTTACTGTCAGTTTCCTGTGATTTGTGATGTCTAATCTATTCCATTTCTTCGAGATGTAGGGCACCGCGCTAAAATGACGCAGTTCCTGCGAGTCGGACTTTTTGAGCTTACCAGAGAGTGAACAGACAAGCATATATATAAATATATATATATATATATATATATATATATATATATATATATATATATACAGGGTGTCCCGTAAATGTCTAGTCATATTGTTAGGTGTGATAGAGGACTCTTAGGGGAACAAAAAATGTTCTATGACGATTTCCATATTCATTGAAAACAGAACTATTTTAACACCAAACTGTTTAAGACAATAAGGAAGGCAACCATTGCTAGTCACTTCCACTTCCTCTGTTTAGTCTTGTTCCAACTACGGTCCTTGTAAGTTCTGTTAGCACTTTCCTCCGAAGGAAAGTAGCTATTGAGGTTGGACTCATGACGGAATTTTTGAAAAATTTCTTCAAATCTTTATCGATCCTACCTAGTAGACACCGAAAATGACCCCCGTTAAAATTTATATATATCTATATATATATATATATATGCATATATATATATATATATATGTGTCTGTTAACACGATAGCGGCCAGAGTTTTTGTTTTTTCGTCACGAAACTTGGTATATAGCATTCAATTAGCAAACGATTGAACGAGTTCGTTAACCACCAAAGTCGGTCCACCGGAAGGGGGGGTTTACCCCGAACCCAAAACACTTATTTGACTATGTCAGCCGTAATATTTGTTATATTTCAACGAAACTTGGTATTCGTAGTGTTAATATAGAGAGAAAAGTGAGATATAAAAATGAACTAAATTGGTTCATTAGAAGGGGGGGTTTACTCCGGACCCACAATACCAATTCGCCACTACCAGCCGTGATTTTTGGTATATTTCGATGAAACTCGGTATTCGTAGTGGTAATCCACAGGTAAATAACTGTTGTAAAAATAAACTAAATCGGTTCATTAGGAGGGGGGGTTTACTCCGGACCCACAATACCAATTCGCCACTACCAGCCGTGATTTTTGGTATATTTCGACGAAACTCGGTATTCGTAGTGGTAATCTACAGGTAAATATGTGTTGTAAAAATAAACTAAATCGGTTCATTAGAAGGGGGGTTTACTCCGGACCCAAATTCCTAATATACTCATACCGGTCGTAATTTCTGCTGTATTGTAACAAAACGCTGTATACGTCGTGGGTAACTCATGAGAAAGAAGTGTTGTAAAAATGAGCTGAATCGGTCAATCGGAAAGCGGGGGTTTAATTTGTAATATATTTGAATAGAAAAGCCGGCAGACGTAGGTTCACAAAGCCGCCGCAAGGAGCGCTAGAGTGACTGTATCCTGTTCCTGCGTTAGATCAAAATACGATAATATGAGGTTTTTTGTATTTATTACGTAGTGTAATAGGTACCATGTGTAAACATAACTCTGGAAGCAAATTATTAATTGATCAGTTACTCATTACAAATTTAAAAGAGAACTATTCATGTTTTTATTTTATTTATGTAGGATATTTTAAGCAAATTGTTCTGGAAAGCAATCTACACTACCCAAATTCTGAGGAAAGTGCTTAGTTATGCAGCTCCTGCGTGACGGACTTTTTTAAAAATTGTGTGCAAATTTTATAAATTCTTTTCACAATGGCTTTATTACCTAGTGGTATGTTCTATATAAATACACAATATATATCAAATAACAGAATGGCATACCAAAGACAAAAAAAATATTAATGAAATTATGACTAGATTATTCATATTTTGTTGACTGCTCAAGTTTGAGTAAGGTTTAAAAAAAAGTTCCACAAAGTTCCAGTTCCAAATATTATTTTTCGATAAGCCTTAAGCTTCTACTTTACTGTCTTGAGACTTTCAGCTCCCTCTTCTTCCCCCTTTTAATGCAAATTTATATTTAGTTTAGGCAGTCAGGTAGAAGCTGAAGAATCCGCGGCGACCAGTGGGCAAAAATCACCTTTTAAGTGGACGAAATTCAAAAAAATATAATACAAATTACTTACTAAATATTATCTAGTATTAGTAGGAAGAAGGTAATATGTAAATATTTACTTTCATGGATCATGAGCGGGCGCGGAAGGGAATATTAATCTGACTCTAAGAAAGGGAACATTTTCCCCAGTGTTTATTGCAGTGCTGTTCTTGTAATTACTTTTCCATTTTTTGAACAGAAACTATACGTGATTGTTTAATTTTCATGTTACCGATGTAGATGTAATAAGCCCATTAAGTGTAGTTTACCATATGATCAATTTCAAGAACTGTCATTAGAAAATGAGGCTGACGATAATGACTCTTTAGAAGGAAATGGTGAAGGATGAGCAGTATTGAATCAGACGATAATTGATGGATAATTCGTTTTTAGTGCATAATATAATTGTATATATTTGTTATTATTAAAAAAAAACAAGTCAGTACAATTACTTTTTCTTTAAGTTGTTAGTCTATTTTAGCGCGGTTCCCCCCTACCTCCGTAGGGAGAACCCGCATATGAGGTTGACCTCACGACGCAATCCGGATGTGCCGACTAGAAACTTTCTCGTTTCAGACCCCATAGATCACGAAAATATAGGTGGTACAAATTTGTATATATATATATATATATATATATATATATATATACTATATATATTTTCTAATGACAGTTCTTGAAATTGATCATATGGTAAACTACACTTAATAGGCTTATTACATCTACATCGGTAACATGAAAATTAAACAATCACGTATAGTTTCTGTTCAAAAAATGGAAAAGTAATTACAAGAACAGCACTGCAATAAACACTGGGGGAAATGTTCCCTTTCTTAGAGTCAGATTAATATTCCCTTCCGCGCCCGCTCATGATCCATGAAAGTAAATATTTACATATTACCTTCTTCCTACTAATACTAGATAATATTTAGTAAGTAATTTGCTTTATATTTTTTTGAATTTCGTCCACTTAAAAGGTGATTTTTGCCCACTGGTCGCCGCGGATTCTTCAGCTTCTACCTGACTGCCAAAACTAAATATAAATTTGCATTAAAAGGGGGAAGAAGAGGGAGCTGAAAGTCTCAAGACAGTATAGTAGAAGCTTAAGGGTTATCGAAAAATAATATTTGGAACTGGAACTTTTTTTTAAACCTTACTCAAACTTGAGCAGTCAACAAAATATGAACAATCTAGTGATAATTTCATTAATATTTTTTTTGTCTTTGGTATTCCTTTCTGTTATTTGATATATATTGTGTATTTATAAAGAACATACCACTAGGTAATAAATCCATTGTGAAAAGAATTTATAAAATTTGCACCCAATTTTTAAAACAGAACTTACAAGGACCGTAGTTGGAACAAGACTAAACAGAGGAAGTGGAAGCGACTAGCAATGGTTGCCTTCCTTATTGTCTTAAACAGTTTGGTGTTAAACTAGATAAAAAAAAAAATAGTTCTGTTTTCAATGAATAGAAGACTTTAGCACGTTTTGAAACGTAAATTGACTTTTTACGACCACATTATATTTTCTGCCGAAAAATAGAAGTTTTGTCCACTGTGCGCCGCCTCCACACAGTCCAGTCTGAAGCGTTAAGGACCTGCATGGGATGCCTCAAGTCTACACCCGTCCATAGTCTACAAATAGCAACCGGGGAGATGCCCCTGAGCCTAAGAAGGAAGTGACTAGCCCTAAAGTATACTGCAGGGTCTGGTCTGACTCCACCCATCCTGTTAGGCCTTACATAGATAATGCTTTTAGTTCACCTAATTTTATAAGCAAAACTCTAATTCTCAACCAATTTAAATCTACTAAAAATATCGTTGGATCGCTGCCTGCAGTGACAGATCGCGTCCTGTGTGCCTCAGCCTTAACTGTTCCTATTCATAGCTATCCAAACGCCACTAGAGATAAGAGACAGATCGCGTCCTGCGTGCCTCAGCCTTAACTGTTCCTATTCATAGCTATCCAAACGCCACTAGAGATAAGAGACAGATCGCGTCCTGCGTGCCTCAGCCTTAACTGTTCCTATTCATAGCTATCCAAACGCCACTAGAGATAAGAGACAGATCGCGTCCTGCGTGCCTCAGCCTTAACTGTTCCTATTCATAGCTATCCAAACGCCACTAGAGATAAGAGACAGATCGCGTCCTGTGTGCCTCAGCCTTAACTGTTCCTATTCATAGCTTTCCAAACGCCACAAGAGATAAGAGACAGATCGCGTCCTGCATGCCTCAGCCTTAACTGTTCCTACTCATAGCTATCCAAACGCCACTAGAGATAAGAGACAGATCGCGTCCTGTGTGCCCGAGCCTTAACTGTTCCTATTCATAGCTATCCAAACGCCACTAGAGATAAGTGTGGAAGCCTAATTTGTTTGTTGGAATTTCATATTGACTGGATTCGCTTCTAATTGATGAGTGGAATTTGGAAATGAAGGGTGCTAAGCGAAAACGGTCGATTAAGAGGAACGCAATACTGACGACTATGTTGAATTTATTATCGATATAACATCCTTTGAAGAAGTCATTAGTTAATATGCTGGTAGAGGCAGGACTAATCCCAACCATCGAAGATAGATTTCATCCGAGGATAAAGTGCTCGAGGCCTATTTATCAATTTCAGCTCATATCAGAGTAAGCACTTCCTTATCATTAACATTACCCGCCCGTTTCGTTCAGGGCGGGAAGTCGACTTGATCGCTTGATAAGAAATTTAGTTCATGGGCGTATATAGAAAATAATTTCGGGAGGGGCTGGGAAAATTTCGGGGGGGGGGGGGGGCTCCGACCATTTCCGGGATATGGAATACTAAAAATTTAGAACATGGAATAGTTTTAGGCAACTAAAACGCTAATACACGTTAAATAAAATATTTTTTATGAACTAAGTGATCTTATTTAATTTATTTTTAAGGGTTTTACGACAAATGTTTACGAACAAATAGAAATTTCGGGGGGGGGGATTGGTTAAACGTTGTGGATTTCTATAAGGAAGAAACTTACAGACAGTCAGCTAGTAGACGTTTTTGACCTAGCCTAAGACATTCCCCAGATCAACACCAACCTGTGTGCTAAGTTTAGTCAAAATCGGTCAAACGGTGTGTAGTTGTATAAGGAACAAACATATAGACAGAAAGCTGGTAGACTATTTTGACCTAGCCTACGAGACTTCCCGGATCACGACTTACCAGTGTTCCAAGTTTGGTCAAAATCGGTCAAACGGTGTGTAGTTGTATAAGGAACAAACATATAGACAGAAAGCTGGTAGACTATTTTGACCTAGCCTACGAGACTTCCCGGATCACGACTTACCAGTGTTCCAAGTTTGGTCAAAATCGGTCAAACGGTGTGTAGTTGTATAAGGAACAAACATATAGACAGAAAGCTGGTAGACTATTTTGACCTAGCCTACGAGACTTCCCGGATCACGACTTACCAGTGTTCCAAGTTTGGTCAAAATCGGTCAAACGGTGTGTAGTTGTATAAGGAACAAACATATAGACAGAAAGCTGGTAGACTATTTTGACCTAGCCTACGAGACTTCCCGGATCACGACTTACCAGTGTTCCAAGTTTGGTCAAAATCGGTCAAACGGTGTGGATTTGTAATAGGAACAAACAGACATGTGATTTTTATATATATAGATATTCAGTAAACAATATCAATATCACTCATATATATATTTTTCATTAAAAGAAAGAAAACTTTTCCATCGAAGAAGAGACCAAAAATTTCAAATAATCAAATAAATCAATTTTATTCTATAAAAATTGTCATTCAAATAAATTATTTTTATTCAATAAAAATTTTCATTCAATAAATGATTTTTATTCAATAAAATTTTTCATTCAAGAAAATCATTTTTAATCAATAAATGATTTTTATTCAATAAAATTTTTCATTCAATAAAATCATTTTTAATCAATAAAAATTTTCATTCAATAAATCATTGTTATTCAATAATGAATAAAAATAAAAATTTACGTTATTCATTGATTCGCTGAATAATGAATGAAAAAAGATTCATTATTCTGAATGATTTTTGCCCAACACTGCTAATAATGACCAGGCCTTCCAACAATGTTCTTCTTTTGGCTGACGAGTTCTTGCACCAGAAATGTGAGGACTAGTCCTGCACCCCAACAAATACAGATACAAAATACTGCGCGAGCCCTTGGGGGATACAGTCTCTCACTCGGCAACTTGTAGGCCTTCAGGACCACGCGCAGAGGATCTGTCTATCCTCTTTTCCTGTATCTCTACTATTTCGACAGGCGTCCATATTGTGGTGATCTCTATAGCTTCCTGTGTTCTCAAACATTCCTGTTGAAATGTCCGAGAGTGATACTCCATAACCGAGCGCCAGTAATTTTCCATTTCGTCCAAGAAATGCCGGCGCTCGAGAACATCTCCTTCCGATATTTCCTTTAACGCTCTTCTCCTGGAAGACTTCTAAAGATTTTGCACTGAATGGAAGGGATCTTGGGCCCCCAGGCTGTCCTCTACCCACTATCGAGGTATTACACCATTTGGCCCCCCAGGATGACCTCTACCCACTATCGAGGTATTACACCATTTGGCCCCCCAGGCTGTCCTCTACCCACTATCGAGGTATTACACCATTTGGCCCCCCAGGCTGTCCTCTACCCACTATCGAGGTATTACACCATTTGGACCCCCAGGCTGACCTCTACCCACTATCGAGGTATTACACCATTTGGCCCCCCAGGCTGTCCTCTACCCACTATCGAGGTATTACACCATTTGGCCCCCCAGGCTGTCCTCTACCCACTATCGAGGTATTACACCATTTGGACCCCCAGGCTGACCTCTACCCACTATCGAGGTATTACACCATTTGCCCCCCCAGGCTGTCCTCTACCCACTATCGAGGTATTACACCATTTGGCCCCCCAGGCAGTCCTCTACCCACTATCGAGGTATTACACCATTTGGCCCCCCAGGCTGTCCTCTACCCACTATCGAGGTATTACATCATTTGAAGTTGGGCATTTAAAAATGAAGTAAACTTATTGAATGACAGGCCATGCGGGAAGGACGGAAAAGCTTCGCTCACTATGCAACCTGAAAGAAACATAAACATGTTCCATTTCCTGACCAGGAGTCTGGCACTGGAGAAATTCAGGAGGAGATGGCTGGATAAGAATATGTAAGATAGTAACTTTACTGACGACAGAGGACTAGTAGAAGATGGCGGGTTACGCACGAGACGCAACTAAATACACAAAAACACTGAGGAATACAACTACTGACGTAGCAAAAGTAAGATGCACGGAGAAGCTCAATCAATTCGAGTTAATACGAACTACATATTGTTTGTATTCAATTCCTGAATCATATAAAACATTGGCGACTTCGGCATGACTGTCATCCTGGATCATTGCCTAAAGATGTTCTTTTTAATCACTTACAGAAGTTGCTTTTTACTTGTTTTACTGTTTATTTTGTTTGTATCTTATTACTTGACAATAATTACACAGCCACACCAAAAAAAAAAAAAAAAAAAAAAAAGTCCGGACCCAGAGACCAGACCATGTTTACTATATGTTTTGGGGTCGCTGAATCCGAATCCGGGGTCATAAAAAAACCTGCACCAGTAGGTGGTACTGTTGTGGAAACGAATTGGATTGAAAATGGCTTATAGCCGAAACGTTTCCACAACAAAAATGTAATATAAAATACAAAACTATTGAAGATTTAATAAGCTGTTACCAACTACCTGTATATATATATATATATATATATATATATATATATATATATATATATATATATTAATTCTAGCCCTAAATTCTTGGGACCGAGAGAAATATTCGAATTAAAGACGATTTCGAATTATCGAAGTTCGAATTATCCATGTTCCACTGTATTAATCTATGGAATGTTTTCCCAAAAAAGGTGTTATATTTTCTAAAAAAAAAAAAATTCGTTTAGAGCCTGCTGCTCATAAATATGCCCCACCCGACTAACCTATAGCATATACCTATTCTGTATAACATAGTCTCCTATTTCGTACATAGCCACCTTACATGCGCGAACGCCATGCTCAACATAGATACATTTTTTTGTGACACTTTTTTGTAACGCTTTTTATCAGTTGAGTCATCGCTAAAGAATATTTAGGCTAAAATATATATGTATGCTCTTCGAAGAAGGGTATTAATATTTTGAAATTCCTTTGCCAAATAAGTTTTGAGCACTAGATATTCTGTTGCAAATTGATTTAAATGTTAAAGTCCACTTTTAGATAACAGTGATTCTGTTTATTTTTTGGAATGAGTTTTATACAGGTTATTCAGGATTTTGGACAATGGTTATTTTTTTGAATCATTGTTATAGGCGGAAGGTCAACCTTAAAAACTTCACTAAATAGTATTAACAACTATATTTCGTCCCTACATGTTTCGCACCATTTTGGTGTCTCTTCAGGGGAACATGTTAAAATATAAAACTTACATCCTCAACCTAAGGAAGAGAACCTTCCACCAGTAGGGCCACATCTAGAGGTAGAATAAAGGATGGATATTTTAGATGTATTGTCAATATTTATAAACCGAAATTTGGCTTGCTATTGGGTAACAATATATTGGTAACGATCCGTGGAATGTTCATGAATTCCTTGTTGGACGAAATTATTAAGGAATACGATATACAAATACAGTTTCTGTACAAATATGTTGACGAAAAAAAAATGAAATAGTCTAGACTGGTCCTACTAGTGGAAGGTTCTACTCAAGTCAAGGCTGTAAGTTTTTTTATTAGTTAAATGATCCAAGAAGATGCACCGAGAAAATGCGAAACACCTAGGGAGGAAATTAAGTGATTGATGCTGTTTATTGAAGTTTTAATTCTTGACCTTCCACATATAACGATAATTCGTAAATTTGAGTAAAGGGTCAGTTTGTTATTAATAATTTTATTTGAAAGGAAAGCCACCACTACTAGTTAGTGTTGTTAAAAGCGAGCCCTGACTAAAGGCTTGAGGCCTGAACCTTGAACCTACAGCCCGAGCTCTGAGTGCTGGATGAAGGCTCGGGAGTGAGGCTTCATCCTAACCTTATCAAGCCCTGAAGGTTCGGCAAGGTTCTCCCTTGAGCCTAGAAGGCTCGGCCTTGGAAGGTAGAGCTTCGGCAAGCACGGTTATAGTCGAAGCCTTTCTATTGCTTTAATAGATTATCTCTATACAATAATTACTTACTCTTTAATTATTACATTTTATTAATTTCGATTTTTTGGTGACATATCTCACCATTTATTTAACAATAATAAATATAAATTTTTAACGGCATCTTTATTTACAAAGGGAGGTAATTTAGCTGTTATCTCTGATAATTCTTATTTTGCTTCATTTGTAATTTATTAAAATTCCACAGAGTTCAGTTTATAACGTTAATGATTACGCTAAATAAAGTGCCTCTTTTAGCTGATTTTTTTAAACTCTGTATTCTTATGGATTAAAATCTGCATGAAAAATTGTATGGACATTTATTATTTAAGGGAGATAAAAGTATGACAGCCTCATACAGTTAAGAAGTATGACAGTGTTGCCATCACCGTCTAACAGAATTTATTTTTTAGAAAAAGTTACTATTTTTAAACAATTAGTGATCCATATAATCTAGTTTATCGATGTCATGATAAATTTAAATGCTAGCGAATAATTTCATTGTGGCGGAAACAATTTTGGACGAATCTACTAAAGTATATTTCATGAAACAGCTGTTTGCCCGCCGTCCGCCATTTTGGAAATGAAAAGTAAAAAGCTTCAAAGCATGCGCCTTCTCCCGAGCCGAGCCTTCAAGGTTCGCGCCTTCTACCAAGCCGAGCCTTCAAGGCTCGCGCCTTCTATCGAGCCCTGTCCAAGCTCTGAGAGCTCGAGCTTTTAGGAGCCGCGCCTTCTAGCCTTAAAGGCGAGCTCTTTCACAACACTACTACTAGTGGTAATCGTATCCACAACCTTATGCATGGAGTACACAGGCCTTTAAAGTAACGGCTACCGCATCTCCATGCAATTAAAATTTTTTATATTGAAAAATCTTTGAAATTGTTTGATGGAATTGCATATTTCTGTTTGTTCTCTGTGCCTATAGATTCCTCGCATGGGTGATTGAATCTCGTTCTTGATTGGTATTGAATCGTTAAAAAAAAACAAACATTTTAAATCCGCAACAAAGGAAATTGGTGTAGTTTCCTCCTCCCCTCCTTTTTATTTCTTATTTTTATGTAAATTGCTTCAATTTGACAGTAACTGGTTAAACGAAACCTCAAACAATATCGAATTTCACAAAGTAATTTCTCATCACAAATAAAACTCCCACAGAAATCGTTCAACCATCATAACAAAAAAAAAATAACGAAGCAATAAAAAAGAGATAAAACGCAGCTAACTTGGTTGAAATACAGCCACTTTGTCAAACGTCACTAGAGAATGGAGACATTAATTCAGAATCAGGTCTTTTTATTGCTTGTTCTATTTGTAAAGAAGGTTCTTATTCGCCGTTTTGAAAATATTTTCAGAAGTAGACACAAAGAGTAGCAATAAAATGCATATAAATCTTCTGTAAGCTCTATTTACTTCTGGCTATTCGGCTTTTCCAATGTTTACTTCGAACTGGAGCATGGTCGCTTTTCGCTCAACCAAACAAATTCCATGTTTATTCAATAAAAATACATTTTATATTGTAGCTTCAATAGTTTTAGCACTTTCCTCCGAAGGAAAGTAGCTATTGTGGTTGCACTCATGACGGAATTTTTGAAAAATTTCTTCGAATCTTTATCGATCCTATATATTTTATATATATATATATAGTTATATATGTGTCCGTTAACACGATACCGGCCAGAGTTTTTGTTTCTTCCCAACGAAACTTGGTATGTAGTATTCCCCAATCAAACGCTTGAACGAGTTCGTTAACCAACAAAATCGGTCCATCTGCCAGGGCCATCTCCTGGGGTAAAATCGGGGTTTACTCCGGAGCCAAAGTATTTATTTGCCAATACCAGCCATATTTGTGTTGTATTTCAACGAAACTCAGTATTCGTTCTGGTCAACTAAAGAGAAAAATGTGTTGTAAAAATAAACTAAATCGGTTCGTTAGGAGGGGGGGGGGGGTTTCTCCGGACCCAAATTACTAATTTGCTCATACCAGTCGTAATTTCTGCTGTATTGTAACGAGGCGCGGTATACGTCATGGGTATCTAATAAGGAAGAAGTGTTATAAAAATTAACTAAATCGGTCTATCGGAAGGGGGGTATTTACTTTCTACTATGTTTGAATTGAATTGAAAAAGGTTTTATTTATGTTTTTATTTTATTTATCTATATAGGTTATTTTATGCAAATTATTCAGGAATGCACTCGACACTACCCAATTCTGAGGAAAGTGCTTAGTTGTGCAGCTCCTGCGTGACGGACTTTTTAAATGGAAATGGGTATCAGATATTTTATTATTCGATCATTTCGAATTGCAAGAAGTATTGTCACTGCTTTATGCCCGAGTTTATTGACGTCATAAATACATATTATCAGTATAACTCTGTTCTTCCTAAAAATTCCGCCTCGCAGGAACTGCGTCATCTTAGCGCGGTTCCTTTTATATCTCTAGTGTCCTTAGCAAAAGAGTAGAAGCAGTTATTGGTAGTTAGGTTTTGATCTTTCGTGAAAAATGTAAAATGACATTTCAATGAAAAGGTAGATTTAAGGCGCCACAACAGGAAAATGATAGTATTCTAAGCGGAAATGACCCCCCCCCCCCCACATTCTTGACGTTCTCCATGGGAAACACTATTACCAATAAGTTTCCCATTTTCATACTTTAAGTCATTAAAATAATAATTTTACTATTGCATGCAATTAGAGAAACAATAACAAATTAAAACATTAGGTAAACAGTTACAAAACCCCGTAGAAAAGCTCTAGAACGGTCACTTTCCACTTACCACGATATCCCAACCGTTTTCGAGATTTCCCAACCGTTTCCACTTACCACGATATCCCAACCGTTTTCGAGATATTTTAGAAAATATACGAAAATATCAAAACGTTTCATTCCTGTTGATGAAATATTTTATTTCTAATACTTACTTTACTCCAAATGTATCTATCTTAGATTAGATGAATATTCAACGTCTGGAACGAGTTTCAACTAAATTAATCGTTTTTGGATACCCAAACTAAAAATTAGTTTGGAAAAGTAATTGTTTTAATGTTTTTCGAAATCGGTTACAGATATCGCGGTATAAAAATGGTTTTATTCGTTTTTCTACGTTCAGAAACCTATAAAACTTATACCGGCATGCATATAAACTTGAAAATGTAAGCGTTCCGACTATTTTTTGCGCGAATTTCGCTCCAAAAGACATGTTCCGGTAGAACGAACTTAACCTTACAAATTAAACGAAAATTTTTTCAAATTTCATCAAAATCGGACCAATACCCATTTTATAATATCATCATATCATGATCTTTTCCCAAACAGAAATGTGGTTCCAGACTCTAACTTGTCCCTGAAGTTAATTACAACATTCAATTCATGTTTCCAAATGACATCGTTCGGAACAACGGAAATAGAGAAAAAGTCCGACTCGCAGGAACTGCGTCATCTTAACGATTTCCCAACCGTTATCGAGATATTTACGAAAAATGTATGAAGATCCGAAAACTTTTCATGTCTATTAATACTTCTTTTTGCATACTTCCAATATAACCAAAATTTAAACATCTTTTAGTTGGGATTAATTTCCAAGATGTCGAAAATATTTCAATTGAATCCCGCGATTCTAAGTACCCACAAAAAAATAATGACTTACAAAAACATTGATTCCACTTTTCTCAGAAACGGTTACAGATATCGCCTTAAAAATGGTTTCATACGTTTTCCTATGCTGAGGAAACCTATAAAACAACTACCTGCAAGCATATGAACTCAAAAACGTAAGCGTTACGATTTTTTTGCGTGAATTTCAACACTATCTTCTAGTGGGCGGATTCAGCTGGTTAACAAACTTGACCTTTCAATTTAGACGACAGATTTTCCTACCAAATTTCATCAAAATCAGACCATTTTTGAGCTTGCTAGAGAGCGAACAGACAAGCATATATATATATATATATATATATATATATATATATATATATATATATATATATATATATATAAATTTGAACCACCTATATTTTCGTGATCTATGGGGTCTGAAACGAGAAAGTTTCTAGTCGGCACTTCCGAATTGCGTCGTGAGGTCAACCTCATAAGCGGGTTCTCCCCATGGAGGCAGGGAGGAACCGCGCTAAAAGCATATGCGAATTCCTTAAACATTTAAAGCACGACGAACTACGAAGCACGAAGAAAAGCAGAGTTTATTTTTATACAGGATTTTTATTTATATGACTGTAGCCCAATTTAGTTATTGTTATTAGATATTTATACATATTATTGTGTTTATGGGTGTATATGTGTATGTACATTGTTGTGTGAGTGTGTATATGATTAGGTGCATGTACTAGTATACATTTTACTTATTTTTTATTATTATTATAAGCTTTGTTTCCTTATTTTATTTTATTTGTTTACATACTTATTCATTTTTCTTTATAAGTAGTAAGATTAAATAAGTAGGGTATGTATTATTTCTTTTTTTTTTCAATTTATGTCAAGATGATCATTGTAAATAGTTTAAATGTTGTATATTTTGTGATGTTTCATATTTATATCTTATTAGTATCAGACTTAAGCAAATCTGGTAGACTCCTTGCTGTAATATTGTAAAATTTTAAGAGCAATAAAATATTCATTCATATTACTTCAGACCCTGACCAAGATGTAGAAAATATATCAATTCCGAGATTCTAAGTACCCACAAAAAAAAAAAAAAAATAATGACTTACAAAAACGTTTTTTCTACTTTTCTCAAAAATGGTTCCAGATATCGCCTTAAAAATGGTTTCATTCGTTTTCTATCTTAAGAAACCTATGAAACAAGTACCTGCAACCTTATGCACTCAAAAACGTTAGCGTTACGAATTTTTTGCGCAAACTTCGCCCCAAACATTATCTTCCAGTGGTCGAATTCTGCTGGTTAACGAATTTGACCTTTCAAATTAGACGACAGATTTTTGTACCAAATTTTATCAAAATCGGACCATTTTTGAGCTTGCCAGAGAGCGAACAGACAAACATATATATATATATATATATATATATATATATATATATATATATAGGGGGAGGGGGTACCCCTGCCTCCGTAGAAGGTACATGAGACGAGAGGACTTCTTAGCAAGAAGTGTCCCTGATGAGGTGCAAAATAAAGTGGTGTGATACAAGGAAGTGCTACTTTTTCCAACCCTAAGCCTAAAAGAACAAAACGTATTAATATATATATATATATATATATATATATATATATATATATATATATATATACATATATATATATATATATACAAATTTGAACCCCCTTATATTTTTGTGATCTATGGAGGTTTCCTCCATATATTTTCGTGAAACGAGAAAGTTTCTAGTCGGCACGTCCGGATTGTTTCATGAGGTCACCCTCATAAACGGGTATCCTCCCTATGAAGGGAGGGAGGAACCGCGCCAAAACATAATGACATAATAATAGGCAAATGGTCAAAAATGTAATTCAATATTCAAAATCAAAGGCCATATTTGTCACAAAGTGGGATCATAGCTCCCAATGCCAAACGAACCACATCGATTTTTACAAATTTGGTTTACAAAACGCACTCGCCAATCGCGTGGATGCACGTTGGGGCTACATTAACCTCAATTCACGGTTTGCCAGGAGCATCGTCAGTAAGCTGGACGATCTATTGAATGAGCAAAATGAATTGTTGAAATTATTTATTAAAATTATTGTTTTTGGAAAAAATGTATTTATTATCACACATGCACAAATTACAAAGTGATAATCACGCTATTGTCATCAATCCTGATAAAGAGAGTACGTTCAATGCACCTGTTGCTGATGACGTTGCAGGAATCGTGGACCGTACAGCTACGCGAGAAATCCTGATTCCAAGAAGAATAATAATCTTGAAACCATTGCTGATACACACCATTCATACGATGCTATCCAATATCCACTAATGTTCTGGAAGGGACAAGACGGATATTGCAGAATTATTAAACAACGAGATCCCGCAACCCCCACGGGATTATTATTTCACTACCAAAATATTCACTAGGAACGATGCATATGGCAAAACTACGTTTGCCGGGCCAGATAGTATACATATATATATATATATATATATATATATATATATATATATTTTACAATAAGAAATGTCTGGATCGTCTCAGTTTTAGAGCGGTTCCTCCCTCCCTCCATAGGGAGCTTATTAGGTTAAACTCATGAAGCAATCCGGAAGTGCCGACAAGAAAGTTTCTCGTTTCAGACCCCTTATATTTTTATATAAATAAAAATTTGAACCACCTGTATTTTCGTTATCCATGGGGTCTGAAACGAGAAACTTTCTTGTCGGCACTTCCGGATTGCTTCATGAGGTCAACCTAATAAGCGGGTATCCTCCCTATGGAGGGAGGGAGGAACCGCGCTAAAACTGAGACGATCCAGACATTTCTTTTTGTAAAATATAAAGGCTTATTTATTGATTTTATTCAACGCTTCGGTGGCGACTGCATTTTCTTCAGAAGGTTTTGGTAGAGGGCGATGTAAAATTGTCTATTAGCTCATCTTATCCTTAAATGAGTGCACATCTTTATCTCACATTTTGCTATAATGTTATTATAAAATTTGGCACGGCAAGTCGTTTTGGTGTTATATATTGTTAATAACGTTTATGTTCTCTAAATGTTTGAGTATTGTGTCAATGTGGCGACTGTCATCTCCAAGGAGTTGTGTCATGTCATATGGGATATCTAGATCATGTCTTAAGTAGCAGTCAGCCAGTATATGTTTGATTGTGAGGTCTGTGTTGCATGATCGGTATGTAGGTTTGTCCGTATTGGTTATTAGGTAGTCGTGAGTAGATATTCGACTGTGGCCGATCCGTAGTCTGGATACTACTACTTCCTCACGCCGTGATCTTCTGAATGACGAACGGCTCATTAAAAAAAAAAAAATCCTAACTTTTTGTTATTTCTGATTGTACGAAGTAAGTGTTGTACTGAATAAGACTGTAAAGAATCTTCGGTAAATTTGTTACTATATGTTTTCTGGATAAGGTTTGAGAAAAGAGGAGGAAATGAAGATGAGGCCGGAAAAGCGATGACGAGGGTTGACAAGGCCATGGAGTCTGCTAGCGACAGGGCTGCAACAAGTAGTTAAGCTGTCCTAACGAGATATAGCTTCAATAGTTACAGCTGGCACTTCCAGGCGGCGCTGATAATCAACAAGGAATCTTCATCTGTCTATGGATAATAGAATATACCAAAGCTAAGAAACCTGGTTCCCAAGGATAACCATCCATATCGTCTTGGATAATTATCCCAAAATCTTCCAAAGGATAAAATTCTAAGACAACGTCACAAATTACATTCCGAAAAATAACGCCAAGGATAATCAATACAATACAGCACCAAGGATAACCATCCCAAAAATAGTGTCAAGGATAACTATACCCAAATCTTCCCAAGATTAACACCCTACAAAACTCCATGGATAAGCATCTCAAAAATAGTGTCAAGGATAACTATCCACAAATCTTTCCAAGATTAAAACCCTAAAAATCTCCAAACATTACCATCCCAAAAATAGTGTCAAGGATAACTATCCCCAAATCTTCCCAAGATTGACATCCTAAAAAGCTCCAAATATAACCATCCCAAAAATAGTGTCTAGGGTAACTATCCCCAAATCTTCCCAAGATTAATACCCTAAAAAGCTCCAAATATAACCATCCCAAAAATAGTGTCTGGGGTAACTATCCCCAAATCTTCCCAAGATTAATACCCTAAAAAGCTCCAAGGATAACCATCCCAAAAATAGTGTCTAGGGTAACTATCCCCAAATCTTCCCAAGATTAATACCCTAAAAAGCTCCAAATATAACCATCCCAAAAATAGTGTCTAGGGTAACTATCCCCGAATCTTCCCAAGATTAATACCCTAAAAAGCTCCAAGGATAACCATCCCAAAAATAGTGTCAAGGATAACTATCCCCAAATCTTCCCAAGATTAAAACCCTAAAAAGCTCCAAACATAACCATCCCAAAAATAGTGTCAAGGATATCTATCCCCAAATCTTCCCAAGATTAATACCCTAAAAAGCTCCAAGGATAACCATCCCAAAAATAGTGTCAAGGATAACTATCCCCAAATCTTCCCAAGATTAAAACCCTAAAAAGCTCCAAACATAACCATCCCAAAAATAGTGTCAAGGATATCTATCCCCAAATCTTTCCAAGATTGACATCCTAAAAATCTCCAAACATAACCATCCCAAAAATAGTGTCAAGGTTACCTATCCCCAAATATTCCCAAGATTAACACCCTAAAAAGCCCCAAACATAACCATCCCAAAAATAGCGTCAAGGATAACTATCCCGAAATCTTCCCAATATTAACACCCTAAGAAGCTCCAAACATAACCATCCCAAAAATAGCGTCAAGGATATCTATCCCCAAATCTTCCCAAGATTAACACCCTAAAAAGCTCCAAACATAACCATCTCAAAAATAGTGTCTAGGATAACTATCCCCAAATCTTCCCAAGATTGACATTCTAAAAAGCTCAAAACATAACCATCCCGAAAAATAACCAATCATAATTATCCCAAAAATAGCGCCAAGAGTAACTGTCCCAAATAGCATATACTTATATATATATATATATATATATATATATATATATATATAACCCATATATATATATATATATATATATTTGTCTGTTCGCTCTCTCACGCCTTCTTTAGATAGAGTATTTTCGTACCAAATATCATCAAAATCTGACCATTTTGGGCATTTGAGAGAGCAAACAGACAACACACACACACACATATATATATATATATATATATATATATATGTATATATATATATATGTATATATATATATATATATATATATATATATATATATACGTATACAAATTTCAACACCGTTATTTTCGTGAACTATTCTGATCCCTTGTGTCATTTGGAAAACGTAGAATAGACACACTTAATGTTTTATGGAATTTAGTGTAGTTTGCATGAAATTTAATAGGCTTTCGAATAGATTATGCGATTTCCATTCAGTTGACAATGGCTATAGATATCGCCTTGGATTCATTAGATATCCCACGTCTAACAATCACTAGTACAACCTCTACCAAGAAGGCTAGTAACGCAAACACATATTTGTTCCCGAGTTTTTCTCCTAAAAAGCCATGTTCCTCTAGTCGGCTTCAGCTGGTTAAGGAAATTAACCTTTCATGTCACACTAAGTATTTTTGTAGCAGATGTCATTAAATTCGGTACATTTTTGAGTACAGTTATGGTCCGAAACACGTTCTGCAATCCGGAAGTGCCGACTAGAATATTTCACTTTTCAGAAATGGTAGATCACGAAAATACGGTGGTTATTCATACAAATTTGAATCAAATAATTTTGTGATATATAATTTCTGAAACGTGAAATGTTCTAGTTGGTACTTCCGGGTTGAGTAATGAGGACGACCTAATGAGCGGGTTTTCTCCCTTTGGTGGAAGGGAGGAAACACATTACGTGAAAGTCACTTTACGTCGAAAACGAGATATATCAACGGAAAAGTACGCCAAGCTTTCGAAGTTACATGTTTGCTTAGTAGAGTCGTGTATATTTCTTTTTATTGGTTGTATGCAGGAAGAGTGGTAGGAGGTGATGCTAACACGCTTCCGAATAGGGTATTCCGAGATTGCCTCATGTCGTTGGAATCGTATTATGGCTGCCTGTCATCCTCAGGGAACGAGTACTAAGTATGCCGTAAGGACGCTCTGAGACGTGACCGGACTTGACTCACAGGACTTGATCGCTCAGAGAATTCCTTCCCCCTCCTTTTTCAAAGGAAAACAAATCATATCCAATGGAAATCGGCTTTATGAATATGTGTTGTCCCATAAAGTAATTCCATTAAGAAAGGGGAAAAAATGTGTTAATATGTTCGGGTCTAATCGAACCCTCAACTAATTGTGAATCGCAGAAACTGCGTCAGCTTAGCGTGGGTCCGTT
The DNA here is from genome assembly GCA_946811695.1 of Gonocerus acuteangulatus. Taxonomy (NCBI): domain Eukaryota; kingdom Metazoa; phylum Arthropoda; class Insecta; order Hemiptera; family Coreidae; genus Gonocerus; species Gonocerus acuteangulatus. The sequence goes on from OX328123.1 coordinate 156,609,826, forward strand.
CATATGTCTATAGTCCTCCCGCAAACAAAAGAACCAGAAGGGGCGTGGCCGGCGCACAGTGGGGCCAAGTGACTTTTCGTGGTTCAAAAAAGGCTTCAGCCTCCAAATCTTAACCGATTTCAATGCATATTTTACTTTTTTTTTAAAGAAAGCTAATAGAATTTAGAACAACTTTGTCAGGCCAAATTTTTGTTTTTTGTTTCCCCTGTTTATTAAATGAAGTGTAAATAATTCACGAACGTTTACAATTGAACATAAAATAATAGTTTATTATTCATCTAACTTAATATCAGCACTGATATCGTTGAAATTAAACATTCAAAACCTGATTCGACTTTGAAAAATTAGACAGACATCTTCAAATCGCCAATTTATCTTAATTTAACAATAAGATTAATTGAAATAATATGATTTTTGAATGATTTGAAAATAAATTTTGACTTTTTTCCAAGTCGAATTAGGTTTTGAGTGTTTAATTTCAACGATATCAGTGCTGATAATAAGTTAGATGGAAAATAATATATTATTTTATATTCAATTGTAAAAGTTCGTGAATTATTCAATAAACAGGGGAAACAAAACACAAAAATCTGGCCAGACAAAGTTGTTCTAAATTGTATTAGCTTTCATTTAAAAAAAAATGCATCGAAATCGGTTTGTGATTTGGAGCCTTTTTTGAAACACGAAAAGCCTTTTGGCCCCACTAAGCGGCGGGGAGCTAGGGCTGGATTCAGCGCGTGCGTACTACCTGGTTCATTTGTTTGCGGTAGGGCTATAGCACCATTAGTAAAGGAATACTCCCTCCGCATTGGCTCGGGAAAAAAACAGTGTCACAAATATATTTCTATCATGTGGAAACATGTGGGTTCCATAACAAAGCGGTATCAAAGGAAATGAGGAAGTTAATAAGCTCGCATTGTCAGTAAATGCCAATTATGGAATAGAGGATAAAATAATGTATTCCCACTGGAAACATATAATAAAATAAACACTAATCAGGCTCTTGGCCAGAAATTGGCTTGAGAAATAAGAGAAAGGGCTAAGAAAAAAAATTATTATCCAACTATAAGCAATTAAAAAATATCAAGGAATAAAAACAGACAAAAAGAACCGTTCGAATAAACGAAATCAATTACTTCAAAGTTTAAGCATTTATATCTCCGATTGACATCGCTTATTCAAAACTTTCTTCAGAACCTTTTTTGTAGACTATTTAGAAAGCTTTCAAATGGTTATCCAAATCCACTTATCAAAATTTTTCAACCGTGTTCGAGATATTAATGAAAGTATATGAAGTTCCCAAAACTTTTCATGTCTGTTACTAAAATATTTTATTCTAATCATTCGTTATCTCCAAACGTAACCAAAAGTTTAACATATTAGTTTTGATGAAATCCGAACATGCAGAACATGTTTCAACTGAATCCCATGATTTTAAGTACCAAAACCAAAAAGTCCGACTCGCAGGAACTGCATAATCTTAGCGCGGTTCCGTTCTTATCTCTTGACTCATTTAAAATTATTAAAATAGAAGCTGTTATTATTTTGGGTCCACATTTCTAGAAAGCATGAAGATTAGATAGTTAGCCGTCGAGGTGATTAGTAAAGATGGAATGGCTGGGATTCGGCTAAAGAAACCTCAATACGAATTTTGTTAAAAAATCTATATTTAGGACGTTTTGGCTACTCATTGGTAGCCTTCGTCAGCAATGAAAGTGCCGGGAGGCAGAGGAGGACCAACGTTGACAGTTCCATCTTTACTTTCAAGAAAGGTCTTATTTACGATCTTACCTGGATACCCATCCAGGGTATCCAGCCCTAGGAAGGACCCCGCTAGGCATTTGAAAAGCTATCTTGGAAATCCATATCTCTGTTTTCTTATTTTTCTTAGCCTGATTTATTATCAAATACCTTATCCAACTACAAGCAGTTAAAAAATAACAAGGAATAAAAACAGACAAAAAGAAAAGTTCGAATAAGCGAAATCAATTACTTTAAAGTTTTAAGCACTTATTTCTCCGATTGACATCGTCTAATCAAAACTTTTATTAGAACCTTTTTTTTAGAGAATTTAGTAAGCTTTCTAATGGTATTCTTCCGTTAACAATGATTCTCAAACTTTTTCGAGATATTAAGGAAAGTATACGAAGTTACCAAACTTTTTATGTCTGTTAATAAAATATTTTATTCTGACCCTTCCTTAACTCCAAACGTAACGTAAATTCAACATATTATTTTTAATGAAAGTAGAACATGCAGAAAATTTTTCAACTGAATCCCATGATTCTAAGTACCTAAACCAAAAACGGTATTCAATAACTATTTTTCCAATTTTCTCGAAAACGGTTAAAGCTATCGCCTTGAAAATGGTTTTATTCGTTTTCCTAGCCCAAGAAGCCTATAAAACGAGTACTTACAAGCTTATGAACTCAAAAACATAAGCGTTACGATTTTTTCTGCGCGAATTTCGCCCCAAACGCCATCTTTCAGTGGGCGGATTTTGCTGGTTAACGAACTTGACCTTTCAAATTGGACGATGGATTTTTGTACCAAATGTCATCAAAATCGGACCATCAGGGAAGCCAGAAATGAGCGAACAGACAAATATATATATAAATATATACACACATATATATATATATATATATATATAAATATATACACATATATATATATATATACAAATTTGAACCACCGTTATTTTCGGTCTCTAGGGGTTCTGAAACGCGAAATTTTTTGGTCGGCACTTCCGGATTGTTTCATTGTATCAACCTTATAAGCGGGGTTCCTCCCTATGGGGAGGGAGGAACCGCGCTAAAACGTTATTCAGCAACTATTTTTCCAATTTTCTCGAAAACGGTTAAAGCTATCGCCTTAAAAATGATTTCATTCGTTTTCCTAGTCCAAGAAGCCTATAAAACGAGTACTTGCATGCAAATTAAGTAAGCGGAACGATTTGTTTCGCGCGACATTCGCTCCAAAAACCATGTTCCGGTGGGCGGATTCTGCTGGTTAACGAACTTGACCTTTCAAATTAGACGAAAGATTTTTGTACCAAATTTGATCAAAATCGGACCATTATTGAGCCCGGAAAAGCGCGAACAGACCAATATATATATATATATATATATATATATATATATATATATATATATATATATATATATATATATAATAAACAAATTTGAACCACCGTTATTTTCGGTCTCTAGATGTTCTGAAACGCAAAATTTTCTAGTCGGCACTTCCGGATTGTTTCATGAGGTCAACCTTATAAGCGGGGTTCCTCCCTAAGAAGGGAGGGAGGAACCCCGCTAATAAAGACAATACCGAAACTGAGGCACACAAGTGAAGTCTTCAAGAAGAGAAGACGTGGTTCTGTGCAGACTAAGGATCGGCCACTGCCTACTCAGCCACGACTACCTTTTCCTCAACCTTTATTTATTTATTTTTTTCATTTATTTATTTATTAAAAAGGATATAACGATCTGAGAATATAACAATCTGTTTCCTCAAACAATATCCACGTTCATGCAGCTGTGATGTTGGGGAGTTTCTGTCCCACTATAAGAAAATCCCTAGGTATCGGAACTTCAATTGAAGAAATTCTTGGGGGCAAACTGCCTAAATTGACAACTGCCTAATGAATAGAGGCAAAATTTATTTATTTAAATTTACAAAAATAACCATCAAGACAGCAAATAAACAAAGGGAATCAGACAAAAAGGACGGTTCAAATAAACGAAACCAGCTACTAGACACAAAAGCTTCACATTTTTTGCAAGTTCTAGTAAGCTGTTCCTACGCAAATTATGTTAAGCCTCAAAATTGAAAAAAAAAAAAAAATGTCATCCGGTTCATTCATTTAGTGGCTAATTCTTGTTACTATTCCTTATTCTACTGATAGTATCTCTTTTCAGTAAAGAATAACTCGACGAGGCCCAAAGATCAGTTATTTCCAAAAGGAAAAACAAGTTTTCACACTTAGCCAAACGATTTTATATTTGAGAAACATTTATGTTATATTTTTGTGGTGATTACAGAATATATTTCTATTTTTTATGTTTGATTGTTACATTTTGGATAAAGATTTACAATGGTGCTGAGCACTGAAGAAGTAGGTATTTCACTGCAAGTACTTTGTAATAAACTAAAACAATTCTCTGAAAGCTTGTGACTTTTTCTTTTCATCTTGAAATTGAACGTTCACCATCCGAGCGGACTCTGCTTGACACAAAATTTTATTGTCACAAATTGTTTCAATCACCATTTGTAGAATGCAAAGCGCGAACATATGTTTTCCTTGTGATTACCAACCGGCGGCATTTTCTTCAAGTCGTTACGAGTTGCGTTATTGAGTCAACTTAAATAGCTGGATATCTTCCTTATATTGGAACAAGATAAAAGTCAAAGTTATAGGAACTGTGTCATCTTCCGTATCTTATCTATTCCGTGATTTGGAGAGTTCTGAATAGGAACTCCTTTTTGTATTTTCTTCCTATCTTCTGGGAAAACTACATTCAAAAACTCATTTTCTCCGTCAACCGGCTAAGTTGAGAAACGTCGAGCGTTGCCCTTGAAAACCTCGTGTTCCTGAAATTACAATGGGGTAGAATATAGATGTTAAAGAGATAGATTGTTGGGGAAGATTGAAGAGATATTTAGCGATCTTCATTAACAGATGCAATGATGTTTGCAAGACAACCTAAGATTTTGGTACCAGAAAGAAAGGACAGGAAAGACACAGCTTTTCGCTTTTCCGCTTAAGATAAATGACGTCCTGTATTACTCAACTTCCGCTCATATAAGACTTGCAGGAACTGCCTCAACTTAGCGATTTTCCGTTCCTTATATAATTTATAAGGTACGGAAAATTGCTAGGTTTTATATATATATATATATATATATATATATATATATATATATAAAAGTGTGTATGTGTTTGTGTGTATATATATATATATATATTTAAATTTCCCTTTGCGTGCAGGCCGCTTTTTTTATTCATAAATCACCACAAAAATGTATACCTTGTTATTTAAAATAATAAAAAACCTAAAACTTAAAATTTAAAACTTAAAAAAAAAAAAGAAAAAGAAAAAAGAAAAAAAAAAAAGAAAGACAAATACAATAAAAGACTAACCTAAAAGAAGATACGGAAAATTTGTCTTCACGGTTTTTTCTGTAATATCTGTCTAAGTAGTGTTGTCATCAAGTAAGAATGGAGTAAATGTTTCATTGATTTTTTTTCTCGTCATTTCACACGGGTAAGTATATTTGACAATGTTTTCAATTTATATATATATATATATATATATATATATATATATATATATATATATATATGTGTGTGTGTGTGTGCGTGTGTGTGTGTGTGTGTGTATATGTATATATATATATATATATATATATATATGTATATATATATATATATATATATATATATATACATTGTTACATGAGTGTGTTAAAGAAAATATAAATAAATAATTAAAAAAGAAAAAAAAAGAAAAGTCCTTTAACAAGCCTCTAGGGCTCAGAGGGGACCCCCCTGAAGACGTAACTGATTCTTGTTGTTTTGGCTGTCGAGGGAGATAGTTTGGTCAGTACTATGCTTAGGCCACCTGATTTTCTATGCCCTTGAACGGCGATACCATAGCAGAAAGTCTCTATAGCTCATCCTAGATTCGAACTCAGGTTGCAGAGAAATATTCAGGAATTCATCGAGGTTTCTACCGATGCGCCAAAATATAAGTTATAACAGGGGTAATGATTTTTTTGAGAAATTAAAAAGAAAAAAAAATCTTTTTGTGTGGAATTTTGAATTGCTACAAATCCGCAGAATGTTCTGGATGTGGGAATACATCGGTCGAGCGGTTTTGAATGATGAAGACGCTTTAAGAGGATACTGCCGCCATTAATGGATGGAGTTTCATGAATGACATGCCAACCGCAGCATTAGCGACCCCAAGCTGACGAAACATTCTCACGACTCATTCAAACAGCATTCCACACCCCCTTGCAATTACTTAACCCGAAGGATGACGAAAACAGCCGAAATTCCCCGAAGTCTTTGCACCCCCCACTACGCTCAAGCTCGCTCCCTCAGTTTATTGCCGGCCGGCGTACTTGTAACTTGTGTGGTGTGTGTGTTACTCCATGCAACTCACTGGCTTATCGTTAAGTGCGTTCAAATTTTTCTTATTGCATGGGTTAAATTTTTTTTTTTTTTATAAATAATTAACATTTCATTGAAGAGGCGACTTTATAAATGTTTTTATATAAAACAAAAATATATATTTGTCCAAGAAAACTAAAAAAATAAAACGAACTCAAAAATCTTTTTCCATTCCAGTCTACATTTCAGCGAATTTTTATTTATAAGAATTTTTTTTCGTAAGTGTTAAATAATTCAATTAAAACAAAAACTATAATTAAACAGTAAATAAAACGTAACAAAAAAAGTGAATAAAAACAATTGAATGTACACATGAATATATATTTTTATTTTTCTAAGTAAACCTAATTTAACAAGTCTATTAAATTCAATAAGTTCTTGAACTTATTCACATTCAACTACTTTTTATATATACAATATATATTATATAAAATTATATGTATATATATATATATATATATATATATATATATATATATATATATATATATATATATATATATTCCAATTTACAAAAGGGAAAAACACAAATTGGTTTTGAGGTACTAGGTTTTTAGTTATAGATTCATTTCTTTTCCATATTTTTATTGTTTAAAGAATTATTTGTTCAAAGGAATATATATATATATATATATATATATATATATATATATATATGAACGATTTAACATTGAAATATTACTCAATGATTTAGAGTGTATTTCTACACTAAATAAATTTAATGAAATGACCTAACTAAAATACATACTATGACAAAATTGGAAAGAACAGCTTTTTCTATTTTCAGAACTACTTAAACAACAGTTCAATTTAAAGTTAAAACAATTTCTTATTTTACTCTATGCATTTTTCGATTTTTTTTGTTACTAAAATTCCTGGGTCTGTATTAGATATTCACACAAGAGTTTCTGTATCTTTGCTACCTATTGCTTCTACTACCTAGGTCATTAGCACCATTATTATTTTATTCTATGCATTTTTGGTATTAAAATTCCTGGGTCTGTATTAGATATTTACACAAGAGTTTCTGTATCTTTGTTACCTATTGCTTCCACTACCTAGGTCATTAGCACCATTATTATTTTATTCTATGCATTTTTGGTATTAAAATTCCTGGGTCTGTATTAGATATTCACACAAGAGTTTCTGTATCTTTGTTACCTATTGCTTCTAATACCTAGGTCATTAGCACCATTATTATTTTATTCTATGCATTTTTGTTTCTGTATCTTTGTTACCTATTGCTGGTAGAGTTCTAATCCTGATAGACGGAAAGGAAGTTGTTTTACTTTTAGAACAAGATATGAAATATCACCCTTGTCCTGAATAGAAAATAGTTCACAAAAGAATCTGTATTATTTAAAACGGTTGCGTAAAAAATATTTTATAATTAAGTACAGGTTTTAAGTTATCCTAGTTTGTATATATATATATATATATATATATATATATATATGTTAGTATAGTATTAGTTATAAACAGTATTTAACATATTGGAAGAAAAAAAAAAAAAATCAAACCACTACACGTATCCGAAAAAACTATACTTATCCCCTAAACTCATCGACCTCTGAAAATCTAATCAAATACGTAAAAATATGTAATATTCTAAATTTGTAAGTTATGAAATATCACCTTTGTCCTGTATAGAAATTAGTTCACAAAAGAATCTGTATTATTTAAAATGGTTGCGTAAAAAAAATTTTATAATTAAGTACAGGTTTTAAGTTATCCTAGTTTGTATATATATATATATATATATATATATATATATATATATATATATATATATATATGTGTGTGTGTGTGTTTATATATATATAACATATATGGGGGCGAGGTTAGCTCAGTGGTAGAGCGCTGGACTAATAAGCTGGAGGCCTGAGTTCAAATCCCGAGCAAGCACTAAAGATTTTTTCTTCAAGTGTCTTCGTTCATCGGTTGAATTCGGCTTCCCTGGCCGTCCCTAGGCCAACCCAGCCTTTAATTAATTAATTAATAATGGGTACCTTGGTTGGTGCTAATGACTCTAGCAGTCGAAGCAGCCAAGGGGAAAATCAGGCGGCCGCAGCATAGTACTGACCACACTATCTCCCTAGTGTGCCGTATGGTCATGATACCTCTATAGTATCTGCCCCTCAGGGCCCTCGTGGCCTGTTACGGGACTGTTTTTTCTTTTTTATATATAACATATATATATATATATATATATATATATATATATATATATATATATGTTAGTATAGTATTTGTTATAAACAGTATTTAACATATTGGAAGGAAAAAAAAAAAAATCAAACCACCACACGTATCCGAAAAAACTATACTAATCCCCTAAACTCATCGACCTCTGAAAATCTAATCAAATACGTAAAAATATGTTATATTCTAAATTTATAAGTTGAAAAAAAAAATACTTTATTGATAGAAGCCAAGAAAGTACCTATCCCTTAGTAGTTTAGTGCCAAATCCCGTATCCTAATCTTAATCCTTGTCGAAACGTATTTCCTTATTATTACATTTATCATACATTATATATAAAAAAAATAATAAAATAACAATAATTATGTTTTATTATTAGCACTTTACGAAGGGATTTTGGTTGGGCTGAGGGTTAAGGACGGGAAAGTTTATATTTGGGGTGGCCAAGCTCTTTCACAGTCCGAACCAATTTTCAAAATTTCAAATTTTTCGCAAGCCGCAATTAAATACGTATGTAAGAAAGGTAAACGTATGCAAAAAAAAAGGTAAAAAGTACAAAATATGTGTATTGAATTAAACATTAAACATATTTATTTGACTTCTCTAGATAATTCTTTAGCAAGAGTGATCCAAATTGTTTCCTCTAGAGCACAATGTCAACTGTCTGTTGCAATAAGAATTTACAAATTTAAAATCGGCCTCGAGTCGACGATTACTGACATTTAAGCAGAGATGGGCATAATTTTATTTATAATTTTTTTCTGTGCATTTATTTTTATTCGAAGAAAAATTTGCGAATAAAATTTTATTTGTATTTTTATATTTAATATATGTGAATAAAAATAAATTCGTATTCACACTTATGAATACGAATTTATTTATATTCGTATTCACAAATATATGAAGTACGAATTTATTTATATTCGTATTCACAAATATATGAACGATATAAATTCGTATTTTTATTTATAAATAAAATTATGCCCATCTCTGCATTTAAGCCACTGTTTATGTTATATTAGCCACTGGTGGGTTATATCATTCTTTACAAGGGCGGGAATGAAAATTGTTACAATTTTGCACTTAGTCTAGGCCATTAGCGCCGACATCCAGGGTGCAGCAAGGAATTTTCCCAACGAGCCGTGGGATGAGAATATTCCCGCTGCCGGTGGGGATCGAACCCAGCATCTCCCGCTTATGAATCCAAGGCGCGAGCCACTAGACCACGGGAGACCCCCTTTGACATTTGTTGTCAGCGAGTTAAATTTTTTTTTTTTCAAACACATTTGGAACGATAATAATTTTTTTATAAATGTTATAGCACAAAGATGAAACTCGAGAGAACTCGGTTACATTTATCGAGAGCCAGAAATGATATTTCAAAGAACCGCAGGTTGACCCTCTGGTCTTTGTCATCACCGCTAGATTTGGGGAAAAATCATTCGAAATAATGAATAAATTTGATACTTCATTCTGATTAATGAATAATTTTTCACTCATTATTCAGCGATTCAACGAATAACGTAACTTGATAGTTTTATTCGTTATTGAATAACAATGATTTATTTAATTTAAATTGTTATTTATTAAAATTTATTTATTTAAATGAAAATTTTTATTGAATAAAAGTGATTTATTCGAATGAAAATTTTTATTGATTTATTTGACTGAAATGTTTCGTTAAATACAAGTGATTTATTATAACAATCTCTTCTAATAATAATGACTAGATTCATAAAAACTTTTCTTACTAATAAAATAACGAATTATTTATTTAAGTGATGAACTTTGGAAGGATCTCAATTTGTTGTGTCATGAACCACATTATTTTAAATGTATAAAAATAATGAATGAAGAATAAAAGGAAATTAATTATTCATTAAATAAAAAAAATGTAAATGAATAAATCAATAGGTTTTTATGCAATAAAAATTTATTGAATAATGAGCCAACCCTGTTATTCATGGGATAAAAAATAAATAGGTGAATGAATAACATAATCAATGAATAAATTCTTAGTCAATAAAAATTTATTTGAATACTTATTAAATAAAACATTTATTGAATAATGAGCTAACCCTGTTATTCATGGGATAAAAAAATAAATAGGTGAATGAATAACATATTCAATGAATAAATTCTTATTCAATAAAAATGTATTTGAATACTTATTAAATAAATCATTTATTGAATAATGCCCTACCCTGATCATCACCCTGAAGTGAAATGTTAGAAAATCGTGTATAGTGAAATCTTTTAAATTATAATGTCATCTCTAACAGGATCTGCAATTTCCTCTTCAGGACATTGTTGTGTTTCCAGTATAGCATTGTTGTGTTTCCAGTATAGCGTTGTTGTGTTTCCAGTATAGCGTTGTTGTGTTTCCAGTATAGCATTGTTGTGTTTCCAGTATAGCATTGTTGTGTTTCCAGTATAGCGTTGTTGTGTTTCCAGTATAACATTGTTGTGTTTCCAGTATAGCATTGTTGTGTTTTCAGTATAGCGTTGTTGTGTTTCCAGTATAGCATTGTTGTGTTTCCAGTATAACATTGTTGTGTTTCCAGTATAGCATTGTTGTGTTTCCAGTATAGCATTGTTGTGTTTCCTGCAATATTATTAAATTTTCAGTATGCAGCTTTGATCTTACTTTCTTCAACAAAAGCTTGAAGAAATTATACAAACACATATATATATATATATATATATATATATATATATATATATATATATATATATGTATATACATATAGGGAAGGTGTTGTACCTCTGACCATATTGTACCTTTGACCACCGAGGCTGTGGCGACATGTAGCAACATTTTATAAATTTTGTTGTAATTAGTGTTTAGCTCCTTCACTAGAGGGCTTGTGTAACCTACTTTGGATTATTCAAGTCCAAGAGGATTCTTGCAAAAAATACTTATCCATTTCTATCATAAAAATGTATGCTATTTATTGATGACGTTTTGCCTCATAATATTTTTTGAATTAAGTCTTTTTAGATAGAAATCATTTGACAAAGTAGCTATTACAATAAGAAACATGGTGTAGCTTCTGAAATTGATTTATCTTAACCCTAAAATTTTTAGCATGTATTTTAATTTACACTACCAGGGTGTTGTACCTCTGACCACGACGAGTTGTTGTATCTTTGACCAGGTCAAAGGTACAACACACCAGAGTAATTTTTACATAATTCAACTTTTATGTTCTTCTGCTACAATTTTTTTTTTTTTTTAAAAAAATAATATTGGTTTCTTGAATTGTTCAAAGAATTTAAAAAATAATAAATTAAATAAGTTCAAACTGACTTTATTAATCCTCAGTGTAGCAGTTCGAACCTATCTCCCCTTATCGTTCCACTTGAAGTTGTAAGGCCTCATCGAAAAGCGGAGGCAAGGAAAATGTCCTGACAGATATTCCTGAAAAGCTAATTATTGAAGCTGAAAAAAAAAACAAAAAACGAAAGCACCACCCTAAAGAAGATGTAAGTGAAAATTTCTATGATATTGATGAAAATTTGTATAATATTGATGTTGAAGACATTGTGTCTAAGCTTCCATACCCTACTATTGCTAGTGGATCTGCTTGACAGTTAAAACGTTTATCGGTTGGACTGGATTTTTCAGTCCAACAGGATTATACGATCTCATATAAAGACCTAGAAGATTCGTTGATGCAATCACATTTTTATCCCATGAGAAAGTGCATTACTTTTATGACTTAAAGTTAAAGCTCTAATCATTTTTAAGCCTTTAATATATTTTATTTAAATCCATACATCCTCGATTCATAATAATATATAAATTTATAATCAATTCCTGATCTCTTAGAAGACTTAACTCAGTGTGTTTATCGTACAAAATACGAAACACAATAAATAAATAAATAAATGGATTTTTCAGCATATTAAGCATGACATAATACCAATAATAGCTTTTTATTATGCTTACATCCATGTCCTGTATTTATTAAACTTACAATCAATAAAATTAATATTACTCAATAAAATTTTTTTTCTGCACTGCTGTGTTGTTTTTAGCGCGGTTCCTCCCTCCCCCATAGGGAGGAACCCCGCTTATAGGGTTGATACAATGAAACAATCCGGAAGTGCCGACTAGAAAATTTCGCGTTTCAGAACCCCTAGAGACCGAAAATAACGGTGGTTCAAATTTGTATATATATATATATATATATATATATATATATATGTATATATTTATATATATATATATATATATATATATATATATATATATATATATATATATATATATTTGTCTGTTCGCTCTCTAGATAGAAGACGAATGGTTCGATTTTGATGAAATTTGGTACAAAAATCCATCGTCCAATTTGAAAGGTCAAGTTCGTTAACCAGCAAAATCCGCCCACTGGAAGATGGCATTTGGGGCGAAATTCGCGCAAAAAAAATCCTAACGCTTACGTTTTTGAGTTCATAAGCTTGTAAGTACTCTTTTTATAGGCTTCTTGGGCTAGGAAAACGAATGAAACCATTTTCAAGGCGATAGCTTTAACCGTTTTCGAGAAAATTGGAAAAATAATTTTTGAATACCGTTTTTGGTTTGGGTACTTAGAATTACGGGATTCAGTTGAAACATTATCTGCATGTTCTACTTTCATTAAAACTAATATGTTGAAAGTTTTGTTACGTTTGGAGTTAAGGAAGGGTTAGAATAAAATATTTTATGAACAGACAAGAAAAGTTTTGGGAACTTCGTATACTTTCATTAATATCTCGAACACGGTTGGGAAATCGTGGTAAGTGGATAGAAACTATTTGAAAGCTTTCTAAATTCTCTACAAAAAATATTCTAAAACTATTTTTGATTAGGTTATGTCAATCGGAGAAATAAGTGCTTAAAACTTCAAATACGTCTGTTTTGTTCTTAAGAACGGGTTTTTGTCGTTCTTTTTGTAATTTTTGTCTCTTTCCCTTTGTTTTTTATTGCTTTTTATTTTTGTAATTTCTTATGTTGGGAAAATTTTGTGTGTAAAACAGGATATGAAAAATGAGACCAATTTTCTGTTGCTAGAAATAATGTAAATTTTGGGAACTTTCATTAATATCTCGAAAACGGTTGAAAATCTTGGTAAACGGAAGAATACTATTAGAAAGCTTATTAAATGCTCTACATAAAAGGTTCTAATGAAAGTTTTGATTAGGCGATGACAATCGGAGAAATAAGAGCTTAAAGCTTTAAAGTAATTGATTTCGCTTATTCGAACTGTTCTTTTTGTCTGTTTTTTATTCCTTGTTATTTTTTAATTGCTTATAGTTGGATAATGTATTCGAAAATAAAACAGGTTTAGTAAAATAACAAAAACAATTTATTGTTAGAAATATAGAGTTCCAAGATTCCAAGACCTTGTAACTAGCGGGAATGTTTCTAGTGATGCCGACCCTTCCAGGTAAGATTGTATATCCTACCTTTCAAGACTGTTGGAACCAAAACAATAACTGTCGGGGTTCGGTCACTGCTACTTTTATCGTAAAAATGGTTTTATTGTGCCGACGTTTCGGCTTGAACTTCAAGCCTTCATCAGGGCTGTAAATACAAGTAGGACATATTTAACACTAATATATGCACATATCTATGTAAATATACCTAACATATATATATATATATATATATATATATATATACATATAATATATATATATATATATATATATATATATATATATATATATTTATATATATGCATATACACATACACATATACACGCAAACATATGTACATATATATGCCCACATACATACACATATGGGGTATGTATTATTAAGTAGCAGTGACCGAACCCGGACAATCCCTACCTTGCATCATCAACGGTCAACGATCTCCTCTCAACAAAATAATAACTGCTTCTATTTTAATCTTTCGAAATTAGACTAGGGATAAGAACGGAACCGCGCTAAGATGAGGCAGTTCCTGCGAGTCGGACTTTTTTTTTACGTGGTCAGAGGTACAACACCCCATGGTCAAAGGTACAACTACATGTTGTACGATTTTTTTTTTTTTAAATTAACAAAAAATATTAAATGTAAAGCTAGAACCTTGAAAAAATGAAATATGATAAACAATAGAATACTATTTACAATGAAATAAAAAAAATGAATTTAGCCTTAATATTCAAGCTAAAAAAAATTCAATTGTGCAAAGTGGTCAAAGGTACGACACCTTCCCCTATATATATATATATATATATATATATATATATATATATATATATATATATATATATATATATATATATATATATATATATATATATCTGTATATATTGACTTTATGACGCAAAAATGAAGAGCCATAACGGTTGCAATGTTTATCTATACATATAAAATAAATGTAACGGATCGCTGTCTGTACTTGGAAGATATACGAGAAAAATATGATTGTGGGCCTTTATCAACGCATTAGTACCCAAAACAATGATTGTTAAATTTTGGTCTCTTTGTCTGTGCGTTTGTACAAGCTAATCTCAGAAAGAGCTTAACCAAACTAGATGCGGTTTTCACTAATATATTGTGGTATGCTTGAGTTAACTATTTAGTGTTTGTTTCATGTCAAACGGTTCATAAATAATGTTATGCTAATGTAAAGAATCGCCTCGAGAATTTGATCAAGTATTTATATATCAAGTCGATGTTTCTGTTAACACGATACAAGCCAGTTTCTTTTTTATTTCACGAAACGTGGTAGTCCCCTAGCAAACGATTGAACGAGTTTGTTAAACAGCGAATTTAATATACTTTTTAATCCTTGGATTCCTCTCGTTACGAAAAATTGGGTTTCGCGATGACAATCAATATAAATAATTGCCCAAAGTCATTATTCCACTCATTCAAACTCATCCCAACAAATTAATCTGTGATAATTATGTAAGTTAGCATAAGGATGTTGACGATGGACATAATATACATATGCGTCAAAATATCTTAAAACTAAATTTCGCACAATATAAGACTTGCCAATATTTGAAGGACCGTACAAATACACATTTCGATTCAAAATAACCAGGCCCATGTTGTGTACATGTTTGTTTATCACCTGTGTAAAGAGCAACAGTCTCCCTCACAGCCTTTCTTTGTAGGGACAGTATTGCAGTTGTTCGTCCTTGTTCTTTTTTTATCTATCTTGTTTAAGAACTGCTTTGAATGTTTTTTGAATTTTTTACCAAATGCCTAGATTTTGAATCCTGATATTGAACAGGCTGGTTCTGGATCAGAGAATGGTTCTTTGGCTCCCTCTCTTGCAAGTTGATATTCATTCCAGTATATCTAAGTGATCCGGCACCCAGTGTACCTTAACCTCATTTTCATCGATATATAGGTTAGGATCGAATATAGGTTCTTTTCAGAGCTGCAGTTGCTCCCTCCATGTCAGTGATGTACGAATATTATGCAATTTGCAGAGGACAACCTCATGTAGAAAATTTTTCAAAAAACTTAAAATTTTGACCATACCGTCTTTCTACTTATTAGAAGTGCTGAAATTAAAAAAAAATAATTTTCACCTGTTTAAGTCGAGGGGGGATTTACATTCCTATTCGACAAGGCAGGCTAGGAATTTAGAGACAGAGCAGCATGCAACCTGCATTTATTCAAAAGGTTTGTTACATAATGGAGCGATTATTTACAACGCCCTTCCTAGAAAAATAAAATAAATAGACGAATACGCTAAATTTGTATGCCAATGTAAATGCATTATATCGGAAATGAATTTTTATACGATAAGGGAGTTTTTTGTTCATAATTAAAAAGACGTTTCAATTTAATACGTAGTCCAAAGAGCTTATGTGTATATAATTTTATTTTAATGTATATAATTTTATTTTAATTTATAATCTACTGGTGTCATGTTTTATTTTTTATATTATTTATTATATTAGTCATATATACTTGTTTTTATTTTAAAATAGGGCTATATGCTATGTTATTTATTATAATCTTAAGGTAATAAGTTAGAATATCAAGGCATTACCAAGAAATGTTTTATAAGTTCAAATGGTGTAAGAGACTTTAAATGTTATATCTGTGAACCTAAGCAACCAGGTTTGAAATTGTATTGTTGTTTTGTTTTTTGCTTTTTTGACTTGTCCAATTTCCAAAAAATTTGGATTGCTGGAAATATACCTATCTATCTATCTATCTTACTTTAAGCAACATTTGTGGTATGAACTTCTATAATTTACGGCAGATATTCTGTTTTTCGGCAGTGGTTATAGCTGGATTAGTATAATTTAGTTAACCATCTTTTGGAAACATGATGATGATGATTGCAGCATCATTGAAAGAGGTCCCGTTGGTTATGTTTTAAAAGGATTAGTATTCCTAGCCCAAATCCTCCAGAGCCGCGGTTTGTTCCGCGTTGCTGATTAAATACGCCCTTCTTCCTTTATTTGCTTCACTCCAAGCTGTTGCTTTGAGAAAATCTCACTAGGACCGGGAAAACCTGTCTACAAAAGGAAAATATGGAACCCAAGTCATCCGTGCATGAAGTGTGAAAATTCTCTCACTTGTCGTTTATTTCTTCAGTCATGAAGTGCTATTTAAATCTATCTTACAGCTCTCTTCCACGGAATTCAAGATTTATCCATCAAGTTTAAAGGGTCTAGAACCATTTCCATGTTTCGAACATCTGTAAACTTCTGCTCCAGAAGGAACCTAAATATAAAAGAATAAGTCAAGGATTACTTAGGATTCGGCGAAGAGAAAACCTCAGTTATTCAGATAAATCTATATTTCGAACGATTCAGATTGCACTTCTGCAGCCTTCTTCAACTAAAAAATAAATACACAGAATATAAAAAAATATATATTAATCCAAACATTAAGCGAACTTTTGTATCGGTTATAAAACCTTTTGTTACGTAAAAGAGTCTTTTTTTTTAAACAAATTAAGCGGGAGATTTAAACAGAACTTAGTTAAAAGTAGGTAAAAAACATTAACAGAGGACCCAAGTAAAGAGATGTTTTTTACATTTTCATCTTCTTGAGTCCCCTTTTAATTTTCTGTTAAAAGTTCTTTATAAAACCATTATTTAATTTATTAAAAACAAAAAAACATTCTTTATTTTTTTAAGTATTTAAGTAAATAAATAAATGGTGTATTATTTATTTCTATGATTTAAACTTATGCTTACGGTTTTGATTATTTTCTTTAGTATGTAATTTTGTATTTTTATTTTTTATCTTAAGAAGGCTGCCTTTCGAAATATAGATTTTTCTAATCGAATCTCAACTATTCCTTGGCCAGGACAATGATAACCTTCCTTAAGCCCCATCCATTCGTCCATCCCATTCCTTGACTTGTTATCACCTCAAAGGCTGACTATCAGCATTTCATTATATACTATCATACACATTTCATCAACATATGTGCAATACGACAGTTAAGCATCTGTCCAAATAAATTTACAGCGATAGTAAAAAGAGTTGTACTCAGGACACCACCTTGAGGCATTCCATTCTCCTGCGAAATCGTACCTGAAAACGTTTCATCTATTCTCATACTGAATGATTTTAAGAAAAGATGATTGCTTTCGATTATATAAGCAATTAACCTTCTTTTGTAGCTTAATTTACATTAAAAAAACAGTTAGCTATTGTAGAGAAGAGATGAGTGGAAGGTAAAACAACTCATAAGTTCGTTGTTTAGTTTCTATGGTATGTGTTTACAGAATCTGATATTCAATTAACTCACAGCAGCGGTAATTAATTATGGAGGTACTTGTGGATGAGGAGCGTAGGAATGCTTCGTCAAATATGCTTCGTAGGCGTGTTGATCCAGCGGGCTCAACATAGTAACGTAATCCATTAATCTGCTATCTAATTGTATGACTCCATTGGATTCCTTTGGTTTCTTCAATATCTAAAGTCACTGGATAAATGTATTTCAGCGCTTTTCCTCCCTCTCCTCATAGGGAGGGAACCCGCTTATGAGGATCAAGATGGAATCCAGAAGTGCTGACTAGAAGTTTTCACACACACACACACACACACACACAATATATATATATATATATATATAGAGAGAGAGAGAGAGAGAGAGAGAGAGGTTCGCTCTGGCGCTGGCTCAAAAATGGTCCAATTTGAATGTAATTTGATGCAAAAATAGTTTGTGTTATTTTAAAGATCATATTCGCTAACCAGCTGATTTAGTCTACCGTAGTTTTTCATAGGCGAAAAACATCGCAAGGCTTTCGTTTGTGAGTCTAGGCTGGATCTGATACTAGGCTATCTGGCACAAGCTTTATAACTAATTGGAAGTGTGAAATCTAATGAAATCATTTCCAAGGCCATATCTGTAGCGGTTGACGAGAAAAAATTGAAAACATCTAGACTTTTCTTGGGATTTTTGCATATATTTTTATAGAGGGTGTAACGTAAATGATTAGTCATATTGTGGGGAGGTGATAGGAGACCCATAGGGGAACAATAAATGTTATGTGACGATTTTCCGAATTCTCACATATAAGGGAGAAAACGTCGTTTTATTGTTTTTTCGAGACAAACGGGATTTTTAGAAGAATAATCGTTCTGGCTCCGTCCCCGGTGGTTCTACTAAAACGAGAGTGGGACTATTCTAAGCTGAGTAAATTTACCCGCCCATACCTGTCTTCATAGTTTCTTATGAGCCACTTCCTGACTGGCCTGCTACTATGGACTCTATCCAATCTCTATTGGACTCTGGTCCAAGAAGAAGGTGAATTTGGCGGTATGGGCAGGTAAGGTGGCCTCGCTGAAGCCCTGACTTAACCTCTACGGATTTCTATTATGGGGGAAATTTAAGACATTGGTCTATAGTGAGGCAGTGGACGCCAGGGAGGATTTAGAGAATAAAATCATTCTCAAATGTGAGGATATGATGGGGAGGAAATGGAAATAAGGAGAGCAAATGCTGTTCTCAGAAGTATACTTTGTAGGGCAGAGGGTGGAGGTAATTCTGAGTAAACATTTTTTTTTTAATGTAATTAATATTTTAGGGTTTTTTTTGTTTAATTTTCATGGTAGTATTTTTATTAGTGAATATTTACTTAATATTTAGGTAAATATTTATAAAAATAAATAAATTTTTTTAATTATTGTTTTAAGCTTTTTAAATAAACTGAAGTTGAAAATGTATTTTTTTAAACTTTTTCTCCTAAATCTTTCTCATAATTCAAGCTGGTTATATGAGAAAGTTTTTCTGAAACCCGGAAATCTCAGATCCTGCCCATTGAAGAGTAACGCTGGTAAGAAATATCAAGAAAATGTCAGGAAATTTAGAATAGCATTCTTTTGGTAAGATAGATATATGTACTTAAATTCATTCATTTTTACGTTTTCTCTCATCTAGTCTTATAGAAAATTTACTCAGCTTTTGTCTAGTCCCACTTCCGTTCTAGTTAAACCATCTGGGAAGGAGCTACAACGATTATTCTTCTAAAAACCACGTTTGTCTCGAAAAAACAATAAAACGACGTTTTCTCCCTTACTGTTAGAATTCGTCACATAACATTTTTTGCTCCTCTAGGGGTCCCCTATAACCTCCCACAATATGACTAAACATTTACGTTACACCCTGCATATCACAAAACGGATTGGCAAATCGTAGTGAATGTGAAGAGTTTATTCGAATATTTTTCTAAATTTCCTACAAAGAGGTTCTTTTTTTCATTTTTTTTGTACAGTTATCTATAGGTTACTACCCTCACTAAAAAAAAGAAAGAGGAGTAGGAAAATTGTTTAACTCAATTTTTTCCAAATGAAAAGACTCAACCTGCTGTAGACCTGAACACCCATCTTCCAGAGCGAATCCAAAGCGTTTGCCGCTGGATCACTGGAACACCGAAGTACAGTTTTTATGGGAGTTTTGATAAAGCTATGTCAGTTTGAGAAATCGGGGCTTACATTGAGCCATTTGTATTTATAACATTGCCAGTTTCCTATTGTGGTGTCTATGATCTTATATTCGTTTTAAGATATCATTTTACATTTTTACAATTGTTTAAATATTTCACCAAGGATTAAGAAAGCACATTGACGATTTCTAAATCAAGGTTTCCAAATGACACTAGGGATATTAACGGAAACGCGCCAAGATGACGCAGTTCCACGAGAAAGATCGGCGAGTTCAGGTCTTATCAAAAGATCGATCTTTTAGGCTAAGAAGGTTCATTTACGTTATGGATCGATTCAACGATCACTAACAATTACTTGCGAATGTCGTTTTTCATATAGATTTGAATCGATTAACAATTTTGGAGTCGAGTCAGAGTTTTGGACATGTAACCCCCATAAACTGTGTTACCACGTTGTAGAAACCTTTTTCTAAATATATAACAAATATATGAATCGTCGAGAAGTATTCGTTACACGTATGTGATCACCATCATGCTGAAATGTAACGTTAGTATTACAGGGAGAAAAAGATAGTGAAGTAATAATAGAAGTGACTATTTTCGGTTCTGATTTATGTATAAATGAAGAGCCATAGATAGAACCCTATTCTGGCGGATTAGGAATTACCCAATGAATAGAAAGAGCAATATGCCGGGTAGATATGCTTAGGTCCCATCGCTGTCTAAACGATATTCTACGTGAAGGTGTGATTTGACATCTTGATTCTGACAGCTGTCAAGTGTCACTCGATCCTGTCATGTCGCACTGTTCCGCTGTCACCAAATAGCCCCTTCCAAAACCTCCTGTCACCGCACCCAGTATTTTCACTACATTCCCTCTCTCTCTTAATATAGCAGTAGGCAATATCTCCATTTTAGTTATTTTTTGTATTTTACGTTAATGACTTAGTACAACAGATACCCATTTAAGAAGCACTTATCAGCAGAAGTGTAATTCAAGACCATTTATTATAATATTTTATAGCGTAGTGGAACATCATAAAATAATGCAATAGTAATGGTAATAATGATCCGGAGGGGTCTCCCGTGGTCTAATGGCTAGCGCCTTGGATTCATAAGCGGGAGATGGTGGGTTTGATTCCCAACCTCCGGCAGGAATTTTATCATCCCACGGCTCGCTGGTAAAATTCCTCGCTGCACCCTGGATGTCGGCGCTAATGACCTTGATGTAGATGCGCCGTAAAAAAACAAAAAAAAAAAAAAAAAAAAAAAATGATCCGGAGGTTGGGAAGTCGTTGTCGGTAGCATTGTTTACTTCTGGTTAGCTATTTTCGAAAGCCAAGGGCTTCTTAATAGTCGTCCAGGACCAAGTAATTGTAGTACGATGTCTACCGATGATCGTTTCAAGGGATATAAATAATTCAGACAACTGCAGATTATGTAACAAGGCGTATGACTCCATTCAACATATGTCAGCAGGTTTTCGGCCGCCTTTCGTTGTGTATAAAACAAGCTGGTTTTATACACGACGAGATGGCTCTCGAATTAATGGATCAACCGCCTGTGCTGTCACCGATATTTAGACAACCCGCAAGTTCAAACTCGACCCAAGCACTACAATATTTACAGCAGAAGCCCATGCCATTACAGCAGCCTTACAGTACTCCATGTCCCAGGAGAAGAAAAACATGTTTGTTGTACCCAAGAAATCCAGTAAGCCTAAAAATCCAAACATATATCCGAATGCTGAACGTTATAGGAAAAGCAGTCCATTTCTTTTGGGTTCCTAGCCACAAGGGAATATAGGTAATGAAATTGCCGATACGGCGGCAAAAGCAGCACATGATCTAAGGGATTCACACCCACAACCCTAACATCAAACGAATTATGTGCGCCTTCTGTGGAAAGAATAAAGATGGGGTGGCACTCCATGTGGGCGGAGGTTTCCGAAAATAAATTGAAAATGGTGAAAAGAAGCCTTAGGTCACGGCGATCATCCCAAAGCAGCAGTAGAAGAGACGAGGTAGTTTTAGCTCGCCTTCGCCTAGGTCATACCAGACTTACTCATGGTTTCCTTATGGCGGGTAAGCACTTGTAGACAACCCCTCCATGATGGAAAAAGTACTAAAGTTCCTCAAAAAATCAAAATTATATACAGAAATATAGCCTGTAAAAAAAAAATAAAATAAATAATAACAAAATAAAAAAAAAATAGAATAAAATAAATTAAATTCTTCAATTCTTCTTCAAACGAACTTTTCGAAGTCCAAATTTGGCCAGGTAAAAGTGCCGCGATCGCTAGCCAAAAAACAACACTTTTTTCCAATTTTGCGAAAACTGTGGTGAGCCTACTTTTAACGAGTTACAGCTTGGATTCATCAATTCTTTTGATGCACCTCTCTCCCTCATTTTTTTGCTTCACTGAAGAAATATAGAAAGAAATACAGTGATAACAATTTCTCGGACACAGGTATCAGTCTAAATTTCTTAGGGTTCTCCCCACCCCCCCAGTTCTCCTCAACATACCTCATACACTGTTATTTGATACTTTTAAAATGGAATCAGAAGTAAATTGTGGTTAATAGGAACCAAAAGTTTGCAAAATGCGATCAATTGAGAATTTCACTAATTCTCATTTTAGCTCATTAGTGACTTAAAATATTAATATTGCTCGCATTTATACGTTTGTGTGCTTTTAGGAGTCAGTTGTTGATGTTCTTTAACTTTTAGGGGGGGGGGGGGGTCGTGTCAAAAGAATTGATGAATGCAACTGCTGTAACTCGTTAAAAGTAGGTTCACCACAGTTTTTCGCAAAATTGGAAAAAAAGTGCTTGTTTTTTTTTGGCTAGCGATTGCCGCACTTTTACCTAGCCAAATTTGGACTTTGACCAGTTCATTTGAAGTAAAATTTAATGTTCTTTACTCCCTATTTGAAGTTTTTTTTACCAAAATCAACGGTTTTTAAATTAATGAAGAAAAATTGCGTCGTGAGGTCAACCTCATAAGCGGGTTCTCCCTATGGAGATAGGGAGTAACCGCGCTAAAACTGAAAAAAGTCCGACTCGCAAGAACTGCGTCATCTTAGCGCGGTTACAAACATCTCGAAGAAATGGAATAGATTAACATCACAAATCACAGGAAACTGACAGTAGCCAACATACACAGAAGCGGATAATTCTTAATCTGTATAAGTCAATACAATTATGTACTGAAAACGTACTTACTCTTCGACTACTGCTGAGAAGGCTCTATTCTAAACAACCAAACATTTTAAGTATCTTGTTTTACTAGCAAATTCGTTTTACTGTTTTTTTTTTTTTTTTTTTTTTTTTTTTTTTTTTTTTTTTTTTACGGCGCATCTACATCTAGGTCATTAGCGCCGACATCCAGGGTGTAGCGAGGAATTTTACCAGCGAGCCGTGGGATGATAAAATTCCTGGCGGAGGTTGGGAATCGAACCCACCATCTCCCGCTTATGAATCCAAGGCGCTAGCCATTAGACCACGGGTGACCCCTCGTTTTACTGTTATAATCAACTGTAAATATGTGCTTCATGGCGAATAAAATTCCATTCTGTCGTGGGTTAAATCTTTTTATAAAATAAGAAATAACGATAACTTCAGTTGGAGGCTATGAGGAAGCTTATATAGATAGGAGAATTTTAAACAAAGTACGCATACGTCATCATGATTAGCCACAGCCATCTTGATTACCACAGCCACTCCAAACTTATTACCAATACCTTTCACCGTTTGTTAGCTTATTTTACTACAATACTAATTTTACTGATAAATGCAATTTAAAACTAGAAACAACCAATTAAAAAGCGAGATAAAGAAAGAGAAAAACCATTTCAAAACAACAAAACAAACACTTTTTAAGTTTTAAGCGCTTATATCTCTCATTGACGTTGTCCCATCGAATATTGCTTTAGAACATTTTTTGTAGAGAATTTAGTAAGCATTCGAATGGTCACCTTCCACTTACTACGATTGCCCAACCGTTATCGAGATATTTACGAAAAATGTATGAAGATCCGAAAACGTTTCATGTCTATTAATAAAATATTTTTTCGCATACTTCCTTAACTCCAAATATAACCAAAATTTAAAAATCTTAGTTGGGATTAATTTCCAATATGTAAAAAATATTTCAATTGAATCCCGCGATTCTAAGTACCCACTATAAAATAATGACTTACAAAAACATTGGTTCCACTTTTCTCAAAGACGGTTACAGATATCGCCTAAAAAATGGTTTCATT
This sequence comes from Gonocerus acuteangulatus, assembly GCA_946811695.1. Classification (NCBI taxonomy): domain Eukaryota; kingdom Metazoa; phylum Arthropoda; class Insecta; order Hemiptera; family Coreidae; genus Gonocerus; species Gonocerus acuteangulatus. The sequence continues at coordinate 156,634,338 of OX328123.1, forward strand.
CGTTTTTTATGTTAAGAAACTTATAAAACAAGTACCTGCAAGCATATAAACTCAAAAACGTAAGCGTTACGATTTTTTTTGCGTGAATTTCACAAATTTTTTTTTCGTGAAAACTTGACCTTTCAAATTAGAAGACAGATTTTTTTTTTTTTTTTTTTTTTTTTTTTACGGCGCATCTACATCTACGTCATTAGCGCCGACATCCAGGGTGCAGTGAGGAATTTTACCAGCGAGCCGTGGGATGATAAAATTCCTGCCGGAGGTTGGGAATCGAACCCACCATCTCCCGCTTAGGAATCCAAGGCGCTAGCCATTAGACCACGGGAGACCCCAAGACAGATTTTTGTACCAAATTTCATCAAAATCGGGCCATTTTTGAGCTTGCTAGAGCGTTAACAGACAAGCATATATATATATATATATATATATATATAAATATACGTAGTAAGGTCCATAAGTTTCCGGCCTGGGATAGAAGGAAAGGTGAAAGAAAAAACTGGTTTTACTGTTTTTCAATATATTCTCCTCTAAGTTCAACACACTTAATACAATGCTTTGGCAACATTTCTATACCACGAAAAAAATAATTTTCTTCTTTGTTAAAAAAATGTTCTTCCACTGCTGCTTGGAGCTCTTCGTCGGTGTTAAATCGCCTTCCAGGAAGGTCAGATTTTAACTTTGAGAAAAGTTAGAAATCGCTAGGGGCCAAGCCTGGGCTGTAGGGTGGATGAGAGATTTCTTGGAATCCATAGTCCTTCACAGCGGCCTTGGAAATCAATGCTGTGTGGACAGAGGCATTGTCGTGAAGGAGGCGGACACCTCTGCTTAACTTCCCTCGCCTCCTCTTTAATGGCGTCTCGTAACCGGTGAAGTAGGGCTGCATAATACTCACCATTCATTGTGGTATTCCTTTCTTTAAAATCTATCAGTAGTATTCCTTTACATTCCCAAAAAATTGTGGCCATTACCTTTTTTGTTGACTGCGTGACTTTTGCCTTTAAAGGAGGCGCTTCTCCTGGTCTTCTCCATTCCGTGGACTCTCTTTTGCTGAGTGGGTCATAATATAGAACCATTGTCTCATCCCCAGTTACAATTGAGTCCAAAAAATTCCTTGGGTCAGCATTATACTCGCGTAAAAATTCATTGCAGCAGTGAACTCGTTCCTGTTTTTGAGCAGCTGAAAGAATTTTTGGAACCCATCTTGCACTAACCTTGTTCATATGCAAATTTTCTTTGATGATCCTCAAAACACTATGTTTTGAAAGCCCTAACCTCGCTGCTATTTCCTTGGATTTTAGTCGCCGGTCAGACAGCAATTCAGATTCCACAAGTTGGATTGTTTCAGAAGTGACAGCTTCCAATGGGCGACCGGGACGTGGGTCATCTTCTAGACTTTCTCTCCCTAACTTAAATAATTTTGCCCATTCTTTCACTGTGGAATACGAGGGGGAGGACTGCGTGTATACACAATCCAAGCGCTCTTTAATTTGCGCAGGAGTAAGACCCTCTTTACAAAAGAATTTAATTACCGCACGGTACTCGAGTTTGAACATTGTGAAAATGGGGAGTTTCCTTCAAGGATGGACACTGACTGACAAGACTGAGGAAGTGCGGGCAATGGGTATGGAGTGAGCAGGCATGGACTTGCATAGGCGTGCAGGTCCCGGCACGTTTGAAGGAGGGGAAGCAGGACAGGCCGGAAACTTATGGACCTGACCTCGTATATTCAAATTTGAGCCACCTATATTTTCGTGATCTATAGGGCCTGAAACATGAAAGTTTCTAGTCGGCACTTCCGGATTTCGTCGTGAGGTCAACCTCATAAGCGGGTTCTCCCTATGGAGATAGGGAGTAACCGCGTTAAAAGTGCTAAAATTTCGCGGTTTTTCACCTGCAAGAAGTTTCCCCCCCCTGCTTTCGAGTTGGGAAAATTGGTTTGAGCATACTCACACCATACCTAAGGATATTAAAAGAAAACAATCTTGTGGGGGAATTAATGTTAGCTCGACCCCCTTTTGAAGCATCTATCTGGGCTACATCACCAATTATTATTAGAACATTATCTAAGTAAAACAATTATATTAGCCATATTAGTTTCAGAACGAATATATAAACTTTTTGAACATAATATAAAATTACAATTTCCTGACAATATACGTAGTGCAATTTATTCTTATATATATCTTTATAGTACATAAATAATTTTCATTGAAGAACACTTCAGAGGACGATGGTAACCTTAGACATTCCTCGTCCTTAAACCCTATTCATACATACATGTGCCGGCAGGCTGCAAAATTCATGGGGAATCTGATTACTTTTAATGTTGCCAAGATTTATCATCAACCAAAGGTTTGCTAACGTAGATAAGGAGGTATTGTGTTATCCCTATGTCCCAAGAATACTTTTAGAAAATGATAGAATTTAAATCTGCTGCGACGAAGCTATGATTATGGACCGAACTGTTCACCATAAAACAACCAAAAACAAAACAAAAAAAAAAACCGCTGATATTCGCGAGAAAATCGATCGAAAAGGGTGTTCATGAGGTAAGGGCGAAGTGTGTAACTTGATGAGGGATTTTATGTTTTTGTTTTATAATTTTTCGATCTGCTGCAACATTTGAGGACAAATTGCGAATAGCTGCAAGAAATGGCATTGTACCAAATAACCCCCTCTGTTTGTTTTAGTATTCTCTTTGATATTATGATTGTTTGAGAGTTATATTTCTCCGTCTTCTTGTGAACGCTGGTCTTTAGCCAAAATATATCTGCAGACGAAAAAACAGAAATAGACAGCATGAAGAGGCCGTTGAACATAAAAAAAATATCAGTCCCGTTACAGGCCACAAGAGCCCAGAGGGGCCGATACTGTACAGGTATCTGATTCTCGACCATACGGCACACTAGGGAGATAGTGTGGTCAGTACTATCCTCCTGATTTTTCCCTTTGCGGGTACCAATTAATTAAACGCTGGGTGAGCCTAGGGACGATCTGGGACCCCAAATCCAACCCGCGATCGAATATACTATAAGGCCGTTGCACTGATCAGACGAAAAGCCCAATACGATTGTTGGAATGAGTATTTTATGATAAACTAGCTGTTACCCAGTGTGCCATGCTACATCTACTTTCTGTCTATGACTCTCCCCGTATCAAGATCTACTTGATACCTTGTTGTCTATATCCAGTTACGAAAATCGGTCAACCGATGTGAATTTGTTTTAGTTCATAATGATACCGGCAGAGGCCAGCACAACAGCACTTCATCAAACAGACCACAGACAGAGGCCAGTAGCTGAGTGTTATTTAAAAATGTGCTCTCACTTTTAAATGATTTATTGGAAATTAGCAACATTCGACGGGACATGAAGAGCAGAATAAGTAATTCAGTGGATGAAATATCCGAAGCACTCTCAACAATGGAAAATACAGCCCTTGAGAATAATAAATATGTAAGTGAAAATAAACCTAAACTCTCGCATAAAACTTACTCTCAAGTAGTGTGTAGAAGTGAGCTGCATAGCCGAAGATGGTTCCACAAGAAGGGCAGACATTGTGGTCATAGATCGCCAGGCATCCCCCGGAATTATTTTGGATCCGGCTATAAGATTCGAGATGGATGAGAATCAGCCCTTATCAGTTGACAAAGAGAAAAAATCCATTTACGAAAAGTGTATTCCCTATTTCCGGAGAAGTTATAATATCAAAAATTGGGAGGTAATTGATCTTCTCTTTGGTGCAAGAGGTTCCATGCCTTCATTTATCCAAAATATCTTTAAAAGATTGAATTTAAAATGCGACTACGAATCGCTCGGACGTTCCAACCTGAAGGATTGTGAATAATCACTTATACGGCTAAAGAAAAGAAAAAATTAATAAGCACAAGAAAATTGAAGAAAATAAGAATTACATTGGGCAAATAAAATTAATAAAAGAAATTAAATCTCATGAAACCAATTGATGGCTTATTCATAGGCCGGACGCTTATTATCATTCCAAAGAGAATAAATTGTATGCAGAATTAAAAAAAAACAAAAAATTGTCCTTGGAATAATAAGAATGCTGTTGCCGTATATGGGCAGCCATCAGTTGTACATGACTGTTTTTCATCCATGACCGATTTTGACCAAACTTGGCACACTGGTATGTCTTGATCCGGGGAGTCTCGTAGGCTAGGTCAAAAACGTCTTAAACCTATCAGTCTGTATGTATGTTTGTATCTTAAACAAATCCACACCGTTTGACCGCTTTTCACGAAACTTGGCACACAGGTAGATCTTGTTCTGGGAAGTGCCGTAGGCTAAGTAAAAAACGTTTAAAACCTTTCTGTCTGTCTGTATGTTTGTTCTTTATACAAATTCGCTCTGTCTGACCGATTATGACCAATCTTGGCGCGCAGGTAGGTCTTGACTCGGGGAGTCTCGTAGGCTAGGTCAAAAACGCCTACCAGCTGTCTGTCTGTAATTTTGTTCCTTTTACAAATCCGCACCTAAATTGGCACACAGGGAGTGTCTTAGGCTTGGTCAAAATAGTCTAGGACTCACCGTTTGGAGGTCACGGGTTCGAAACTGTGAACCCGAACAGTTACAGATTTGTGTTATTGGATTTTAATATTACTTATTTGGTTTATAATTTATTTTTGTTTTTCTAGATGCAGAAATTAGGTTCAGCATGGTCGGTTAACAGCAGGTATATATATATATATATATATATATATATATATATATATATATATATATATGTATGTAGGTATATAATCATATATATATATATATATATATATATATATACATATATATGTGTTTTTATATAATGAAATATGATTGAAAAAATGCTTTTTGTATCAAAAACTCAGCAGAGAGGAAACTGAGTTTTGTTGTTCGCGGCGATGTGATGAAGAAATGTTTCTGAATATAAAAGCTAAATTATACATTGTTTATGATTATTGATTTCATCCAACATATCTTAAATGATGAGGTCAAGTTCTTTATATCGAAAAATCCGTCAAAAATATTTAAATGTTTGTATTTATATTTCAGCGGTTTTCTTTCTGCGTTAAATTTCCTGTGATGGTGGTTTCACTTTTACCAAAAGGGGTTTTATCTTTTACTTTTACGGATCCTGTAACATGTGAGGTACAGAAGGAAAAGTGCAAACACAGAGAAATATTGCAGTAAAAATATTTGTTTGACTAAAAGAAGAAATACAATCATTTTCGAGGAACAAAAATTCCTGATGCCCTATCTTTTTTTTCACCTTTTTATCGTTTCCTTTCTCATACTGTCTGATAGTGTGATAAGGCAGATGAAAAGGCTCCCTCCCCCTTCAATTCAGATCTTTTCAGAGGAGCGGCTGTATCTGCACGACATGTTACCTTCCATTTTCGACCTCTTTCAAGTTCAAATATCTCCATGTGGACTCTGGGAGGTCAGCTCGAAGCTCTTCATTCAAGATAATATTTACAAAGCAATTCTTTTAAATTGTAAGAGAGGTTAGGTTAAATAAGTAAATAGCATACTCCTAGGGAATAAATTAAACATTTTCCCATTTTTATGCTTATATTTATTTTACTTGAGTGCTTCGTATTACTCTGAAATAATTTCCGTGTAAAAGCTACTGTTTATTTACTACAAAAAATAATCTTTTTTTTTACTAAATATAAGCATCAGGAATTATTATTAACCTACTTTCATAATGCAATATATCGTTTACGGTTTTGGCGGTTCAACACCGCCATCATCATGTTGTAAACAGTACAATGATGAAGTTTGTTGATGCAGATATTATGTACAAGTTGACAAAAACGGTAAAAGTAAAATAAAATAAAAAACATACAAAATATGGAAGGAGACAACCACTGTTGGCACTTCCAGAGATGTCTTAGTAAATATTTTACTGACTTTTAGGGAGCATAGATAGCTGTTAAGCTCTGTATTTTCAGCATTTAAAACCAAATAAATTTCTATTACAATGAGTCAAATATTATTACAATAATTTACAAATATTACAATAATTTGATGTATGTATGGTTTTTTTGTTGTTGTTTTTTTATTTTTTATTTATTTATTTATTTTGTTTTATTATTTTTTTTTATTCTATTTTTTTTTATCACCACCATGTAAACCTTCTTTTTAAATTTTCTAGCAAAATGTCCTTCATATGCCATTGAATTCAGGGAAACGACTTCTCTACCAGAAAGAAAATAATAATTCTTGGAATAGATTGGTTCCTTGAACTAGCTATCATTCACTAGAAGATGTAGAGCATGTCTTATAGCTGATGGTTAATATCTCAAAAACGGTTGAGAATCTTGGTAAACGGAAGGTTACCATTCGAAAACTTACTAAATGCTCTACAAAATGGGTTCTAAGGAAAGTTTTGATTAGGCGATGTAAATCGGAGAAATAAGTACTTAATACTTTGAAGTAATTGATTTCGTTTATTCGAACGGTTCTTTTTGACTGTTTTTATTTCTTGTTATTTTTTAATTGCTTATAGTAAAAGAATGTATTTGACAATAAAACAGAATAAGTAAAATAAGAAAAAAAAAGTATTGTTAGAAATATAGCTTTCCAAGTGAGAGATTCGATTACGCCTTTAGAATATTTTCAGCTGTCTTTATGCTGTTAGTTTTTTTTTTTTTTTTTTTTTTTTTTTTTTTTTTTTTTTTTTTTTATAGTGCATTTATTTGTAGAATTATTACTATAGTAGAAGAACACAAGAAAATGTGAAAAGTTTGATATTTTTCAATGTATTGAAACGTATGAAATAAGTATCTCCAGAAGTGGATTCTAGGGTCTGGCGGACCCGGCCAGGTAAAGCCATAATAAACCCCTTTCAAGAAAGGTCGAACCAAAATATTACCTGTTTCTATTCTAAGCTTTTCAAATGACGACAGGGATTTGAACAGAGCCACGCTAAGATGATGGAGTTCCTGCGAGTCGGACTTTTTTATTTTTAAATTCAAATTCAAACAGTATACAAGTTTGACGCTGAAGGACTAGGAGGTAAGGGCGGCATTTTTCTAGAAATATATCGCAGGACGGAACCCCTGTCATCTGGACGTCAGTTTCTGGGGTCATAAAAGTCACAGCTTGAGGAATGTAGGATTTCTAATTGGTACACCTGTATCGGAACAGCCGCTCTTTACATACCACAGTGGAACTGACGTACAGCTCTATACAAGTGGCACTCGACATAAGTATCTTTGTGTAGACCACTGCGGACCGCTCATTATGATTTTATTTTAAACTTACATAAATACCTTAAAAAACTTAATTTGTGTATAATATAAATATCTCATTTTATATGACGAATATTATTCAGATAAAAAAAAGGATTGGAGTATAAAAAAGTCATACATTTTTGCTGACGTGCGTGGACACGATACGTGTTACGCATTTACATCTCTGGCTGAGATGAAGCGACCGAGAAAGGCATACTCATTCCATCTGTCACGTATCTGGGGCCATATAAATTTTTCATGAAAGATCAAGCCAAAATAATAATAGTCGGAGAGCTGGTAACACACTTCATGAAATGTTTTATGCACCTTCAAATTTTGCTAAAATGTACCTCTTGGGTAAGTAAGAAGGTGTTTCCTGGACATACCTGCATAGGGGAAAGGTGCAAAACAACATTGCCCAAAAATAGTGTTTTATTCAGAAGCCAACTCTCATTAATGTAAAAGAATTGCAAATTAAGGCAATTTTAAAATGGATAATAAATAAGGCAGACAATTTTAAGGAGGTTAAAAGGTAAATTAAGAAAAAAACACCATTCCAAAAAAAGTACCTAATTTTTATTTTTTATATTAAACGAAGTTCTTTATTCACGCTGCGATTTAAGCAGCGTCTACAATAAACATATTTGAAAATCATTACAAAAGGGCAGTGAATGAGAGCACCGCGCAGTTGTGGTTGTTCTCTGCACTCTCATTGGCTCTTGCTCACATGATCTTGTACAGCTGTCCCGGTTTAAATGGCAGCGTGAATAAAACTCTCATTTAATATTAGAATTAGTTTTTTTTTTACGTGTTAAGCCCCTTAAAAGTGTCTGCAATTTATTATTCATTGTAAAATTGTCTCAATTTTACATTAAAGATAGTTGGCTTTTGAATAAAACTCTATTTTTGGTACCTTTCCCCAATACGCAGTACCTAGTGTTCCACGGAAAGTCTAGCCAAACACATATTTACCTTCTACAGGTACACTATAGCAAAATTTCAAGGTGCATAAAACACTTCATGAAAAGTGAGGTTACTGGCTCTCGGACTATACCTGTTTCTATTTCAACATTTCCAAATTACACTAAGGATAAGAACGGAACCGCGCTATGATGATATAGTTCCTGCGAATTGGACTTTTTTAAAAATAGTTTATGTATTATTTAAAACTTAAATCAGTACAAAAAGTTATATTTCTTTCCTCTGCTTATGAAAAATACCTGCTTATGAAGTTTGTCCGATCACTTGATATACTAGTGCAGACTAGAACGGTTCGATTTCCCTGACGTTTTGTATTTTATCTCATTGAAAATGTCAAGACCTTTCAGCATCATGGTCTGATTATAAACAATAATAAAACTAAACGGTTTTATCTGATTGAAAATGTCAAGACCTTTCAGCATCATGGTCTGATTATAAACAATAATAAAACTAAACGGTTTTATCTGATTGAAAATGTCAAGACCTTTCAGCATCATGGTCTGATTATAAACAATAATAAAACTAAACGGTTTTATCTGATTGAAAATGTCAAGACCTTTCAGCATCGTGGTCTGACTATAAACAATAATAAAACTAAACGGTTTTATCTGATTGAAAATGTCAAGACCTTTCAGCATCATGGTCTGATTATAAACAATAATAAAACTAAACGGTTTATCTATCGCAGGCTCATAACTAAGCCATTTGACCTTGTTGAATCAACAGAATATATTTTAAGCAAATATATTTAGCAAATTTAATCATTTTCGAGAAGACGCGAATAAAGTCCGACTTACAGGAACTTCAACATCTTTGGGCCTTTCGATTTTATCCCTAGTGTCATTCGGAAAGCTTAGAATAAAACAGTCAATGTTTTATCTTAAGATTCGTTGAAAATGTAAAAAAATCCTTGCGAAAATCTCAAGGCGAAAAGGTACCACTGCATGAAACTGACAACTGAAATTACTCTATTTATCCACCTGTGGAGGGAGGGAGGAAATGCTCTAAATGTATATTTCTTGTTTACATAAGGCCATTATACATATTTTACATTCATCGAAATTAGTATTAAAATATTTTAAATCCCAAGTGCACGAAACATTTTTACCTTTTAGTATCTTAGTTCGTGGAATGGATTCGGCCTCCCTGACCTTCCTTAGGCCTAACCAGCATTTAATTACTTTATTAAGGGGTTATTATTAAGGGGGTCTCCCCAAGGTTTAGTTGCTAATACCTTAGTTTCTCATGCGGGAGGTGGTGGGTTCGTTTCCCACCGGCGGCAGGAGTTTTCTCATCTCACGGATCGTTGAACGCCTCACACCTTGGTCCCCTTGAATGTCGGCGCTAATGGCCCAGATTTCGATGCGCCGAAATAAAAAGGGCAAACGGAAAACTCAGGGGGCTGGAGTATAGTACTGACCACTCTATCTATGGTCTGTACGGTCCCTACATATATACACGAATAGAAGGTTCAAGCTGAAAGATAGGTGATTTTATAATTTTTTCTTTACCTTTTATGTTTTAATGAAACCATTTCATTGTTTGTCCCGTGCTGTTTATATATCATGAACAGAGTACCCCATCATAACGTTATAGGGTACCCGGAATAACCTCAAATCATAAATTGAGGTTATCCCTGGTTGTGATGTGAATTTAATATCGCCCATTACCATGTTAACATCGTCAATTACCCGCGTAGAGGAGAAGGGGTCAATTAAGCCAAGGGGTCAATTTAACCAGTTGACTTGAAAAATCGAAAAAAATAAGAAATTGATCGTACTTTTAGAATTCTAATATATTTATTTATTTAATTATACTGCCTCTACCCGTATGAGTCATTGGCAGTTCTATGTTTCTATATTTCTTGATAGAGGCCTATATCTTTGGCAAATTTGAATACCTTTTGTACAGCCCTTTCGTCATCCTGTAAGATTTCAGCAAGGCTGCCTTGAATGTTGTTCACTTTTCTCGCCAGTGTGTATCCGGTACATTCTGTTAAGAAGTGTTCAACAGGTAATATAACATTGCAATGTTTACAGGTGGGAGGGTACAGTCCTTTCAGGAGATAACTGTGGGTTAATTTAGTGTGGCCAATTCTCATTCTTGCCAAAACTACTTCCTCCCTCCTGTTCAGCCTTTCAGGGGTTTTCCAAGTATTTAGAGTTATTTTAATGTTTCTTAGTTTTGTTTCTGTTTCTAACCATTCCTTAGTCCACATTGTTAATATTTGTTTTTTAATAAATACTTTTAAATCTTGTCCGCACACCTCTGCCACTTTTATGCTACCACTTTGTTCTTTTCTTGCATTATTGGCTTCAATATCTACTTTCTCGTTAAGTTAAATGCCCATGTGGGAAGGAACCCATAAAAGAGCAATATCTTTATTTTGTTTTGCAAGATTTTCCCTAATTTCAGCTATTATAGGATGGCGGTTCTTGAGTTTTGGTAGTGCCCTCATCACGCTGAGTGAGTCCGTGATGATAAGGTGCTTGTTATGTTCTTGAAACCTAATATCTTCAATGGCCTGCCAAATCGCGAAAGATTCTCCCGTATATATACTGTTTGCTTCATGCATGTTATATCTTTTGCAGAAGTTGTCCCTCAAAAAGGCACATCCTATTTGGGGCTCCTAATATATTAAACCATAGCATGACCAAAATTTGGAATCGATGAGATAAAAAATAAAACGGACAAAGTAATGACATCAATAGATTTTATTGAGAGGAGATGATTCAAGGTAGGAATTGTCGGGCTACGGTCAGTGCTACGTAATCTCCTCTACCTACTCCAACATTTTCCATTTATTAAAAACTCCATCCTAATACCCCATACCACCTGCAATATAGCCCTTCATACCTGCCTCCCTTCCATTAACACAACATTTTATGACAACTTACTGTACTACGCCGCTTCCGCCCCTCTTTCTTTCATCTCCAAGGTCCTGTGTCCATTGGGTAGTCCAGAACCCCCCCCCCCCCCTCCCCCTCTCACTAACCCCTTTCCCCTAGTTTCCTTGTATCAGCAGTCAGAAATGATCCCGCATCCGGAGGTATAGTTCTCGAGTTTCTCATCGGTAAGCCCATCTTGTTATTCTTATATCTGTTTAATCTAACCTGTTATTCTTATATCTTTTTAATCTAACCTGTTATTCTTATATCTGTTTTCCTAATAATCTAAGCATTACTATAGCACAGTGTAGTTCTAACTGTATATTATGCTTTTCTCTCTTTTTCCTTTCCATATATATATATATATATATATATATATATATATATATATATATATATATATATATGTATGTATATGTTATTATTAAATATGTCCTAATTGTTTTACAGCCCTGAAGAAGGCTTGAATCTCAAGCAGAAACGTCAGCAACAATAAAACCATTTTCACGGTAAAATGTAGTTTTATTAAGTAGCTGTGACCGAACCCCGACAATTCGTACCTTCAATAGATTTTATATTTCGGGACTACGGTTATGGACAATCGCTTTGACTTCGGGCAACCTCCGGTCTGTTTGTCCACTCCCAGTTTGTCACTTGCAGTAATTACGTTTGCGTATTTAAAAAACGTGGAACATACTTCGGCCCCTCATTTTTATCACGCTTCAGTCATAGACAATAGGTAGTGAATCTATAGTCAGTTAGGGGGCTGAGGAAGAAATTCGCCTCTGATTCATTGAAAAAAACTGAAATGCGTTATTGGACGTCCATAAAGTACTTTCCATCTATGGGCTTTAGTGAATTAAATGAAATTTTATCTATTTTATGATGGCATAATTGTAGTTTAATTATCTTGAACAGTTTTCGAGTAATCCTTTCTTATTGAGTAAAATATATGTCTACGTTAAAAACAACAGAAAATTGGACATACCTGCTTTTCCTTTCGAAATCGGACCATACTTCAAATGAACTTTTACTTCCTAGTGTTTATCTACTTACAAGAGGAGTGCCCCGGTAGCTGGGTTGGTAGCGTTGAACTCCCTTAACCCAGAGATCGCTGGAATGAATCTCATCTTATATTAATATTATTTTTTGATTTATTTTTTGTATAATTTTTATTTTTGTTCTTAAAAATATGTTATAACATTAATAACTGTTATTACAGTTTTTTCAACGGTTGACATTTAATTTTTAACATTTTGTTCCGTATATTAACCCTTTCCTTACTAAAAGTTTCTGTAGAAGTCGAAGTTTGCCGTGCCCCTGGAACGAAGGACTTGTTCTGCAGTCGAACTGTGGACAGCTTTAGCTATTTATTTTACCATTAGTTGTCGGGAAAATTAACTATTTGTGTCGAGAGAGCTACGGATTATAGATACCCAGGTGGGGGTCGTAAAAATTAACATCGCCAGTGTCAGATCCTAATCAAAAAGGATGATGGATTTGTCTTTGTTTTAATTAAAAAAGAGGCTATTTATTTATTTAGCTTCTTTGATTAATACCTATATTATAAAAAAAATAATATTTTCCGTACTAAAAAGTATAGACTATAAAAAATATTTATTGGAGCATCTAATTATATAATTCAACCTAAATATTTAGAGCTAAAAGAAAACGTAAATGAATAATAAAATACAGTTTTCCTACGATTAGGAATGTTAAGGGAAGAAATTATACGAACGTATAGTGGATGGCGAGAATAGCTTCGTAACTAGGGCCCGGCCAGGTAGAGAGATGGCCGTACTACAGGGTCGGTCAGCCCGCACTACCCGCCGTAAGCTAAGGGTTAAAAGAAAATTCGAAATATAATAATAAAGCTTTATTTACAATATTTACATAGTATCATACATAAGTGTTTATAACATGTACAATAAACATGTTCTTGCTAATTTATAGGAAATTATTTGATTTTTATAGTTTTGTAATTTTTATAGTTTTGTAAAATTTAAAAAAAAAACCAGAACATTTTAAATACTAAGTTGAATTACATTACAGTGTGCCTGTCAAGTAAAATGTGTTTAGTTCGTCTGTGTACGTATCTAGTTAGTGATTTTTTGTCGTAGTCACCTATGTTTGCTATGTGTGGATTAATGGAATGTGTTACTTGTCCAAAAAACTTGTCAGTAAGTTTGTATATGTAGTCTGTTATTGTAGCTATTTCTAGTTCTTCGTGCATGTGTGTGATCTTTGTGTATCTTGGATAATTGTTGATTATTCGGAGGCAGCAGATTTGTATAATTTGTAGTTTGTAGTTGATGTGTAGCTCCATACTGGGCAGGCATAACAAAGGACTGGGCGGATGACACTATTGTAGATAATCATTTTATTTTGCGGATTTAGTTTTGAATTTCTATTAAAATAAGGATACATTTTATAAAGTAGATTTTTAGCAGCTTCGGTTTTATTGTTTATGTGTTTTGTGAATGTTAGGCCTCTATCTAAAGTCACTCCTAAATACTTAATGTGCTCTGTCCATGAAGTACTGTGGTTTACAAGATAGAGTTTGCTTGGGATATTTGGGCGTCTTTTTGTGAAGATATTTATTTATGTTTTAGCGAGGTTAATTTTAATTTTCCAGTTTTTGCAGAATTTGTTGATTTTCTTGTAGGTATTTTGTAGTCTGTTTGTTATGGTGTCTATCCTGAATGAGCTAGTGTATATGGCTGTGTCGTCGGCAAACAGAGAGAGATTTGTGTCTTTAGATTGAGGTATGTCGTTGATGTATATATTGAAGAGGGTGGGGCTAAGACAGGAACCTTGAGGAACGCTGGCAGGAATTGGTTGTTTATTAGAGGTATATGACTTTATTGAAACAAAGAAGGATCTATTGGAGATAAATGAGTGTATTGTGTGGATGAGATAGGATGGTGTGCCAATGTTTATGAGTTTGTAAATTAGTCCTAAGTGCCAAACTGTGTCAAATGCTTTCTCGATGTCTAGTAGTATTAAGCCTGTGTGTTTCTTTTCGTTGAAGTGTTTTGTAATGTGGTCAGTTAGTCTGGCTAGTTGTGCTACTGTGGAGTGTTTTTCTCGGAATCCAAATTGTTCGTCAATCAAGTATCTTCGTTCATTGAGGTGTTTCTGCAGTCTTGTTAATATTATTTTTTCGAATATTTTTGATATAATGTTTAATAAACTAATAGGTCTGTAGTTGATAGGGAGAGAGGGATCTTTTAGCACTTTCCTCCGAAGGAAAGTAGCTATTGAGGTTGGACTCATGACGGAATTTTTGAAAAATTTCTTCAAATCTTTATCGATCCTACCTAGTAGACACCGAAAATGACCCCCGTTAAAATTTATATATATATATCTATATATATATATATATATATATATATATATATATATATATATATATATATATATGCATATATATATATATATATATATATATATATATATATATATATATATATATATATATATATATATATGTGTCTGTTAACACGATAGCGGCCAGAGTTTTGGTTTTTTCGTCACGAAACTTGGTATATAGCATTCAATTAGCAAACGATTGAACGAGTTCGTTAACCACCAAAGTCGGTCCACCGGAAGGGGGGGTTTACCCCGAACCCAAAACACTAATTTGACTATGTCAGCCGTAATATTTATTATATTTCAACGAAACTTGGTATTCGTAGTGGTAATAGAGAGAGAAAAGTGAGATATAAAAATGAACTAAATCGGTTCATTAGAAAGGGGGGTTTACTCCGGACCCACAATACCAATTCGCCACTACCAGCCGTGATTTTTGGTATATTTCGATGAAACTCGGTATTCGTAGTGGTAATCCACAGATAAATAACTGTTGTAAAAATAAACTAAATCGGTTCATTAGGAGGGGGGGGGGTTTACTCCGGACCCACAATACCAATTCGCCACTACCAGCCGTGATTTTTGGTATATTTCGACGAAACTCGGTATTCGTAGTGGTAATCTACAGGTAAATATGTTGTAAAAATAAACTAAATCGGTTCATTAGAAGGGGGGGTTTACTCTTGACCCAAATTCTTAATATACTCATACCGGTCGTAATTTCTGCTGTATTGTAACGAAACGCGGTATACGTCGTGGGTAACTCATGAGAAAGAAGTGTTGTAAAAATGAGCTGAATCGGTCAATCGGAAAGCGGGGGTTTAATTTGTAATATATTTCAATAGAAAAGCCCGTCAGACGTAGGTTCACAAAGCCGCCGCAAGGAGCGCTTTCTACCACTAGAGTGACTGTATCCTGTTCATGCGTTAGATCAAAATACGATAATATGAGGTGTTTTGTATTTATTACGTAGTGTAATAGGTACCATGTGTAAACATAACTCTGGAAGCAAATTATTAATTGATCAGTTACTCATTACAAATTTAAAAGAGAACTATTCATGTTTTTATTTTATTTATGGAGGATATTTTAAGCAAATTGTTCTGGAAAGCAGTCTACAGTACCCAAATTCTGAGGAAAGTGCTTAGTTATGCAGCTCCTGCGTGACGGACTTTTTTAGGTTTAGGTAGGGCGATGAGTTTAGCTGTTTTCCATGTTTCCGGAAAGTGTTTAAGCCTGAAAATACAGTTGAATATTTTTGTTAAACAAATAATTGCTTTCCTGGGAAGGTTTTTGATACTGATTGGGGAAATATTGTCTGGTCCAAGGGATTTCCTTGTGTTCAATTTCTTGATAAAAGACGCAACTTCCCTGGGTGAAACAGAGGGAAAGTTTTCGTTAGTTGGACATTTCAGATATTTATTTACTTTTCTCCGTACTGTGTTTTCGTGGTATCGAGATCCTGAATTTTGTGTGAGAAGATGTATTTCATGGAAGTGTTTCGCAAGTACAGCTGCTTTGTCTTTATTATCATAAACACATCTATTGTTACTCTTCAGGGGAGGGATAGAAATAGAGGAGGAGGTAAATCCTGAACTTTCCAAAGAGAATTGTCACTAGGATTAAGCGTGGATAGGAATTTCTGCCAGTTTTGGTTTCTCCAGACGTTCAATCGCTTACGAGTGAAGTCTTCTAACCAATTTATGATGCGCCGGAATGCAGGGTTGTAGGGAAGACGGAATTTCTTTTTAACTTTGTTTTTAATAAAATTCGAAAGCAAAAATGTTCATATGTCCAAGGGATGATAGGTGTGAGTCTAGATAAAGACAAATAAAGAAATGTTTCACAACTCTGTGCAGACGATTACGGGGGGAAAAATACTGATGAAGAATTAATATCTGCTCGTATACATGAAGCTGTCAAAAATTATTTTTTTTCAGGAAACTCTAATTTTTTTTAGAATGGATTTTTTCCGGCTGATTGTGAAGTTTTTTTTAAGTTTTTTTTTCCTCTCAAGGCGAACGCTTGAGAAGTGTGTTTTATGCCTCTAACTGAACCTTTTTCTAGTTAAGTACTACACATTCAAAAATTTTCGTTTGAGAATGGGTGAGGTGGACTCATCTTGTTAGACCTGAATCACCCTGAGTGTATATATGTATATATATATATATATATATATATATATATATATATATATATATATACTCAGGGTCCCTATCTTATTTTTGAGGGGAAAGCAACTCGACCTAAAAGATCTATTGTGCCCCTGACACTCTTCTGGGTAACTTATAGCAGCCCTGCGTCTCTGACAAACCCTCTGACCTTCTGAGGTGTGAGCTCAGAGTCACTTCCTGGGTCAGTTATTCTAACAGATCCTAGGTACCTAAAGCGCCTGCGTGAGAGTACCGTGCAATCACATATTATGTGTGCGGGTGTTTCCTCCTCTATCCCACACATAACCTACATAGAGAGGTTGAAGCCAGGCCATATTGTATAGATGTTTATTCATCTTAGCATGACCTGTGTAAAGAGCCACAGTCTCCTTCATAGCTTTCCTATGTAGGGACAGAAGCATCTTTGTTCGTTTCCTGTCAATTTAATTTAGGAAACGCTTTGACTGTCTTTGCGTTTGGACTCTTTGCCAAACGCCTAGATGTTGTAGCCTCGCCCAGTCATCAATTATACCTTTTGCTAGGTTTAGCGATATTCCACAAGCTGGTTCTGGCCCACAAAAGGACTCCTTGGCCCCCTGTCTTGCCAGCTTATCAGCTTCCTCATTCCCTAGTATATCTGAGTGTCCTGGCACCCAGTGCAATTTGACCCGGTTACTGACAGCTAAACGATCTAACATCTTCCTGCATTCATCCACAATCTTGGATTTAATGCAGGTGCTCTCGATGGCTGATATTGCTGCCTGGCTGTCAGAGTGTATATTGACCCTTGCACGAGAAATTCCGCTTCTCAGCAGCATCTCCGTGCAGGTCCTTATGCCAATGACTTCTGCCTGGATGATTACGGGGGGAAAAATACTGATGAAGAATTAATATCTGCTCGTATACATGAAGCTGTCAAAAATTATTTTTTTTCAGGAAACTCTAATTTTTTTTAGAATGGATTTTTTCCGGCTGATTGTGAAGTTTTTTTTCCTCTCAAGGCGAACGCTTGAGAAGTGTGTTTTATGCCTTTAACTGAACCTTTTTCTAGTTAAGTACTACACATACAAAAATTTTCGTTTGAATCGGTGAGGTGGACTCATCTTGTTAGACCTGAATCACCCTGAGTGTATATATGTATATATATATATATATATATATATATATATATATATATATTATTATTCTTGTGAATGACCCAAAATATTTCTTAATGCATTTCGTTCTTTTAGGCTTAGGGTCGGGAAAAAGTAGTACTTCCTTGTGTCAAACCACTTTATTTTTTCTGCCCTACATGTTTCGTGCTTAATTCATTCGCACCTCATCAGGTACATTACCCCTGCCTCCGTAGAAGGTACATGAGGAGACGAGAGGACTTCTTAGCAAGAAGTGCCCCTGATGAGGTGCGAATGAATTAAGCACGAAACATGTAGGGCAGAAAAAATAAAGTGGTTTGACACAAGGAAGTACTACTTTTTCCCGACCCTAAGCCTAAAAGAACGAAATGCATTAAAAAAAAATATATATATATATATATATATATATAATACATATGTTACGGATCAAGCAGAGAGATAGAGAGAGAATTCACCTAGACGCTCTGCCTGCCTTCTCCGAGTCCCGTAAGGGAGTGGCGAGAGCGCATGCTCGACTCCCCACTACCTACGACAGAGTGGAAGGGATGACGGGCAGGTATATAAGACCGCTCTCAGCAGCTAGAGGCAGGACCACTCCTAGAACTAGCTCCAGCCCAGCCAGCTCATATCGTGAAGAACTGAAGAACCCCGAAGAGAGTAGCTGTCTATTCCTCCCGGATCCCTAAACAAGCCGTAGTCCACGGGGACTACAAGGGAATTGTTAAGGGGATCGGCCGGGTCTCTGACAAACTCGCAGTTTCGGGGAAGACCGGACTGCGAGCCCCCGTCCCGATCTACTCAGCCGTCAAAGACCAGGATGAAGAGGCAAGAATCGAACGCCCCTTTTACGTGCCATCAAATCCAGCAATTTAACGGCCCTGCTACGGGTCATCAAGGCCAACACTTGATCGATCCTGCAGTAGCCCATCAAAACCCGGTGCATAACGCCCCCCAACAGGGCCACTCTACAAGCAATATACCACTGGATATGGAAGCTGAGTCCTCTTCACTCAAGCGAGGCTTGGGTGACCAGGACGACTTCACTATCCCGAAGAAGTTTATAGCTCGTCCGAGACCTCACAGAGTTCTAGCCACAGAGGTGCGAAACTCATACGCACCTCTACCAATTGAGGAGACTTCTTCGAACAACAGCAACATTTCTCCCGAAAAGAAGATGCAGCGACAACCACCGTATATTATCACGCCGCCCATATCAGCCGCCGATCTCAAACAGCAGCTCCTTGCCCGTGGCCTCGTGGACTTTGTTATCTCTAATAGCCCACAGGAGACTAGGCTATTCCTCACCAGCCGCGCAGACCACAGCACAGTCTGGAAAATGCTGCAGGAGGACCGCAGTACTACGTTCCACACGTTCGCACCCCGAACAAAGAAGAGGGACAGAAGATTTCTGATCCATGGTTTCGACCAGGACCATCCGCTTAATGAGATTAACGACGAACTGAAACAGAGGCTCAAAGGCTTCAAAAAGGCGTCGAGGCTCACGAAGAACCTGGAATCAGGAGAGATGATTGAGCTGAGCGCCATACTTGTCATCACAACCCACGAAGCGACCATCCTGGACCTCCAAAAACTGCGGCACATCGACCATGTCGGCTTCAAGGTGACCGAGTTCAGGACAGGAGGCGGCCCTGTCCAATGCTATCAATGTCTTGCCTTCGGGTATACTGCTGAATACTGTGGCCACACAGGGAAATGCGGATGGTGCGGAGCCGGCCACTGGACCCACGAGTGCCCGAAGACTACACGCCCCAAGTGTGCCCACTGCCTAGGGGAACATCCCACCTCCTACCGCCTCTGTCCTAAGCGGATCGAGTACGCCGAGCAGCTCCGGCAGAAGCGGACGCAGAAGGCTACCCCCATGAAGAACGCCAACGCAGTACGCCAGCCTGAACCACTCAGAAGACCCCCTGCCACCAGGGTGAACCACGGAGTGTACTACTCCCAGGTCGCCGGAGGCTCACAAGCTCGCCCAAACACTGAAGGCGCGCCACAAGCGACCCCCGACCAGACACGGCTGCCCGAACTCTCTCCACCTACACAACCACAGCGGATGAACACGGACGCAATGTTTACCCTTATAATGGGTCTGGTGGACACAGTAACGAAACTCATGGCGAAGGTCGACAGGCTGGTAGACATGGCGATGCCCTCAAAATGATTAGACATATCATCATCAATTTTAACATCCGAAGCCTTCGACCTAAGTTGGCTGAATTAGAACACCTCCTCCAGACCTACTCCCCTGCTGTTGTAGCACTTACAGATTCCCAGTTGCGCCCAACCGATCGGCTGTACTTACGGGGATATACATCGTACAGGTGTGACGGGCTGCCTGGAACATCTGGCGGAGCACTACTGCTCGTCCGAAGAGATCTTCCTTCCAGACTCCTCGAGCACCAGCCCACTACCAACACAGGGACACAGGCAGTGTCTGTCTCGGTCCGTCTGAGGAGACGATACGTCTTCACATGCGTCTACCGCAGGCCCAGAGCATCTTTAGCAGAGACCAAGGCAATCATCACTGCTGCATCGCAGGAGCCTCACCACATTCTTGTCGGGGACTTCAATGCCAAACATCAGGTCTGGCAGTGTTCCACGGCAAACGAACTGGGGCGGTTCATAGTGAGGACGAGCCTCGGAGTTATTCATCCGGGAATCCACACATTTAGACACGCAGGGAACCCCACCTGGACCTCCACCCTGGATCTCCTCCTCACTAGGAATCTGCATGCGGTCACCAGATGCAGTGCCTTAAATTATGGTCCCTCAGACCACCGCCCAGTCCTGTACGAGGTAGAAGGAGACCCGCCGACAGAACTGCCCACGAAGTACCTTCTCCGCAAGGCAGACTGGAAAGGATTTCAAGAGGACATCCTCTCCGCCCTACCGTGCATCAGGAACTACGAAACTGCTGCCGACATCGATGAAGCCGTCACCGTCTTCACCGAGGCCATCCAGTCCGCCGCCGACAGGAGGATTCCGAAATTTTCACCAAAGCCCATCAACCAGCGCAGACCTCCTGCTCACATCACGAGGCTGATCGGGATGCGGAACAACCTCAAGAACACCTGGGCGCGGACGGGAGACGGCACCCTGAGGGCCCCTATCAATGCCATGACCCGGCAAATTGCGCAGCTGTCTGCGCAATGGAAGACGGCCCTCTGGCACGAGCAACTTCGACGAACTCACGAAGACACCAGGCAGTTCTGGCGGCTTCTGAGTTGCACGGTCTCCAAGCGGCGAGAAGTCCTTCTCTCCGATGGCAATCACCTCTTATCACAGGCAGAACAAGCCGAAGCCCTCGCCGACTATTACGAGGAGAACGACCGCCTGAGGACAGAAAGGACACTAAAGCTCCCTCCGGATCCCCAAGATCTCCCTAGGACCCAGCTATACTTCACCTTCAGGGGGCTGGAATCAGCACTAAGGCGAACAAAGGGCAATAAATCCTCCGGATTGGATGGTGTACCTTACGTGATGCTGAAGATGCTCCCTAGGAAAGCCAAAGCCTCCCTATTGAACATCTTCAATGCAGCTTATCGCACTGGACACTTCCCCGAGGCATGGAAGCACGCCGTGGTGGTCCCTCTTCGAAAACTAAAGAAGCCAGGAGACCAGCCCGAGCACTACCGGCCGATAAGCCTGCTGTGTCACATGAGCAAGATCTTCGAAAAGTTGATCCTTGCTCATGTGCTGAAGCACTGCGCGGAAGCGGATGTAATCCCCCTGGAACAGACTGGCTTTCGGCCCGGGCTCTCCTGTGATCACCACGTCGCCAAGCTCCAGAACACCGTGGCCGCAGAGCTGAACAAGAACAGAGCTACGGCCTTTATCTCCCTGGACTGCACGCAGGCGTTCGACTGCGTATCCCACCAGATGCTACTGCATCAGCTGCGGGGCTACGGATTCCCGGCACAGCTCGTCAAGATTCTTGACAGCTACTTGTCAGGAAGATCGTTCTCCGTCAGGATCGGTGGTGATACATCCAGCAGTCGACTGTCGACGTGTGGAGTACCCCAGGGGTCGGTGTTAGGTCCAGTGCTCTTCACAATCTACACTGCCCACATCGTGAGGATGAAGTTCCCGAAAGTTTCCTTAGCTGCTTATGCTGACGATATTGGCGTCTATTCCTCCAGCTTCAACGCCGGCGTCGCACTTGGACGAGCCCAGGCAGCCTGCGAGACTATCGTAGACGCACTAAGCGACACAGGAATAGACGTCAACCCGACTAAGACAGATGCCGTTGTGTGTTCCTTCCAGGGAAACAAGGGAGGCAGACCCCGAGGATCTCTACCCTCGCACTTCGAGGTTCGAGGTGAGCGGATCAAGGTGTCCACGAAGATTAACTACCTGGGAGTGCACATACACCGGCATCTTTCTGTGACACCACACGTCAACAGCCGCCTGAAGGAAGCCCGGCAGAAGACGTTCCGCCTGAATCACCTATTGCGATCGGCCCAGCTGTCACTTCGGCTGAAGCTGCAGATTTACAAGGCAATCATCAGGCCAACGCTTCTGCATGGAGCACCAGCCCTGCGTTACATCTACCCGAGTACGCTGAGGCGGCTACAGAAGTTCCAAAACGGGGTCCTCCTCCGCGCAGTACAGCACACAAGTCTTCAGAGGAAGAAGCCATCCCTCCTTCACGACGAGCTGCAGCTGCCAGCAGTTCATGATTTCATACGGAGACGTCATATTAAATTTTATGACAGCCTCCAGTACTGCGTCAACCCCCTATTCAGGGACGTGACACCCCCTCTACTACCACAGAGATGGCAGGGCAGCCCCAGGCGGATCCTGGACTAAGTAGAAGAGGCAGCTTAATGTATATAATGTATATATTGTAATAATTGTAAATAGTCTAAGTTAGCTTTAAGTTAGGTTAAGTGATTTCCTTGTGTAGTCCCTCCCTATGCAACATTGTCTCCCCCTAGATTTAGTATCATAGACTAAGTAGGCTAAGATCCCCTTTGTACATTTTACAGTCCCTTCTAGTACGTAAGCGTAGAATAAGGTGTGACAGAGCCCGACTCTGTAGATAAGTTTTGTAAATAAAATGGGGGGTGGAAAAAAAAAAAAAAAAAAAAAAAAAACTAGAGGCAGAGGTCTTTAAGCAGCTGTGTAAGTTGCTCCTCTCTCTCCTCTCTCCGCTACATCTCTCTCTACCCTGTCCAATAAATCCACTTTCTCTGTACACTTGTTCTCTTATTTACCCTGACCTTCTCCATTCTCACCTCTGTGTTAAGCGGCCTCCTTCTTCTCCTAGCTCCCCTCGCTGTGCTAAGCGAGGTTCTCCCCCGCTGAGCTAAGCGAGGTTCTCCCCCGCTGTGCTAGGCGGTTATCCTACACCTACCTTCCCTCACTGTGCTAAGTGAGATATCCTCGTCCACTGTGTTAAGCAGCAGTCTCCCTCTCTTGTCTCCCTCTTTCCTTCACTGCTGTGTTAAGCGGAACAGTAACCCTTTCACACTCGCTGTGATAAGTGAGGAGGATCCTAATACGAGACACGCAGTCTATCGCGCCCTTCTGATACTCACGCACACCTATCTAACTAAACTTACTACACGAACAAACAACCACAACGCGATATATATATATATATATATATATATATATATATACTAGCTGACTACCCGTGCTTCACCTCGGCCGATAAGTAGTTTTTATATTGCGTTAAATAAGCTATGATGAAAATTAATGGTACTACATAATTTTGTACAGCTTATTATTGCACGGACTTTAAGGTTACCCAGGAAACACCATGTGGAGGTAACCGTGCTTGTTTCCGTTGGGGAGTAAAAAAAAAAAAAAAAAAAAATACAACAACAACTTAAAAGGTTAGGTAAACAGAGACAATTACACGTTGAAAGGAATAAAACTAACAACTTTGAAGTTGTAAGCACTTATCTTTTCGATTGACATCGCCTCACCGAATATTACAACAGAATGATTTTTGTAGAGAATTAAGTAACCATTCGAATAGCCGCCTTCCACTTACTACGATTCCCAACCGTTTTCGAGATATTTTAATATATTGAGATCCGAAAACTTTGTATCACCATTAATACTTTTTTCCATATACTTCTTACCTTCAAACGATACCAAAGTTTAAATATCCCAGATTAGATGAATATCAAATACCTGGTACAGGGTCCAAGTGAACCAATCATCGTTTCTGAATACCCAAACAGAAAATTAGTTTGGGAAAGTATTTCTATCTATTTTTCTCGTAAACGGTTACAGAAATCGCTTTCAAATTGGTTTCATTCGTTTCCGACGTTTAGGAACCTTTATAACGAGTACCTGCAAGCATATGGACTCGAAAATGTAAGCGTTACGATTTTTTCAAAATTTGTTGAAAATTTCAAATTTTTGTGTCAAGTGGTTCGGGACATTATTACGTCGGACGGATAATCGCCAAGGCGCAAACTCTATGAGGGACAAAGCACAGTTTATTTTTAGGAATGCAAGGTCTGCAATCATAGTTGAAATTAACCTCAATTAAAAATAATACTATGAAATAGATACAGTACGGTAAAAGCTGTTCTGTTATCGTCCTAGCAACGCATGCTGCCTTGGCTTTCCTGCTCTAACCAACTAAAACCTTAAACCCCTCTAAAATACTTAAAAATTCGAATATCAAAAAATCCTCTCTTAACGAGTGTCTACGTTCTATAGGGAGTGTCCATGCAAAATTTCGAATTTTTCTGTCGAGTGGTTTGGGCTGGGCGATGATAGGTCAGTGAGTCAGTGAGTGAGTGAGTGGTATTTGACAAATATATATATATATATATACATACATATTTTCCCAATTTCCCTCCCCTCATGTACAAGTCCAAAATCAAGTTATTTCTAAAGCCAACAGCGCAAGTGATATTCACACAAATTCAAAGTGTTATGAGCAAATTCTATGAAAGACAATGATGCTGCCTACGTTTCTTAAGGAGCTGGCATTAGGTATTTGCGGTATACTGAAATACAAAGGCGTCTTTAACAAAAGGCTGCATTCTCTAAGCAGGTCAACACCAAACAACCTCGAGAGGCTTGAAACTGGGAAAACACTTTTCTACTTGCCGTGGATTTTGCACTACCTTTGCTTGAAAAGTATCTCTGGATGGATGACACTAGGTAACCTTAGCATTGTTTACCTAATCTACAGGAGGTGGCAGCTGAGATACCGGGAAATACAACGTACAATTGGATCCTGCAGGTGAAGGAACTTCTTGGCAGCTTTGGCATTGAAGATACTGTGCCCCGAAACAATAATCATCTCCAAAGGAAATCTACAATAGCTGACATTCTAACAAAAATAAATATGCTAACTTGTATGCAGAAATATGAAAGAAAAGAAAAAGTTTATTAAAAGAAAGTTAAGTTACAGTAATTTGCAGAGATATCAATTTAAAATTATCAAAATTACTGACTTACTTTGCATGGAATGTGGAGTATACATAGTAGAAGATTAAGAAAGATGAAGCTGGGCCCTACAGTGGGCGGAGAATCAGCCTGTTTTTCCCATACAGGGTACGATTCTTTTACCAACTAATTTTTGTAATTTTATAAATTCTAATAGTGGTTTCTTAAAGGAAATTTAATGAAGAATCCAAATTAGCAACTAGATTTTACTAATTTTATATTTTGTAAACAATTCATTTAAAGTTGAGAAAAATTGGCGTTTTACAGCATTTTTGCATGTTTTTTTTTGGTTAAAAGTATATTTTTGACAAAAACAAACCAACTTATCAGATAAACAACTTTGTATTCGTATTCTCCACCCTAAAGAGCATTAAAGTTATAAAAACTAGAGCGCCAAAAAAATTTCTGTAGACAGAGCAAATTTTAAGATACAGTATTGTAAAAACAACTTAAAAGCCCTACATTTCAATTAAAAACTTGACCTATAGGGGAAAAAACTAATGTCGGATTCGGATGCAGCACACCCGAAAACCCCCAAAATGACGGTTCACTTCCGTGTTACTTCCAAAAAGTTTAAATTTGTTGACTTGTGCTATCGGTATTTGATGTGACACCGTCTGGCGGCGTCCTACCCCCTCTATCGGGCACTACCCCACTCCGGCTCTCAGGCCCTACCATGACTGACTACCCCCTCCACCGCCTGGATGTCTTACGATCCGCCTATCTGCTTAAGACCGGGGACTCCGGGAGGGTCAGTCAGTCTTTCCTGGAACACACTCAAGGCCTGCACACTGGATTGGGAACAACTGCGACGAAACACGCAACCAACCCTTACAAGCTCCCTTCCCTTTAGATTTAAGAGAAAAATAACTCAAATCCGCACATCCATTATATAAAGTTCATCAAATTACCCTGGAAAAACACTACCACAGCCGAAACTAATTATCCTGCGTGTAACAGTAATGAACCCGAAGATCTATTACTCTTCTATATAAATTGTCCCATATATAACTTATACAGTTCAGCTCTCCTCCCACAATTAGTAAATATGTAGCCCAGTCATTTCTTACACTTCCTCAAATTCCTGAAATATATAATTTTAGAAACTAATTGATTTTTTAGGTCTTTTTGCGAAGACCACATCCAGTTACTTTTGAAGTAGCAGTAGTGATTGTATCAGTAAGTCAGCGCATGCGCATAAACTCCTTTGCCTTCCTATTGTAGGATTCCGATGAGCAATTGTATTCGTTCTTGCTGGGAGTAAAGTAACCTTCAACAGTGAATAAGCTTTTGTTTATAAAAAAGCTCTGCTTATGCTAGTGAGAAAAAATGAGTCTTTTACAATTAGTTCGCGATGTTCCTGACAAAGAAAAAGGGATTGGTTTCTTCATCGGAAAAATTAATAGAATTCTATTAATTTTAGCGAGTTGGATTGACTAGAGCCGCTAAAATTAATAGAATTCTATTAATTTTAGCGAGTTGGATTGACTAGAGTTTTGATATCTTCTTGAGCGAGCGGAAACGCATGACACGTATGCCCATAATGCTTAATAAATGTAAAATATCCAAAAAGAGGGAGAGAGAAAAGGAATAAAATATGTGTGTTTACAAATATCGTTGTTCTTGTTGTCCTTCATAACCTGCAAAACAGCTAACTTTTTTCGTAGTCGAAAGAATTGATTTTGATCATATTAACCTTTTTATTAATAAATATTGCTTGCCATTATCTAATATGAATTATAACCGTAGATAACGAGTCAAGTAGTAATAGATAACCAGCAAAGAACCTGTACGCTAATCAGTAAAGCTTATCAGCGAGTACGAGTAACTGTTATAAATCACTACTGCTATTTCAAAAGTAACTGGATGTGGTCTTCGCAAAAAGACCCGATTATTTTTAATAAGTAAATAAAGAAATGTAATCATTATTTGAAATAGTCTAGTAATTTTGTAATATATATTATATATTAGTATGAGAACTTGTACTCCATTGTGTCAAGATCAAGTAAATGTTATTATTTTTATGTACATGTGTAGGTCTTATCTTTGAGAAATTCCTTGAGATCTAACCTTTATCCTGCTTCCATCGCCAACCTACATGCATTCCTTGACGGCTAGAATTACTTCCGCCAGATTATAACTTTCCTTCAGAAATACTTAACGCTACCCAGGCCTTTCAGATTTTCCATCTCCGGGAAATACCATTTTTTCCCTTTCTCTCGCATTCTCATATGAAACGATTTCTCCCTCTCGAATTTCCAAGGCTGGCTTTCCGTTCCAGGATATTTTATACATTATTGAGAAAAGGATTGTTGAACCGTTCCGACTTGAATCATACATAGAGAATAAATGCTTGTCTAGTATTTGTAAAGAGTACATTAACATACTGAGCACACAATACGGAATATTCGCTGATTGTTGGCAGGACATTGTTTGTGTCGTCGGCGTGCGTTGGAATTATTCGGCTAGGTGAAAGTATTTCATGTGATAGGATAATGTTCAGCTGATGGGAGTCAAAGGTTTAGGTCTGTGTGCCTTTCTCAAGATGTCAAGTTTAAAGCGAGCAAATCGCTTCATTGGAGGCTTATAAATACAATAAAAAAGTTATAGGTCTCTCTGATCTTTAGCGGACCTTAAGATCGGGACAATTATTCATTCTTTCCAAGCTGAAGGAAATTTTGCGTTGGTCCTGAGTCCATTATATAGGTCGAAGATCACTCTTTTTTCCAGAGTTTTGGATATTTTTTAGAATTTTGAAGATTAGATTAGTGTCTTTTTTATATTTACCTCAGTCCAACTATCCTCTCCCAAACCACTTCCTCACAAATATATCTATGTTTATTTATTAATATATCTTTATTGATGCAAAAGAAAAATACAAAATGATATCCATATTTTCTTTAAATAAAAAACTTCTTATTATTGTTTGATTAAAAAAGCACCTATAAATTGTTATTTGTTTTTCGTGATCAAAAGTCAGATTTTATAAAAAGAGTCGCGTGTAAGTTCTTGACTCAGACTTTTGGCTCAGCTAGAGCGAGCCAAGATGGCCTATGACCGCTCGAAGACACAACGGAAGACTAGAATGTTCAGTTCAGCATTCCGGCACTAATAAGGTATTAAAAATGGCGATGAGAAATCAACGTCAGGAAACGATGGTGGTCCTTTCAAAATTCTAACCAATCCCCAAGACTCTGGAAAAATACTTATCTCAGACCTATATAATGGACTCAAGACAAATGCAAAGGTTCCTTCTGCTTGGAAAGAATGAATAATTTTCTCGATCTTAAAGCCCGGTAAGGATCAGACAGACCTATAACTTTTATTGTATTTACAAGCCTCCAATGATGCGATTTGCTCGTTTTAACTTGACATCTTGAGAAAGGCACATAGACCTAAACGTCTGACTCCCATCAGCTGAACATAATCCTATCACAGGAAATACTTTCAGCAAGCTGGTGCCGAATAATTCCAACGCACGCCGACGACACAAACAATGCCCTTCCAACAGTCAGCGAATATCGCGTATTGTATGTTCAGTATGTTAAATTTTATACCTCAACCAGAATGATAAGCCACCGGTCTTTACAAATACTAGACAAGCATTTATTCTCTAAGGTTTTAGATTAATTACATGACAGACATTTTTTGATTCTATTCATTATAGTATTTTGATATCTTAGCTGAAATTACTACAAGCAAATTAGCTACTTTTTTTTTTTTTATAATTAGCCGATCTAGAATGTATGTGAAGTAGATTTTCAACTGTATTTTGCCTGAGGAACATCTCTAATCAGTGTCCAAAATACAGGGTCACCATTTACCCCGGATGGCGCTTTTCCATTTCCGCAATGTCTTGATGAAAACGCTCCCCTTGTTCGTCGCTCAAAGATCCTAGGTTTTCAGGGAAGAAATCGAGATGGGAGTGCAAAAAGTGCATTTTTTGAGACACATTAAACTCCATGATTTAAGGCGCCACAACAGGAAACTGAAATTGCTCCATACTTCGTCACATCGTTCGCTCCAGGAAACACTATAACACTGTCTCACATTTTCTAATCTTGTTTTACTAAAATACTCTTTTTACCGTTATTTATTTATTTAAATTTTAACTTCTATAATTTTACTGAAAATGCAGTTAATTAATTACATGACACGAATTAACAAGATTGTATTTATATATTACTTTTATGTGATGAATCACCATACTAGTGAACTCACAAATTTATAAATAAATAAACATAAAGTTTTGTAATTAATCATTATATGACCCTTTGCTCAAATTTATAGAGTTATCGAATAAGGCGGAAGGTCAATAAAACTACGCTACACACTTTTTATTTAACTTCCCTACATGTTTCGCACCATTTTGGCACCTATTCAGGAAAATACGCTTCAAAGCACAACTTCAGCCTCAACTTGAGGAGGAGAGCCTTCCACCAGCAGGGCCACGTCTAACCTGGACATTGACTGAACGAATCCAATATGGTGTAATATAGTCAGCTGATCGATAATCGATCTGTCATATATATATATATATATATATATATATATATATATATATATATATATATATATATTTTATATGGGCAAATTCAACCACTTAGGGTCACTGTTGCCCTATTACTTATTCATGATTTGGAGATTAGAAAATGTTTAAGGTGAGGATTTTAATGTAATTTATTTGACCTGGTATGATGATAATTATGAGTTGTAAATAGAAATATTATTATGATAGCGTTATAATAAGTTTCTTCGAATTTTGTCCAGGAGATGTATATCTTTTAGAAACTCCACCACAATATTAATATTATTGCCTTCTAAAATCTGGCTGAGCGGAAGATTTAATTTAAATTTGTTTCTCTTCTCGAAATATTTGGGGCACTCAATTCAGAGATGGGCATAATTTTATTTATAAATAAAAATACGAATTTATTCGTACTTCATATATTTGTGAAAACGAATATAAATAAATTCGTATTCATAAGTGTGAATACGAATTTATTTTTATTCACATATATTAAATATAAAAATACAAATAAAATTTTATTCGCAAATTTTTCTGCGAATAAAAATAAATTCACAGAAAAATTTGTAAATAATCACAAAAAATGTGAATATTTACAAAAAATCAAGTGATTACAACAAAAATCACATTAAAATATACGAATAAAAATGTATTCACATTATAATTTGTGAATACAAATTTATTCACAATAAAATTCGCAAATACATTATGAATTTATTCGTATTAAGATGATATTACAAAAGTTATTGAAGGTGATTTTTTTTTTTTTTTTTTTTATATTTATGGAGGTACAGATGACAAACTGTGTCCCTGCAGCATGGCTGGTGGTCCCGCGGCGGACTCGGCGCAAACAAAAAATCTAGGCGCTAATAACCTAGACGTCAAACGCCTTAAAAAAAAAAATAAAATTAAATAAAATCACCTTCAATAACTCACGTAATATCATCTTAATGCGAATAAATTCATGATTTATTTGCGAATTTTATTGTGAATAAATTTGTATTCGTATATTTTAATGTGATTTTTTTTTTAATCACTTGATTTTTTTGTAAATATTCACATTTTTTGTGATTATTTGCAATTTTTCCTGTGAATTTATTTGTATTCGCAGAAAAATTTGGGAATAAAATTTTATTTGTATTTTTATATTTAATATATGTGAATAAAAATAAATTCGTATTCACACTTATGAATACGAATTTATTTATATTCGTATTCACAAATTTATGAAGTACGAATTTATTTATATTCGTATTCACAAATATATGAAGTACGAATAAATTCGTATTTTTATTTATAAATAAAATTATGCCCATCTCTGACTCAATTAAAATATGTTTAATGGTTAGAAGTACAAGACAATGCGAACATTTAGGTGGGGGGTCTTGTGACATGAGGTAGCCGTGAGTGAGTCTAGTGTGGCCTATTCGCAGTCTTTTAAAAATAACCCGTTTTCGTCTATTTTTATAGGTGTATATTTCTTTAGGTGTTTCTTTTTTTTTTATAGGTGGTTTAACGTTTTCTTGGTACTCTCTTAATTTATTATTTCCTGTATGAGTCCATATATTCTGCCAATGTATATGAAATGTCATAACTTTAGGAGTTTATTGTGCACCTCATTTGTAGTTCAGTGGCGCAAAAATGAGCGTTCTTTCTGAAAATGTAGAGGGGCTACTCAAACTTTTGTCTATTTTTAAAACTATTGTTTTCTTTTATTAAAAGCTATGTTTTCGTGATTTTTGATTAATGTATTATAAATAACGACCACATTTTTACAATCTACATAAAATTTACAATAAGAAACAACCGTTATTGAAATGTTACCATTTAAATTAAGAGCTATATAAAAAGTCACATAGATGAGAATGTTTAACATTAGTGTTTTATTAAATTATTCAATATTTTCTTAATCAGCTATTTTTAGACTTAGAGGTTTGCCTCTACCTCAAAAGTTGCGTTATTTAATAAGCTTTAAAATGGTACTCCGTAGTTTTAGAAAAAAATCTATTTTAATCTATTTTTTTCTGCTTTCTATGTCAAAACCAATAGATGTACTTTAGCAAGAACAAGCCATTCTAAACAGTGAATTCCCTAATCGTTGAATCGGCCACTATGGGCCAGTTTGTTTCCCTCCTAGATCCCCAGATCTGAGACCTCTAGATTTCCATGTCTTGGGAACATTGAAGAGCAGAGTGTACTCAGAGCCCATGACGACGAAGGAGGAACTCATCAACAGGATCCAGGAGCAGTGCCAGCTCATGAGAACTCAAAGACAAGACGTCCTCCCTAATGCCGTGGATTCAGTTAGACGTTAAGCTTATATTTATTGACATTTTGATAATCTACTGGACAAATAGTTATTAGTCCATCGTAATAACCATTTTTCTCCCACCCATAGATTTGTATAGATTTTCCTAGGAAAACGAGGTTTTAAAGCAACTTTTGAGGGTGCCTTTCATTTAAATGTATTTTTTTCGCTTTTTATCTGCACGAGCGAGTTTTTTGTATACAATTTAAAATTATTGTAACGCATGACCCAGTTAACATATAAGCAGAAATTTTATTAAATAGAATAGAATTAATATTACAAATTTATTAACACAAGACCCTCATAGCATAATCATATAATACATGTATTCATTGTATTTACAATAATAGTATTATTTCCAATATGTTCTTCTGAATTCTTTCCCCCTTGATTCCGAATAAGACCTCTAAAGTTATGATATCTCAATGCGGGACACCCTGTACATTAAATGATTATAGATATAATATCAATTTCACAAACCTACAGGATATACGTATTATTATTATTATTACTCCCTAATTGAAGTGTTTTTATCCAAAATCAACGGGTTTTAAATTAATGAAGAAAAACTTCTAGAAAAAGTGATAAAATTTCGCTTGGCAAAAGTTCCCCCCCCCCCCACCCCGGCTTCCGAGTTGGAAAAATTGGTTTCAGCATACTCCATACCTAAGGATATTAGAAAAAATAATCTTGTGGCCAAGGATAAGTGTTAGGACTTTGAACTTATCAATCAATGATCATTTAGAACTACAATAGAACCCTAATCTCTCTCTCTCTTTCTCTCTCTCTCTCTCTCTCTCTCTCTCTCTATATATATATATATATATATATATATATAAACCTGTCCGTCTGTTTGTATGTCAGTCTGTTTATCTGTTTGTTCCTTATACCAATCTACACAGTTTGACCGATTTTGTTCAAACTTGGCACTCAGGTAGGTCTTGATACGGGGAATCACCTAGGTCAAAATAGTCAAATTTCAAATTTGGTTAAAAGATTTCTTTCTTTGATAAATCTATCTTACTCGAAGGCTATGGTGCTGGCCTCCGTTGTCTGCTCCACATTAAATTACTTCGGCCATTTTTAGTAATATCTAACAATTTATTTTTTGATGTTGATAATTAGAATAACTCAATCTCATTGATGACTTTACATCATTAAATAATCATGCAATGCTGTTTATTTCAATTTTATTTCAACAGTCACTGTCTAACTAAGGAGTGCTGGCCTTCCTTTGATAAGAGCTATCTACTCGCAGGCTATGGTGCTGGCCTCTGTCGGCTGCTTCTCGAATTACTTCAAATTCACACCGTTTGGCTAACTTTGACGTAACTTGGTACAAAGGTGCATCTTGATACGGGAGTGTCATAGGCAGAATGTAGGTGTAGCATGGCACGCCAGGGAACAGAATGTCTACTAAGATTATGTATTTTTCAAATACCACTCACTCACTGACGTATCATCGCCCAGCCCAAACCAATTGACAGAAAATTTGTAATTTTGCATGGACACTCGATTTAGAATGCAAACACTCGCTTAGAAATGATTTTTTGATATTCAAATTTTTAAATATTTTTAGAGGGGTTTGAATTGTTAGTTGGTTAGAGCAGACAAGCCTAGGCAGCATGCGTTGTTAGAACGATAACAGGTCAGCTGTTACCGTATTGTATCTATTTCATAATATTATTTTTATTGTCGGTTATTTTCAACTATGATGACAGACCTTGACTTACTGAAAGAAACTGTGATTTTGTCCCGAATAGAGTTTTCCCTATACCTGTCGATGAACCATCCGAGGTAATAATATCCCGAAAACTTGCACAGCCCCCCTCACCCATCAGAATCCCTAGTCAGAGCACTTCTTGGAAATGCTCGCAAATATAATATGTGTTTCCAAATGTTATCTTGGAAACATAAATTTTTAAATTTTAACGTACATTTATTATTGACAACGAATTTTAACCTGTTCTGGTTAAATTCCTATCACTGGTAACCTATAGATAACGGGTTATCTATAGGTTATCTATTTCTTGACACCGGTCCGGAGCGCCCCATTTTCAAGAAACATTATACTTTGATCACTTTACAATAGATGAATGTCTAGAACCGTGCTATAATAAACTGCTCAAAACTATATAGTTGCGTTAATTTTGATGATTCATTATTTAACGCAATAAAATAACTACTTATCTGCCGTGACGAAGCACGGGTATTCAGCTAGTTGGATATGTAATAACGAAGGACATTCAAATTTATAATTTTCCTTAGAAGTCCAACTGCTGACTATTTGCTCTAGGCGAATTTAACTTCTAGTATAAATGTCATTACAACCGACGCTAATTTGCACCGCACGACCGAACCCAGCCAATTTGGAGTTGGGTGTGTTGGGTTTAGTTTGTAACTGCACCCATGGGTGAGTGGGTTCATAAAGACTAAAGCAGCGTGTTCTAATTACTGCAAACCCCACGTGTATAATGCTGTATGCACACCGCTGGATAGGGTGGGAGAGAGAATGCTCGGACGTTGTGAAGCCTCGTTGTTTACTAGGTGTATCGTTGTATAGCAAACAGTACCGACACCATAAGTTATTACAATTTTAGAACTTTTATCGAAACAGTAAACATGTTCTGATGTATACATTTCTTGCATGTAACCAAAATACAGATTGATAATTTTGACTACGTTCACAGATGCATATATATTACCGCCGAGCCTCTAAATTTTATTGGCGGATAAGGGAATTTTCAACAGGACCTCATATTAAAAAAAAGTCCGACTCGCAGGAACTGCGTCATCTTAGTGCGGTTCCCTACATCTCGAAGAAATGGAATATATTAGGCATCACAAATCACAGGAAACTGACGGTAGCCAACATACACTGAATAATACAGATAGTTCTTAATCCTCATTCTTGGGGAAGGCTGAATAAGTCAATACAATTATGCAATGAAAACATACTCACTTTTCGACTACTGCACAGAAGGCTCTTTTTCGAACCAAAAATTCGTTGTAATTTCAAGTTTCTTTTGTTTTACTAGCAAATTCATTTTACTGTTATAATCAACTGTAAATATGTGCTTCATGGCAAATAAAATTCCATTCTCTCGTGGGTAAAATCTTTATATAAAGTAAGAAAGAACAATAACTTCAGTTGTAGGCTATGAGGAAGGTTATATAGATAGGAGAATTAAAACCGAACTTATGTATACTCCATCATGATTAGCCACTGCCATCATGATTACCACAGCCACTCCAAACTTATTACCAATACCTTTCACTGTTTCTTGGCTTATTTTACTACAGTAATAATTTTACTGATAAATGCAATTTAAATTAAAAAACAATCAATTAAAAAGTGAGATAAAAAAAGACAAAACCCCATTCAAAACAACAAAACAAACACTTTTTAAGTTTTAAGCGCTTATATCTCTGATTGACGCTGCCTCATCAAATTTTGCTTCTGAACCTTTTTTTTAGAGAATTAAGTAAGCATTTGAATGGTCACCTTCCACTTGCCACGATTTCCCAACCGTCATCGAAATATTTACGAAAAATGTATGAAGAACCGAAAACTTTTCATGTCTATTAATAAAATTTTTTTTTTCACATACTTCCTAAACTCCAAATATAACCAAAATTTAAACATCTTACTTGGGATTAATTTCAAAGATGTAGAAAATATTTCAAATGAATCCCGCGATTCTAAGTACCTACAAAAAAATAACGACTTAAAAAAAAACATTGATTCCACTTTTCTCAAAACGGTTACAGATATCGCCTTAAAAATGGTTTCATTCGTTTTCCTATAGTAAGAAACCTATAAAACAAGTACCTGCAAGCATATGAACTCAAAAACGTGAGCGTTACGATTTTTTTTGCTCGAATTTCGCCCCAAACACTATCTTCCAGTGGGCGGATTCTGGTAGTTAACGAACTTGTCCTTTCAAATAAGACGACAGATTTTTGTATTAAATTTCATCAAAATCCATTTTTGAGGTTGCTAGAGAGCGAACAGACAAGCATATATATATATATATATATATATATATATATATATATATATATATATATACAAATTTGAACCACCTATATTTTCGTGATCTATAGAGTCTGAAACGAGAAAGTTTCTAGTCGGCACTTCCGGATTGCGTCGTGAGGTCAACCTCATAAGCGGGTTCTCCCGATGGAGGTAGGGAGGAACCCGTACAAGAAGGCGTTTTTTTAATTTTTTATTTATTTTTTTAGCAGCACATCGACTTCTTGGCCATTAGCACCGGGCTATCTGTAGGTTGCCACCATTCTAAAACATCCATGGTGAAACAGGGCATTTTCCTCCTGCCCCAGGAGAGGCTCTCGCATAACTTAAAAACAAATATCTTTAATTTAAATGCGTGTATTTCCAATAATACCTGTCTAATATATTTATTATTATTAACGACTACTTTTATTATTGTTTTTTATTTACTTAAAAATAACGTTTTAATTATGTTATCGCCTTTTAGCGTTAAAGAATAAATAGATAAAATAATATATTTATAATTGGCGCAGCTCTTCAACCCCCAGACATTTCATATTAATTTTAAATAACGAGAGAAAAGTAGAGTAAAAAAATTCTTAATTGTGCAATTCATAATCAAGCACCCTTAAAAAATATTAAAAATCCGTTAGGAATATTAGCTCATTTAAGCTATAAAGCTTTATTAAGAGCTAAGAACCGCAGGAAACTAATATTTTAATATTCTTAATGAAAAAAGAAACCTATAAAGACTGCATTAAACTTAAAAAGATTTGGAAAAAAATAATATAATAAATATTAAATTTACAAAAAATTATCTTGATCAGTTTTTAAAGAAGTTAACCTTTAGAGCTCGGTCCCATTTAAAATTTCTCTTCAAACTCTTGGGCAAAAATTTTGTGTGCAATGGGTTTATCAGATGTGTATAGAGTTTTGTTAAATTGTATGTATAAAACAGAATAATGGTAATGGAAAATGTGTATACGTTCGTCATGTGTGATAACTGTTCTGTGAGGAGAAGAATAGCTGTTTCATTAAAACCTACCATTCGGTATTTTCCCACAATAATACCATTTTACACTATTTTAGGAGTATATTGTATTATTTACTCTGTCGTCAGATCTTGCCTAAACTAGCCTATTCGTTAGATATTTTATTTATATTACTACTTTATATAAAGATCAATACATTACTTACATACTTGTATCTTTATATAAAATCTTTATAATTTGTCAAAGTATTGTTTTACTTTTCACTAAAAACTGTGAGATTTTTACTCAGCGTGAAAACAGTCAACAAAATGATTTTTTGTGATCATACCTATTAATAAAATGGAGAATCAATATTACAGCAGTATTCCACAACTAATTAGGTATAAAAAAATGTTAGTTCAAACGCGATTGAACACCTTCGGTTTTGGAGGTTTTTTGCTCTCCACCAAACGGCGCACCACTGTGCGACGTCACGTTTCAAAATATACTAGTATTTCAGAGAAGTGCAGCTTGTGTATGAGGAAATTCAAGACGCTAAGGCACCATGTAAAATTCTAGAAGGTTACCGACTAGGAGTCTAAGATTACCGCCAACCATTAGCAGAAAGGCTCGGCGTTATGGACAAAACGCTACCACATTAATATCGGTTCGACTCAGCAAGGCATCTTGAAATTGATAGAATTAAAATAGCTACTGACAAGAAGGTCATTGCCTACCAAACTGTCCACCATAATAAACCAGATATTCTCATCATCGACAAGCATAATAAGACTCCTGATATAATTGATATCTGATTGCCGAGTGATCGGGAAAGCATACGCTGAAAAACTGCAGAAATATCAAAACTTGGCTATTGAGTTAAGAGATCTATTACAATTTACATTTTGCGAGAATACCTGCAGATCTCGACCAATGGTTATACCGATACCAAACACCCCTTTCAATGCAATGATGTAACTCAAGCTATCGGCTGAGCTTATTACACAGGGTGTTTTAGGGTTAAGTGGCCGAACTGAAAATATTAACTAAGGACCTCAAAACAAGAAAACAGTTTCCTCTTTAGGAGATATTCACACCTTAAGATTTTCATTGTTATGAATTATTTATATTATTTGTTCCAACTGCTTTTAGCGCGGTTCCTCCCTCCCCCATAGGGAGGAACCCCGCTTATAAGGTTGATACAATGAAACAATCCGGAAGTGCCGACAAGAAAATTTCGCGTTTCAGAACCCCTAGAGACCGAAAATAACGGTGGTTCAAATTTGTATATATATATATATATATGTATATATTTATTTATATATATATATATATATATATATATATATATATATATATTTGTCTGTTCGCTCATTTCTGGCTTCCCTGATGGTCCGATTTTGATGAAATTTGGTAAAAAAATCAGTCGTCCAATTTGAAAGGTCAAGTTCGTTAACCAGCAAAATCCGCCCACTGGAAGATGGCGTTTGGGGCGAAATTCGCGCAGAAAAAATCGTAACGCTTACGTTTTTGAGTTCATAAGCTTGTAAGTACTCTTTTTATAGGCTTCTTGGGCTAGGAAAACGAATGAAACCATTTTCAAGGCGATAGCTTTAACCGTTTTCGAGAAAATTGGAAAAATAGTTTTTGAATACCGTTTTTGGTTTGGGTACTTAGAATCACGGGATTCAGTTGAAACATTATCTGCATGTTCTACTTTCATTAAAACTAATATGTAGAAAGTTATGTTACGTTTGGAGTTAAGGAAGGGTTAGAATAAAATATTTTATGAACAGACATGAAAAGTTTTGGTAACTTTGTATACTTTCCTTAATATCTCGAAAAAGGTTGAGAACCTTGTGAAACAAAAGATTACCATTAGAATGCTTACTAAATGCTCTACAAAACAGGTTCTAATGAAAGTTTTGATTAGGCGATGTCAATCGGAGAAATAAGTGCTTAAAACTTTAAAGTAATTGATTTCGCTTATTCGAACTGTTCTTTTTGTCTTTGATTTTGGTACTTAGAATCATGGGCTTCAGTTGAAACATTTTCTCCATGTTTGAATTTTATCAAAACTAATATGTTGAAAATTTGGTTACGTTTGGAGTAAAGGAAGGATTAAAATAAAATATTTCATTTTTAGACATGAAAAGTTTTGGGAACTTCGTATATTTTCATTAATATCACGAAAACGGTTTGGAATCTTGGCAAGCAAAAGATTACCATTCGAAAGGTTACTAAATTTTCTACAAAAAATGTTCTGAAGACATTTGCGATGGGATGGTCATATTTGGAGAAATAAGTGCTTAAAACATAGGTAATTTCGTTCATTTGAACGAATCTTTTTGTGTGTTTCCTACAGTTTTTTTTTCACTGCTCGTTATTTTTGTGATTGCTTATAGTAGTCAAATGTATTAGTCAATGGAACAGGATACGTATATATAGAAACAATATTTTGTTTCAACGGTATCTTGGAATTCGAAGATGCCCTATGAATATCTAGATTACTGTACTGGTGTTGATTTCGTTCTTTAGAATTGTTTTTGGTATTCCCTATTTTCAGAAGTTTTTATCTATTTATTAATTTTTTTTTTAAATTCATTGAACGAAATCATATGAATTCGAAGGTGAGGAGCTAGGTGGCTTAGGGTGGGGGGCGTTTTCCCTGTCCCCAGGTACTCTCGTCTCCCTGTGTACCCTCGTCATCTTCAAGTCTTTGTCTAGAGTCATAAAGATAAGCATCCAAACAACTTTAGGAATGTAGGATTTCTAATTTTTGCCAGTATCAGAACAGCCGCTCTTTACATACCACAGTGGTACAGACGTACCGGTCTATATTAGTTGCACTCCACACGGTGGTAGTACTTGGTGCATGCCACAGCGGATCATAACCTTATTTTATACGTATTAAATAGGTGCCTAAAAAAAGTTTATTTGTGTATAAGTGTTGCGTTATTGGGATTAGAATAAAATATTTTATTAACAGACATGAAATACTTCGGAATCTTTGTATATTGCCCTTAATTTTTTTTTTTTTTATGGTGTATTGAAATCTGAGTCATTAGCACCACTTTTTCCTTATGAGCTTATATAATACTTAGATTTAGCTAGCAACAATATTTTAAACTGCAATTAAAGTGATTTGCTCTTCTTATAAACATAATATTTATATTATAATATAAACATAATACATTAATTTGTCTGACAAAAAAAAAGTCCGACCCGCAGGAACTGCTTCATCTTAGCGCGGTTCCGTTCTTATCTCAAGTGCGATTAGTGAAGGAATATAGCAGCTATCGGTAGGTATTAGCACCATATTTCCCCCTTAATATCTTCAAAACAGTTAAGAAATCGTGGGAAGTACGATTTAACCATTCAAAAGCTTACTAAATTCTCTAAAAAAAAAGATTCTGAAGCAAATTTCGATGGGGCAATGTCAGTCGGAGAAGTAAGTGCTTAAAACTACGAAAGTGTTAGTTTTGTTATTTTAAACGGGTTTTTGTCACTGTTTACCTCTCTTTTGTTTTTTAAGTTTATTTAACGGTGGAATGAGTATTTCATTAAAGCTGAGAAAATAAGAATCATATTGGTAATAGAGTTTTCCTAGAGTGAGCGTCGCGATGACGGGAGAGTCCCATCCGCTTAGAAAACTGTCAGTTTCCATATGTGGCTCTTTAAGCTCCTTCTCTTTGAGATTTTATTTTATATTTTTAACGACAGATCAAAACCTACCGATAGCTGCTACTATTCCTTTACTAATCGCACTTCGGATAAGAACGGAACCGCGCTAAGATGATGTAGCTCCTGCGAGTCGGACTTTTATTTATTAAACGTAAACATTAATTTTATAATAAATATTGTTCAAAGTGATTTCCGTGAGCATTAAGACAGGCTCGGCATCTTTCTTCAACTGCTGCAGTGGCCGAACGGCACTGGATATGTGTTAGGTTCAATTATCCTTCTTCGTAAGGAATTAAGACCATTAACGAGCCTTGTATAGAATTTTTGTTTCAGACAAAAAATCCAGTGGTGTCAGGTCTGGATATCGTGCAAGCCAAGCCACTGGTCCTGCAAGGCCAATCCATTGATTGGGATAATTAACATTTATGTGTCGCTAAATTATGTACTAAAAACTTATGATTAGTTGTAAATAAATCCGTATAGGTGGCAGCAAACGTGAGGCCAAACAAAGGCTAGTCTGTCCTGTGCAAGATGGCCGCTTGTGTTGTTCGATTATGTTTCTTTTGAAGATAATATAAGTGTTATTAAACTTGACTGTGTTTTATTGGGATTTTAGCTCCCCATTTCAAAAATTGAAGCCACACTTCCCTTCTCAGTTGTAGTGGAATATGTTTAACTAAATAATAGTATTCATTATCAAGAAATTCTAAGAATGAGCCCGCACTGAGTCGAGGCAGTAAGAAATGCGGACCTATGAAAATATAGTCTAGTTACCCCAAACACACATTGCACTGAAACTGGTGCTGAGAACGGTGCTCACGAATTGCATGGGGATTTTCCTGCGACCAGAGATGATTATATTTCTGATTGAAGATACAGGTACCTCTTTTTGTGAAAGTAGCTTCATCTGTCCGAAGAATGTCTTCTGAAAATTGTGTCCTTCTTCTATGAGAGTTCTCCTTACTGTAGTTGGTGTAATATTTAATTCTGCTCCAGCTCTTCGTACACTGTCAGACAGATTATCATCAAAATATGGTAATATGGTCGCATTCCTTTATTCATTTCGTAAATTATAGCAAATGTACCAGTTCCTCTAAGACGCTGAAACGTGGAGCTAAAGATAGACTTGTTTGGTAATCGGTTGCCTGTCGTGAAATCGTCTGGCATATTCACGACGGGCAGCATTAGCATTACCATTGCAGAAACCGTACACAAACACCATATCGGCATATTCGCCATTAGTAGAAATTGAAGGCATAATGCTGAGTACTCTGAAAAAGCCTTGTAAGAGTGGTAAATGTTAGTGACATTTCCCAATGCTAAGTCAAAATAGTATAAATCCTCATGTTGCCTGTATTTTGTATGTTAGCGGACATAATATGTCCGATAATATGAAGATATTATCTTCACTTTGAACAGCATTTATTAGCTTTCATTTAAAAAAAAAATCATTGGAATCGGTTAAAATTTACAGGCTGTAGCCTTTTTGTGCCACCGTGTGGCACCCTGAAACTAAGTCTCAAACGACGGCAATCAAAGATAAATTATTCAGTCTGAGCCCAAGTTATGAACTCAGCCACTCCAGCATATTAGTGTCGAGATCTTTACCACTGAGCTAACCTCGCCTTCATATATATGTATATATATACATGTGTGTGTGAGTGTGTATATCGAGGGAATGTATTAGAAACATTGGATAATAAAGGTCCTAGTGATGCGCCTTGGATTATTCCAGATGTAGCGGAAGCATGCCTTTTGTTGAAGCTAGGAATTTGGAAGAACTGTGTTGGTATAAAGGACAAAGCAGAGATCGGAGGACTTGAGCACGCTCTACCAACGGCGGACCTTATCTCTCTTGACTCAGGCGGGGGTCCGGCCCTTCCTATCACTAGCCCTTTCTCATTCCGTTTTTTTTTAAGGGGGGGGGGGAGGCCAATTTGTAATGATTTTAAACTGAACTGAATTTTAATGGTGCTCCTAATGTTCAGTAATTCTCACTTTCCTGGGTCACAAAAACAAGCATCACAATGAGGAAGTATAGTGTAAGTCATCATAGTCTATTTTCGTATACGAAGTCAGGGTTTGTTTAACGACAACAATCGGATTTTCGTAAAAAAAAACCTATATTCAGAACTTGTGAAATGATCATTGGCGGCCTATTTCAGCGATACACAATTATTAGAAGAAACACCTGAAAACCTGATAACTTGTTCCATTCGTTTTATCCTCGGGATCCCCAGAGTCTCCCATATATCAAATTTCTACCACGAATTGAATTGGCTATTCCCACTTTATCGTCGACAGTACTTCAGTCCTTTAGCAAGTAATTCAATCCCTAAGACCTTCTTATATTATTCAACTCCATAAATTTAAATCCTCTGTTCACTCCCGTAACACCCGATCTCGTCCTTCTGATATTTGTATTTCTTCTCAAGGTATTGCATTATTCGATAAATCCCGACTCTTACAACACTTTTTATCCCTGCAAGTTTTACCCAATCCCTAGTTCATATACATATTTTGTAAGGCTTATTTTATTCATGAATAATTGGTTATATCCAGGTATACCAATGTATATATACGGGTTTTTAAAAGGAATTTTTTGTTCACCAAATGAACTTGGTGC
Organism: Gonocerus acuteangulatus; assembly: GCA_946811695.1. NCBI lineage: Eukaryota > Metazoa > Arthropoda > Insecta > Hemiptera > Coreidae > Gonocerus > Gonocerus acuteangulatus. The sequence goes on from OX328123.1 coordinate 156,677,665, forward strand.
AAGATTGTAAAGATATTTCTAACGAAACTCAACTATCCTTCGTTTATTTGGGGTAACAAAACCAATGAAAAAAGAAACAGTACTTAGCTATAGTCTCCGCTTAGTTTTAGCTAAAAGTGACTGTATACGAGTTCCTATCTTATACATTTTAGGAATCATTAAAAATTAATTTTTGCCCACTGTGCGCTGGAGAAAGAAGCCCCTCCATTTGAATATATGTATACATATCTATCTACTACATATTTGTCAAATACCACTCAACCACTCACCTATCATCGCTAAGCCCCAAGAAAGGATTTTTTGATATTCAAATTTTTAAGTATTTTTAGAGGGGTTTGAATTTTAAGTTGATTTTAATGAGAGCATTGACGCCTAGCATGCGTTGTTAGGACGATAATAGGTCAACTGTTTTTTTACTGTACCTATTTCATAGTGTCAACTATGATGCAGACCTTAAATTACTAGAAACAAAATGTGATTTTGTCCCTCTTAGAGTTTACGCTATACTGGTGGTGGTCCATCCGAAGTAATAATATCCCGATCTAGTGTTGTTAAAAGCGAGCCCTGACTAGAGGCTTCAGGCCTGAACCTTGAACCTAGCCTCTACAGCCCGAGCTCTGAGGGCTCTATGAAGGCTCGGGAGTGAAGATCCATCCTAACCTTATCAAGCCCTGAAGGTTCGGCAAGATTCTCCATCGAGCCTTGAAGGCTCGGCCTTGGAGCCCTGGGAAGGTAGAGCTTCGGCAAGCACGGTTATAGTCAAACCCTTTCTAGTGATTTACTAGATTATCTCTATACAATAATTACTTACTCTATTATCATTACATTTTATTCATTTCGATTTTTTTGTGACATTTCTCACCATCTATTTCACAATAATAAATATAAATTTTTAGCGGCATTTTTATTTACAAAGGGAGGTAATTTAACTGTTATCTCTGATAATTCATATTTTGCTTCAGTTGTAGTTTAATTAAATTCGACAAAGTTCAGTTTATTAAATTAAAGATTAATCTAAATAAAATGACTCAGTCAGTTGATTTCTTAAATTCTATATTCTTATAGATTCAAATCTTCACGAAAAATACGGACTTGTATTATTTAGACGAGATATAAAACATTTTGGTTTTAATTTTGTTGGTTTGTGTGGATTAGATACTAATGGTTTTTCGGAGACAATTTATGTATGTATTATGATGACTTTTTATTTTAATGTAATACTATTTTTTCACACTACGAACAAACGGTAATATTTTGAAAGAGAATGGCAATTGTGAACAAGTACGACAGTGTTGCCATCACCCTCTCACAGAAGAGTTTATTTTTTAGGAAAAGTTACTGTTTTAACCCAATTAGTGATCCATATAATTAGTTTATCAATGGAATGGTAAATTTAATTGCCAGCGAATAATTTCAATGTGGCGGAATGAATTTAGGACGAATCTACTAAAGTATATTTCATGAAACAGCTGTTTGCCCGCCATCCGCCATTTTGGAAATGAAAAGTAAAAGGCGTCAAAGCACCATCAAGGCGAACCTTCAAGGCTCGCGCCTTCTATCGAGCCCTGTCCAAGCTCTGAGAGCTCGAGCTTTTAGGAGCCGCGCCTTCAAGCCTTAAAGGCGCGCTCTTTTACAACACTATCCCGAACCCTTGCACAGCCTCCTCACCCATCAGCATCCCTAGTCAGAACACTTCTTGGTAATGATCGCAAATATAATGGGTGATTACAAATGACATCTTGGAAACATACATTTTAAAAATTTTAACGTCCATTTATTATGGACAACGAATTTTATCCAGTACTGGTTAAATTCCTATTACTGGTAACCTATAGATAACGGCTTATCTCTAGGTTATCTATTTCTTGACACCGGTCCGGAGCGCCTCAATATCAAGAAACATTATACTTTGATCACTTAACAATAGATGAATATCTTATATTATGTCTGGAACCGTGCTATAATAAACTGCTCAAAACTATATAGTTGCGTTAATTTTGATGACACATTATGTAACGCAATAAAATAACTACTTATCTGCCGTGACGAACGACGGGTATCAGCCAGTGTATATATATATATATATATATATATATATATATATATATATATATACATATATATATATATATATATATATATATATATATATATATATATATATACATACAAATTTCATTGGCAAAATAAGTTGCCAGCACTCACGGATTGTATGATTTTGCTGTCGTCATATTGCGGTTATCCTTTATATTGGGAGGAAGGAAAAGTACGGAAGATGAAACTTCTTCACGAAGTTACAGATTTTGTGTAAATTTTCTCCTTTACAAGGAGAAAAGGTCCATTTTTTTAATGGACTTATATGAGTTCAAAACTGAAAGAAATTTTCAACAACAAATTACACTACGCTGCAAGCGGAAGAATAATATTGTGTATACAAAGTTTTTGAAAAAAAAAAAAAAACTATGTTGGGATTGTAGTAACATAACTAAAAATAGATCTTATATAAAATATAATAACATTTATAAGATTAATAACAAAAATAGTGATAAATCTTATATTGAAGAAGAGGAAAAGTTTGAACCATCACGCAGAATAGTAGACCTAGAATAATAAATTCAATAATAATTATAACTAATTATTTTTTGGTGGGTACTTAGAATCGTGGATTCAATTGGAAAAACGTCTACGCCTTTGAAATTAACCACAAAAAGCCTGCTAAGAGCCGATCAAAAGCTCAATATCATAAATCAGTATCTTTTCCCATCACTAATTTATCCACTCCAAACAGCTCCTTTATTAAAATTGAACCCAACCTTTCTGGAAGGAGTTGATATTATAATGAGGCGGAGTGTTAAAGCGATGCTAGGGTTACCGGCTAACAGCAGCTCTGCCATGTTCTGTGCACCAAGACGTTACCGAGGCCTGGGACTATTGCGCTGTCTTTGGGAAGCACCGCTTCAACACTGGTCAATGGCCCACAAGCTGAATCAAGTGTCGGATGAACAGTTTCAGCCATCTGAATCAAGAAGGAGGCATCTGAATGCGCCAGCAGACTGAATGTTGATGTTGCCAAACTTGCTGAGGAACACAATATTAAAATGATAAGGCGTTCCTTACGGGAAAAATCCTTTGAAGAATGGGCTCGCTCTCAATGGCAAGGTATTGGAGTGATGCATTTCAAAGATTGTCCCTAAGCCAACAAGTTCGTTTATCATAAAGAGAGTCTGTCCGGCTCTGAGTGGACATATGCCCTAAAACTCAATATCAATTATGCGCCATTGAGAGGAGTTCCTAGTGTTATGGGAGCATCAACTGTTGGACCCCTCTGTCCCAAGTGCGGCAGAGAGACTGAAACACCAGCACACGTGCTTGGGAAATGTCCTAACAGCATGCTTCTTGTCACTAGGCGTCACCATAACCTCAAACACAAGATCATTGCTCTCCTTCAAGAAAAAGGCTTACAATGCCATGAAGAAGTCTATGCCGTGGATGAAGATGGCTCTTCGAGGTATGCTGACATCATTGCTTTTCACAAAAAATCAAAAGCAGCATACATAATTGACCCTACCATTAGGTATGTAACAAATGATCCGATGCAGGCAGAGTCAATTGACTCAGAAAAAAAGGCCATCTATACCAAATGCATAACGACATACGAAGAAAAATTTCATGAAGCGTATGGAAGAAGAGATTATATTGTACAAGGGCTTTGGTTCGGTACAAGAGGAACAATCCCTAAAGCCACTAGTGACTTCCTGGAAACCCTCGGACTTGACACGGACAAGAATTCTGTTCTCGCGGAATCAATTCTTATTGATTCCCTTGGGATCCTTAACAATCACATTTATGGGAGCTGAACAGCTGCTAATCATTCTTTCGGAGATAATTATGTTTTACAAAATATCTAGCAAATTTGATACAAACAAATATTTACCCTCCTAAAAAATTAACTTACAAAATTACATCTAAAGATAGAACTACTAAATTACAAAATTTCTTTTTCTTTCCCTCCATATTCTAAAATAAATTAACTAACACCCCCAAAATTAATAAAATGCATTTTCTAAAGAATGATTAGCAGGCTGTGTATTTAGCCACTCAATTTATTTGAGCAGCATTCTTTATTTACCACAAATAAAGTTTTTCTTCTAAACTAAGATTTTTGTTACATTTGGTGGTCAGGAAGTATTCGAAAAAAAAAAGAGAAATGATTAGTGGATATGAAACGTTTTCGGATCTTCGTATATTTTCGTAAATATTTCGGAAACGGTTGGAAAACGGAAGGTGGCTATTCGAATGCTTACTAAATTCTCTACCAAAAATGTCCCGAAGCAATTTTCGACGGGGCAATGTCAATCGGAGAAGTGCTTAAAACTTTAAAAGTGTTTGTTTTGTCCTTTTGATCGGGGTTTTGTGTTTGTTTAACTCACTTTTTAATTGGTTGCTTTTTGTTTTAAATTGGATTTATCAGTAAAATTTGTATTTTAGTAAAAGAAGGAATTGGCAATAGTGGTTTCCTAGGGAGTTGAGAAGGTGGGGGGATTCATTTCCGCTTAGATTACTATCAGTTTCCTGTTGTGGCGCCTTAAATCTTCCTTCTCTTTGAGATGTCATTTTAGCGCGGTTCCTCATCCCTCCATCGGGGAGATACCTGCTTATGAGGTTGACCTCATGACGCAAATTTTCGGAATCGATTGGTTCAAATTAAACTTGTTCCAGACGTTTGACCTACATCTAATCTAAGGGTGCGTTTACACTTTACACTTCTCGCAGGATATACATATATATATATATATATATATATATATATATATATATATATATATATATATATATATATATGTTACCGGCAAAGTATATAATCCAGGTATTCTATAGAATGCCTGAGTAGTTTAGGCAAAGTGTGTAATGTACATCATATTATACAAATTGCCTAGGCATTCTATAGAATGCCTGTTGTTTATTTGGCATTGTATGAAAGTACAAAGGTTTTGAGTATACTACATACACATTGCCTAGGTATTCTATAGAATGCCTGTTTCTTGCTGGGCATTGTATAAAATTAAAAAGGTTTTGAGTACACTACATACACATTACCTAGGCATTCTATAGAATGCCTGTTGTTTATTTGGCATTGTATGAAATTACAAAGGTTTTGAGTATACTACATACACATTGCCTAGGTATTCTATAGAATGCCTGTTTCTTGCTGGGCATTGTATAAAATTAAAAAGGTTTTGAGTATACTACATACACTTTACTTAGATATAAAAAGATAGATATGACATATATATTTCATATATATGTCAGGATATATATGTACCGGATAGATATTCTCTTGCAAGTTTACATACGGAGAGAATTAGCTAGACATTTATATCATGGATATCTATAGGATAGTTCTCGATTTGCGATAAATGTACGGCTCGTTTACACTCATACATATATGTCCTGTGTTGTCCATTCTGCTAACTAACAATGAAGAAAGTATCGAAACACAAAAACGCGGTCTGTGTAATTATTATGAAAACGTAGGACGTTCTGCATGGGTTCGAGAATGGATTTTGAGACGGGAAAAAGTAGGTTTCTTCAGTCAATTAATGTCTGAGCTCTGTATCGAGGATCAGCGCTGTTTTCGATTTTTTTAAGAATGAAACGAGCAGATTTCGAAAAGCTTGCTTGTGAAATAGGTCTTCAAATATCAAAGCAAGATACTGAATTCAGAAAGGCTATTAGTGTAAAAGAATGACTAGCTCCATCTTTACGATTATTAGCATCTGGTGAGTAGCTATTTACTTGATGAAATACTATTTTATATTATGAAATTTTATTAATATGATCTAAGTTTTGAAACTGTACACTTGATATATATCACAATTGCATTGGTTTCTTTAATTTTTATTTTTATTTTCAATTTCTTCGGTAGTTGTACTGAATGCTTCGGCCATTTCCTATAAAGCATGATGTTTTTTTTTATTTATTTTATCTTTATAATTAATACGCTCACGTCCCACACCTCCGGTTTACTTTAGTACATATTGATAATTTCTATAACTTAATCTTTTAACCAGTCTTTTTTTATCCCCCATATTGCAAGAGAAAAGTAGACGAACTGTTAAAACCCCAGCGATAAATCAAATTTTCTGTTGCAACCAGCAAATAATCAGTGTTTACATCTGTTGATATAGAAGTTTCGACAATACAGCTAGAAACCAAGATATTTCTCCCTGACATTTATTCTACTCTTTATAATCAGTGTTTACATCTGTTGGTATAGAAGTGTCGACAATACAGCTAGAAACCAAGATATTTCTCCCTGACATTTATTCTACTCTTTATAATCAGTGTTTACATCTGTTGGTATAGAAGTGTCGACAATACAGCTAGAAACCAAGATATTTCTCCCTGACATTTATTCTTCTCTTTATAATCAGTGTTTACATCTGTTGGTATAGAAGTGTCGACCATACAGCTAGAAATCAAGATATTTATCTCTGACATTTATTCTACTCTTTATAATCAGTGTTTACATCTGTTGGTATAGAAGTGTCGACCATACAGCTAGTAGCCAAGATATTTCTCCCTGACATTTATTCTTCTCTTTATAATCAGTGTTGACACCTGTTGGTATAGAAGTGTCGACCATACAGCTAGTAGCCAAGATATTTCTCCCTGACATTTATTCTTCTCTTTATAATCAGTGTTGACACCTGACGGTATAGAAGTGTCGACCATACAGCTAGAAACCAAGATATTTCTCTCTGACATTTATTCTTCTCTTTATAATCAGTGTTTACATCTGTTGGTATAGAAGTGTCGACAATACAGCTAGAAACCAAGATATTTCTCCCTGACATTTATTCTTCTCTTTATAATCAGTGTTTACACCTGACGGTATAGAAGTGTCGACACTTAGAGCTCGTGATTGAAATATATATATCAGACATAAATTTTTCATAGTTTACGTTAGTCAGAATTTCTTTCTGATATAAATATCCTGCAATAACTATCGCATATCGTGTAAACGCAACCTAAGATCGTTAAATTATGTTTGAGATGGCGGGCGAGTAATTTCCGCTTAGCATAATGTCAGTTTCCTGTTGTGGCACCTTAAACTTCCTTCACTTAAGGATTTAATGTATATTTTTAACGAAAGATCAAACGCTACCAATAACTTCTTCTACTCCTTTGCTAATGGCTCTAGGGATTAGAACGGAACCGCGCTGAGATGACGCAGTTCCTGCAAGTCGGACTTTTTAAATTTGAAATTAATTGGGACTTTAGTTAAAAAATCGAATTTCAATGAATAAAGATCTTTTCTCCACTACGGTGAAGGTATATTTGCTTCAATTTACAGGCGATAAATCAAAGCCTGTCTCTAATTGGGTCTTTGACAGTTTTTGCTTGAAAGGAACACAGGCGCTCGTCAAATAATGACGGCAATGGCTTCCTACTCGTTTCATTTATTCAAGCAATATAGTTCCTCATTATGGCACAATCAGTCATAGATTCTATTTAACTTGAGGTCACAAATTAATATATATTCATACATAAATCTGCTGTCTGTATGTTTGTTTGTCTGTTTGTTCTTTATACAAATCCACACCGGTAGACCAATTTTGACCAAACTTGGCACACAGGTAGGTCTTGATCCATGGAGAGTACTAGGTTAGCTCAAAATTGATGGTCTCTCTGTTATTTTCTTATATAAATCCACACAGTTTGGCCAGACTTGGCACAGAGGTAGGTCTTGATATGGGGAGTGTCATAGGCTAGGCCAATATCGTTTATCAGGTGTCAGTCTGTCTGTTTGTTCCTTATACAAGTGAACCCCATTTGACCGATTTTGACCAAACGTAGAACAGTAATAGGTCTTGATCCGGGGAGTGTTATAGGCAAGGTCAAAAATTTCCAGGATTCACTTTTCTGAGGTCACGGGTTCGAAACTGTTACAGGTAACCCGAACAGTTACAGGTTTGCGTTATTAGATTTTAATATTACTTATTTGGTTTATAATTTATTTTTGTTTTTCTAGATGCAGAAAGTAGGTCTAGCATGGCACCTAGTGTAACAGGTAGTGTTTCATAAAATGTTTCATATAGTTGGCAAAAGATACGTCAACTAATTTATTTTAAAGCTTTGATCGGAAATGTTGGCCAATTTATATTAATTTTATACTGGGTAACATTTTTGTCGATCGAATTGATGTTTTAAAATTAAAATTATGAAATGCGGCTATTTTATGCCCCTTACTATGGTATGCTAAATGCTGATTGGCAGGATATCCGCCTAAACCCCTACAGGCTTGCCAGTTTCCAAAGTGAGCCCATGCGAGAAGATTTGGCGAGTTGTCTCAGGGCGAACACCACTTTCCAGAATCCATTCTGTGGCCAGGCCAAGTCCAGGCCTACGCACGCTGTATGTTTAATACAGGAAGTATTAGGTCCGATTTTTACCCTCTCATAACTTTGATCTAGTAAAAGATAAACCTATGAAATTATACATGAAGATTATACTCACAGACCTTCTTCAGCTAAAAAATACATACAAATTATAAGTAAAAAAAACAGGCAGAAATGAGATAAGAAATATTGGTTCTAATCATTGTCATGATGTATATAATACGCTCATTTCTGCCTGTTTTTTTTTTACTTATAATTTGTATGTATTTTTAACGGAAGAAGGCTGCCAATGTGCTGCCGAAACGTCCAAATACAGATTTCTTCCTGAAAGTCTGACGTTTTTTTCTCATAGCCGAATCCCAACTATACCTTGTCTGCGTATCTCTGCAACGGCTAACTATCTCCATCTCAACTATGAACTTCCCGGGACCGTGCCACCGTGCACCTAAAACTGCGAAAACTTTGATGAACCGTATCTCCAAATTAGCGAAGAATTTGGTAAAGAAGAAAGAAGGTCTGATTTTTCTACTAAAGTGTAAGTCGCACCATTTTTTACCGACACACATTTACACAGCCACCAACCACATTAACCCGTGTAACCACTTCTCTCCAGCGCAAAAACAGTTTGTAACCGCAAAAACACAATTCCAAAAAAAAAAAAAAAAAAAAAATACTTAATGTAGAAATAGCCTTCTTAAACTATGAGATAAGAAAATTCGAATGTCTGTTAGAATCCCAATACAATATGTTAAGAGGGGAAGTTGACCGAACCCTTTTCGATGAAATAGTATGTTTTATCTCAAACATCACTAACACTTTAAAATCTAAATTAAAAAACAATTTATTCCAAAAAATTAACAAAACATACCAGATTAACGTGCATCATCCCAAAGGTAACACAAAATGGGTAAAGAATATTTCCTCGGTCAACCTCCCCGTACAAGTTACTAATATTTTAAGTCTAAGAGATAAATTTTCATTGCCCCCTAGTTCTAATAATAATTATAACTAATTATTTTTTGGTGGGTACTTAGAATCGTGGATTCAATTGGAAAAACGTCTACGCCTTTGAAATTAACCACAAAAAGCCTGCTAAGAGCCGATCAAAAGCTCAATATCATAAATCAGTATCTTTTCCCATCACTAATTTATCCACTCCAAACAGCTCCTTTATTAAAATTGAACCCAACCTTTCTGGAAGGAGTTGATATTATAATGAGGCGGAGTGTTAAAGCGATGCTAGGGTTACCGGCTAACAGCAGCTCTGCCATGTTCTGTGCACCAAGACGTTACCGAGGCCTGGGACTATTGCGCTGTCTTTGGGAAGCACCGCTTCAACACTGGTCAATGGCCCACAAGCTGAATCAAGTGTCGGATGAACAGTTTCAGCCATCTGAATCAAGAAGGAGGCATCTGAATGCGCCAGCAGACTGAATGTTGATGTTGCCAAACTTGCTGAGGAACACAATATTAAAATGATAAGGCGTTCCTTACGGGAAAAATCCTTTGAAGAATGGGCTCGCTCTCAATGGCAAGGTATTGGAGTGATGCATTTCAAAGATTGTCCCTAAGCCAACAAGTTCGTTTATCATAAAGAGAGTCTGTCCGGCTCTGAGTGGACATATGCCCTAAAACTCAATATCAATTATGCGCCATTGAGAGGAGTTCCTAGTGTTATGGGAGCATCAACTGTTGGACCCCTCTGTCCCAAGTGCGGCAGAGAGACTGAAACACCAGCACACGTGCTTGGGAAATGTCCTAACAGCATGCTTCTTGTCACTAGGCGTCACCATAACCTCAAACACAAGATCATTGCTCTCCTTCAAGAAAAAGGCTTACAATGCCATGAAGAAGTCTATGCCGTGGATGAAGATGGCTCTTCGAGGTATGCTGACATCATTGCTTTTCACAAAAAATCAAAAGCAGCATACATAATTGACCCTACCATTAGGTATGTAACAAATGATCCGATGCAGGCAGAGTCAATTGACTCAGAAAAAAAGGCCATCTATACCAAATGCATAACGACATACGAAGAAAAATTTCATGAAGCGTATGGAAGAAGAGATTATATTGTACAAGGGCTTTGGTTCGGTACAAGAGGAACAATCCCTAAAGCCACTAGTGACTTCCTGGAAACCCTCGGACTTGACACGGACAAGAATTCTGTTCTCGCGGAATCAATTCTTATTGATTCCCTTGGGATCCTTAACAATCACATTTATGGGAGCTGAACAGCTGCTAATCATTCTTTCGGAGATAATTATGTTTTACAAAATATCTAGCAAATTTGATACAAACAAATATTTACCCTCCTAAAAAATTAACTTACAAAATTACATCTAAAGATAGAACTACTAAATTACAAAATTTCTTTTTCTTTCCCTCCATATTCTAAAATAAATTAACTAACACCCCCAAAATTAATAAAATGCATTTTCTAAAGAATGATTAGCAGGCTGTGTATTTAGCCACTCAATTTATTTGAGCAGCATTCTTTATTTACCACAAATAAAGTTTTTCTTCTAAACTAAGATTTTTGTTACATTTGGTGGTCAGGAAGTATTCGAAAAAAAAAAGAGAAATGATTAGTGGATATGAAACGTTTTCGGATCTTCGTATATTTTCGTAAATATTTCGGAAACGGTTGGAAAACGGAAGGTTAACCAAGATATTTCTCCCTGACATTTATTCTTCTCTTTATAATCAGTGTTTACACCTGACGGTATAGAAGTGTCGACACTTAGAGCTCGTGATTGAAATATATATATCAGACATAAATTTTTCATAGTTTACGTTAGTCAGAATTTCTTTCTGATATAAATATCCTGCAATAACTATCGCATATCGTGTAAACGCAACCTAAGATCGTTAAATTATGTTTGAGATGGCGGGCGAGTAATTTCCGCTTAGCATAATGTCAGTTTCCTGTTGTGGCACCTTAAACTTCCTTCACTTAAGGATTTAATGTATATTTTTAACGAAAGATCAAACGCTACCAATAACTTCTTCTACTCCTTTGCTAATGGCTCTAGGGATTAGAACGGAACCGCGCTGAGATGACGCAGTTCCTGCAAGTCGGACTTTTTAAATTTGAAATTAATTGGGACTTTAGTTAAAAAATCGAATTTCAATGAATAAAGATCTTTTCTCCACTACGGTGAAGGTATATTTGCTTCAATTTACAGGCGATAAATCAAAGCCTGTCTCTAATTGGGTCTTTGACAGTTTTTGCTTGAAAGGAACACAGGCGCTCGTCAAATAATGACGGCAATGGCTTCCTACTCGTTTCATTTATTCAAGCAATATAGTTCCTCATTATGGCACAATCAGTCATAGATTCTATTTAACTTGAGGTCACAAATTAATATATATTCATACATAAATCTGCTGTCTGTATGTTTGTTTGTCTGTTTGTTCTTTATACAAATCCACACCGGTAGACCAATTTTGACCAAACTTGGCACACAGGTAGGTCTTGATCCATGGAGAGTACTAGGTTAGCTCAAAATTGATGGTCTCTCTGTTATTTTCTTATATAAATCCACACAGTTTGGCCAGACTTGGCACAGAGGTAGGTCTTGATATGGGGAGTGTCATAGGCTAGGCCAATATCGTTTATCAGGTGTCAGTCTGTCTGTTTGTTCCTTATACAAGTGAACCCCATTTGACCGATTTTGACCAAACGTAGAACAGTAATAGGTCTTGATCCGGGGAGTGTTATAGGCAAGGTCAAAAATTTCCAGGATTCACTTTTCTGAGGTCACGGGTTCGAAACTGTTACAGGTAACCCGAACAGTTACAGGTTTGCGTTATTAGATTTTAATATTACTTATTTGGTTTATAATTTATTTTTGTTTTTCTAGATGCAGAAAGTAGGTCTAGCATGGCACCTAGTGTAACAGGTAGTGTTTCATAAAATGTTTCATATAGTTGGCAAAAGATACGTCAACTAATTTATTTTAAAGCTTTGATCGGAAATGTTGGCCAATTTATATTAATTTTATACTGGGTAACATTTTTGTCGATCGAATTGATGTTTTAAAATTAAAATTATGAAATGCGGCTATTTTATGCCCCTTACTATGGTATGCTAAATGCTGATTGGCAGGATATCCGCCTAAACCCCTACAGGCTTGCCAGTTTCCAAAGTGAGCCCATGCGAGAAGATTTGGCGAGTTGTCTCAGGGCGAACACCACTTTCCAGAATCCATTCTGTGGCCAGGCCAAGTCCAGGCCTACGCACGCTGTATGTTTAATACAGGAAGTATTAGGTCCGATTTTTACCCTCTCATAACTTTGATCTAGTAAAAGATAAACCTATGAAATTATACATGAAGATTATACTCACAGACCTTCTTCAGCTAAAAAATACATACAAATTATAAGTAAAAAAAACAGGCAGAAATGAGATAAGAAATATTGGTTCTAATCATTGTCATGATGTATATAATACGCTCATTTCTGCCTGTTTTTTTTTTACTTATAATTTGTATGTATTTTTAACGGAAGAAGGCTGCCAATGTGCTGCCGAAACGTCCAAATACAGATTTCTTCCTGAAAGTCTGACGTTTTTTTCTCATAGCCGAATCCCAACTATACCTTGTCTGCGTATCTCTGCAACGGCTAACTATCTCCATCTCAACTATGAACTTCCCGGGACCGTGCCACCGTGCACCTAAAACTGCGAAAACTTTGATGAACCGTATCTCCAAATTAGCGAAGAATTTGGTAAAGAAGAAAGAAGGTCTGATTTTTCTACTAAAGTGTAAGTCGCACCATTTTTTACCGACACACATTTACACAGCCACCAACCACATTAACCCGTGTAACCACTTCTCTCCAGCGCAAAAACAGTTTGTAACCGCAAAAACACAATTCCAAAAAAAAAAAAAAAAAAAAAATACTTAATGTAGAAATAGCCTTCTTAAACTATGAGATAAGAAAATTCGAATGTCTGTTAGAATCCCAATACAATATGTTAAGAGGGGAAGTTGACCGAACCCTTTTCGATGAAATAGTATGTTTTATCTCAAACATCACTAACACTTTAAAATCTAAATTAAAAAACAATTTATTCCAAAAAATTAACAAAACATACCAGATTAACGTGCATCATCCCAAAGGTAACACAAAATGGGTAAAGAATATTTCCTCGGTCAACCTCCCCGTACAAGTTACTAATATTTTAAGTCTAAGAGATAAATTTTCATTGCCCCCTAGTTCTAATAATAATGTACCTAAAGTAATTACGGACGTAGAGTATATATTAAAAAGTCCGACCCGCAGGAACTGCCTCATCTTAGCGCGGTTCCGTTCTTATCCCTAGTCTAATTTCGAAAGATTAAAATAGAAGCAGTTATTATTTTGTTAAGAGGAGATCGTTGACCGTTGATGATGCAAGGTAGGGATTGTCCGGGTTCGGTCACTGCTACTTAATAATACATACCCCATATGTGTATGTATGTGGGCATATATATGGACATATGTGTGCGGCACAATAAAACCATTTTTACGATAAAAGTAGCAGTGACCGAACCCCGACAGTTATTGTTTTGGTTCCAACAGTCTTGAAAGGTAGGATTTACAATCTTACCTGGAAGGGTCGGCATCACTAGAAACATTCCCGCTAGTTACAAGGTCTTGGAATCTTGGAACTCTATATTTCTAACAATAAATTGTTTTTGTTATTTTACTAAACCTGTTTTATTTTCGAATACATTATCCAACTATAAGCAATTAAAAAATAACAAGGAATAAAAAACAGACAAACAGAACATTTCGAATAAGCGAAATCAATTACTTTAAAGCTTTAAGCTCTTATTTCTCCGATTGTCATCGCCTAATCAAAACTTTCATTAGAACCTTTTATGTAGAGCATTTAATAAACTTTCTAATGGTATTCTTCCGTTTACCAAGATTTTCAACCGTTTTCGAGATATTAATGAAAGTTCCCAAAATTTACATTATTTCTAGCAACAGAAAATTGGTCTCACTTTTCATATCCTGTTTTACACACAAAATTTTCCCAACATAAGAAATTACAAAAATAAAAAGCAATAAAAAACAAAGGGAAAGAGACAAAAATTACAAAAAGAACGACAAAAACCCGTTCTTAAGAACAAAACAGACGTATTTGAAGTTTTAAGCACTTATTTCTCCGATTGACATTACCTAATCAAAAATAGTTTTGGAATATTTTTTGTAGAGAATTTAGAAAGCTTTCAAATAGTTTCTATCCACTTACCACGATTTCCCAACCGTGTTCGAGATATTAATGAAAGTATACGAAGTTCCCAAAACTTTTCTTGTCTGTTCATAAAATATTTTATTCTAACCCTTCCTTAACTCCAAACGTAACAAAACTTTCAACATATTAGTTTTAATGAAAGTAGAACATGCAGATAATGTTTCAACTGAATCCCGTAATTCTAAGTACCCAAACCAAAAACGGTATTCAAAAATTATTTTTCCAATTTCCTCGAAAACGGTTAAAGCTATCGCCTTGAAAATGGTTCCATTCGTTTTCCTAGCCCAAGAAGCCTTTAAAAAGAGTACTTACAAGCTTATGAACTCAAAAACGTAAGCGTTACGATTTTTTCTGCGCGAATTTCGCCCCAAACGCCATCTTCCAGTGGGCGGATTTTGCTGGTTAACGAACTTGACCTTTTAAATTGGACGACTGATTTTTGTACCAAATTTGATCAAAATCGGACCATCAGGGAAGCCAGAAATGAGCGAACAGACAAATATATATATATATATATATATATATATATATATATATATATATATATAAATATATACATATATATATATATACAAATTTGAACTACCATCATTTTCGGTTTCCAGAGGTTCTGAAACGCAAAATTTTCTAGTCGGCACTTCCGGATTGTTTCATTGTATCAACCTTATAAGCGGGGTTCCTCCCTATGGGGGAGGGAGGAACCGCGCTAAAAGTCCGACTCGCAGGAACTGCAGCATCTTAGCGCGGTTCCGTTCATGTCCCTAGTGCCATTTGATAAGCTTAGAAAAGAAATAAACTTATTTTTTTTTATATATCTCGTGAAAATTGTCAAAATCCTCTCGAACATCTCGAATAAAAGTGATATTAAGGCGTCAGGGACACCGACAGTAGCTAACTTTTACACAGAATTCATGATAAAAACTTCTCGTAAAACCCTCAAAAATAAATTAAATAAGATCACTTAGTTCATAAAACATATTTTATTTTACGTGTAATAGCGTTTTAGTTGCCTAAAACTATTCCAAGCTCTAAATATTTAGTATTCCATACCCTGGAAATGGTCTCAGCCCCCCCCCGAAATTGTTTTTATATATGCCCATGTACAGAAGGATCAAGAAGAAGTACACAAGACTGAGTAGAATACCCTGCCTAATATAGCCTATATAGAATAATATGCAGAATAAAACCTATCTAGTATATACACAAGGACAAATAAAAGTCTTGACGAATAACAAGTCAAGAAAAAAAACTTTATTTAACAAAATAAAACGAAGTTTAGTTGCCCAACTACAATAGAATAATATACCTAATTAAGTCTATGGAGTAGACACAAATGGACCAAAAACAAGTCTTGTGGAATATTGTTTTTTTTTCTAATTAAATACTTTTTATCAATATTTAGTATATAACCTTTGTTGAAAACTATTAATTGCTAATTGATGAATCAGTTTACAACTAAGCAGTCTTTATGAATATTTAGTATATAACCTATGTTTGGATCTGAGTTTTTGGGGTGCTCTCCGCCTAGGCTTTGTATTTGTGTCGGCAGATACCTGGGGTATATTTACAGCTCTTGAGGATTAACTCTTAGCAGGTAAATTTCCTGCGTCCCTTGTTCCTACGGGCATTGAACCGCCATATTCCCTCATAGTATTTAACCGTTGTGAAGTTTATTTTTTTGATTTAGGACTTAATATACATATGTAGACTAAATCATAGCAAGAAGTAATCCTCCGTCGTCGGTTCTCAACTATGTAGACTCGCTAATGTTATCCAAACTTAGACACATCGTATTTAAAATCCACAGCAAGAACACGACATTTCATCAGAATCCCCTGCTGAATAAAACTTATATAGAATCATATGCAAAATAAAGCCTATCTAGTGGATAAAAATAGAGGAAAAAAGCCGTTCGTGGTGGTAGAAAATCTTGAAAGTATTTCGCTCAGAAATCTCCGAAATATTCTCACTAATTTTACGTATCCTGTTTTATAGCCAAATAGATTTATATTCTATAATCAATAAGAAAAACCTACTAACAATAAAAAACTATGGGTAACAGATGAAAATAGGGAATACCAAGAATAATTCTAAAGAACGAAATCAACACCAGTACTGTAATCTAGATATTCATACGGCATCTTCGAATTCTAACAAACAAAATATTGATTCTAATTATACGTATCCTGTTTTATTGTCAAATACATTTGACTACTATAAGCAATTAAAAACACTAGGGAATATGCCAAAGAACTCGGAGTAGGAGCCTCGACAGTTTCAAGACATTTGAAGGAAATCGACAAATCCAAAACTGACATTTCAAACGGCACAGCCTGATATATTTTTAACAATGAATTGTTTTTCTTATTTTAATTAATCTGTTTTATTGTCAAATACATTATCCAACTTTAAGCAATTAATAAATAACAAGGAATAAAAACAAACAAAAAGAACCGTTCGAATAAACGAAATCAATTACTTCAAAGTTTAAGCACTTCTCCGATTGACATAGCCTAATCAAAAATTGTTTCAGAATCTTTTTTGTAGAACATTTAGTAAGCTTTCGCATGGTAACCCTCCGTTTACCAATATTCCTAACCGTCTTCGAGATATTAGGGAATGTATACGAAGTTCCCAAAACATTTCATGTCTGTTAATAAAATATTTTATTCTAATCCTTCCTTAGTTCCAAACGTAACCAAAATATTAACATATTAGTGTTGATGAAATTCAAACATGCAGAAAATGTTTCAACTGAATCCCATAATTTTAAGTATCAAAATCAAAGACAAAAAGAACAGTTCGAATAAGCGAAATCAATTACTTTAAAGTATTAAGCTCTTATAAGCATTTAATTAGCTTTCTAATGGTATTCTTCCGTTTCCCAAATTCTCAATTTTTTTTCGAGATATTAAGGAAAGTATACAAAGTTACCAAAACTGTTTTATGTCTGTTAATAAAATATTTTATTCTAACCCTTCCTTAACTCCAAACGCAACCAAAATTTCAACATATTAGTTTTAATGAAAGTAGAACATGCAGTAAATGTTTCAACTGAATCCCATGATTCTAAGTACCCAAACCAAAAACGGCATTCAAAAATTATTTTTTCAGTTTTCTCGAAAACGGTTAAAGCTATCGCCTTGAAAATGGTTCCATTCGTTTTCCTAGCCCAAGAAGCCTATAAAAAGAGTACTTACAAGCTTATGAACTCAAAAACGTAAGCGTTACGATTTTTTTGCGCGAATTTCGCCCCAAACGCCATCTTCCAGTGGGCGGATTTTGCTGGATAACGAACTTGACCTTTCAAATTGGACGACAGATTTTTGTACCAAATTTCATCAAAATCGGACCATCAGGGAAGCCAGAAATGAGCGAACAGACAAATATATATATATATATATATATATATATATATATATATATATATACAAATTTGAACCACCGTTATTTTCGGTCTCTAGGGGTTCTGAAACGCGAAATGTTCTTGTCGGCACTTCCGGATTGTTTCATTGTATCAACCTTATAAGCGGGGTTCCTCCCTATGGGGGAGGGAGGAACCGCGCTAAAACCCAACCTTGTAAGGAGGAAGACTTAACCCGCTCCCAAATAGTTAACTCCATCACAAATTTCCTACAAACGCCGTCTCCTAATCCCACCCACCTTTCCACTGACTTCTACAGAGACTTGAAAGCTACGAGAACTTTCCTACGCTCACATGACAAACAGATTATTTGCACCAAAGCTGACAAAGGGAACGTAACGGTCATAATGGACAGAACAGACTACGACAACAAAATGAATAACTTACTTAACGACACTAATACATACACACCTATCTCCAAAGACATCACCCTCAAACTGGAAAGAGAATTTAATGAACACACACAACAACTCCTACAATTGAAAGAAATTGACAAAAAGACCTACCGTCAATTAATTTCCCACAATTCTCTCCCTCCCGGGCTTACGGTCTCCCCAAAATTCATAAACCCGAAAATCCCCTCCGACCCATCATTTCGAAAATTAATTCACCCTCATCCAAATTAAGAAAATTTTTGCTCCCCGCGTTACAAGCATTAAGCAATAATAACCCATACGATATCAAAAATTCTTTCGATCTTATTTCAAAATTATCAAATTTCAGCCCCCGGACATATTCTAATCCAAAATCATTGGGCACAGCCCCCTATCGTTTCAATATTTTGTTGACAGCCTCAAATTATGTGTCAACAGTTTTTTTTTTTAAATATAACGGACAATTTTACCAACAAATCGAAGGGTTAGCCATGGGAAATTGCCTTGCTCCAGACTTATCCTCGATCTTTCTCACCGACTTACTTAACACTCTCGTCCCTCTGTTCCCCCAGGACATATCCTTTATTTGCAAATATGTAGATGACCTCCTGTTAATTATAAACCCCGATAATCTAACAGACATACAAGACTGTTTCAACTCTTGTCATCCCAGACTACAATTTACGGTAGAGACGGAACAGGACCAACAGCTCCCCTACTTGGACGTTCTACTAATCAGACAGACTGACGGCACTATCATAACAAACTGGTACACAAAACCTACTTATTCTAGACGTTTACTCAACTTCCACTGCTCCCATCCTTACCACATGAAAATTAATGTATCTCGAAACCTTCTTCGCCGCGCTCTTTCTTTATCTCATGAGTCCTTTCACCATGAAAACTTGCAAGGAGCTACCGAAATATTAACACTAAACCAATGCCCCCCTAACCTCATAAACCGGCTTATAAAGCAAATAAAATCCCAATCCTACAATGCCACCTCCCCCAATACCTCTCTTGACTCTTCCCCACAGATATTTCGTTCCCTGACATACACACCAGGACTGACCGAAAAACTTACAAAAAAAGCCATCCCGTCACTAAACTTGGGGTTAATAACCACTTACAAACATACTACATTGTACACCAAACTCAAAGATCCCATTCCCTATGACTGCACCACCCACTGCGTTTACCAAATTCCCTGCCAAACTCCCTCCTGTAATACAGTATACATAGGTGAAACCAAAAATTATATTCACTCCCGCATGACACAACACAAACGGACAATTAAAAACAAAGAAATCCACAAATCCGCCCTCGGAAAACACGCCATAACAAAAAAACACACATTCAACTTTGACGACACTAAAATACTTTCCACAGAACGAAACACCAAAAAACGACCGATTTCCGAATGCGTCCACATTAATTTAAACCCCAATAATATTAATTACAAAACGGACAAACAAAACATCTCCCCTACTTATTCCGCCGTCTTCCATAAATTGTCCTGACCTACTTTTACCTTTGTTCCCAGGCTTCAGACAATTTTTCTACTTGTGTGTCCCAAAATTTTAACACCTTTTTACAGCCCGCTTTTACAACCTAGCAATCCACTTCTTTCATCTTCGCCGACTTACCGCCTCCTCCCCCCTCCCACAGTCATAACTATAAAAACCCCCTGTGCAGTTGCTGTCTCACATACATCCAACCATGGTTACCTAAGTGTCCTCGAGGTCTTCCTCCCTCCCCCCTAGGCATTTTATAGTTTTACGTATTTGTATATTGATTATTATAAATTTTATTCCCCTATAGAATAGATTGAGTTTCTCACAATATAAAAATGTACTTTATAAAAAATGTTAGTTTTTGTACTGTTTACTTACTACTTTCAACATACTGTTTACTTTCCAACTACAGCATTTTCATTGTTTAATAATAAGATTGGTTCTAATCATTTTCATGATGTATATAATACGCTCATTTCTGCCTGTTTTTTTTTTTTACTTATAATTTTTATGTATTTTTTAGCTGAAGAAGGCTGCCAATGTGCAGCCGAAACGTCCAAATACAGATTTCTTCCTGAAAGTCTGACGTTTTTTCTCCTAGCCGAATCCCAACCATACCTTGTCTTCGTATCACTGCAACGGCTAACTATCTCCATCTCCATTTACTTATCTATGTAAGGCGACGGCGACATTAGTTCGAGTAGATAGATAATAGGGTTTCTGGCGCAGTCTTCAAAATTCCCTATTTCCCCGAAAAAACCTGATCGTCGATTTTTGTAGGATTTTTCATTTTTATCTCAAACATCTAATTTTTTTAAAAAATATACATTTTCTAACATATTTCTTTAAAACCTAACAAATAAAAAAAAAATACATATTTTTAACATATTTCTTTAAAACGATACAAAAATTGGGATCACCCCCAAAAAGTAAAAATATTATATAATTAATTTAATTATTATTTCCATTTGTTATACACGTTTAATCATCAATATCACTTTCAGATTTCTTAGATTTAGATCTATTTTCATTTTTATTTTCTCGGAAGTCAATAATATGAATTTTCTTCCCATCATTTAATTCTTTTAAACCGTCATAAACGAATAATAGTTTCTGTGAATTTAATTGTTGAATATCTTTTTTATTTAATTTGTCATTAAATCTATCTGGTAGAAAAACTTGAAATTTATCTTCCTTATCTTTTAACGTAACAACTATACGTTTTCCAAATTTTGTAATAATTTCTTTAAATTCTTTAATTGAATAAGATTGACCACATTCCAATTCTGTTAGTTTCTTTATTGGAGTATTTTGACATTGACCAACTCGTTGGATCTTTTTTAATACTTCCATTTATTAGAAATGAAATTTATCAAATAAAATTAATCAATTTTATAAAAACCTTTATTACAATTATATTTTCGTACACTGAGAATGCTCTATATAAATCCACCATTTGTTATCGAAGTGGGGCGGGGTATCTGAATGATATCACATATGGGCGGAGGTTTCCGGTGGGCGTACTCGCTTGATTGCTGCTGCTGTCTGGTATCGATTTTTTGAACTACCACAACTAACAACCTTTCTATTTGTTTATTTTCAACTGATTTCGAGAATTTCTTAAATATTAATTAATGAAAATAGATTAATCTAATAATTTAAAACTATTAACTAAATAACAAACAAATACTTGGATGGAATAAACAATCTAATAACAAGTAATAGACTATTAAAGTCGTAAGTTCTCGGTTTCATCGTTCATACAGGATTCTAGTATATATACAACAGTCAATGGAATTTCAGACGTGGAAAAGTGAGAGAACCAAATGCATCTCATCACCGATGTACCGAGATGGCCATAGGTACACCGGAAACGATGTGACGCATGCGGTGATCTCATAGAGCATGCCATTTTCCTCAAAAATACCTCACGCTCACCTTACTTTGCAAATCTAAAAGTTACCAAAACATAAATAGTAACTTTAAAAAGTTACTCAAATAACTCTAGTGTATAGAGTTCAAAAATTCAACTCAAAGTTGAAAAAAAAAAATACTTCAAAAATTGAAGTACAAAAAAAACTTCAAAATAATTGAAGTACAAAAAAACAAAACTTCAAAATAATTGAAGTACAAAAAGGTAACTTGAGAGCAAAGTAAGGTTGAAGCCAAAAGGAGAGAGGAAGGAGAATACGGGGTATTTTTGCACATTTTTAGAAAAAATTAAAAATAAAAAAATTAACCATTACTTTCAAAGTCTTGAGAGACATAAATAAATCTTATAATATTTGTCATTCTAAATTTCTAATAAATCATTCTTTATAAAATCATATTTCAACTTTTTCTCAGAAACAATAATCACATATATATTTGTACCACCAGGAACTACATTCTGAAAATCAACATTCAGAATAATATTATTTTTACTATTTGAAATATTAATTGGTCCTTTTCTAACATCTATTACATATAAAGGTCTATTTTTTATGAAATCCTCTGGACTATAAAGCATATTTCCATCCCATTTATAAGCCCTATTATAATCTCTGTACATATCATATAATAATGAATAATTGTTCTCTTTAATATCTAAATTAATCAATTCTTCCGGGTAATATGTTTCATTAATTTTAACACGAATATTTCTAACATCAACATGGTCAAATTTAGAAGGATCTTTCTTTTGATCATTTCTTCTCGATGTTTGGAATCCTACAATTATGAATTTCGGTTTATCAATGTTCCTATAAATATTAGTTATATCAAAACTTAAATTTGATCCCGTAATACCAGTTTTTTCAATACACTCCCAAGTTTTAAATACAAATTCTTGTGTTCCACCAAACTTGTCCATCTCATTAATTAATTCAATTTTTGAAGGTGTTGAATACTCTATGATAGGAACACGTAAATAAAAATCAGTTATTGTAATTTTACCTGTAGGTGCATAAGACTTTCCATCTGCTTGAAGTGATAGAAAAATCCCGTCATCATCAGTGTTTCTAAGAAATGTTATTAAAAATCCTCCTTTGTATATTGGTATGTTTATACCTCCAAAATATCCTAATCCTAAATCGTTTAAGGTTCCACAATAATTAAATTTTCCATATTTATGATCACATTTCACTGCACCATTCATTTTAGACAAAGTTTCATCTTGAGACAGTGATATCGTATGTTTTACAGTACTTATAATACCTGGATCTTCAATTCTATCAATTAATTTGTTATGTTTTTTTACTTCTATACTTCGAAATAAGAAAGGAATAAAATTATCTATTAATTTAGTTCCCGAATTCATACCATAGTGTTCACCATCTTTAGCATTGAAAGAACCTGAAATAACAAACTGAAAATGGGAACTTAAAAAATTATCACCAACATCGATTAAGAATTCTATTCTCTGATTTTCTTTATTAAAATTCAATTCGGTATTATTCGATGGGAAAAAATGTTTAAATTGTTGTTTTTCTATATTAGGATTATATTTTGAATACATCTCCATTTATTAAGATAAAAAATCTTTATAATTTAAAAACTAGTTTATAATTATTAGACCCCGTCTCAGAGACGGGGTTTGAAAATTTAAAAAACATAATTTATTAATGAAGGTACAGTATCAACATTAAATCTATTTTTATAATATTTCGAAAATTCTTCATAATGTTCTTGTTTAAATTCATTTGATATATCAGTTCTTTCGAAAATTATTATCCAATTAACCAAATGTTTATATTTTATTAAAGTATCTGGAGAAAACTTTTGATAAAAAGACATAATGTTCCAATCAAATAATGAGTAATAAAACTCGATCTTTTGTTCATCGATTTTCTGATATCTCGAAATGATTTTCCAATCTATTTTATTTGAAAACATTCCTAATTCTTCTAATTTAAACGGATGGTATTGTGAAACAAGTTTCCAATTTAATTTATTCTGAAATACAATTAAAAATTCTGTTGTTAAACCAGGAAATGAAGATATTTCATCCCAATCATTATTTTGTGTTGTCTCCATTTATTAAGAAAAAAAAATTAATTCTTTTTTAATATTTCTACTTCTGTATCAATTTTTTCATTTAGTGATGTTTTAGACTCTTCTTCCGTATCAATTTTTTCATTTAGTGATGTTTTAGACTCTTCTTCCGTATCAATTTTTTCATTCGGTGATGTTTTTACTCTTCTTCTTTTCATTATCTTTTTTTCCAGTTCTTCTATTTTATTGTTTAAATCTTTCAATATTTGTTCTACTTGTGGGTAATAACTATTATATAAAGTGTCAGAAAATGTTTGAAGATGTTTTTCTAACTCTGTTTCTGTCAAATATTCTTCCATTTTGTTCTTTATATCACTATCAACTTGTACTGGTATAACATCACTAATTAAATCCTGAGTGAGTTTTTTCATCTTTTCATCTAAATCTTCTTTAGTTGTATATTCAAATAATTTCTCATCGATGATCTCTTCAAATTCTTTTGTATCAGTTGTTCTTTTATCTCTTTTATTTTCATTAATTGCCTTCTCTATCATCGTTTTCACTTGTTTCATAATAACTACATCATTATTATCTCTTCCTTCTGAAACACTGACAAGTCTTTTTTTATTAAAACCAATATAACTTTTAGTAAATGTAAACAATGAACCGATAATTTCATCAACTTTTACTTTTAATTCATTCTTTAATTTATTATTTAATTCATCTTTTAATTTTGTTTGGAATGTTGAGAATTCTGTTCTAAAAGAATTTGAAAGTTCATTTACAATATCACTTTTCAATCTCGTTTTATCAACAGTATTATATTCTGTAAAAACAATTTGACTTCCAAAAACATCAAATTTTAAAATAGCTGTTGAATTAGTTTCCATTTCTGTCTATTTATTACATTTAAAATTTCATCGAAAGATATTCCATCCGAAAACATTTTAAGAACTAACAAACATAAATGTCCACAAATAGGTGGATCATTAATTTCTTGAAGTCTGTCTTCATTATATATTAAATTATCTTTTCCCAAATATATAACTAATTCCTTTGATGGATGTAAGTTTCCATATGAATTAAAATAATATTTTTTATTTCCATTTTTATAATAAGAAACCCAGTGAGTACCATTTCCGAAAGAATTATCAATGTTTACAA
The DNA here is from genome assembly GCA_946811695.1 of Gonocerus acuteangulatus. NCBI lineage: Eukaryota > Metazoa > Arthropoda > Insecta > Hemiptera > Coreidae > Gonocerus > Gonocerus acuteangulatus. The sequence goes on from OX328123.1 coordinate 156,702,765, forward strand.
TTCCACACTCAATATTTCTAGGATGTTTCGGAAGTTCATCTTTCATAAAAACTCCTCTAAAATGTTTTATGTTTAACTTCTTAACGATATTCTCGATATCAAAATTAGATAAAGGAGTTATTTTTTTTTTTTAACTGTTACAAGTTTTCCTCCCTGTTTCTTTTCCATTTCTTTATTATGTCTTGTTTGTTCTTCTATTAGTTTATCTTTATATCTTTTATCGATAACCGAGTTTGCAATAGAACTTGCTCCACTCGCTAAAGCAGCTAAAGCTCCTAATCCTGCAAAAATTAAAGGAAGTATTCCACCATCTTTTTCATTTTCTCTTAATTGTTTATATGTTAATTTAATTCTAGTTCCCTTTCCGTCTTTAGCATTTCTGTTAATCTTATCGATCTGTCTTTGAGTTAACAAAATTGAATTATTTCCTTTTTTTGTATCGATTGTAACATCAGTTTTCTTTTTTACAGCACCAATAATTTTAGATTTTTGACCTTCCGTTAGTGAAATTTTAAAAGGTTTATACTCACTCATTTTCTTTAATTTATAATGAATAAAAAAGAATATAAATTCTTTCTACTGGAAATTTTTGCTGGTTGATAAAAAGTTAAGGGAGTAACGAATCGTTATCCCTTGAAATTTTTGCAGGATTTAAAAATGTTCGTTTCTAATAAATGGAGGGGATTCTAAATATTCTGAACAACAAACTTAACTATAATAATAAAGAAATATTTATGATTTTAGATGGAAATAACGATCCTTGGTTTAAAGCTAGAGATATTGCTGAATTATTAGAATATAAAAATCCTAAAGATACAATTTGGAGATTTGTAAATGAAAAATATAAAAAAAGTTATGAAGTTATTCAAAAAGAAGGGGGTCGTGATTCCCGACCCCCTTTCAATATGCAACCACATACTGTTTTTATTAATGAATTAGGTTTGTATTCTTTAATTATGAAATCAAAAATGTCTTTAGCTGAAAAATTTCAGGATTGGGTTTATGATGTTATTAAAACAATTAGAAAAACAGGAGAATATAAATTGAAAGAAGAATTATACGGTAAAGATAAAATTATAAAAAAGAAAGATGAAAAAATTGAAAATTTAAATAATAAAATAACAAATATCAAATCTGATGTTGTACCTAAAACTAAAGATGAAAAATTAAGACATTTTTTCCTATTATTTAAGTTAAACGACTATGAATGTGAATATAGTTATTATGTTATAAGATGTCAAAAAGTATATTTAAAAAGAGCTGTTGATAAAATAGTTTTAGAACATCAAGATTGTGAGGAGATAATAAAATTCTATGATCCAAATAGTGTTAATTTATATTCTAGAATAAAAGAAAAATTAAAAAATGATTTAGAATTTCATGGTAATTATTTTAGAATAAATAATGAAGAATTTAGTGAGGAATATCTAATTATAAAAATAGAGGAATTACACAGTGAAAAAGAAATTTAATTCACAACATTTTTTTTATTTATCCAAGTATTATGTGAATTATCAAAACCTAACCATTTGACATAAACTTTATCTCCTTTTCTTTTTAAAACCTTTTCAACAAGATAATCATGTGGATATTTGGTTTTCATTAATTCTTCTTTATAAAATCTACCTTCGATTTCTTCTTCCTTCAAATCTATTAATTTATAAGTAATAGGAACTGAATGTATTATTTTACTTATTTTAAATACCTCTGTAGACCAATTAGGTGTATATCCTTTTTCAAATATTCCTTTATATTTACTTATCCTTACATAATCGTTTAATTTAAATTTCGGTTTTTCATTTTTAACATTGTTATCATTATAAATATTCATTAATACTTCTTCTTCATTTTTCTTATTAACTTCTATAGGTTTCATTTTTATAGTTCTATGATAGGAATTATTATATTCTTTAATTAAGTCATCTAAAATATCTATCCATTTATATGATCCTCTCTTAGAAAATTCTTTCCACATTTTTTCTTTTAAAGTTCTATTAAATCTTTCTACTATAGCAGATTTTATTTCGCTATAACTAGAATAATGATTGATATTATATTCTTTCATTAAATTCTGAAATTCTTTATTATAAAATTCTTTTCCGTTATCCGTTTGTAAATTCTTTGGTTTATTTTTATCGTTCAATATACTTTTTAATGCTTCAGTCACTAATTTACCAGTTTTATCTTTAACAGGAATTGCCCAAGAAACTTTAGAAAATGTATCTATTACAGTTAAAATATATTTAAGTCCTTTATTAATTTTTGATATTCCTTTTAAACTTCCAGTATTCATCTCAACTAAATCAGATTGCCACAGGTCATTTATTCCTCGAGTTATAATTTTTGTTCTTTCAAAATTTCTTCTAACCGGTTTATGAATTTCTTCAATTATTCCTTCTTTTACACTCATTTCTTTTTCATTTTTTGACCTAAAAAAGTATTCTTTTTACTTCCACAAATTTCACAAATTCCTTTACCCATGAGTTTTCCATTTTTAGAAGTTTCTTCATGATAATTCTTACTTTCTGTTTGTTTTTTACACTTTACACAATATATAAGTACCATTTATTATAGGATAAAATCTAGTCTTTAAAATAGATAAATTTCTCTAGTTTATGGATATACTTTCCATTGTTTAATTTATTATATGTATTTATCGATAGAAAACCATAATCATCCTCCCAACAATCATTACAAATTTTTTTAAAGCTATCAAAGGATGAAAAATCACTTCCAGCAAAATCTTTATATATCATTTCAGTGTAATGAAGAGATTGTTTAAAAGAACAAATAAAATTAACATTATTTCTAATAAACTTTCTATCAACTTTACTATAACATTGACTTAAATAAATACAAGAAATATTTTTATGTCTACCTCTAACAAAATATTCATTAATTTTTTCATGATTTTCAAATATAATATCATCAAAGATAACTAAACTATTTGGTTCACAAGTATCTACATTTTCCATTTCTTCAATATCATTATAAAAACACCCTACATTCTCTCCTATTTTATTTCCAATATCACTAAACAACTCAATCATTTCTTGATAAATATCTTGATCTAAAGATTTACTACATACATATAATTTAGAATAATCTAACCAATCTCCATAAATAAAATTTGTTAATAAAGTTGTTTTTCCAGAACCACTACTACCGATAATTATACATCTTAATGGTAATGGAAAAGGTTTATTGTTAGTCTTATTTTTATCTTCGTGGTAAATTTTTATACGATACTTTTTTTCCATTATAAATAGAGTAATTTATATAAGATGAAATTGTTAAAAATAACTGGTAAAACTTCTGAGTTGACTTTGAAATTAGCACATCCAATATTTCTAGACGAAAATATAAATTATAAAATAGGTCTTGTTGGTTTTTATTCGGATAATAACATTCCTAACATACAAAAAGATTCATTCATTTCATTCGATATTAATAAATCAAGAAAACATATTAAAATTGAAAAAGGATTTTGGAGTTTAAAAGAAATCGATAACTTAATAAAGAAAGAACTTACAAACGAAAAGTTCTATATAAAAAGTAATAATTATGGAAAAGTAAAAATATTTTCACCATATCCATTTGATTTGGACGTTAATCTTAAAAACATTTTTGGTTTCGAAATACCAACTAAAAATGAAATTTCAACAGATTATGCAAGTAACACGGTACATGTTGGAAAATTCAGACCTAAATTAAGACCTTTTGATGTTATCGAAATTCATTGTAATTTAGTCGAATCTAGTTTAGTGAGTCATTCTTCTAATGAACACATACATGAAGAAACTGATTTAGTATATAGTTTTTTCCCGAATGTTCCTTTTGAATCAAAGATTTCAGAAAAACCCTTAGAAATTGTTTATGTTCCAATTAGAAACGATATTCATAAAATTCAAAAAATAAATGTAACTATTAGGAATGAAAGACATGAATTATTAAATAATGAAAATGTTAATAATATTATATATTTAAGTCTGATTCATGACAAATAAACTTAACGAAATGTTAAACATAGTTAAATCTAGTTAAACCGTTCTGAACTTTTTAATATAATAAATGGATCCAAAACAAACTATTAAGATAAGAGATAGATTAATTAAAAAATTTGAACATGCCAGAAAACAAAGAATACTTGAAGAAGATTTAAAAGGTAAAGAATATTTACCGATAACGAGTGCAATCAATAAACTTGATAATACTTTTAATGAAAAGATTTCTCAAGTCGACAAGAGTATAAAAAATGTGTTAGAACAAAATAAAACATTAATTACAGATCTTGTACCGTTTACAAGAAACATAGCAGATATGGAAATTCCACCTTCAGAAGAAGAAACATCTTTTGAACGAGAATTATACGATAAAGATACACCACTTGCAAAAAGTACACCTTTTTCAAAAGAGAAAAAGAAAGTTACATTTGTTCCAATGGAAAAAGTTTCAGAAGACGAGTCGGATTTAAGTGAAGACAGTTTAAATGAATCAGATACTCCATTGAATATTTCATCATCTGTTATCGGTCAAATAATTGGTCCTCTTGGAGCAACATATTTACCAAAACTAACTGATAAACATTATGGAATTACTTACGATGAAAAAAAATTATTTTTTAAAATCGGAAAGAATAAAGTTGATATATATGGAAATGATTTAATTATTGATGGAAAAAAATATATTGGAACAAAAGGATTATGGGTTCTCTTAACACAAAATTATGAAAACTTATTTGATAATAAAGGTGAAAAATTATATTCACCAGAAGAATTTAATACCTATAAAGAAATTTTAATTAATAGTGAGGTTTTATATAACAAAAATAACTCATCAACAAATAGACCAAAAGCTCCACAATCAAAAAAATATAAAAATTTATTAAAACCTATATACGAAGAATTAAAGACCATTCCGGTTACCGGAAAAGGAATAGTTAATTATAATGAACATTCTGTTATGTATATACAAAATTTGAATGAATTGATTTCAAGATTGAATTTGATATATGCTTCAGAATTGGCTGGAGATAATAATTTTCATAATGAAAAAGTCGGTATTATCAGATTTTTAACAAATCTTTTAGAAAAACATATTGATGATCGAAAAGGAACTGAATATTTAATAAGATTAGTGAATGCTTTTCCACATAAAATAATTAAGGATGAAACTATAGGATCTGGATTGTTTAATAAAATATTAAGTGGATTACCATTCGAATTACATTATCCGGGTTATAACTATTTAGGTCCAGGTACTAAATTAAATGAAAGATTGGAAAGAGGTGATAAACCAATTAATAAATTAGATGAAGCTGCAAAAGAACATGATATATCTTATAGAGATCATAAAGAAGTATCAGATAGACATATCGCAGACAAAATTTTAGAAAATAAAGCATGGGAAAGAGTTATTTCGAGTGATGCTGATATAGGAGAAAGAACTGCGGCATATTTGACAACGAATGCAATGAAAATTAAAAGACATTTAGGAATGGGTTTGATACATTCAGAATTTGATATATTTCAGTAGATTTCTCATTACCTCTTAACGTGACCGATTCTGTCACCTTTAACTTTTTTAAAACTATAAATGAAGAAGGTAAGATTTAATGATCTTGTAACTATTTATGAAATACCTTATGAATGTAGAATTAATTTTAATTTAATCAATAATCAGAGGTTTAAAATGAGAATATTTGAGTTTGAAAAGATATTTAACAAAATATTTCGATGATAAATTTTATATTGATAAAAATTATTTCTAAATAAATGGAAGACCTGAAAAATAAGACAGTTGAAGATTTACAAAAAATCTGTAAAGAAAAGAATTATCGAGGTTTTTCTAAATTGAGAAAACAAGCATTAATCGATTTAATATTAGAAAAATCTGAAAGTAAGGAAAAATTAAGTAATAAAAATATAGGTGAATTAAGACGTTTAGGAAGTCAGTATAAAATAAAAAATTATTACAATATGAAGAAATCTCTTTTAATTAAGTTATTAGAAGAAAAAGAATCTATGGAAAAATTTAAATTACCTCCAGATTACGAAGACGAATTTGAATTAACTTCAGTTTATGGAGACGATTTAAAAAATTCGGATACAGAAGGAAACTTTATAGATGAAAATTTGGATCATGGAGAAATGGAAATGTGTAGTATATGTGGAAGGTATAGTGTATTAAATAATAATTGTTATAATTGTGTAACAGACATCAAAATAGGTAAATATAATCGTAAATCGTATAGAATAAATAGATTTCGTAAAAAATTGAATAATTTAATAGAAAATGTTAATGTTAAGGTTGAAATTGAAAAAATATTTGAAACTTTTATTAATAATTATAGAGGTAAATATGTACCTTATAAATATTTAGTCAAAAAGATTGCAGATTATTTAAAAGTAGGAAATAATATTGAAATTAAGGAAACTAAGAGAATGGTGAAAATATGGAATGACTTTGAATATAAATTAATCTATTAGAGAGTATATTTTAAAACAAATGATGATGTAAAATTTTGTAAGATCTAAAAAAGTTCGTTCCTAATAAATGGAGGAATTAGAACCTTTCGAATTTTGTCAGATCTGTTGTAAGCAATCGGTATTAGATAATCGTTGTTATAGTTGTTATCCGCCAACAAGAAATCCTCATAACAATTTTAAATATAGACAGAGATATTTTCATGAACATTTATTACAATTAATAGATGAACCCGAAGATAGAATTAAAATTGAAGAAGTGTTTGAAGTTTTTAATGAAAATTATAAACGAAAAGCCCTACCATATAAATTTTTTATCGCAAAAATTGCAGATCTATTAGAAATTAAACATAATGTTCGAATAAGAAAATTTAAGAGAAATGAAGAATTGTGGAATGAATTTTTAGAGATGAAACCATTTGAGATAATTGAAAAGAAAAACCAATTTAGAGGATATATTTTGAATCAGTTTAAAAAAATGTATTAATTTCTAGGATGGAAAAATTTGCAGGATTTAAAAAGTTCATTTCTAATAAATGGAGAACCAACTGAGAAGTCAAACTCTCAAAAACCTTCGAGATTACTGTAAATCTCACAATATTAAAGGATATTTTAAATATAATAAGAAAGATGATCTTATAAATCATATTATTGATGAAATAGAGAAAAAGAAATTTATAAATGAATTCAATTTTGATTCTAGTTTGTTTTCTAGACCAAAACCTGATAAAAACTTTGAATTATGGACGATGAAACAATTACAAGATTATTGTAGATCACGTAATATTAAAGGATTTTCAAAATTAAAGAATAAATCTGATCTTATTAAGTTGATCACTAATGATGAAAAAAGAAAGAAAAACCGAAAGAGATTAATAAATGAATCCATTAAAAAATCGATAAATCAATCCAAAAAAACATCAATAAATGAATTCAATTTCCATCCAAGTTTATTTTCAAAACCTAAACCTCCTAGGGAAAAACAAATCAAATGTGATGATTGTAATAAATATTATAAAAAATCGTATAAAGAGAAACATATTGAATCTTTGACTCATAAGAATGTAAAAATTAATGATGAACAAGAAATACAAGAAATTGAAACAGCTTATGAATCACGGTTAAAAACTTATATAATTAGGAATACGGGAAGATTAAATGTTCCAAAACAATTTATAGAAGGATTTGAAATTTCCAAAGAAGAAATAGTATTTTTTCCGAGAGAATTTTTAGAAGACAAAAGGAATGTAGTAATCAATAAAATAACTGAAAATTTAAGAACGATGGACTTGAAAGTTAATCTTAAATTTTTCCTTACCTATAGAAAACCAGAAGGAGAATATAAATGGTGGGGTGGTCGACGCTATATTACAGAACAAATTTCATTTAAAACTAAAAATGAAATCATATTACAATCTTCAGATCTAAATACATTTTATGATGGTGCTATTGAGAAACTGATACACGAAATGAGTGATTTTCAAAGAAAGGATTCAGGATGGGAGTTTGTAAGTATTGATTATTTAGAACTTCGAATCAATAAATATAATCCATTGAGAGGTTCTTCATATATCGATTTACCAGAAAAAATAAAATCTAAAAAAGCAATTATTAATGTAAAAAATAATGATAATAAATGTTTTATGTGGTCAGTTCTATCAGCATTACATCCAGTAGACAAGGATCCTCAAAGAGTTACAAAATATGAAATGTATAAAGATGAATTAAATTTTGATGGAATCAACTTCCCAGTTTCCTTTAAAGATATTAGTAAATTTGAAAAACAAAACGATATATCTATAAATGTATATGGGTATGAAGAATCTGTTCATCCTTTAAGAATTACAAAACATAAATTAGATAAACATGTAAATTTATTTTATATTAAAGATAATGAAAATGATCATTACTGTTGGATTAAAGATCTTTCTCGATTGATCAAAACACAACTAACAAATATGAAAGTAAAAATTTATCCATGTGAAAGATGTTTAAGATATTACTATTCAGCTGAAAAATTAGAAAATCATGAACTTGATTGTAAAACTAAAACGGCGGTAAAAATTGAAATGCCGAAAAAAGGTGAATATTTAAATTTCAAAAATTATAACAGATCGTTAAGAGTTCCTTTCGTAATATATGCAGATTTTGAATGTTTAACTAAAAAAATTGATAATTGTCAACCTGATTCATCAGGTTCTTATACTATGAAATATCAAAAACATGAACCAAATAGTTTTTGTTATTATATAAAATATCACAATTATGATTACAAACAACCTGTAGTATATAGAGGATCTGATTGTACTGATAAATTTGTAGAAATGATTCATGAGGAAGTTAAAAATATTCAAAAGATTTATGAAGAAATTAAACCGTTGGAGATGACTTTTGAAGAAGAAAAACATTTTCAGGAAACTGATATTTGTCATATATGTGAAAAGGATATAATAACATGGAATAATTATAAGAAATATGGGGAAAAACCTATTAGGTTATTAGGAAAAAAGGTAAGAGATCATGATCATTTAACTGGAAAATATCGAGGTCCGGCTCATGAAATTTGTAATTTGAATTATAAAAATCCTTCCTTTGTTCCAGTATTCATTCATAATTTATCTGGATATGATGCACATCTATTTGTTAAAGCGATGGGGAAATTTAAAGAAAATATTGAGGTAATTCCAAATACTGAAGAAAAATATATTTCATTCACACAGAAAGTTGATAAATTAGAAATTAGATTTGTTGATTCATTCAGATTTATGGCTTCGAGTTTAGATTCATTATCTACGAACTTAAGAAAAATTCCTGAAGAAATGAAAGGTAACAAGTTAGAAAAATATAAATTCTTGAAATCTATGTTTAGAGAAACCAGTAAATATTATAAAGATGAAAAATTAGATTTAATTACGAGAAAAGGTGTGTATCCTTATGATTACATGGATTCAGAAGAAAAATTTGAAGAGTCAAAATTACCTTCAATCGAAGAATTTTATAGTAAATTGAATGATTGTGATATTTCTGAAAACGATTATAAACATGCGAAAAAAGTATGGAAAACATTTGAAATTAGAAATTTAGGAGAGTATTCAGATTTATATGTTAAATCAGATGTTTTAATATTGTCTGATATATTTGAAAATTTTAGAGATGTCTGTTTAAAAACTTATAAACTTGATCCAGCTTGGTATTTTACAGCTCCAGGATTATCTTGGGATGCAATGTTAAAAACGACAGAAATCGAGTTGGAATTATTAAGTGATTATGATATGATTTTGATGTTGGAAAAAGGAACTCGTGGTGGAATATCTCAATGTTGTAATAGATATTCTAAAGCAAATAATAAATATATGAAAAAATATGATAAAAATCTACCATCTAGTTATTTAATGTATTTAGATGCAAATAATTTATATGGTTGGGCGATGAGTCAATATTTACCTTATGGAGGATTTAAATGGATAAAACCAGAAGAAATGGAAAATTTAGATGATGATTCAGAGAAAGGTTATATACTAGAAGTTGATCTTGAATATCCAAAAGAGTTACATGATGATCATTCTGATTTACCTCTAGCTCCAGAAAATGGAATACCAGGTAATTCAAAACATGTAAAATTATTAACGACATTATTTGATAAAGAAAAATATGTGATTCATTACAGAAATTTAAAACAATGTTTGGATATGGGATTAAAGCTAAAAAAAGTTCATAGGGTATTAGAATTTAAACAATCGAATTGGTTACAAAAATATATTGATCTCAATACGAAAATGAGAACTAGAGCTGTAAATGATTTTGAAAAAGATTTCTATAAACTAATGAATAATTCAGTGTTTGGAAAAACTATGGAAAATATAAGAAAACGAATTGATGTGAAATTGTGTAATAATTATGGGAAAGTTGAGAAATTAATATCAAAACCAAATTTTAAAGGAAGAACAATATTTGATGAAAATCTATCAGCAATTCATATGAACAAAACAAAAGTTAAATTTAATAAACCGATTTATGTAGGAATGAGTATTCTAGATTTATCGAAACATTTAATGTATGATTTTCATTACAATACTATGAAACGGAAATATGGAAATGATCTTAAATTAATGTACATGGATACAGACAGTCTTATATATAATATTAAAACAGACGATTTTTATGAAGACATGAAAAAAATGATTGATCTGTTCGATACTTCAGATTTTCCTGTTGATAACAGATTCAATATACCTAGAGTAAATAAGAAAGTATTAGGTAAAATGAAAGATGAAAATAATGGAGTTATTATGACAGAATTTATTGGATTAAGATCTAAAATGTATTCTCATAAAAATGAGATATCTATTTGTAAGAAATCAAAAGGTGTAAAGAAATCTGTTGTAAATAAGAATATATCATTTGAAGATTATAAAGATTGTTTATTCAATAAAAGAGTTCATTATAGAACAATGAATCAAATCAGGAGTTATAAACATGAGATATATTCAATTCAAGTTAATAAAAAAGCTTTATCACCAGATGATGATAAACGTTATATTTTAGAAGATGGAATCCATACTAGAGCATTAGGACATTATAAAAATATTTAAATAAATTTTAAATAAGAATCTTATAAATTAATATCTTTAAATGTTAAAGAAGTAAGAATATATCTTACTTCTTAACATGTAAAGAGTATAGAATTGAATTGAAATATTTTGCAGGATTTAAAAATTTCATTTCTAATAAATGGAAGTATTAAAAAAGATCCAACGAGTTGGTCAATGTCAAAATACTCCAATAAAGAAACTAACAGAATTGGAATGTGGTCAATCTTATTCAATTAAAGAATTTAAAGAAATTATTACAAAATTTGGAAAACGTATAGTTGTTACGTTAAAAGATAAGGAAGATAAATTTCAAGTTTTTCTACCAGATAGATTTAATGACAAATTAAATAAAAAAGATATTCAACAATTAAATTCACAAAAACTATTATTCGTTTATGACGGTTTAAAAGAATTAAATGATGGGAAGAAAATTCATATTATTGACTTCCGAGAAAATAAAAATGAAAATAGATCTAAATCTAAGAAATCTGAAAGTGATATTGATGATTAAACGTGTATAACAAATGGAAATAATAATTAAATTAATTATATAATATTTTTACTTTTTGGGGGTGATCCCAATTTTTGTATCGTTTTAAAGAAATATGTTAAAAATATGTATTTTTTTTTTATTTGTTAGGTTTTAAAGAAATATGTTAGAAAATGTATATTTTTTAAAAAAATTAGATGTTTGAGATAAAAATGAAAAATCCTACAAAAATCGACGATCAGGTTTTTTCGGGGAAATAGGGAATTTTGAAGACTGCGCCAGAAACCCTATTATCTATCTACTAGTTCGGTTTGAAATTAATAAATGTCTATCAAGGACACAAGGGCATTTCCAAATAATGATCAGATTAGAAGGCATTATAAAAATAAAACACCGACACGATAAAAAGTAGATGGAATATTAAAACATAGTTCACGTCGTCGTCCTCAAGCCAAACATCGAAGGCACAAACTCACAACCCACTTACAAAAAGTATTTACATCCCCTAAAAAACTGACGTTGGCCAAGTTCCAGGCCTTTCCCAAAAACCTTTTACTTATGAAAAACCTTTTGCTTGATATCATAGTATTGGGACAAGTTTTAGGCGGTTAATACCTTGTCAAGAACCTAATAATACCCTCTCACTTATTTGTGCAATTCCAACTTGGCCAGGTCTCGGTAATTTTCTTCGGCCGTGGCCGCTTTAACTTACGAGTTCATACAAACCTGATTGGTTGTAGTCAACCAAGAGCTAATAATAATCCTGAATCGTTACCCTAAGGGCCTGAATCTTTATTAAATGCTAGACATTTTATAACAAATCCGATCGTTATAGTGCCCATCATTTAACGAAAACTGACCAAGTTGGAATTGCACAAATAAGTGAGGGGGTATTATTAGGTTCCTGAGAAGGTATAAAGAGCCTAAAACTTGGCCCAATACTATACTGGCCAACTTTGCAGTGGCCTAGAACTTGGCCTCTTTTTTTGAACGTTAGTTTTTTTGGGGATAGGCTTTACAGTCAGCCGCCCCTCCAGCTGGAAGTCAACATTCCTTCGCCTGCTGTAACAGACAGGAGATAACTGGACAAACTTCAAATCCCCATTTCCTTAGTACATCTTCTGTCGGTCTCTTCCCTATGCCATGATGTGGCGGGTAATCCTGTGTCTATTGTCTCCTCATTGAGTCCAACTGGAAGCAACATTATTTTCTACCTGAGAAATACTACATTATCCTTTTTTTTCGAATAAGGAAATACCCCCAAAAATTTATACTGTCGAAGTAATAATATAAAATCCACAAATTCTCTTATATAATAAGTTTTTTTAATGCAATATTTTGCAGGCGGAAGGTCAATAAAAGAGAATTAACACAATCAATTCATTTATTTGTTCTTGCTCCACATGTTTCACACCTCAGGTGCCTCTTCAAGAGCCAAGAACTCAATAAACTAAAACTTACAGCCTAATTGTTACTATTACCTACTCATTGCGTCGATCAGCTGTGTAAAATCGATAGAATTCAAAAATCGATCATCCAGAACCAGATAAGTCCATTATAATAAAATAAATTTTTAAATTTTGTCAAGAGATAAAAGTTAATTAAATTTTGTTTAGCAAATTAAAAAATATACTATTTAAATATTTTATATCAGTTTTTTTGTTAACCGTTTTCTTCCTGTTTTTTATTATGCGAATGTTTCCTTTATTTTCCTGTTTTTTTAATAGTAAAAATACACAATTATATAAGCTTCAAATACTTTATTGAATGTTTGACATGTATCATGCCATTCTAGCACCTCATCAGTAGTTCAACATTTTTAGTACCGCTCAAGGAGAAAGACTTAGCAGCATGGGCTATCTATAATTTGTTACTAATGTCATCTGAAATATTTTTATAGTTAGCCCCTGAAGACGAGGTTGGGTTATCAAAATGAAGAAAGCTACGTGAGCCTTAATGCCAATATAGGGGTGACAGATAGTGCCACCACCACCGACAGGACCCGACAAGGCGAGGACACGCCCACCCATATCGCAAGCTCGATGAGGGTTTACAGTAAACTGCAGATATTACATGACATGAGCTTCCCAAGCACATTTTCATGGAGTAAAGGTCATTTTCATTGTCGGGGACGGAAAAAGATTCATCAAAGGATATTTTCACCATGAAGAAAGAAGAAAAGATGTTAGGAATCCCGCAAGCTTTTATGATTAAAAACTTTACAAATGGAATCTCAAAGTTAATAAAGGTTTTCCATTAAAAAATTAGTGCTGAGGCTTTGAGGTCTATGGTTTCTTTTACATAATCCCTAGGGGGAAAATCACTTTTAAAGAAGGCAGAGGAACAAAAACAAATTTTAAAGATAATTTTTATTTAGAATTTTCCTTTTTTTAAAAACAATATTAATAGAATATGTCATTGATTTTTTCGCATGAAAATTTAAAGAATTCAATTTTTATTATTAATTTATTCGACTTCAAAATCACAACTTTACCTCTTATAGCTTGAGTATGATCCAGCAGGTTCGAGCATCGCTAGTATGATTAAACTGTAATTTGAGACTGCATTTTGGGCTTTTATTACCCTTTTTAAACGTTTCCTGAGGGGTCTTCACCCGAAGACAATAACTTTACCGTCTATTTATGATGTGAATATTAATTGTAAGTTGTATTCTGTAATACAATGGTTGCGGGTGGTACCCGGTGACATGTGCATCACAAGGAACACAGAATTTTCTTTTATAGGCCAATTAATAATATTCTTATTAATTCTGTTACTGTATTCATTGAACAGTTTGTCACTGGGGCATGAATTTTCTCTTTTTATTTTAAATCTATTTAAATATGACAGAAACGCCCCGTATTCAGTGAGTACTTGTGTTGTGTAAAACTTTGTATGTTTTGATTGTGAAGGTTGTGTATGTTTGGAATAAATGACATCCTTTAGTGCCACTCTACCATTGATTCTATTTTTAATATGCAGGGTGCCCCAAAATAAACGGCAAAACTTTAGAAGTCGATGCATGATGAAAAAACAAAGAAAAAAAGTCCTTTGGCAGATTTCTCGTTTTCGCTTCGTTTCCGAGAAAAACGCAAAAAACTAAAACACAATTGTGAATAGGCAATCTTTTATAATACCTATACAAAAATCATTAAAAGTATATGTTTTATCTTCCACCCACCTCCACTCACCCTACCAGCACCACAACCACCTCCTTAAATCCCCCCCCTCCCAGCCTAAAAATATAGGCGTGAGTATAACTCTGATTTTGTGTGGAATAATGAAATAATATGTCTCCAATTTTTGACCCCTCAACTCAACGGAGTCCCTCCACGCATTTCTCGATAGTAAACTGTCGTTGTTCTTGGAGGAAGTCGTTTTGGCACAAAGATTGGGAAGCTGGTTCCATGTCGACGGTAGTCCAGCCTACTACGGGAGGGCCGTCCGAAATTGGTTGGACACCAACTATCCAAGGCGCTGGATAGGACGTGGTGGAACGGAGCTTGGTCGGCACGATCTTCAGACCTCACGCCCTTGAATTTCTTCACATGGGGACACATTAAAGATTTGGTCTACAGGTAGCCCATAGGCTCAAGGGAGTACCTCATCCTTCGCATCAGATGGGCCTGGGAACAAATTACAGCAGAGCAATGCACAAATGCCATTCCGTTGGTCTATATGCGATGTGATGCCTGTAATGCCAAACTTTTGGCTTTGCTGCAAGGGGCCAAACATTTGAACATTTTTTGAATTGACTGTCAGGAATTATTAGAAGAAGAAAAGATTATTTTTATAATTATGTGTGCGTTAAGTGTTCAACTGTTTTAAGCTTTGAAAATTTAATTTTATTGAGAATTGAAAGTTATTTTCGTTTTGTGTAATCACTTTCTTCCGAAAAAAGTAGCCATTTCAAATAATGTTGAACTTACAACTTTACATTTCGTAGTTTAATTTTTTCGACTTAGATGAATTTTCGTTTTTTTGTTTTGTGAGGGAGGAGGGTGAGTGGAGGGGGTAGAAGATAAATCGTATACTTTTAATGATTGTTATTTAGGCATTATGAAAGAACGCGTTTTTTGCGATTTTCTTGGAAACTAAGCGAAAACGAAAAAAATGACATAGGACTTTTAGCGCGGTTCCTCCCTCCCCCATAGGGAGGAACCCCGCTTATAAGGTCGATCTCATGACGCAATCCGGAAGTGCCGACTAGAAAATTTTACGTTTCAGAACCCATAGAGACCGAAAATGATAGAGGTTACAATTTGTGTATATATATATATATATATATGTGTATATATATATATATATATATATATATATATATATATATATATATATATATATATATTTGTCTGTTCGCTCTGTAGCTCCCAGACGAATGTTCCGATTTTGATGAAATTTGGTAAAAAAATCTTTCGTCTAATTTGAAAGGTCAAGTTCGTTAACCAGAAAAATCCGGCTACTGGAAGATGGCGTTTGGGGCGAAATTCGCGCAAATGAAATCGTAACGCTTACGTTTTTGAGTTCATAAGCTTGTAAGTACTCGTTTTATATGCCCCTTGGGCTAGGAAAACGAATGAAACCATTTTCATGGCGATAGTTTTAACCGTTTTCGAGAAAATTGGAAAAATAGTTTTTGAATACCGTTTTTGGTTTGGGCACATAGAATCATGGGATTCAGTTGAATTATTTTCTGCACGTTCTTCTTTCATTAAAACTAATATGTTGAAATTTTGGTTACGTTTGGAGTTAAGGAAGGGGTTGAATAAATTATTTTATTAATAGACAAAAAAAGTTTTGGTATTTTTATATACTTTCGTTAGTATCTCGAAAACCGTTGACAATCTTGGGAAGCGGAAGTTTACCATTCGAAAGCTTACTAAATGTTCTACAATAAAGGTTCTGAAGAAAGATTTAATTAGGCGATGTCAATCGGAGAAATAAGTGCTTAAAACTTTAAATTAATTGATTTCGTTTAATCGAACGGTTCTTTTTGTCTTTTTTATTCCTTGTTATTTTTTAATTGCTTATAGTTGGATAAAGTATTTGACAATAAAACTGGTTAAGTAAAATAACAAGAACAATTTATTGTTAGAAATATAGATTTCCAAGATTCCAAGAACTTGTCACTAGCGGGACAGTTTCTAGTATTAGCTGACCCTTGAGGTAAGATCGTAAATCACGACCTTTCAAGACTTTACTACTCACAGGAATGGCGTTAGTGACCTTAAGGGTTGACACGCCATTATAATAATTAATTAAAAAAAAAAAGACTGGTGGAACCAAAATAATAACTGCTTCTATTTTAATCTTTCCAAATTAGACTAGGGATATGAACGGAACCGCGCTAAGATGATGCAATTCCTGTGAGACGGACTTTTTTTTCTTTCTTTTTGCATGCTGCATCGATTCCTAAAGTTTTGCCGTTTATTTTGGGGACACATTGTATTTTCAAAATGGGTTTTTAAAATGTTCTCATATTCTATGTGTAGTGACCTATCTTTTGAGGCTGCTTTGGCCATACATCGTGCGTTTGACTGTTTAAGTGTCTGTTATCACTATGGCGGCTTTAGGTTTTCTTTTCTCACCCCGAAACATGGAATATAGCATCCCCATAAATTCTTTTAGTAGAATTAGTTAACCAACAAAACCGTTCTATGTGAAAGGGGGAAGGCTCTCTTTGGGCTAAAATTTGCTTTTTCCGGGGGTAGTGTGTGTTATATTGTAAAAAAGTCCGACTCGCAGGAACTGCAGCATCTTAGCGCGGTTCCGTTCATGTCCCTAGTGCCATTTGATAAGCTTAGAAAAGAATTAAACTTATTTTTTTTTATATATCTCGTGAAAATTGTCAAAATCCTCTCGAACATCTCGAATAAAAGTGATATTAAGGCGTCAGGGACACCGACAGTAGCTAACTTTTACAGAGAAGCGGAAATTACAGAATCTGGCTCTCATTCTAAAGCAATGCTCTATAAATCAATACAAAATATGCCTAATAAAGCCTTTCTAGAGGATACAGAAGCATGGGCGTATATGAGGGGGGGGGGGGCTGAGGGGGCTGCAGCCCCTCCCGAAATTTTGAATTGATGATAAAAACTTCTCGTAAAACCCTTAAAAATAAATTAAATAAGATCACTTAGTTAAGATAAGATCACTTAGTTCATAAAACATATTTTATTTTACGTGTAATAGCGTTTTAGTTGCCTAAAACTATTCCAAGCTCTAAATATTTAGTATTCCATACCCTGGAAATGGTCTCAGCCCCCCCCGAAATTGTTTTTATATACGCCCATGTACAGAAGGATCAAGAAGAAGTACACAAGATTGAGTAGAATACCCTGCCTAATATAGCCTATATAGAATAATATGCCGAATAAAGCCTATCTAGTAAATACACAAGGACAAATAAAAGTCTTGACGAATAACAAGTCAAGAAAAAAAACTTTAACAAAATAAAACAAAATTTAGTTGCCCAACTACAATAGAATAATATACCTAATTAATTCTATGGAGTAGACACAAATGGACCAAAAACAAGTCTTGTGGAATATTGTTTTTTTTATTAAATACTTTTTATCAATATTTAGTATATAACCTTTGTTGAAAACTATTGATTGCTAATTGATGAATCGGTTTACAACTAAGTAGTCTTTATGAATATTTAGTATATAACCTTATGTTTGGATCTGAGTTTTTGGGGTGCTCTCCGCCTAGGCTTTGTATTTGTGTCGGCAGATACCTGGGGTATATTTACAGCTCTTGAGGATTAACTCTTAGCAGGTAAATTTCCTGCGGCCCCCTTGTTTCTACGGGCATTGCACCGCCATATTCGCTCATAGTATCTAACCGTTGTGAAGTTTATTTTTTGGATTTAGGACTTAATATACATATGTAGACTAAATCATAGCAAGAAGTAATCCTCCGTCGTCGGTTCTTAACTATGTAGACTCGCTAATGTTATCCAATCTTAGATACATCGTATTTAAAATCCACAGCAAAAACACGACATTTCATCAGAATCCCCTGCTGAATAAAACTTATATAGAATAATATGCAAAATAAAGCCTATCTAGTGGATAAAAATACAGGAAAAAAGCCGTTCGAGGTGGTAGAAAATCTTAAAAGTATTTCGCTCAGAAATCTCCGAAATATTGTCACTAATTTTACGTATCCTGTTTTACAGCCAAATAGATTTATATTCTATAATCAATAAGAAAACCCTACTAACAATAAAAAACTATGGGTAACAGATGAAAATAGGGAATACCAAGAATAATTCTAAAGAACGAAATCAACACCAGTACTGTAATCTAGATTTTCATATGGCATCTTCGAATTCTAACAAACAAAATATTGATTCTAATTATACGTATCCTGTTTTATTGACAAATACATTTGAATACTATAAGCAATTAAAAACACTAGGGAATATGCCAAAGAACTCGGGTAGGAGCCTCGACAGTTTCAAGACATTTGAAGAAAATCGACAAATCCAAAACTGACATTTCATACGGTACAGCCTGATATATTTTTAACAATGAATTGTTTTTCTTATTTTAATTAATCTGTTTTATTGTCAAATACATTATCCAACTTTAAGCAATTAAAAAATAACAAGGAATAAAAACAAACAAAAAGAACCGTTCGAATAAACGAAATCAATTACTTCAAAGTTTAAGCACTTATTTCTCCGATTGACATAGCCTAATCAAAAATTGTTGCAGAATCTTTTTTGTAGAACATTTAGTAAGCTTTTGCATGGTAACCCTCCGTTTACCAATATTTCTAACCGTCTTCGAGATATTAGGGAATGTATACGAAGTTCCCAAAACATTTCATGTCTGTTAATAAAATATTTTATTCTAATCCTTCCTTAGCTCCAAACGTAACCAAAATTTTAACATATTAGTGTTGATGAATTTCAAACATGCAGAAAATGTTTCAACTGAATCCCATAATTTTAAGTATCAAAATCAAAGACAAAAAGAACAGTTCGAATAAGCGAAATCAATTACTTTAAAGTTTTAAGCACTTATTTCTCCGATTGACATCGCCTAATCAAAACTTTCATTAGAACCTTTTATGCAGACCATTTAGTAAGATTTCTTATGGTACTCTTCCGTTTCCCAAATTCTCAACCTTTTTCGAGATATTAAGGAAAGTATACAAAGTTACCAAAACTTTTTTGTGTCTGTTAATAAAATATTTTATTCTAACCCTTCCTTAACTCCAAACGCAACCAAAGTTCAACATATTAGTTTTAATGAAAGTAGAAGATGCAGTAAATGTTTCAACTGAATCCCATGATTCTAAGTACCCAAACCAAAATCGGCATTCAAAAATTATTTTTTCAGTTTTCTCGAAAACGGTTAAAGCTATCGCCTTGAAAATGGTTCCATTCGTTTTCCTAGCCCTAGAAGCCTATAAAAAGAGTACTTACAAGCTTATGAACTCAAAAACGTAAGCGTTACGATTTTTTTGCGCGAATTTCGCCCCAAACACTATCTTCCAGTGGGCGGATTTTGCTGGATAACGAACTTGACCTTTCAAATTGGACGACAGATTTTTTTACCAAATTTCATCAAAATCGGACCATCAGGGAAGCCAGAAATGAGCGAACAGACAATATATATATATATATATATATATATATATATACATATATATATATATATATACATATATATATATATATATATATATATACATATATACAAATTTCAACCGCCGTTATTTTCGGTCTCTAGGGGTTCTGAAACGCGAAATTTTCTTGTCGGCACTTCCGGATTGTTTCATTGTACCAACCTTATAAGCGGGGTTCCTCCCTATCGGGGAGGGAGGAACCGCGCTAAAAAAACCTCGCTATTCGTTGTGAGTATCTAAAAAGAAATATAGGTCTCTTAAAAATAAACTAAATGTTGGTGTTTTTCCATTGTGTTAGGTGTTAATTAAAAATATATAATATACATGTACTGTTCGAGTCAATTTTGTAGTTGTGCAGTTTATTTGATAGAAATTATTCATCTGAGTAATGCGCGTAGTTATGCAGCTCTTGTGTTACCATGATGGCTTGTTACCACGATTTTCAGACTGCTATTTATGTATCCGGTCATGTAAAAATTGTCTTTCAAATATGCTTGGTAATGTTCTCATATTCTATGTGTAGTGACCTCGCTATTCGTTGTGAGTATCTAATAAGAAATATAGGCCTCTTAAAAATAAACTAAATGTTGGTGTGTAGTGACCTCGCTATTCGTTGTGAGTATCTAAAAAGAAATATAGGTCTCTTAAAAATAAACTAAATGTTGGTGTTTTTCCATTGTGTTAGGTGTTAGTTAAAAATATATAATATACAAGTACTGTTCGAGTTAATTTTGTATTTGTACAGTTTATTTGAAAGAAATTATTCATCTTAGTAATGCGCGTAGTTATGCAGCTCTTGTGTTACCATGATGGCTTGTTACCACGATTTTCAGACTGCTATTTATGTATCCGGTCATGTAAAAATTGTCTTTCAAATATGCTTGGTAAACTATATTATTTATATGAGTAACATTTTGCTGGATTACTAATTTAACACATTCCGATACAATTGTAACCCATATTCGCATGTATTAATGGTACCCACAATATTGTCTCGAGGTCACCTTTCGGTTTTCGGTTGACTTCCTGCATAGCTAATATTGCATTTTAGAAAATTCCTCAACTTGTAATGTATTGTTGACCTTACACTCATATTATTATTAAATCATCCAAATACTATAGCCCCAGCCAGCACCAATGATCCTTGAGCTAAAAAACCAAAAAAAAAACAACAACAAAAAAAGTCCGATTCACAGGAACTGCGACATCTTAGCGCGGTTCCGTTCTTATCTCTAGTGTTTATGAAGGCATAGAATAGAAACAGTTATTACTTTGTTTAGATCAATAGCGAAACACCTATCCAAATGAATTCTCAAACAAACCAGTCTTGAAAGGTCTTGATTTACAATCTTACCTGTATGGGTCAGCTATCCCATAAGTCGAGCAGAAAGGCCTCCGCACAGAGGCATTTGGAAAGCCTTGGGATCTCTCTCTTTGAACGCTACATTTTTAACAATAAATTGATCTTCTTATTTTACTTAATCTGTTTTATTTCAAATACATTATCCGACTATAAGCAATTTAAAAATAACAAGGAATAAAACAGACAAAAAGAACCATTCGAATAAACAAAATCAATTACTTTGAAGTTTTAAGCACTTATTTCTCCGATTGACACCGCCTTCAAGACATTTGAAGGAAATCAACAAATCCAAAACTGACATTTCATACGGTACAGCCTGATATATTTTTAACAATGAATTGTTTTTCTTATTTTAATTAATCTGTTTTATTGTCAAATACATTATCCAACTTTAAGCAATTAAAAAATAACAAGGAATAAAAACAAACAAAAAGAACCGTTCGAATAAACGAAATCAATTACTTCAAAGTTTAAGCACTTATTTCTCCGATTGACATAGCCTAATCAAAAATTGTTGCAGAATCTTTTTTGTAGAACATTTAGTAAGCTTTTGCATGGTAACCCTCCGTTTACCAATATTCCTAACCGTCTTCGAGATATTAGGGAATGTTTACGAAGTTCCCAAAACATTTCATGTCTGTTAATAAAATATTTTATTCTAATCCTTCCTTAGCTCCAAACGTAACCAAAATTTTAACATATTAGTGTTGATGAAATTCAAACATGCAGAAAATGTTTCAACTGAATCCCATAATTTTAAGTATCAAAATCAAAGACAAAAAGAACAGTTCGAATAAGCGAAATCAATTACTTTAAAGTTTTAAGCACTTATTTCTCCGATTGACATCGCCTAATCAAAACTTTCATTAGAACCAATTTTGTAGAGCATTTAGTAAGCTTTCTAATGGTAATCTTACGTTTCGCAAGATTCTCAACCTTTTTCGAAATATTAAGGAAAGTATACAAAGTTACCAAAATTTTTTATGTCTGTTAATAAAATATTTTTATCTTCGTGGACGGCGGAAGGTCAACCAATAAAATCTTCAACACTCAGTATCACCAACTTTATTTCATCCCTACATGTTTCACACCTTTATTGGTGCCTCTTCAGGGGAAAAAATTACAAAAATAAAACTTACAGCCTACACCTGAGGAGGATAACCTTCCACCAGTACGGCCACGTCTAGAATGATCATGGTCTGAAAGAATTCAATATGGCGAAAAATAAACAGCAGATCGATAATCGATATCTCATACCTTTAAAAATGAATTTCCAGAAGAAATATAGTCCTAACAATTAAAACCATCTTCCCACCTTCAACATAAAAACATAATTTTACTTTTTGTCAAATAAGTTAATAAAAATAGTATTTCCGTTTTTTATTTACCACTTTTTTCCTATTTTTTATGATATGGATATTTTCCTTTACTCTTCTTTTCAATCAATTTCTTTCTTTACCTAATGTGCTAATATTTTCAAAATCAAAACTATGAAGAGGCACCAATAAAGGTGTGAAACATGTAGGGATGAAATAATGTTGGTGATACTGAGTGTTGATGATTTTATTTGTTGACCTTCCGCCGTCCACGAAGATAAGAATATTTAGAAAATGGTCAGTTGAAGAATAATTATAAAATATTTTATTCTAACCCTTCCTTAACTCCAAACGTAACAACAATTTCAACATATTAGTTTTAATGAAAGTAGAACATGCAGAAGATGTTTCAACTGAATCCCATCATTCTAAGTACCCAAACCAAAAACGGTATTCATAAACAATTTTCTCGAAAACAGTTAAAGCTATCGCCTTGAAAATGGTTTCATACGTTTTCCTAGCCCAAGAAGCCTATAAAACGAGTACTTACAAGCTTATGAACTCAAAAACGTAAGCGTTACGATTTTTTTTGCGCGAATTTCGCCCCAAACGCTATCTTCGAGTGGCCGGATTCTGCTGGTTAACGAACTTGACCTTTCAAATTGGAAGGCGGATTTTTGTACCAAATTTCATCACAAATCGGACCATTAGGGAAGCCAGAAATGAGCGAACAGACAAATATATATATATATATATATATATATATATATATATATATATACAAATTTGAACCACCGTTATTTTCGGTCTCTTGGGGTTCTGAAACGCGAAATTTTCTAGTCGGCACTTCCGGATTGTTTCATTGTATCAACCTTATAAGCGGGGTTCCTCCCTATGGGGGAGGGAGGAACCGCGCTAAAACACAATTATTTGAAGGGTGATCAATGAAATGATAATTGTATGAATTGAGAGTGATATCGATGGATATTTTCTCTCCTAATGAAATCACAGGCCACGCCTCATTCGCCTCCAATCCTCCCTGCTAGTCGCAGGGTGTGGTTGGATGGCGTAAGGTAACTCCAGGTCATCCTAGAATCCTTCCCAACAAGGAAAGTATTTGGCTGACAACTGGGGGCACCTGAGGCGTGAGCAAGTAACCTGTATCATATTGCATAGTTAATGCAATTAAATTGTGATAGTCTGAAAAAAAATACTAACTTTTGCGACTTGTGAAGTGAAATATTAATAAAAAACAAACGTTATGATTCGTACATTTATTTATGAAATTAAAATTAAGAAGGCACAAAATAAAATGTATTATGCATTACAAAGGAAAAAATGAACATATTTTAGTGGGATTAAATCTAAAAAGTTTTCGGTTAGTTATTGTTTCTGGGTTTCTGTTAGGAGATTGGATACCAAGTTGAATCTTAAGGGAGGATCTGATGATGAGGTATATCTTCTTGAAACCAGGAGAGGTGATATCCATTTTTAAATTTTACTTACAATTCTTCCTTATTTCGATCAGTTCTTCTTGTATTATGACATCCGTTTCTTGAATGTCACCATATGGATTGATAATCCATTGGCGTATTAACATAATCAAAATACCCTCAGAACTTATGTCTAAATCTGAATACAGGGGAGTTTATTGTTGAATGTAGATTAATGCCTCGTCTTCTTGGCAGTTTATCTGTGGCAACTCGGAAAATTCGCAGCGTCTAATAGAGTGGATAGTGTGATGGCGCACTCTGGAGATGCGGGTTCCAGTATCGACACGCTGCACATTGTAACGAAGTAGTGAGGATTGTGGACAAAAATCATTAACCACTAGTTATTTTCAAATAAACATTTTCATTAATTGAAATCAACTCAAAAGAAGGTAACAATAGTATAATAATGCATACTATACAGCTATAATAATATTAATTGTAATATTTGTAATATTAATAGAAGTAATATAGCAGACCTGCTATATTATTGCCTGTAATAATATTATTAATAACAATATTATAAAATATAATATAACTGTAACATATAATGTAGTAATAGTATAGTAGTAAATTGTACTTATAGTAATATTGCCATAGAATAATAATATTTTACCATTTTCTTTGAAATTATTAAATAATTTCTTCATTCCGAGTCTGAATCGTTTTTGGATTCATGAGCATGTAAACATATATCGAAACCAATATCTATTTGATTATTAATGTCATCCTCTATTATACATTCATTAATTTCTGGACTGATTTTGCTTTGCCTTTTTATATTTTTTCTCCGCAAAGAAAGCTCTGGGCCAGATATCAGAAGAACCCGACGCTTTTTCGATCTCTCACACAACGCTGTACTCTCTTTTTTATGTCTGCCTCTAAGGAAGCCGGAAGGGCCATCAGGGGTTGAATATCTTTTTAGCGCGGTTCCTCCCTCCCCCATAGGGAGGAACCCCACTTATAAGGTTGATGCAATGAAACAATCCGAAAGTGCCGACTAGAAAATTTCGCGTTTCAGAACCCCTAGAGACCGAAAATAACGGTGGTTCAAATTTGTATTTATATATATATATATATATATATATATATATATATATATTATATATATATATATATATATATATATATATATATATATATATATATATATGTCTGTTTGCTCATTTCTGGCTTCCCTAATGGTCCGATTGTGATGAAATTTGGTACAAAACTCCGTCGTCCAATTTGAAAGGTCAAGTTCGTTAACCAGCAAAATCCGCCTACTAGAAGATGGCGTTTGGGGCGAAATTCGCGCAAAAAAAAATCGTAACGCTTACGTTTTTGAGTTCATAAGCTTCTAAGTACTCGTTTTATATGATTCCTGTGCTAGGAAAACGAATTAAACCATTTTCAAGGCGATAGCTTTAACCGTTTTCGAGAAAATTGGAAAAATAGTTTTTGAATACCGTTTTTGGTTTGGATACTTAGAATCATGGGATTCAGTTGAAACATTTTCTGCATGTTCTACATTCATCAAAACTAATATGTTGAAATTTTGGTTACGTTTGGAGTTAAGGAAGGGTTAGAATAAAATATTTTATGAACAGACATAAAAAGTTTTAGTAACTTTGTTTACTTTCCTTAATATCTCGAAAAAGGTTGAGAATCTTGGGAAACGGAAGAATACCATTAGAAAGCTTATTAAATGACGTAAAAAAAAGGTTCTAATGAAAGTTTTGATTAGGCGATGTCAATCGGAGAAATAAGAGCTTAAAAATTTAAAGTAATTGATTTCGCTTATTCGAACTGTTCTTTTTGTCTGTTTTTTATTCCTTGTTATTTTTTAATTGCTTATTGTTGGATAATGTATTTGAAAATAAAACAGGTTAAGAAAAATAAGAAAAACAATTTAATGTTAGAGATATGGATTTCCAAGATATATAGCTTTTCAACTAGGTAGCGTCCTTCCTAGGGAGGGTTCTTTGTCTTCGATTTTGGTACTTACAGTTGAAACATTTTCTGCATGTTCGAGTTTCATCAACACTAATATGTTGAAATTTTTGTTACGTTTAGAGTAAAGGAAGGGTTAGAATAAAATATTTTATTAACAGACAAAAAAAGTTTTGGTAAATTTGTATAATTTCGTTAGTATCTCGAAAACCGTTGACAATTTTGTGAAGCGGAAGATTACCATTCGGAAGCTTACTAAATGCTCTACAAAAAGGTTCTGAAGAAAGTTTTAATTAGGCGATGTCAATCGGAGAAAAAAGTGCTTAAAGCTTTAAATTAATTGATTTCGTTTATTCCAATGGTTCTTTTTGTCTGTTTCTCTGCGGTGAACACGTTCCCACATTTTTTACATACAATATAAGACTAAACTGGCAGTTTTTTTAGTATTGCTTAATATTTCTTTAGGAGCATCCTGCAGATTAAATTGAATCATTTGCCCAAGGATTGATACCGTTTTCTTAGATATATCTACATTTTTTCAAATTTGGAAGAAAAAATAAATTGTATAATGTGATGGATCTAAAAATAAAAATCTATGGAATCGGCAAATTTCGGCAAACTAAATTGCCCTCAGTAAATTATACTTGAGGTAAACTTTAAGCTCTAAAAAACTTTCTGGATGTTTTCAGATGAAGTTTTTTTGCTATGGTCTATCAAACTTTTGTACTTAAGAAAAATTTCAAAGATCAATGAAGAATAATTCAGGCTGAATAGTAAGGGAGTAATTACCCATAATAAACTATATCAGATAAAAAAAGGAATAGTTTTGAGGTAATTTCCTTCGGATGACTTATTAAAAACACTGTCCTATCTTCAACGAGAGAGGTTCAAACTGATTGTTGATATGAAAAAGGTTTTAAAGACTTTGCCTTGTTTATAATACTGCTAATGTGTTTGTTGGTCAAAATAAAACTAATATTTATTAGTTTTATACTATTTTAATTTCTTGAATAGTTTCTAAACTTAGCTAGAGGATTAAAAATTAAATATAAGAAAACAAAAATTTATGTTTTTGTCCATTGGACGTTACAATGTGCGCTGGAGGATATATCAATCCCTCTATCCAGCACAGTAGACGCGTATAGCGCCTTTAAAGTTTTAACGTTTGCCGTATGACTGATTACGACAGATATTGCATAAATCTCGTTGATATTCTAAGAAGAGCACTTTGAAAGTAAAAGCTATTCCTCATAAACAACGATAAAATTTCAATATGTCGGGAAGAAACTCGTTATCCAACACATCCTTAAGTGAAATATGTTGGGGAAATTTCTGACAGGAGGGAATCAATAAAAGTTGTTGAGACAAACTTTCCCTCATATAGGGGTAATATTAACAACATGGGCGTATAAAGAAAATAATTTCGGAGGGAGCTGAGACCATTCCCGGTGTATGCAAAACTAACAATTTACATCTTGGCAGAGTTTTAGCCAACTTAAACGCTATTACACCCAAAATAGAATATGCTTTATGAACTCAATCATCTTATTTAATTTATTTTTAAGGGTTTTATGAAATTTTTACCGATCAAATCAAAATGTCGGGCGGGGGGGGGGGGGGGGGGGGGGCTGCAGCCCCCATAGCCCCCCCTATATACGCCCATGATTAACAATCCTGAAATATATCAGATTCTTCGTTCTCTCATAGGGAAAAATGCTTTAAAAAAGTCCGTCACGCAGGAGCTGCATAACTAAGCACTTTCCTCAGAATTTGGGTAGTGTAGACTGTTTTCCAGTAAAATTTGCTTAAAATATCCTACATAAATGAAATAAAAACATGAATAGTTCTCTTTTAAATTTGTAATGAGTAACTGATCAATTATTAATTTGCTTCCAGAGTTATGTTTACTCATGGTACCCACTACACTACGTAATAAATACAAAAAACCTCATATTATCGTATTTTGATCTAACGCAGGAACAGGATACAGTCACTCTAGTGGTAGAAAGCGCTCCTTGCGGCGGCTTTGTGAACCTACGTCTGGCGGGCTTTTTTATTGAAATATATTACAAATTAAACCCCCGCTTTCCGATTGACCGATTCAGCTCATTTTTACAACACTTCTTTCTCATGAGTTACCCACGACGTATACCGCGTTTCGTTACAATACAGCTGAAATTACGACCGGTATGAGTATATTAGGAATTTGGGTCCGGAGTAAACCCCCCCCCCCTTCTAATGAACCGATTTGGTTTATTTTTACAACACATATTTACCTGTAGATTACCACTACGAATACCGAGTTTCGTCGAAATATACCAAAAATCACGGCTGGTAGTGGCGAATTGGTATTGTGGGTCCGGAGTAAACCCCCCCTTCTAATGAACCGATTTAGTTCATTTTTATATTTCACTTTCTCTCTATATTACCACTACGAATACCAAGTTTTGTTGAAATATAACAAATATTACGGCTGACATAGTCAACTTAGTGTTTTGGGTTCGGGGTAAACCCCCCCTTCCGGGGGACCGACTTTGGTGGTTAACGAACTCGTTCAATCGTTTGCTAATTGAATGCTATATACCAAGTTTCGTGACGAAAAAACAAAAACTCTGGCCGCTATCGTGTTAACAGACACACACACACACATATATATATATATATATATATATATATATATATATATATATATATGCATATATATATATATATATCTATATATATATATATATAGATATATATAAATTTTAACGGGGGTCATTTTCGGTGTCTACTAGGTAGGATCGATAAAGATTTGAAGAAATTTTTCAAAAATTCCGTCATGAGTCCAACCTCAATAGCTACTTTCCTTCGGAGGAAAGTGTAAAAGGAAAACGAAAGAGAAAAAGATAAACAAATATTGAATACGAATTCTAACTGATTCTACAGTCGTTGCCCTGGTCTTAACTATGAATATTGAATTCGCATTGGTGTAATTAATAAAACAAAAAAAAAATAATCATAAACAAAGTGTTTATTATTTTAATGCTATATGATACACAACATTCTTCGTTTTATTTTCCGATGCGTACATGGTGCACATGGAAACTTTTCGTGACTTTATTTTTTAAATGAAAGCTAATACAATTTAGAAGGATTTCGTTTAGCCCTTTTTTGTATTTTGTTTCCCACGTTTATTAAATGACATGTAAATAATTCACGAAATTTTAAAATGGAATATTATTTTATTTTTCATCTTATTTAATATCAGCACTGGTATCCTTGAAACTAAACCTTCAAATCCAGATCAGACTTGGAAACAATCAGACTGACATCTTCAAAACGTAAATTTATCTAAATTAAACTATGAGATTAATTGAAATAATATGATTTTTGGATGATTTGAAAATAGATTTTAATTTTTTCCAAGTCTAATCAAAATTTGAATGTTTAACTACAACGATATCAGTACTGATATTAAGTTAGACGAAAAATAAAATATTATTTTATGTTCAATTGTAAACGTTCGTGAATGATTTACTCGTAATTAAATAAACAGGGAAAACAGAAAACACAAATCTGGCTAGACGAAGTTGTTCTAAATTTTATTAGCTCTCATTTAAAAAACAAAATGCATTGAAATCGGTTAAGATTTAGAGGCTGTAGCCTTTTATGAAACACGAAATGTCGGCCGTGTGAAAAACATGGATTTTCAAGATTGATGCTACAATCAAATAGCGACTGCCTTTGCGATTGATGCTACAATCAAATAGCGACTGCCTTTGCGATTGATGCTACAATCAAATAGCGACTGCCTTTGCGATTGATGCTACAATCAAATAGCGACTGCCTTTGCGATTGATGCTACAATCAAATAGCGACTGCCTTTGCGATTGATGCCACAATCAAATAGCGACTGCCTTTGCGATTGATGCCACAATCAAATAGCGACTGCCTTTGCGATTGATGCCACAATCAAATAGCGACTGCCTTTGCGATTGATGCCACAATCAAATAGCGACTGCCTTTGCGATTGATGCCACAATCAAATAGCGACTGCCTTTGCGATTGATGCCACAATCAAATAGCGACTGCCTTTGCGATTGATGCCACAATCAAATAGCGACTGCCTTTGCGGTTGATGCCACAATCAAATAGCGACTGCCTTTGCGGTTGATGCCACAATCAAATAGCGACTGCCTTTGCGGTTGATGCCACAATCAAATAGCGACTGCCTTTGCGATTGATGCCACAATCAAATAGCGACTGCCTTTGCGATTGATGCCACAATCAAATAGCGACTGCCTTTGCGATTGATGCCACAATCAAATAGCGACTGCCTTTGCGATTGATTCATGGACATTGCAAATGCTATTACTTTACTTAGTTTACTTTCGAAGGCTCTGCGGTCCTTGAAGAACCTTGGCCTCCTCCACAATTCTCCGCGATTCGTCTCTGTCCATAGCCGCTCTTCTCCACCTTCGGACGCCAAGCGTCTTGAGGTCCTCTTCTACATCTTCCAGCCACCGAAATCTGGGACGCCCTCTTCCACGTCCTCCACCAGGGTGTCCTTCCAGAAGCTTCTTTGGGATACGCCGTTCTTCCATCCTCTTTACATGCCCCAGCCACCTAATTCTTCCCCTCTTGATACTAGAGACAATATCCGGTGCTTTGTATAAATGCTATTCGTTGTGAAAATTGTAATAGTTTAAAGCAGAATCTGTCAAAGAAATACATGGAATCAAGACTTCTTCGCCTTTGTACTTCTTTTTCTAAATTGTTGCTTCGATGACGTCGTTCATTAAATGTTTCGCAGAAAGTCGATTACTGCTACAAAAACTTGGCTGGTTTATATTCCACAACTTAATTATTACGAATCCGATTTTAAATTGCAGATTATGATGTGGTAATCCGAGAAATTTAAGAATTCCGTTGGATTGTTGACAACATCAATTAACGGTTGGTTAGCATCGATACCAATCGATTTGTCATCTATTCGCGAGATATCTTATTTTGATTTCGAAAATGCATTTCGTTGCATTTTAAATGCATAAATCGACATTTTGTGCAGCCATTATAAATCGTTCGCTCTACTAAACACGATTTTTGTTATTTTGAACAATGTTTTGAAGAACCTTCTTTAAGAGTTCGGTCTTTGATTCAGGAAAGTGACAAAAATCTATGGGAAGGTATATAGAAGATTGATGAGTCAACAGATAGTTTTCCATTACCAATATTAGGCAATCCATGGGTAATGTATATAGACGATTGATGAGTCAACAGATAGTTTTCCATTACCAATATTAGGCAATCTATGGGTAATGTATATAGACGATTGATGAGTCAACAGATAGTTTTCCATTACCAATATTAGGCAATCCATTGGTAATGTATATAGACGATTGATGAGTCAACAGATAGTTTTCCATTACCAATATTAGGCAATCTATGGGTAATGTATATAGACGATTGATGAGTCAACAGATAGTTTTCCATTACCAATATTAGGCAATCCATGGGTAATGTATATAGACGATTGATGAGTCAACAGATAGTTTTCCATTACCAATATTAGGCAATCTATGGGTAATGTATATAGACGATTGATGAGTCAACAGATAGTTTTCCATTACCAATATTAGGCAATCTATGGGTAATGTATATAGACGATTGATGAGTCAACAGATAGTTTTC
This sequence comes from Gonocerus acuteangulatus, assembly GCA_946811695.1. NCBI lineage: Eukaryota > Metazoa > Arthropoda > Insecta > Hemiptera > Coreidae > Gonocerus > Gonocerus acuteangulatus. Next base: position 156,734,749 of record OX328123.1, read on the forward strand.
CATTACCGATATTAGGCAATCTATGGGTAATGTACATAGACGATTGATGAGTCAACAGATAGTTTTCCATTACCAATATTAGGCAATCTATGGGTAATGTATATAGACGATTGATGAGTCAACAGATAGTTTTCCATTACCAATATTAGGCAATCTATGGGTAATGTATATAGACGATTGATGAGTCAACAGATAGTTTTCCATTACCAATATTAGGCAATCTATGGGTAATGTACATAGACGATTGATGAGTCAACAGATAGTTTTCCATTACCAATATTAGGCAATCTATGGGTAATGTATATAGACGATTGATGAGTCAACAGATAGTTTTCCATTACCAATATTAGGCAATCTATGGGTAATGTATATAGACGATTGATGAGTCAACAGATAGTTTTCCATTACCAATATTAGGCAATCTATGGGTAATGTATATAGACGATTGATGAGTCAACAGATAGTTTTCCATTACCAATATTAGGCAATCTATGGGTAATGTACATAGACGATTGATGAGTCAACAGATAGTTTTCCATTACCAATATTAGGCAATCTATGGGTAATGTATATAGACGATTGATGAGTCAACAGATAGTTTTCCATTACCAATATTAGGCAATCTATGGGTAATGTATATAGACGATTGATGAGTCAACAGATAGTTTTCCATTACCAATATTAGGCAATCTATGGGTAATGTACATAGACGATTGATGAGTCAACAGATAGTTTTTCATTACCAATATTAGGCAATCTATGGGTAATGTATATAGACGATTGATGAGTCAACAGATAGTTTTCCATTACCAATATTAGGCAATCTATGGGTAATGTATATAGACGATTGATGAGTCAACAGATAGTTTTCCATTACCAATATTAGGCAATCCATGGGTAATGTATATAGACGATTGATGAGTCAACAGATAGTTTTCCATTACCAATATTAGGCAATCTATGGGTAATGTATATAGACGATTGATGAGTCAACAGATAGTTTTCCATTACCAATATTAGGCAATCTATGGGTAATGTATATAGACGATTGATGAGTCAACAGATAGTTTTCCATTACCAATATTAGGCAATCTATGGGTAATGTACATAGACGATTGATGAGTCAACAGATAGTTTTCCATTACCAATATTAGGCAATCCATGGGTAATGTATATAGACGATTGATGTGTCAACAGATAGTTTTCCATTACCAATATTAGGCAATCTATGGGTAATGTATATAGACGATTGATGAGTCAACAGATAGTTTTCCATTACCAATATTAGGCAATCTTTTGGGAAAACTTCTAAAGATTGATTGTTCTGCAATTCGACTCTCTTTTTCATATTTAATTTGAGTGTTTAATCGTATTTATTTTATTTATTTCAAACGCTTTGCAACAAAGGCGACATGCTCAAATTTAAGCAAGAATAAAAAACAATTGAAATGTCCACAGTTGATAAAAAAAGTAAAAGTAGTAATATAAAATACAATACAATTTGAATAGAACATAAATGAATACAAAAAAATCAACACTTGAGTTAAAACGTGGTAGTGCGCCAGGCCAAGTTCTGGCCTTAGCATACTGTGTGTATATTACAGGAGGTCTTAGAGCCCATTTTTACCCTCTCATAGCTTTCAACCAGGAAAAGATAAAGTTATAAAATTATACACAGGCAATTTCTTTTTTCGATTTTAACGAAAAAAGGTATTATTATACAGGTTATTACACAGGTATTATACTAATAGATGTGAGTAAAACTGGAAATTTTCATAATTCTACATCGAATAGTTTCTGAGATATAAGCGATCGAAAATCGGGATTTATCTAGGCGCACGGTAGTGCGCCAGGCCAAGTTCCGGCCTAAGCATACTGTGTGTATATTACAGGCGGTCTTAGAGCCGGTTTTTACCCTCTCATAACTTTCAACCAGGTAAAGATAAAGTTATGAAATTTTACACAGCTCAGTGGTAGAGCACTCGACTAATGAACTGGAGGACCAGGTTCGAGAAAAAATCCCCGAGCGAGCACTAAAGATTTTTTCTTCTAGTGCTGCCGTTCGAGAGTTGGATTTGGGGTCCCAGATCGTCCCTAGACTCACGCAGCCTTTAATTAATTTAATTAATAATGGGTACCTTGGGTGCTAATGACTATAGCAGTCGAAGCAGCCAAGGGAAAAATCAGGCGGCCGGAACATAGTATTGACCACACTATCTCCCTAGTGTGCCGTATGGTCAAGAATCAGATACCTCTACAGTATCTGCCCCTCTGGGCTCTTGTGGCCTGTTACGGGACTGATTTTTTTTTTTTTTTTTTTATTATACTACTAGATGTGAGTAAAACTGGAAATTGTCATAATTCTACATCGAATAGTTTCTGACATATAAGCGATCAAAAATCGGGATTTATAGGACTCACTCACTCACTGACTCATCAAAATTATTAGGCACTTCCCATGATGCTAGAGACTTGAAATTTTGCATGATGATAGATATGAAGACGTTATTAAAGCTAAAAATTGAAGAATCTCGAAAAGTTGTGTTTGACACCGGTTCCGGGGCGGGGACGTGCCAGTTTTGTACTTCGGAAACCCATCATTCCGTCCGAAACCCATGATGTGGGGTATCAAATGAATTGCCTCGGTATGAAGATCCTATATCTGATGGTTTAAGAAACAATTAGACGCATATAGGCTCGATAAAAATCTTATACCAGCTGTCAGTCTGTATGTTTGATCCTCTTACAAATCCGTACCGTTTGACCGATTTTGACCAAACTTGGGACACAGATGGGCCTTGATACGGGGAAAATCATAGGCTAGGTTAAATATTCTATCAGCTGTCTGTCTGTCTGTTTGTTCCTTATACAAATACACACCGTTTGACCGATTTTGACAACATTTGACACGCATGTCGGTCTATATCCGGGTGGTGTCATAGGCTAGTCAAAATCGTCTATCAGATGTCTGTCTGCATGTTTGTTCCTTACACAAATTCATACCATTTGACCGATTTTGACCAAACGTGGCACACAGGTGGGCCTTGGTCCGAGGACAGCACTAGGCTAGGTAAAAAAGGTCTTTCAGCTGTCTGTCTGTATGTTTATTCCTTATACAAATTCACACCGTTTGGCCTATTTTGACCAAACTTGGCACTCAACAAGGTCTTGATACGGGAGTGTCATATTACCTATGACGTTTTCTACTTTTTGTTCCATCGAAATGCCATCATTCCTTCTGAAACCCATCATGTGGGGTATCAAATGAATCGTCTTGGTAAGGAGAACCTTACCAAGGAAAGGTAAGATGCGTCGAAAACATTTCGACGCATCTTAACAAAAACAGTTGTGATAAAGCAGATACTAAGTTTTTCAAAGTCGAGCCACCTAAATTACAAAGTTTAGGATCACAAACCCAAAATGTATCGTCTTTGTTCGTATATTTTTCTTGAAGGCCTTCTGCACTTTCCCTATTGTGATCTTTATCCTCTGGATCTGGTTTCTGTGTTTTACAGTGTAATAGTTTAGTAAAGAGAGCAATCAATTTGTCCTATAGAGTAATGTCATCTGGAAGAGCTTCTAACTTTTCTAGTGATTAGATGTATGAAGGTTGATTATTGGTATCAAATATCAAGCAGTAAGGAAAACATTATGCAGAATCCAAAGACCCTGGTTTTATATGAAGTACAAAAGCCAGTAGGTATGCGGCAACTAAATTCTATTTAATACTTAGAAAAAGTAATGAGATCCCCAAAAAAACATAAATGTGAAATAGAGGCCAAGTTCCTGCCCCCACAAAGAAACACTCCCTTCCTCAAAAATTCCCCTCCTAAAACCCCCCAAAAATGCCTTACCACTCTACACTCCAAAAAAGTAGTATGATTTGGTGTATTAATTCAACCAAAAATATTTGCCAATACAAGAGATGATACAAGAAAGAAATGTCCAAGTTCATTACTTAGAAGACCTCATAGTTACTTACTAAGAACAGTAAAGACACTTCAACTGACCTTTAAAAACAACAATAAAAATACTTATATCCAGTTACTAAACCAAGTACCCTCAACCAGGTATATTCTTAAACTTTGCAATGCTTAGTTTTTCTCTAAAGATAATTTCGGCACAAAAAAACATTGCCAAGTTTAAGAATATACCTGGTTGAGGAAAGTGATATTTTAGTAACTGGATATAAGTATTTTTATTGTTGTTTTTAAAGGTCAGTTGAAGTGTCTTCACAGTTCTTAGTAAGTAAGTTTTTTTTCTTTCTTTTTTTTTATTGAATATTTACAATCTGTATACATAGATACAATAAGTAAATAAATATCTCATACATAGCTATACACAAGGAAGAACAGAGGGGAGAAGGCAGCCATTGCTGTCACTCCCTAAGGAATGAATAATGTTTTTAAGTGTTACAGTTGGTCCCTAGGCCACTTTCTTTTCAGGCGTCTCGGGGGATTGGAAGGGATCGTATCTGTGGAAAGGGATTGGACAAGGGGATTGGGATGAAAGGATAGCTTGGAATGAAAAGTGAAGAAGCGGGTTTTAGCTAATTCAGCGACAAAGGGAATTTCGAGGTCTTGATGGATGATCTTATTGTTGACGTAGAAGGGAGCATTAAGGATCCGGCGAAGGACTTTGGACTGGAAGGTTTGGATTCGGTTCATGTTGGAAGGTTTTGCTGTACCCCATAGTTCAATGCCGTATGTCCAAATCGGTTTAATAATCGTTTTGTAGATTGTTAGTTTGTTTTCAGTACTGAGTTTTGATTTGGGACCTATTAGTCGTTTAAGTAGGCCGTAGCGTCTGTTTAGTTCTTGTCGTTTTGTTTTTGTGTGGGTGTTCCTCTTGTCGAGGTGGAAGCCTAGGTATCGAACAAAATCGGATTTGGGAATGAGGGATTCGTTTAGGGTAACAGATGGGCACTCACTGCGCCGCAGTGTGAATGTGACGTGCTTACATGTTTCGGCGTTAACTTTAATTCGCCACTTCCTTAGCCACATCTCGATTTCCAATAGATGATTTTGGAGCGCTTCTGAGGCTTGCTGCGGGTTGGCAGAACATGAAAGCACTGCAGTATCATCTGCAAAAGTTGTGGTAATGGTACTGGGATTAGTGGGGATATCAGCGGTGAAGATGGAGTAGAGGAGAGGGGCTAGGATGCTGCCTTGGAGTAAGTAACTATGAGGTCTTCCAAGTAATGAACTTGGACATTTCTTTCTTGTATCATCTCTTGTATTGGCAAATATTTTTGGTTGAAAATATACCAACTCATACTACTTTTTTGGAGTGACGGATGGTAAGGCGTTTTGGGGGGGGGGTTTAGGAGGGGATATTTCTCACTTTTGGGGGGGGGAGGAACTTGGCCTCTATTTCACATTTATGTTTTTTGAGGGGATCTCATTACTTTTTTCTAAGTATTAATTAAAAATTAGTTGCCGCATACCTACTGGCTTGTATACTTCATATATGTTTTTTGGGGGGATTTCCATTAAACGGACGACTTAAATCATGCATTCGTTCCACCAGTTGGCATTTATCATAATATTCCTAGTACTGATCGGCAAAAATCACGTTCCAATTTTTGTGGTATAGAACACTAACAGTTTAGAACTTCGACAAGTTTTAGGCAACTAAAACGCTATAACACGTAAAATAAAATATTTTTTATGAACTAAGTGATCTCATTTATTTTTAAGGGTTTTAAGACATATTTTTACCATCAAATCAAAATGTCCGGGGGGGGGGGCTGCAAATCCCTCAGCCCCCTCCTCCTTAAATACGCCCATGCTGGTAATATAGTATGACGGCACCGTGCTATAACAAACTGCAAAAAATTACGTAGTAGCGTTAATTTTGCTAATACATTATTTAACGCAATAAAATAACTACTTATCTGCCGTGACGAAGCACGGGTATGCGGCTAGTATATAAATATTTTTAATATAAATATGTCAAATAGTAAATGAAATAATAAATATAAAGAATGAAAAGAAAACTTTGAGGGCTTGGACATAAAATTCCAGAAAGGTAATTTGTGGTAAATCGAAAGGAAACCTTTACATTTTAAGAGTCACTTTAAGTGTTTCTAAAAGTAAATTGAAAACAAAATATTCACAAAAAGGGGTGTAATATTCTTCGTATTTCACTGAAAAAATATAGAACATTAGTGAAAACAGGTTGTTAAAGAAAAAGTGGAGAAAACAATTTATATTTTCTACTCCATCTGCAGATCTAGAGGAGAGTTGTTCGGAACTTTGTTCAAGTCAGATTTTCTAGATCCGCACTTTATTTTCTCTCTCTCTCTCTCTCTCTCTCTCTCTCTCTCTCTCTCTCTCTCTCTCTCTCTCTCTCTCCTTCTCCCTCTCTCCCTCCCTCACTCACTCACTAAATGTATGGTCTAGGTAGGCATACCACTGTTGATATCACCACTATATGTGGAACAGTTTGATTGATACACTAGCGAGGTAGAGTTGTCAGTGTTCAGAAAAATGGGTGGGGGGGGGACTGAAAGCATTTGCGGGTACGGATTACTAACAATCTAGAACTTGTAATAGTTACCCAATTAAAGCACTATTGCAACACAAAAACATTAGTTTTTCTAAACTAAGTGTTCTTATTTAATTTATTTTTAAGGTTTTTATGACAAATTTTTCACAATAATTGCACGAGAAAAGGAAAGGAAGATTCTCGGTAGACCACTAAAAGAAGGAGCCAAGAGTACTGGTCGGACGTTCTGTATGAATTAATTAATCTCCAACCACTACAATGGAATACAATTTACAACCTCTTTGAGGTTTATTTTCCAGCTTTAAATTTCCACTCGGGAAAATCCTTGCTAATTATATATTGCATAATTAATTCATTTATTTAAAGCTTCTGAAGTTTTACCAGTATCAAGATTTTCATTTGTTTAACCCTTTCCGTACGCAAAGAGCCGCAAGGAGTGTGTTCTCCTCTACGGGATACTCGCACCCGGCACTGGTCCCCCTGTACGGGATACTATCACCCGGCACTGGTCCCCCTGTACGGGATACTATCACCCGGCACTGGTCCCTCTGTACGGGATACTAGCACCCGGCTTCGGTCCCTCTGTACGGGATACTCGCACCCGGCACTGGTCCCCCTGTACGGGATACTAGCACCCGGCTTCGGTCCCTCTGTAAGGGATACTAGCACCCGGCTTCGGTCCCTCTGTACGGGATACTAGCACCCGGCTTCGGTCCCTCTGTACGGGATACTAGCACCCGGCTTCGGTCCCTCTGTAAGGGATACTAGCACCCGGCTTCGGTCCCTCTGTACGGGATACTAGCACCCGGCTTCGGTCCCTCTGTACGGGATACTATCACCCGGCACTGGTCCCTCTGTACGGGATACTAGCACCCGGCTTCGGTCCCTCTGTACGGGATACTCGCACCCGGCACTGGTCCCCCTGTACGGGATACTAGCACCCGGCTTCGGTCCCTCTGTAAGGGATACTAGCACCCGGCTTCGGTCCCTCTGTACGGGATACTAGCACCCGGCTTCGGTCTCTCTGTACGGGATACTAGCACCCGGCTTCGGTCCCTCTGTAAGGGATACTAGCACCCGGCTTCGGTCCCTCTGTACGGGATACTAGCACCCGGCTTCGGTCCCTCTGTACGGGATACTATCACCCGGCACTGGTCCCTCTGTACGGGATACTAGCACCCGGCTTCGGTCCCTCTGTACGGGATACTCGCACCCGGCACTGGTCCCCCTGTACGGGATACTATCACCCGGCACTGGTCCCTCTGTACGGGATACTCGCACCCGGCACTGGTCCCCCTGTACGGGATACTAGCACCCGGCTTCGGTCCCTCTGTAAGGGATACTAGCACCCGGCTTCGGTCTCCCTGTACGGGATACTAGCACCCGGCTTCGGTCCCTCTGTACAGGATACTAGCACCCGGCACTGGTCCCTCTGTACGGGATACTCGCACCCGGCACTGGTCCCCCTGTACGGGATACTAGCACCCGGCTTCGGTCCCTCTGTAAGGGATACTAGCACCCGGCTTCGGTCCCCCTGTACGGGATACTAGCACCCGGCTTCGGTCCCTCTGTACGGGATACTAGCACCCGGCTTCGGTCCCCCTGTACGGGATACTAGCACCCGGCTTCGGTCCCTCTGTACGGGATACTCGCACCCGGCTTCGGTCCCTCTGTACGGGATACTAGCACCCGGCTTCGGTCCCTCTGTACGGGATACTCGCACCCGGCTTCGGTCCCTCTGTACGGGATACTAGCACCCGGCTTCGGTCCCTCTGTACGGGATACTAGCACCCGGCTTCAGTCCCTCTGTACGGGATACTCGCACCCGGCTTCGGTCCCTCTGTACGGGATACTAGCACCCGGCTTCGGTCCCTCTGTACGGGATACTAGCACCCGGCTTCGGTCCCTCTGTACGGGATACTCGCACCCGGCTTCGGTCCCTCTGTACGGGATACTAGCACCCGGCTTCGGTCCCTCTGTACGGGATACTCGCACCCGGCTTCGGTCCCTCTGTACGGGATACTAGCACCCGGCTTCGGTCCCTCTGTACGGGATACTAGCACCCGGCTTCGGTCCCTCTGTACGGGATACTCGCACCCGGCTTCGGTCCCTCTGTACGGGATACTCGCACCCGGCTTCGGTCCCTCTGTACGGGATACTCGCACCCGGCTTCGGTCCCTCTGTACGGGATACTAGCACCCGGCTTCGGTCCCTCTGTACGGGATACTCGCACCCGGCTTCGGTCCCTCTGTACGGGATACTAGCACCCGGCTTCGGTCCCTCTGTACGGGATACTCGCACCCGGCTTCGGTCCCTCTGTACGGGATACTAGCACCCGGCTTCGGTCCCTCTGTACGGGATACTCGCACCCGGCTTCGGTCCCTCTGTACGGGATACTAGCACCCGGCTTCGGTCCCTCTGTACGGGATACTAGCACCCGGCTTCGGTCCCTCTGTAAGGGATACTAGCACCCGGCTTCGGTCCCTCTGTACGGGATACAATGATTATTCATTTTTATTTATGTTCAATTAGTTTGGCGTTTCAATAATTATTTTAAGTTGAATAACTTTCTTTAAAAATATGTAATAAAAAATCTATATTATATACGAGCAAAATAAAGAGTTTTTTTTCGGTTACCATTAGCCCTTTCTTTTATGAATAATAAGCAAGGGAATTAAATACTCAATAACTACGGCAAATAAATTTTCCATCTACATTTTTGATCCGTGACTTTGTACACCGGCGGAGTTAAATTTTTTTTTTATGTATAAAATTTAGTTAAAATAACAAAAGCATAATTATAAATATTTACAGTTAATTTAATGAATTATTTAATTAATATTTAATATATTAAACAATTTAATTAAATATTTAATATTTTTTTAAAAATGGAGGACACGGATAAAAAAAAAACAGTTTTTCTAAATTTAACAAAACACGAATATAAGTTCTTAACTTCAGGACTAAAAGTTAACTGTTTTTGCAAATAAATGCTGTTAGGGATGTACAGAAGTATAAAAACAAACGATGACTTGACTACGGTTGTCAGGGTATCTGGGCTAAGAAGACAACGAGTTCTAATTAGACTAAAAACGACTAAAAACTTCATTCAAATGCCATCTAGTAATAGTCAGGAATACTAGAAGTACAATACGGTAACGCTAGATAGCTCTAAAGTCGAGAAATAAGAAGATAAAGAATGCGAGAGATACGCCGAGCTCTCGACTGCAGTACAAGTCCACGGTACGTGGGTCCCGTCTTCCTTCGACTTCTACACAAGTCGACGGTACACAGGTCCCGACCGCTTTCGACTGCTGTACAAGTCCACGGTACGTGGGTCCCGTCTTCCTTCGACTTCTACACAAGTCCACGGTACACAGGTCCCGACCGTTTTCGACTGCTGTACAAGTCCACGGTACGGAAAGGGTTAAAATAATTACTTGTACATTTAGTGTTTGAAGAACACATATTTTGAACAATTGCAGTTCAAAACTCGCCTGCAACCTAAAGATTTTATCTTTTTATATTAGTGCAATGGAACCCAGCCTGTCCCTAGGCTCCATAGCCTTTATTAGGTACCTGTAAAGGTAGAAATCACGTGGCTTAAAGAGTGTACTGACAACTCTACCTCGCTGGTGTATCAATCAAACTGTTCTACATATAGTGGTGATATCCACAGTGGTATGCCTACATAGACCATACTTATAGTGACATTTCGGAGGGGGCTGGGAAAAATGGGTGGGGGGGGGGCTGAAAGCATTTGGGGGTACGGAATACTAACAATCTAGAACTTGTAATAGTTACCCAATTAAAACACTATTACAACACAAAAACATTATTTTTTCTAAACTAAGTGTTCTTATTTAATTTATTTTTAAGGTTTTTATGACACATTTTTCCGATTTTGTGAGGGGAGGGGGTGAACCCTCCCCCCCCTTATATTCGCCCATGATAGAGCAATGTTAGAAATAAAATATATTATTTTGCAATTAGAGGAAATAATATATGTTATAACTTGATAAGAATTTTAAATAATTTATTTCATCGGATTTATTCTTTTAAGCATTTTTAAACATATAAGCAGGCAAAAAGCCAATAATTTTATTCCAGATTATATTAGTATGCATCTTAAGGTTAAATTAAGAAAAAAATACTTTGGCCAATAATTGATTTTAATTTTTTTTTGTTTATCGCCTAAAAATGCCTCAAAATTTAAGTTTACCAAAGCATTACACAGAAATATATATTGATATTCAGCCAAATATTTTTTTCCTATAATCTCCAAGCTCTTCTGAACATTTTGGTGAAATAATTATTGCTTCATGTTAAATATTATAGAAGTTATGGATTTTTCAATACAATAGCGACACCGAAAGTGACAGCCTCAGAAACACCATTTTAACCATATTTTGCCAAATTTCAAAAATTCATAACTTAAAAGCGGGTCAAGATTATTTCTTAAAACTTGGTATGGGTTATTATGACGGTCAAATTAGCAAAAAAAACAACAAAAAAACAGCCAAATCTGAGGACAGATCCTTCCTATCACCACCTTTTATATCCTTTCTAATACCACCTTCAATACCCTTCCTAATACCACCTTCAATATCCTTCCTAACACCACCTTCTATACCCTTCCTAATACCACCTTCATTATCCTTCCTAACACCACCTTCTATATCCTTCCTAATACCACCTTCAATATCTTTCCTAATGCCACCTTCAAGACCTTTCCTAACACCACCTTCAATATCCATCTTTATAGTACCTTCAATATGCGTGTTCTGGTCCTCTGGATATGTTTTACCAGCTTTCCCTGTGAGCTTTGCAGGTTGGCCTCTACTGCACAAGCAGAGTCTTAGCAATGAGCTATTACCCTCACAGCTGCTACATCTGACTCGCTTTAAGTGCCTCACGGTGCTGCATGCGTGTTCTGGTCCTCTGGATATGTTATACCAGCTTTCCCTGTGAGCTTTGCAGTTTTGCCTATATTGTACAAAGCAGAGTCTCGGCAATGAGCTATTACCCTCACAGCTGCTACATCTGACGTGCTTTACGTGCATCACGGTGCTGCAATCGTGATCTTCTCCTCTGGATATGTTATACCTGCTTTCCTTGTAAGCTTTGCAGCTTTGCCTATATTACACAAAGCAGGGTCTTGTAAAGAAGCTATTACCCTCACAGCTGCTACATCTGACGTGCTTTACCTGCCTCACGGTGCTGCATGCCTGATTTGGTCCTCGGGATATGTTATAACTGCTTTCCTTGTGAGCTTTGCAGGCTTGAATATATTACCCAAAGCAAGGCAATACAGGCAAGAAGCTATTATCCTCACTAGGCCGTTATCCCATTTTCTTTTCTCTATTTTTTAATTTAAGTTGTGGTACACCTCAAATATTTTTTCACGGTCCCACATAATTAACCAAATAAGTAATATTAAAATGTAATAATGCAAATCAGAAACGGTTCGGGTTCGCGACTTTGGAACTGTGAAAAGGTGATTTAGAAAGGTTATATAATATTATATTAGGAAGGATATTGAAGAAGGTATTCGGAAGGATGCTATCTTCCTAACTCCACCTTCTACATCCTTCCTAATACCACCTTCCATATCCTGCCTAACACTACCTTCTATAACCTTCCTAATACCACCTTCTATATCCTCCTTAACACTACCTTCTATAACCTTCCTAATACCACCTTCTATATCCTCCTTAACACTACCTTCTATAACCTTCCTAATACCATCTTCTATATCCTCCTTAACACTACCTTCTATAACCTTCCTAATACCACCTTCTATATCCTCCTTAACACTACCTTCTATAACCTTCCTAATACCACCTTCTATATCCACCTTAACACTACCTTCTATAACCTTCCTAATACCACCTTCTATATTCTTCCTAACATCACCTTAATTTGTGAATAAATTTATTTATACATTTATATTCACACTTATGAATCAAAATGTATTTATATTCGTATTTACAAATAAATGAAGTAAGTAGTAGAAAAATAGGGTTTCTGGCGCACATCCAAAATTCCCTATTGCTATGTCCTAATGCTCTAGTCATCTAACATCATTTCATCTCGATTTGTTCCAGCCTGGAACAATTGAAGGTGATAGAGTCTGCTGTTTTCCTTACACGTCATTCGACCTTGTCTTGATCCAGCCTGGAAACAACCGAGTGATAGTCTGCGTCAGTGTGATAAACTTTCCTGCTTCCTATTCCTCCTGTGATGTGTTAAAAGTGATAGAGTCTAGTTCAATTTTCCTTGTATATTATACGTCATTCGACCTCGCTTTGTTCCAGCCTGGAACAATTTAGTCCCGAACAGATTTCCCCAGTAAACATTACAAATTTTTAGAAACAATACAACAACTATTTAATAATATCTCGGTTAGTTTAGTCCACATTTTACGTATAGGAACGGAATAAAATGGAGCATTTAGGAAATTTTTTTTGTTATTATCTATTAATTCTATACAATCTTTTAATGGATCGAATTCTTGTTCTTTTCGGAAATTTTAATTCGTATAATTATAAATAGTAGCCTCTAATCTTGTTATTCCGTTCTGTTTAGCTAAATCGGATGCGACCGTTTCTTTTAATCTTTTATCTGGACAATTTAAGAAATCTATTATATGGTTTCCTAGTTGTTTATTAACTCCGGGACTTGTAATTTGGCATATTAATTTATTGTAAATTTTAACTCTAGAATTACTATTAATCCATGTTAAACGATCTTTTCCCACAGTTTTATTATTGTCCATAATTTTATTTATTTATTTATTTAATTATACTACCTCTACCCGTATGAGTCATTGGCAGTTCTATGTTGTCGATAATTATATTATTACAATCTTCTTTATATTCTCCTTTTATACGAAAACTAAAATTATTTATTAAATATTTACCCATTTATTATTTATTAAAAATTCCTGCAAAATCTTGTGTTATATCCAAGTCTAAGAGATGATAATGTTCTTTCTTTAGCTCTTCTAATATTTCTGGTAATTCTCTTAAAAGTGTTTCTAATTTTACATCCGCTAATTCTATTTTATAAGGAATAACTATAGGATTTTTATATTTGTTATTTAGAGATGCCATTTCTTGTTTTATTATTTTTTAACTCCTTTAATTATATTATTTGTTTTAGAAGCGGTGTTTAATAAATATGGAAGTTTAGCTTTAACACCATGTCCAGCAAGTTTAAAATTAGAAAAACTAGATCTAAGAAAACTATTAAAAGATCCGCAAGCTTCCTTTTTAACTAAAAATTTTCCATTCCTTAAATCTCCTTCGCAATGTATAAAATCTGTTATTTTAACAACTACAATATTATCGCAAAACGGTTCTGTAATTGGTTTAAATTCTTTTAATTTTTCTTCTCCTTGTACATAATTAATGTCTCCAATAACCCGAATCTTTCGTTGGTTGGTTTAATTGTATTACCTAATAACTCTGTAATAGAGCATTTATTTGTAGTAGTAGAATTTCCGTTTTCAACTTCCATTTATTAGAGGGAGAAAAGTACTTGGAATCTTTTTTGAAATTTTAATTAAATTGTTTGGATTAGAATTTTTTATTAACCTGCAAAAATAGAGGTATGATCAAATTAAGAATATAAACCAGATGAACTTTTTAAATCCTGCATATTCAGAGGGGTGACCGATTCGTTACCCCGATGAACTTTTTAAATCCTGCATATTCAGATGGGATAGCGATTCGTTACCCCGATGAACTTTTTAAATCCTGCTTATTCAGATGGGGTGCGATTCTCTCCCCGGTGAACTTTTTTTTGAACTGCATATTCAACGCGGTGACCGATTCTGTCACCCTAAATTTCTATATTGATTACGATGTTTTTTCAAAATATATATTTTTTTAGCGATAATTATAAATTAAAAAATGAGAAAATTTGAATTTAAAAGATATTTAAAAAATTATTTCTATAAATAAAGTATTAATAAAAATAGTAGATTACTGGTTATTCTTCAAAGGTAGCGAATATGTATCCTCTACCTTTCAATTCTTCAAAGGACTTTTTATATTTTTCGTTTATAAAATTCTTGATTGTTTCTTTTGTATTTTTATATTTCAATAATTCATTGATTTCTTTTAATCGATAATCAGAATTAGAAATGAGAAAATTTGAATTTAAAAAATTATTTTCATAAATAAAGTTGTTAAAAATAGTAGATTTCTCATTAATTCTCAAATAGGGATGATTTGTCCCCGTTCAAATTTTCATAATTAATACAAAAGCTAATAATCTAATTTAACTTCCTAGATATGAAATATGTTCAATTAAATCATATTTCTGTAAATTCTTTATTCATTATTCTAAATTGCAAATAATTGTGGGGATTTCGTTACCATTAGCGTTTGCAAATCATTTTGGAGATTTCGTTAGCATTAGCGTTTGCAAATCATTTTGGGGATTTCGTTACCATTAGCGTTTGCAAATCATTTTGGGGATTTCGTTACCATTAGCGTTTGCAAATCATTTTGGGGATTTTGTTACCATTAGTGTTTGCAAATCATTTTGGGGATTCGAATTTAGGAAATCATATTAGGCATTAGAATTTGTGAAATCATATTAGGCATTCAAATTTGGGAAATTTTTTTGGACATTCGAATTTGGAAAATCATTTTGGACATTCGTATTTGCAAATCATTTTGGAGATTTCGTTAGCATTCGCGTTTGCAAATCATTTTAGGAATATTCGTTAGGATTAGTGTTTGTAAATCATTTTAGGAATTTCGTTAGCATCGCATTTGCAAATCAATTTTGAGATTTTGTTAGCATTCGCGTTTGCAAATCATTTTAGAGATTTCGTTACCATTAGCGTTTGGAAATCATTTTAGAGATTTCGTTACCATTAGCGTTTGGAAATCATTTTTGAGATTTCGTTAGCATTCGCGTTTGCAAATCATTTTAGGAATATACGTTAGCATTAGTGTTTGTAAATAATTTTTGAGATTCTAATATTCTAATATAAAAAAATAATGGATGTAAAAGATAATAAGAAAAAAAATGTTCGGGACTAAATTGTTCCAGGCTGGAACAAAGCGAGGTCGAATGACGTATAATATACAAGGAAAATTGAACTAGACTCTATAACTTTTAACACATCACAGGAGGAATAGGAAGCAGGAAAGTTTATCACACTGACGCAGACTATCACTCGGTTGTTTCCAGGCTGGATCAAGACGAATGACGTGTAAGGAAAACAGCAGACTCTATCGCCTTCAATTGTTCCAGGCTGGAACAAAGCGAGATCAAATGATGTTAGATGACTAGAGCATTAGGACATTATAAAAATGTTTAAATTGATTGTAATAAAGGTTTTACAAAATTGAATTAATTTATTTGATAAATTTTATTTTTAATAAATGGAAGCATTGAAAAAGATTCAGCTAGTTGGTCAATGTCAAAATATTCCAGCAAAGAAACTCTCAGATTTGAAATGTGTTCAATCTTATCCAATTAAAGAATTTAAAGAAATTTCAACAAAATTTGGAAAACGAATCGTTGTTACTTTATTTACTTTTAAGAAGATAAATTTCAAGTTTTTCTACCAGATAGATTTAATGATAAATTAAATAAAAAAGATATTCAACAATTAAATTCTAAAAAACTATTATTTGTTTACGATGGTTTAAAAGATATAAGTGATGGTAAGTCAATGCATATTATTGACTTTCGAGAAAACAAAGATATAAGTGATGGTAAGTCAATGCATATTATTGACTTTCGAGAAAACAAAGATATAAGTGATGGTAAGTCAATGCATATTATTGACTTTCGAGAAAACAAAGATATAAGTGATGGTAAGTCAATGCATATTATTGACTTTCGAGAAAACAAAGATGTCTGAAACCAAGACATTCATTTTGCTCGTTCAATCCGAGAAAAATGAAAGTGATTAGATTAATTGTATAATATTTTTATTTTTGGGGATAACCCATTTTTTATATATATATTTTTTTTAAATTTTGGATGTTTGAGAAAAAAAATGAAAATCGTTAAAAACCCGGTGGGTGCATTTTTTCGGGAAAATAGGGAATTTTGGAAGTGCGCCAGAAATTGAGAAGTTTTTTAGAATCCTGAAGAAAATGGTGATCAGATGGATGATAGTAATTTTTAGAAACCTCCTCATTTTGGGGGTATTTTAGATAATATGTGTAGTGATATTAGGAATTTTGTATTAAAATCGTTAAAAACCCGGTGGGTGCATTTTTTGGGAAAATAGGGAGTTTGGAAGTGCGCCAGGAACCCTATTTTTCTACTACTGAAGTACGAATAAATTCGTATTTTTATTTATAATAAAAAATTATGCCCATACCTGCTAAAACATGTTGTTTTTAGAGACAAGATCCGAGTCCATATGCTTCCAGGTACGACGAATGAAACCATTTTTAAAGCGATTTTTGTAACCGTTTACGAGAAACATTGATAGAAATACTTTTCCAGACTAATTTCCTGTTTGGGTATTTAGAATCGATGATTGGTTCACTTGAAACTTCTACCAGGTATTTGGCATTCATCTAATCTAAGATATTTATACTTTGGTGTCGTTTGGAGGTACGAAGTATATGGAAAAAAATTGTATTAATTGTCATACAAAGTTTTCGGATCTGAGTGTATTTTCTAAAAGATCACAAAAACGGTTGGGGTATCGTAGTAAGTGGAAGGCGGCTATTCGAAAGTTTACTAAATTCTCTACAAAAAAGATTCTGCTGTAATGTTCAGTGGGGCGATGTCAATCGAAGAGATAAGTGCTTAAATCTTCAAAGGTGTTAGTTTTATTATTTTCAACGTGTATTTGTCTCTGTTTACCTAACTTTTTAAGTGGTTGTTGTATTTTTCTTTTTTTACTCCCCAACGGAAACAAGCACGGTTACCGCCACATGGTGTTCCTGGGGGTTCGTGCAATAATAAGCTGTACAAAATTATGTAGTAGCGTTAATTTTTATCATACCTTATTTAACGCATAAAAACTACTTATCGGCCGTGACGAAGCACTGGTAGTCAGCTAGTCTACTATATATGTATTTGTCAAATACCACTCACTGACTCACTCACTCACTGACCTATCAACGCCCAGCCCAAACCGCTCGACAGAAAAATTTGAAATTTTGCATGGACACTCCCTATAGAACGTAGACGCTCGCTATGAAAGGATTTTTTGATATTCGAATTTTTAAGCATTTTTAGAGGGGTTTAAAGTTTGAGTTGGCTAGAGCAGGCAAGCCTAGGTAGAATGCGTTGCTAGGACGATAACAGAACAGCTGTTACCGTACATTATCTATTTCATAGTCAGTCCCGTAACAGGCCACAAGGGCCCAGAGGGGCAGATACTCTAGAGGTATCTGATTCTTGACCATACGGCACACTAGGGAGATAGTGTGGTCAACACTATGCTCCGGCCGCCTGATTTTCCCCTTGGCTGCTTCGACTGGCTAGAGTCATTAGCACCCAAGGTACCCATTATTAATTAAATTAATTAAAGGCTGGGTGAGCCTAGGGACGATCTGGGACCCCAAATCCAACCCTCGAACGGCAGCACTAGAAGAAAAAATCTTTAGTGCGCGCTCGGGTTTTGAACCTCCAGTTCATTAGTCGAGTGCTCTACCACTGAGCTAACCTCGCCCCCTATTTAAATTAAAAATTATTAAAAATAATCGATTTCATAAAATAATGTATTTCATAAAATATATCTAATTAAAAATAATCTATTTCATAGTATTATTTTTAATTGAGGTTAATTTCCACTATGATGGCAGTGCTTGAATTTCTGGGGTATGGAATACTATCAACTTGGAATAGTTTTAGGCAAATAAAACGCTATTACAACTAGAATGAAATGATCTTTGGAATGAAAAAGGAATGGATCAAACCAATTGTGCTTATAAAAAAAATGATCTTATTTATTTTATTTTTAAGGTTTTTAAGACACATTTTTAACATAAAATCAAAATTTCGGGGGGGGGGGGGCTGCACATCCCTCAGTTTCCCTTATATACGCCCACGCTGGAAACCTATAGATAACGGGTTGTCTTTACGTTATCTGTTTTTTGATACTGGTGCGGAGCACCCCCAATGTCAAGAAACATTATACTTTGATTACCTATAAACTGATGACTAACTTATTGTATGACGGGAACCGTGCTATAATAAACTGCACAAAATTAAGTAGGAGCGTTAATTTTGATGATACATTATTTAACGCAATAAAATAACTACTTATCTACCGTGACGAAGCACGGGTATTCAGCTAGTATACTATAACTACTTATCTACCGTGACGAAGCACGGGTATTCAGCTACTATACTATAAGTACTTATCTACCGTGACGAAGCACGGGTATTCAGCTAGTATACTATAACTACTTATCTACCGTGACGAAGCACGGGTATTCAGCTACTATACTATAACTACTTATCTACCGTGACGAAGCACGGGTATTCAGCTAGTATACTATAACTACTTATCTACCGTGACAAAGCACGGGTATTCAGCTAGTATACTATAACTACTTATCTACCGTGACGAAGCATGGGTATTCGGCTAGTTGAATTATATTTACTAAACAACGAGTATGTTCCCTCACTACTATTTTGCTAAACAGTTGTCCCCTATGACATCGTGTAAATTGTGCAACAAGTGTTTACAAAACAACTTGGTCTACCTTCATTACTGGATGAAAGCTAATTGTCAATAAAGCAGCCTGTGTCTAAGGATAATTGATTTTATCACATGACAGCCTCGATGCAATATTAGACTAGTTATTTATTTAATTTTTCAGACTTACTAGCGAAAACTGCAACTCAAAGACCTACACCTGACCTGAACAAAATGACATCAACTGACCTATGCAAACTAGCTGAAAATAAGACAGTAAACGACTGGCAAACAGAATGGACTAACTCTCAAAGCAAACTGCGGGAAATACAATAAGAACCTGGTCAAGAGAAAACCTAACAAGACGAGACCAAGTTATTATTACGAGACTTCGCCTAGGACACAGTTTACTAACGCACTCCTATCTAATGGAACGACAAGACAGACCTGTATGCGCATGTTGTAACGAGACATTAACAGTTAAACACATACTTACTGACTGCAGATTACGAGACAACCTAACAATTCCTCACGACTTACACGACTTACTTGCCGAAAATAGTCCACATATTAACCATACTAACTCACTTAAAGATAATTAACCTATATTCAAAAATCTATTCTTATCTCTAATTTACCTCCTTAAGTTAATTTAAAATAATGAACGAAATAGCCTTTATAAAATTATTTACATTTTTAAGAAATTAAGTAAATTAATTAACCTACATTTAAAAATAAAGCCCTATCTCCAATATAATCTTACCTCTTCTACCCCCCCCCCCCCCCCATTTTCCCCCCCTCTTCACACTCTATTTAATATCTATTATATTACCGTATTGTTATTGTGAAATATATTATATAAAACATGTTATTGTTATTATTAATTAGCTCACTAATGTACTAGCTATACTCATAAAATGTACTGACTTGTTATATATACAATGTGCAAAAATTATTTTGTAATATCTTGATGTATGTTAAAGAGAAAGTCGCCAAAAGTTGCGAAACTCTTAATAAATAAATATCAAATATCAAATTTAATTTTTCAGAGCCCGCTACTCAGGCGATTTGCTCCGTTAAACCAGTTGGGTGCAAGCAAGATTTTAAATAAACTTTCTGGAACAATAAACTCTATATTGCCAACGGCCATAGCAACGTTTAATACACCGGTTCCCGTAGATCACCGAAGTTAAGCAACATCGGGCGTGGCCAGTACCTAATGGTTGACCGACCACGTGCTGTTGGCATTATAAAAGGGTGGCAACCTGTAGACAGCCCGGCGCTAATGGCCAAGATGTAAGAAAAAAAAATTAATAATGAGAACAAATATGAAGTCTAAATGACTAAAAATAATATAATATAACAATTGTTTTTCGCCTTCATACGTACATATAAAATTTAAAAATGAGGAAATATGATGGTGTGTATATGCTTCTGTTAAATGTAATCGTACAAATGTGTTCCGTAGAAACTGTAGGATAATGTCTATGTGTGGATTGCCATCCGTCAACAGTTCATTCATGTCGTGTGGTATGTTCTATTTCCTTCGTTTTCTGGAGTCCGTTAATAAGTGTTTTTTTTACTGATAAAGTCGTATTACACATTTTCTATACAGTGGTATGTCTTGTTTTGTGATTAAGTGAATGTGGGTTAGTACTGTATGTCCAATTCAAAGTCTAGTAAAGAATACTTCTTTCCTCCGGCAACTTCTATAGCTGGTAGAATAAAATAACTGTCGGATCTACTGAACTTCCTCGGCCGAATCTCTATAAATCTCGTCTAAAACTAATAACTTCGGGCTCCAATATTTCGAGATATATTAAAAGGTAATCCTCAACGACGGAGGACATGAGCTGATGAAGCCCTGATCTGGATCTCATCGGAGATTGGCACGTCAAATCAGGACCCGTGAACGAGACGCGTCACCGAACCGGATCACGAGAGCCATTCATCGGAGATGATTACACACACCAATTCCAGATCTTGCAATGAGAATTTCATGGGATTCTACAAGAGATTTTCGTCAAGCAACTAATTCGATTTAATCACACAGATGATATATATATATATATATATATATATATATATATATATATATATATACATATATATAAATATATATAAATATTCCACTTGTTCTTTTTTCTTTATTTGGCAGAGGGTCGAATGTACATGTATGTATATATATATATATATATATATATATATATATATATATATATATATATATATATATATATATATATATATATATATATATATTTGGATGGAACAGCATTTTTCTCCAGCGGTGGTACTCCTTCTCACTTCTTTCTGGAATATTTCGATAGGTTCATCTCCATCTTCTTCAGCCAGGTTCTTGATGTTTCTTCCTCGGTGGTAGCCAAGGGAATGACATTTTTTTTTTCCTAAACCCCACTTTAGAAGAAAGAAAAATAAAAAGCATGCAAGGAAGGTCATGATGAAAACGAAAATGAAAGGAAAACGTGCAGAAATGCAAAAGAAAACTAAGGACCTCGAACACAAGAGGCGTGCTTAAGGGCCACAGGTAGAGGGAGGATGAGGGAGGTGGTGTCCTTATACTGCATGAATGCACTTGAAGGCGGTATGTAAAGCGAGAAAAAGGTGTAGGATTCCCAAAAGGGAGGCATGTGTAATGTGCTTTGTGGGACACAGGGAAAGTGGGGTTTAGGAAAAAAAAAAAAAAAAAAAAAAAAAAAATGTCACCCCCCAGACCACCGAGGAAGAAACATCAAGTACCTGGCTGAAGAAGTTGGAGATGAACCCATCGAAATATTCCAGGAAGAAGTGAGAAGGAGTACCACCGCTGGAGAAAAATGCCGTTCCATCCAAAAATACTATCCCAGCGACGAAAAATAACATCAAACATATATATATATATATATATATATATATATATATATATATATATATATATACAGGGTGTCCCAAATAAGACGGCTCAAACTAATTTTGTGGCCAAACGGTTGGCCAGGAAAAAAATGTCAGAGGTAAAAGTTGTAGGGCTTGACAGAAAGCTTTCTAAATATGTCCACCATTTAACATGTTGACTGCGGATGTGCGCTCAGCGCTAGATGAAATGTTGGGGTTTGCAGGTGACCCCTATTATTATGAAAACCATTTTGAAGGGAATTAAAAAACAAAACCTTTGCCGCAAACCGCACTTCGATATCTTTAAAATCAAATGAGTTTTGTACGATTCAAATTATATTGTTTTAAATTAAAACGATTTTTTGTAGGCACTGACAGAGGTCGGTTATGAATGTTTGATGCATGACTTTGAGGTATATTTTCCTCAACTTTCTGAAAAAAATATGGCCGATCCTCTAAAAGAATTATTTTTCCTAATAACATTAATAAAATTGAACATAAGGCATATTTATTTTAAGTATTTAGTCTGATTTTTCGTTTGAGACGTTCAATTTAAGTGACAACCCTATTTCATTGATAGATTAAATAATGAATTGTAAAGAAAGCTCTTATCTTGCAGTTTCAAAGCATCCATTTCACTATATTTTTATTTCTTCAAAAATGAATAGTGTCTTCGAAGATGCCACCTTCATCATCCAGGCACCTTTGAAGTGTGGAACGTATGCTGTCAACTGCTCTCAATACTTGTTCCTTTAATATGGCTCTGGAGGCTTCAGAAATCCTTCCTTGCATTTGGTCTAGTTTACTAGGTGGGTTAGAGTAGACCATATTTTTAAGTGTACCCCTTAGGAAGAAGACCAGCGGAGTGAGTTCAGGTGATCTACATAGGCGGCCGAGAAATTGGGCCATCCTGCCAATACAACGGTTTCCGAATATGGAGGTTACAGCATTCGTAGCTTCTCGGGAATAATGGGCTGGGCAACTATCATGCTGGAACCACATTGTAGAGGTAAAGGTGGTATTATGAGCCCTGCGTATATTATGAGCCCCCACAATATCTATTCGAGCTCTTACATTGGAGGCGATATTTTTAAATGACTGTTCATTAACGGCCCTCACCAATGGAGCATTCTCGCTAAGCTGCAGCTGATAGTTTGTGCGAAAAAATGGTTTATTTGCTTTCTTGATCTGAAAACCTTTGAGAAGTAAGTCGTTTGCTTATAATTGCAGTATATGTCCATTCAAAATCCATCTAGTTCCTTATTGACTAGTGTAGAGGACATTCCAGAGATTATTTCTGAGCAGATATAATGTAATTTTTCAAGTAACAGTGAATCGTTAAGCGTGTTCAAATTCTGACATGGCAAGGGTTGCAATATGAGCCCCCGAACTTAAGGGCTCCGTAATGTACACAAAGTGGCTTACCAACTCTGTGAAAGAAATGGAATTGAGCACCCATTCACAGGAGATGGGTTAGTTGGAAGAGGTTCGACCACTTCATGAATCGGCACAAGAATGTTTTGTGTGTTCTGAAACCAGCTGCAGCATCGTTTTCAACACCTAATGGATTTAGCAATGAAGTAGACGACAATTTTTTTTGATATCCAGGAAGCTGAGTACCCCAAACACAACTATCCAGATGATCGGGTGTTTCATGTGGTTGAGATTGGAATATCAGTTGTTCGAAGTAAAATCCCGCGAATCATTGGATTGAGAGGAAAGAACCTTTGTACCTCCGTTCTTGATTTTCCCCCGGCAAAACTTGGGCCTATTTTTATCAGATACCCTCAGGGAACTGTGGGTACAACGCCTAATCTGCGAAATGTGGGCACACAATGACTGCCCTGAATTTGACAAGGATGTTTACAGTGGAGAGGAGATAGTTAGCCGTTTCAGAGATACACAGACATGGTATAGTTGGGATTCGGCTAGGAGAAACGTCAGACTTTCAGGAAGAAATCTGTATTTGGACGTTTCGGCTGCACATTGGCAGACTTCTTCAGGTAAAAAATACATACAAATTATAAGTAAAAAAACAGGCAGAAATGAGCGTATTATTTACATCATGACAATGATTAGAACCAATCCGGATGTCTACAGGAACTGGAAAGGAAGTGACCAGAACGTAAACATTCTAAGAATTTGGTAGTTATTTACGATGCATCTATCAAAAATCCAACGATTTTTCATTAAAAAACCAATAGTTTTGAAAATAGACGAAAGTTTGCTGCGTTCCTGAACTACAAATGAGATGTAGAATAAACCCGTAAAGTTATGACATCCCAATGCAGGACACCCTGGATGTCCCGAATAAAATTTTAAGGTCCGCGAATTAGTAAATATAGGTAGAGTATAATACCTGGGAAGATGGAGAAATATTTTGGATCTGCAAGAATAAGTTTTATGTATGTGTATATATTTATAAATTCTTATAAATTTTGGTTGAAAGTTCATTCACTATTGATATCTGCATTAGGAAGTCGTGAATAGATTGTGGTTCGTTGGAAGTTTGAAGATTGAATATAATGAAAAAGCCTAGAAAGCTGATGGGCTTTTAATGGTCTAAATCGATGAGGGGCTTGGAGTACTGATTAAGCAGCATAACCAGCTGATAGCTCTTAGGTAAAACAGATGGGCTGCCAGTAACAACCATCTCTCTCTCTCTCTCTCTCACTCTCTCTCTCTCTCTCACTCTCACTCTCTCTCTTTCACTCTCACTCTCTCTCACTCTCTCTCTCTCTCTCTCTCTCTCTCTCTCTCTCACTCCCTCTCTTTCTCGCTCTCACACTCTCCCTCTCACTCTCTCTCTCTCTCACTCTCCCTCTCTCTCACTCTCTCTCTCTCTCTCTCTCTCTCTCTCTCTCTCTCTCTCTCTCTCTCTCTCTCACACTCTCTCCCTCTCTCTCTCTCTCTCACTCTCTCTCTCTCACTCTCTCTCTCTCTCTCTCAACCTCTAACTTCCTCTATCCCCTTCCATTTATTATATTATAAATTCATTGATATTTCCCCCGACTGGAATTAGCTTCATTATATAGCAAGAAATGATGTTTTTATTTCTTAAAAATGGATGAAAATCCTTCCCTGGATTAAGGATTTAATATATTATTTATAAATAATCCTAATGAAAACCTCAACACAAATTTTCAAAATTATAAATGTGATAATAAAATATTGCGCCCAGGTTGAATTTTTTCTTATGCCAATAAAATTTTTTTTTTTTAATCAGCCACAGAGTAAACCGACCAATCAAAGGAAATATCGTCCAAGTCGAGAACATTTTGTGGTCATAAATTATGATTTCAGAATGTTATAAATTATGACTCATAATCTATATATATATATATATATATATATATATATATATATATATATATATATATATATATATATATAAATGGCGTTTCTGTCTGTTTATCTGTTTGTTCCTTGTACAAATCGACACTGCTTTGACCGATGTTTACCAAACTTGGGACAGTGGTAGGTCATGATCCTAGAAGTCTCGTAGGCTAGGTCAAAAAACTCTACCAGTTGTCTGTTTGTGTGTTGTTCCCTATACAAATCCACACCGTTCGACCGATTTTGGCCAAACTTGGGACACAGTTTTATATTGATCCGGGGAGTGTCGCACAGTGGTATTTTTAACTGATCTAGCCGGACAAAATTATTTTACCACGGATTCATATTGAAAATGACCTGCTGATCACGAATATACCTGATTTTAGGGGTGGGAAATAACGTCTTACCGTTGTCTTCTATCTTTTTCAGCACAAAAAACCATTTTTGATTACTTTTTACGTGTTAACCAAAATTAAAATTAAAATTTTTTAACTTTTTTTATTATTATACTTTTTTATAAATGTTTTAACTTTTTTAAAGGCAGCAACAACAAAATGCTTCAAGACTATGTATTAAAAGTCCGACTTGCAGGAACTGCATCATCTTAGCGCGGTTCCGTTCATATCCCTTTTGTCATTTGAAAAGCTTAGAATAGAAACAGATAATATATGGTTCGGCCTTTGTTCAAAGGGCTTTATGACTTTACCTGGTCAGGCCCGCCAGACCCCAGAATCCTCTTCCAGAGATACCTATTTAGTGCGTTTCAATACATTGAAAAATATCAAAAATTTTCACATTTTCTTGTGTTCGTCTACTATAGTAATAATTCTACAAATAAAATCAATTATAAAATAAAATAAAAAGTCCGACTCGCAGGAACTGCATCATCTTAGCGCGGTTCCTGTTCATATCCCTATTGTCATTTGAAAAGCTTAGAATAGAAACAGATAATATTTTTTTTGATTAGGTGATGTAGGAGAAATAAGTGCTTAAACTTTGAAGTAATTGATTTCGTTTATTTGAACGGTTCTTTTTGTCTCTTTTTATTCCTTGTTATTTTTTAATTACTAATAGTTGGGTAATGTATTTGCTTGCCAAGGGAAAGAGATTCGATGACGTCTTTTGAATATTCTCAATTGCCTTCATGCTCTTGGTTTTTTTTTTTTCTTTTTTTTCAATTGATTTTATTGAATAGGTAAGGCCATAAAACCCTTTGAACAAAGGCCGAGGAAAATATTATCCACAATGGTTACTTAACTGTCAACCTTGGTCTTCCTCTGCCTCCCGGCATTTCCATTGGTATGTAATATCTTATTTCTTTGTAAAATTAATTAATGTTACTATTAGCTACTATAGTTTTCATTCGTATGTAGTTTCTTATTTATTTGTAAACTCAAATAATGTTACTATTAGCACCTATTTACTTACATAAACTTCAGTAAAATAGCCTTTTTTTCTTATTTTTCTGTTATGTTTCTATTGATTTTCATTCTACTCATTCTAAGAATTTAAGACGAAATCGTTCTTTTATAATAAGTTAATTGTATTTATAGTTCTGTTACTTATCTCAATTATAAACTTTTTTCTGTTTCTGTATTAATTTTTGTTTTTCTTGTCATTTTAGCTGACGAAGGCTACCAATGAGTAGCCGAAATGTCCTAAATATAGATTTTTAAAAAAAATCTTATTGAGGTTTCTTTAGCCAAATCCCCACCGTTCCATCTTTATATGTCATCCATCTTCATGGGAAAAATATTATCTGTTTCTATTCTAAGCTTTTCAAATGACAATAGGAATATGAACAGGAACCGCGCTAAGATGATGCAGTTCCTGCGAGTCGGACTTTTTATTTTATTTTATAATTGATTTTATTTGTAGAATTATTACTATAGTAGACGAACACAAGAAAATGTGAAATTTTTTGATATTTTTCAATGTATTGAAACGCACTAAATAGGTATCTGTAGAAGAGGATTCTGGGGTCTGGCGGACCTGACCAGGTAAAGTCATAAAGCCCTTTGAACAAAGGCCGAACCATATATTATCTGTTTCTATTCTAAGCTTTTCAAATGACAAAAGGGATATGAACAGCTAGTAGGCACTTCCGGATTGTTTCATGAGATCAACCTTATAAGCGGGGTTCCTCGCTATGAAGGGAGGAAGGAACCGCGCTAAAAATAATAATAATAATTGAAAAAAATACATCAACAATAATAATTGAAAACACAACAATACATTAAAATCAAAATTAAGTTATCAAAACTAATAAATCATTCTTGCTCAAGTAGTACCGTTTTATTCAACAAATTAATTATTTCAACAGCGAAGGAATGAAACTCTTTCTTATGTCGACGAAGTACGTAGTAGTCTGCACTCCTACTAGAAATATACGGATCGCTCGAGTATAGTAAACACTGAAATACATCTTCAATATTCGATAGCCCCCCCCCCACTACTCGCAGATATACTTAAATCTTCTCCTACATCTGATAGTGTATCGTAATCCAAACTTGTATCAAGCCATTCACCAAAACCTTTCTAAATAATACTTTTTGTTCGGTTGCCACTTATCACGTAAATGTCTCCAATTTTTTTTTTTTTAATTTTTCCTTCTCTTCTGATAAACGAAATTGTTGGTGTACATGTTTTATACCTTCCTGTTTTTGTTTTTTTTTGTTTAGACTTTGTATGATCCAAACTTCAAAAAGTTCCCTTTTCGATATGAGCATTTTTTCAGAAAATCAGTTATCATTATTAAATAGGCAGATTCTGGCAGCTAATTATTGCTTTTCCAAGTCAATACTTTAATCACAAATAAGAAAAAGTTAGAACTAGGCCGGACGAGGCAAGACAGCAAAAGTTCTGTACCAGAATAACTTACCAATAAGAGTATTACAAATCGCATCGCGTAAAGCAAACATTAATGGTAAATTATTATGATAAATAATGAAAGACGATCATACTTAACTTTCTGAAACATGAAATAAATTTGTAGTACTGACAAATCATATTTGTAGCTGTAGTATTCATTCAAAGATGGAGTAATAATCTTTGCAGTATGAAATACACTAATATAAACAACCCGTAATCCCTAAATGCTCTCGTTTTTGAGCCGACTTATTCTTGTTTTGTAATCTATATACTATCTAGGAAAATACTGCAAGGTCCAATTAAACATTTGTTTTCATGAATTTTTCGAATTTTGTCCAGATAGATCAGTTAAAAATACCACTGTTTGTGGTAGGCTAA
This sequence comes from Gonocerus acuteangulatus, assembly GCA_946811695.1. Taxonomy (NCBI): domain Eukaryota; kingdom Metazoa; phylum Arthropoda; class Insecta; order Hemiptera; family Coreidae; genus Gonocerus; species Gonocerus acuteangulatus. Next base: position 156,763,373 of record OX328123.1, read on the forward strand.
GTCAAAACCGTCTACCACCAGACTGTGCGTATGCTCGTTCCTTATTCAAATCCAAACCGTTTGACCGATTTTGATCAAACTTGGTACGCAGGTAGATCTTGATACGGGAGAGGCGTAGGCTAAGTCAAAAACGTCTACCAGCTGTCTGCCTGTATGTTTGTTCCTTGTAAAAATCCACACAGTTTGGCCGATTTTGACCAAACTTGGCATACAGGTAGGTCGTGATAAGGGGAGTATCACAGGCGAGGTCAAAAACGTCTATCAGCTGTGTGTCTGTATTTTGTTCCTTATACAAATCCACACCCTTCGTCGGATTTTTGACCAAACTTCGGATGCTGGTAGTTTATATGGGAGTAACTCGAAATTTGGTGTCTGTGACGGTGATATAGGCGCTGCAGAGACGTGCCTGCAAGAGACCAATATTGGATTGATAAGAGATGAATGACATATCAATAGGTGATAAGGATATCTCTCCCAAGCCCCATTATCCAGGATTGGTGCACTGGATTCGCTCAAACCCCATTCCAATCCCAAATGCCAAACTCACAACATTGGGGATTGTGGGTGAATTTATACCACAGAAAGTTACATTTAATACCAGGTACAGAACCCGGGGTGCCATGCTGCACCTAAGTGCATCTAGAAAAGCAGAAATAAGTTACAAACCAAATGAATAATATTGGAGCATAACAACGCAAATCTGTAACTGTTCGGGTTTACAGTTACAAACCCGTGACCTCCGATGTTTCAGTCCCAGACGATTTTGACCTAGTCTATGATCCTCTCCGGATCAAGTCCTACTTTTGTGCCCAGTTTGGTCTAAATCGGTCAAGCTGTGTGGATTTGTATAAGGAATAAACAGAGAGACGAGCAGCTGATTGACCTAGCCTAGTGCACTCCCGGATCATGATCTACCTGCGTGCCAAGTTTGGTCAAAATGGGTCAAGCGGTGTGGATTTCTATAAGATAGATTTTTTTTTCCTCATTGATGAGGAATCTTGTCTACACCTCTTTCTTCTCTCAAGTGGTTGACGATTAGCTTTTAAGATATGAATCTTCTTTTTGTCTGCAATTCTTCGTTCTACTACAGGTAAAGTAGGTGTAGCATGACACGCCGGGTAACAGGTATTTAATATAAAGCAGGTGTAGCATGACACGCTGGGTAAAAGCAATTTAACATAAAGTAGGTGTAGCATGACACGCTGGGTAAGAGCAATTTAACATAAAGTAGGTGTAGCATGTCACGCCGGGTAACAGCTATTTAGTATAAAGTAGGTGTAGCAAGACACGCCGGGTAACAGCTATTTAATATAAAGGAGGTATAGCATGACACGCCGGGTAACAGCTATTTAGTATAAAGTAGGTGTAGCATGTCACGCCGGGCAACAGCTATTTAGTATAAAGTAGGTGTAGCAAGACACGCCGGGTAACAGCTATTTAATATAATGGAGGTATAGCATGGCACGCCGGGCAACAGCTATTTAATATAAAGTAGGTGTAGCAAGGCACGCCGGGTAACAGGTATTTAGGATAAAGTAGGTGTAGCATGACACGCTGGGTAAGAGCAATTTAACATAAAGGAGGTATAGCATGACACGCCGGGTAACAGCTATTTAGTATAAAGTAGGTGTAGCAAGACACGCCGGGTAACAGCTATTTAGTATAAAGTAGGTGTAGCATATCACGCCGGGCAACAGCTATTTAGTATAAAGTAGGTGTAGCAAGACACGCCGGGTAACAGCTATTTAATATAATGGAGGTATAGCATGGCACGCCGGGCAACAGCTATTTAATATAAAGTAGGTGTAGCAAGGCACGCCGGGTAACAGGTATTTAGGATAAAGTAGGTGTAGCATGACACGCTGGGTAAGAGCAATTTAACATAAAGGAGGTATAGCATGACACGCCGGGTAACAGCTATTTAGTATAAAGTAGGTGTAGCATGTCACGCCGGGCAACAGCTATTTAGTATAAAGTAGGTGTAGCATGACACGCCGGGTAACAGCTATTTAGTATAAAGTAGGTGTAGCATGTCACGCCGGGCAACAGCTATTTAGTATAAAGTAGGTGTAGCAAGACACGCCGGGTAACAGCTACTTAATATAATGGAGGTATAGCATGGCACGCCGAGCAACAGCTATTTAATATAAAGTAGGTGTAGCAAGGCACGCCGGGTAACAGGTATTTAGTATAAAGTAGGTGTAGCATGTCACGCCGGGTAACAGCTATTTATTATAAAGTAGGTGTAGCATGTCACGCTGGGCAACAGCTATTTAGTATAAAGTAGGTGTAGCATGGCACGCAGCACAGTGGTCCCAATCCTGATCTTATGGTGCAAAAAATGTTATTTTTTGTAACTGATAATTTCAGCATTACATTTAAAGGTCGCCTTCTACACAGTGTTAATATTATTTTTTTATTTCAATGATTCATTTAGTGGCTGTGTTGGCTTAAACATGGGTGTCTACGGTTACTCTGTCTCGGCGTGAATATACAGTTTATCACTTATACAATTTTTTTTTATTGCAAATATATTTTTCCCAAAATAACTTGCTGTGCCTTGAAACTGAATTAGATGCACTATGTAATCCTGAAACAACGAATGCCGTACAATGATTTATAATGAAGAGATATAAAAACAAATATTACAATTTGTCTTTCTAAAACATTTAATTCAGGTAAGATTTTAAAACGTTCGCCAACTATCGCCGAAAAAGGGACCTATATCAGGTTGTAGCTTATTTATGTGAGAAACAATTCCAGCAAATTTCATTTGCCGCCGTTGACAACAAGAGGTGTGAGAGGAGATTTACAAGGGTTATCCCATCGTTCAGGTAGCTGTTGACGGGCCATTCAGTGAGGAGATATAGTCGACCGTTGAGTTGTAGAAGGTGTTGATCATCGGGGTTTCGGTCTTTTTGATTCAAATTTGTTATGTTGTATGTCGACTAGTACTGACCTTGTCTCGAAAGCGCTATGTGAAGTAAACTATTTCAATCAACACCTGTCATCTAAAAGCTCCCGATAAAATCTGCGATTTTGCGATATCTCTAATAGAGGTTAAAAGATATTTAATTTGTGACCCTCATTAATGGGACAGCCTATAAATTTAAATTTATGTACATTATTTTTAGGGTATCTTTCCAGACCTGCCCTTGTCTAATATAAGCCTTTTGATTGTTTTAGCTATGTATTGATGCCCCGAGGTGGGGAAGGCTGGGTGGGGCAGGATGGCGCTGTATTTCTATGCCCGCCGCCTTTCAGAAGTGTGTGCAGCTGGATGGCAGCCTTCGCCGCCTCCGCAGCGCCGTGAACAGCCCAGCACAGTCTCGACAATATCTCAGCAGCCTGGACCTTCTACTCATCGTCTTGCTCAGGTAAGACAGACACTATCGTTTAAAAAGTACCATAAAAAAGTAAAAGTTAAGAAGATATATTAAGATGAGATGGGTATAATGAAAAAGTCCGAATTGCAGGAAGTGCGTCATCTTAGCGCGGTTCCGTTCTTATCCCTAGTGTCATTTGGAAACCTTAAAATAGAAGAAGTTATTATTTTGGTTAGTCTATCGTGAAAACTTTTATGGCCCATGATACATGAGAGATCGGAGGAGCAAGGGTACCTTACCTGGAATGTCTCCCCAGTCGTTTCAAGGTTTACTCTAGGAAACACTATTGCCAAAAGATTTCTTATTTTTTAGTATTATTTTACTACGATACTAATTTTACAAATAAATCCAATTTCAAACGAAAAAAAAAACAACCAATTAAATCGTGAGTTGAAGTACAAAAACCCGTTCAAAAATATAAAACAAACACATTTTCAGTTTTAAGTACTTATTTCTCCGTTTGAAGTAGCCAAATCGAAAATTGCTTCAGAACATTTTTTGTAAATAATTTAGTAAGCTTCCGAATGGTCACTTACCACTTACCACGATTTTCCACCCGTTTTCGAGATATTTACAGAATATACAATATACAAAAAAAAAAAACTTAAAAACTCGTGCCTATTAATAAAACATTTTTTTCGAACACTTCCTTAACTCCAAATTATACTATAATTTAAACATCTTAGTTCAGAAGAATTTCAAACATTTTGAAAATATTCTAATTGAATCCCACGATTTTAAGTACGCTACCTAAAAATGAGCTTCAAAAATACTTTTAACCCCTTTTTATAAAAACGGTTACAGACATCGCCTGAAGAATTGTTTCATTCGTTTTCTTATGTTACCAAACTTACAAAACGCATGCTCAGTGGATGGATTCTGCTGATTAACGAACTAGATCTCTCAAATTAGATTAAAGATTTTTGTACCAAATTTCATTAAAATCGGATCATAATTGAGCCTGTACATGTATATATATATATATATATATATATATATATATATATATATATATATATAACATGCTTATGAGGTTGACCACATTACGCAATCCGGAAGTACTTGAAAATAAAACATATGAGGACTGAATAAAGCTGTTACCAACTAGGTAGTTGGTAACAGCTTTATTCAGTCCTCATATATTTTATTTTCAAGTACTTCCGGATTGCGTAATGTGGTCAACCTCATAAGCCGGGCTCCTCCCTATGGAGGGAGGGAGGAACCACGCTACAAGTCCGACTTGCTGGAACTGCGTCATCTTAGCACGTTTCCAGTAACATCAATAGTGTCATTAGTAAAGGAAAGGAGCAGTTATGCTTTCATGAAATTCGTTAAATCGGTTTCCTATGGCTTCAGTTTCACGTGTCATCAGTGGATCTACTAGCTCTAATATGCGATCAAAAACTGGCTTCGACGTCCTAAAAAAATCCTTAAATTTATCAGGAGCTCTGTGTTAGTTCGCGAGCTACAACAAAACACCTGTGTTGCCAATCCCTAATCATCGCGTGAATCTAGTAGCGTTTTTTTAGCACTTTCCCCCGAAGGAAAGTAGCTATTTTTTTTTTCGCACTTTCCTCCAAAGGAAAGTAGCTATTGAGGTTGCACTCATGACGGAATTTATGAAAAATTTCTTCGAATTTTTATCGATCCTACCTAGTAGACACCGAAAATGTCCCCCTTATGCATATATATACATATATTTTATTTATTAGGAGATACTATACATACACACAATTGTTACTATTTTCAAGAATACAATAAGTCAATTAACAATTGGGTGTCTCCTTCACCCTCGTTATTTAGGCTTAAAAACAACACAAGCCTAGTTGCTGGGAGACCTAAATTAATAATATGTCGTCATCAGTCTTCAGAGTACCTCATGACGAATATAGGGAAGGCACAAAAATAATTAAATAAATAAAATAAAATAGTATACAAAAAAAAAAAAATAACACCAAAAAATAAGCCTTACAAATCAGTATATCTGATAATATAACAATATATAATAGTATAAATTAATATAATTATTACAAATATAACCAGATAGATAAAAAAAAAATAAAAACAAATATATAAATAAATAAAATAATAAAAAAGAAAGACTAACAATAAAAAGGTCAATATAATAATAACAAGATGATACCGCGTTTTGAACCCAAACACTTCACTTGCTAGACCAGAGCACTCGATGGAGATATTAACGTGGTGCAGTCAAATATAAAAACCACAGACATACCCACACCCCAAATTAAAATATAAAGAAGTAAAACCCTTAGATAAATTAACAAAAAAAAACTGGCGATCCTCAACGGCCCGCACCAGCGAGGAGTGTCCTCCATCGACTGAAGATGATGCAGGAGCCCTTTAATACACGCAAGGTGTGGCCCCTCCAGCTCAATGTACAGGACGTTACCTCCACGTCGGTGACAGGCACGCCAAACATTCGCCCCACTGCCAAACAGACACCAAGTCTCCCGTACTTCCGACACTTCGTCCGGTGCAGTGAGTTCAGATCAGAGGAATTCCCATTTACAATCTGCGCGTCCACAATCATCACCTTACCCTCTTTTGCCACAATTATGTCGGGTTTCCAACGTCAGCCATCGGCTCTCAGGACTGTCTCGAGGTGTACCTCGTACCCCCTCCCGGCTAAGGCTTCACCCAGTACATTCACGACAGTATCCTGCCTCAAACAAAGACCTCCCCGTGAAACATAGCACTGCTGAACAGCATGAGTGCCGGTCTCATCTTCAAGGCAACCCGCCCTGCATGTAAGAATCCGGCCCTCACGCCGGCCTCTTGTCGTTCTCACGGTGGTCGGCAGAGCATTTATCTGGGTACGAACATACTGGATGAAGTCCCACCCAGAAGTGGTTCCAGCTCCATCATTGAGCCAATGTGTCGAGGCCTTACAAGCAGAAGATTCCTTTAATCCTGCTCCGTCGTAGGACGAATGGAGCCTACCTGCCCACCAGCGCTTCCTAACTTCAGGGCACCAAGCGTCTTCATCTATTAAGTTCTGCCTGGTCAGGGCCTCCCTTGCTCTCCGCAGCCTTTTGGTCACGTCTGCCGAACCATAAGCCGCCCCTGCCGCGGCCAGACCAGACCATTCCATTCTAGACAGACGGCCTACAGTCAGAGCCGGCACCAGGACGCCCTTGCAAGGCACACCCAAGCCTCCGTCCGTGCACAAAGCATGGAAATACCCAACTGGTATATACTTAGGCAATCTAAGCCACCTCCTCACCGCGGCTCTAATCTTTATATCAAACTTCCTTAATGCTTCGCGGGAGGAGCCACCAAGTACCAGCTTGTGCATGTAACTCGGAAGGAGGTGATACCTCAGGGCGGTCAACCTCTGCTGCGGCTTGAGGGGTGCATTTCCAATTCTCAAAAGCTTTATTTCTATTTCCTCGTCAGGCCTCTCGGTTCCATGATGCCTATAGGTGACTCCCAGGTACTTAACTGAGTCACGGAACTGCATCTGCCTCACCGGGGCTCCACCAACGGTAAACAGTGTGTCTTCAACTACCTTGACCCTGGTCACACGCCCAGCTTGTACCAGCGAAAGGGCACAGCACTTACCAGGGCTGAGCTCCATCCCCAGTTTGGCGATATATATATATATATATATATTTGTCTATTTCCTCTCTAAAGGGCTCGAAAATTTACCGATTTCGACGAAACTTAGTAATATAATCTTTCCAATGATTTGAAAGGATAAGTTCGTTAACTAGGAGAATTTTTTGGGGTGGCTAAATTCGCAAGAAACAAATCGTAGCTTCTCAGTTCTCGCGTTGATATCCCTACAGGTACTCATTTTATAGGTTTCGTAACGTAGGGAATCGTATTAAAAAAAAATGTCAATGTGATTTCTGTATCCGTTTTCGATATAGGTGGATGAAAATGGTTTTTAATACTAATTTTCGTTTTGGGTACATAGAAATATTTTCTACATGTTTGAAATTCATTTAACCTGAAATATTTAAATTTTGATAACATTTGAAATTGAAGGAGTATATAGGATTTTTTTTTTCATTTATGAGCAGCTGTTTCAATCATTAATTTTGTAATTAATTTCCTTCCAGAGTTTTGTGTATGCGGGGTAGTACACTACGTAATAAATACACAAAGCTTCATATTTCATCTATTGATCTTGATGAGTTTCGCGAACCTACGTTTGGCGGAAGAATTCAATTCAAACATAGTACAAAGTAACACCCCCCTCCCCTTCCAATAGACCGATTTAGTTCATTTTCACAACACTTCATTTTTATTAGATAGCCAGGACGTATTAAGAGTTTCATTATAATACAACAGAAATTACGACCGGTATAAGGAAATTAGTAATTTTTTTCCGGAGTAAACCCCCCCCCTTCTAGTCAACCGATTTAGTTTATTTTTACAACAAATTTGTCTCTTCAGTTGACCGCAACAAATACCGAGTTTCGTTGAAATATAAACAGCAATTATGGCTGGTATTGACAAATAACTACTTTGGCTCCGGAGTAACCCCCCCCCTCTCTGGATGGACCGATTTTGTTGGTTAACGAACTCGTTCAATCGTTTGATAGGGGAATACTACATACCAAGTTTCATGGCGAAAAAGCAAAAACTCTGGCCTGTATAGTGTTAACGGACACATATATAAGTGTATATGCGCATATATATGTGTATATATATATATATATATATATATATATATATATATATATATATATATATATATACATAAGGGGTCAGTAGCTAGTCACGGAGGTGTTCATGTCGCTCTCTGAATCGATCCGTCATTGTCTTGGTTTTACAAGGTATTTTCGAATGAAACTTTAACAGTTTGTGGTGTCCTTATTAACGAACATTAGTGCAAATTTTGGTGACAATCGGACGAAGTTTTTCGAAGCAGTGAGTGAGGAAAGATCTCGGACTTTTCCTATAGAAGCTAGAGATAAGAGCCAACAGGAGCAGACTTAGCAGGTGAGTGACGTAGCTTCCCCACCTTACCTCCTGTCTTAACACTGCCCAGCTGATTAGACGCTGGCCTTTATCTTATCACTGACAACTGGCACGGCACTGTGTCATCTTCTTGGACTTGCTTGCTACGTTCTACCTCTTGCATGCCGTATTTCCTTGGAAGTTATCTCAGGAGGCGAAGGGTCTACTGAGATTTGATCTTGACTTCATCTGGATCGTCGTAGATAACTGACCTGCTGGCCCGGTGGAGGACTTCATTATGCAGGCGTTAGGTTAATTTAGTTGTAGTGACTAGGTTAATTTGTACTTAGTTTATATAATTTTGTTGCTTGACTTGTTGCTGGAGACCACTCTAGGCACTCTTTTGTTTAGGTATCAGATTTTTAGATTGTTAATCTGATATTCTTCAGTTTGTTTGTTGTTGTTTCTTTGAATTATTAATTTGTGATCTAGTCTGTGATAGTTGTTAAACCTTAGTAAATTTTAGACTATGACTTTGGCTCATGTAGTTAATAATATAAGTTAACAATTGTGTGTACCTGTTGTTTTTGTTGAGGGATGTTTCTTGTTTATACACGGAGAAAAAAAACAAAAAACAGGCTGCTCGCATCTACTTTCAGGTTGCCTGTAGCCTGAAAACGGTGACTCAGTGCCAGTATTTTGAAATAGGACATTTTAGTCTAAAATAGGATTCAACATATTTTAGCCTAAAATAGGATTCCACTAGTTAGAGTCCCCGCATTTTATAATAGAGTGCTGGAATGCTAATTCTGCATCCTATAGTAGAGTTCTCTACTAATAAAAAAAGACTTCCATCAGTTCTCAGCTTACCTGGCTTATTGAACTCCATCTTCAGTTGGTTCTATACCTGCAGCTCCATGTTATATCAAGGGAATATATTCTTGAAAAACAAACACAACTTTCTTCATTCTATTGTATGTAACATCTGTTTTGAAATTTAATAATAAAAACAAGAGCCTGTATGCATTCTACAATTAAGTTTCTTTTCAGTTAAGGAACAGATGTTATGTACAATAGAATGAAGAAAGTTGTCTTTGTTTTTCAAGAATATATTTCCTTAATATAACATGGAGCTGCGGGTATTATAAAATGCGGGCACTCTAACTAGTGGAATCCTATTTTAGGCTAAAATATGTTGAATCCTATTTTAGACTAAAATGTCCTATTTCAAAATACTGGCACTGAGTCACAGTTTTCAGGCTACAGGCAACCTGAAAGTAGATGCGAGCAGCCTGTTTTTTTTTTTCTCCGTGTATAAACAAGATACATCCCTCAACAAAAACAACAGGTACACACAATTGTTAACTTATATTATTAACTACATGAGCCAAAGTCATAGTCTAAAATTTACTAAGGTTTAACAACTATCACAGACTAGATCACAAATTAATAATTCAAAGAAACAACAACAAACAAACTGAAGAATATCAGATTAACAATCTAAAAATCTAATACCTAAACAAAACAAGAAAAACAAAAACAACAATAACAAAACCTCCCGCAAATTCACACGAAAAAAGGCTCTGTCGACTAGCAGATGGAGTGCCTAGAGTGGTCTCCAGCAACAAGTCAAGCAACAAAATTATATAAACTAAGTACAAATTAACCTAGTCACTACAACTAAATTAACCTAACGCCTGCATAATGAAGTCCTCCACCGGGCCAGCAGGTCAGTTATCTACGACGATCCAAATGAAGTCAAGATCAAATCTCAGTAGACCCTTCGCCTCCTGAGATAACTTCCAAGGAAATACGGCATGCAAGAGGTAGAACGTAGCAAGCAAGTCCAAGAAGATGACACAGTGCCGTGCCAGTTGTCAGTGATAAGATAAAGGCCAGCGTCTAATCAGCTGGGCAGTGTTAAGACAGGAGGTAAGGTGGGGAAGCTACGTCACTCACCTGCTAAGTCTGCTCCTGTTGGCTCTTATCTCTAGCTTCTATAGGAAAAGTCCGAGATCTTTCCTCACTCACTGCTTCGAAAAACTTCGTCCGATTGTCACCAAAATTTGCACTAATGTTCCTTAATAAGGACACCACAAACTGTTAAAGTTTCATTCGAAAATACCTTGTAAAACCAAGACAATGACGGATCGATTCAGAGAGCGACATGAACACCTCCGTGACTAGCTACTGACCCCTTATATATATATATATATATATATATATATATATATATATATATATACATATATATGCGCATATACACTTATATATGTGTCCGTTAACCCTATACAGGCCAGAGTTTTTGCTTTTTCGCCACGAAACTTGGTATGTAGTATTCCCCTATCAAACGATTGAACGAGTTCGTTAACCAACAAAATCGGTCCATCCAGAGTGGGGGGGGGGGGGGGGGTTACTCCGGAGCCAAAGTAGTTATTTGTCAATACCAGCCATAATTGTTGTTTATATTTCAACGAAACTCGGTATTTGTTGCGGTCAACTGAAGAGACAAATTTGTTGTAAAAATAAACTAAATCGGTTGACTAGAAGGGGGGGGGGGTTTACTCCGGACAAAAATTACTAATTTCCTTATACCGGTCGTAATTTCTGTTGTATTATAATGAAACTCTTAATACGTCCTGGCTATCTAATAAAAATGAAGTGTTGTGAAAATGAACTAAATCGGTCTATTGGAAGGGGAGGGGGGTGTTACTTTGTACTATGTTTGAATTGAATTCTTCCGCCAAACGTAGGTTCGCGAAACTCATCAAGATCAATAGATGAAATATGAAGCTTTGTGTATTTATCACGTAGTGTACTACCCCGCATACACAAAACCCTCGAAAAAAATTAATTACAAAATTAATAATTGAAACAGCTGCTCATAAATGAAAAAAAAATCCTATATACTCCTTCAATTTAAAATGTTATCAAAATTTAAATATTTCAGGTTAAATGAATTTCAAACATGTAGAAAATATTTCTAAGTACCCAAAACGAAAATTAGTATTAAAAACCATTTTCATCCACATATATCGAAAACGGATACAGAAATCACATTGACATTTTTTTTTTTTTTTTAATACGATTCCCTAAGTTAGGAAACCTATAAAATGAGTACCTGTAGGGATATCAACGCGAGAACTGAGAAGCTACGATTTGTTTCTTGCGAATTTAGCCACCCCAAAAAATTCTCCTCGTTAACGAACTTATCCTTTCAAATCATTGGAAAGATTATAGTACTAACTTTCGTCGAAATCGGTAAATTTTCGAGCCTTTGAGAGAGGGAATAGACAATATATATATATATATATATATATATATATATATATATATATATATATATATATATATATATATTGTAGAGTAAGGTTGCGATAACTAGTTCGTATAGTGCAGTTTATTTTACGTTTAAAATATTCCTGTGTATATATTTTAGTTCCGTCCCTCACTATGAAAGAATATCTGCTATTTCAAAAATTATAGGCTTATGTCACCCCTTGACAGAACTTTCAGGTTGAATGATAAATTAGACAAACCATTTTTTGAGCTAATTGAATTGGAAGGGTGAGAGGAAGGAGGTTAAGGGGAGTGATGTGTTTTTGTGGATTGGGCTGCCCTGCTTATAATGTGACCCCAACGATCTACTAAAACGTCATCAGCCAGGACATGGAGAGAGATATTTTGAGATTTGCATAACCTAAATGGATTTTTCTATTGTACTTTCTTTAACACGTCTACTGGGGGCCTGTCAACCTAATTTACGGACCCAATAGATCTACTCATTACCTGCCAACCAATCGAAAAGACTCAGTAGATCTACTGGATACTCGTCAACTTACCGTATGGACCCCGTGGATCTTCTAGGTACCCGTCAACCTATCGAAAGGACCCCGTGGATCTACAAGGTACCCGTCAACCTATCGTAAGGACCTAGTAGATCTACTGGGTACCTGTCAACCTATTATACAGACCCAATAGATCTACAGGCTACCTTTCAACCTAACGTATGGACCCCTTAGATCTACTGCGTACCAGTCAACCTATCGTAAGGACCAGTAGATCTACTGGGTACACGTCAACATATCGTACGCACCCATTAGATCTATTCGGTACCGGTGAACCTATCGAAAAGACACAGTAGATCTACTGGATACTCGTCAACTTATCGTGTGGACCTCTAGGATCTACTGGGTACCTGTCAACCTATCGTAAGGACCCAGTAGATCTACTGGGTACCTGTCAACCTATCGTAAGGACCCAGTAGATCTATTAGATACCCGTCAACCTACCCGTAGGCCCAGTAGATCTACTGGGTACCTGTCAACCTATCGTATGGACCCAGTAGATCTACTGGGTACCTGTCAATTTACCGTAAGGACCCAGTAGATCTATTAGATACCCGTCAACCTACCCGTAGATCCAGTAGATCTACTGGGTATCTGTCAACCTATCGTAAGGACCCAATACGAACTAACCCAATACGCTCCTGCGTGTCGGAATTTTACCTTTGCTCTTGCTTTGCTTGCTGGACGTGATAGATTATAGAGACACAGGGTGATGAAAGAGAACTAAGTGGAGATGTAGAAATGTACCAAAACATGTGATTAAAGAGTTTATTGAAGTGCACAGATCCTACAGAGTACTATGGCAACCGAAGAACAAAAACATTGATGGAAACAAAAATTTAAAATATACAAGCCACCAAGGTCTTGTTTGAAGTCTGGAAATCTAAACTTTTTTTTTTGTCTACTCCATGAAAAACTGTATACACCAACTGCAAAAACAGAGATTGCTACCACTTTCCTTCGACCCTTCGTTAAAACTGCGGGAGTGGATGAGAGATTGCTACCACTTTCCTTCGACCCTTCGTTAAAACTGCGGGAGTGGATGAGAGATTGCTACCACTTTCCTTCGACCCTTCGTTAAAACTGCGGGAGTGGATGAGAGATTGCTACCACTTTCCTTCGACCCTTCGTTAAAACTGCGGGAGTGGATGAGAGATTGCTACCACTTTCCTTCGACCCTTCGTTAAAACTGCGGGAGTGGATGAGAGATTGCTACCACTTTCCTTCGACCCTTCGTTAAAACTGCGGGAGTGGATGAGAGATTGCTACCACTTTCCTTCGACCCTTCGTTAAAACTGCGGGAGTGGATGAGAGATTGCTACCTCTTTCCTTCGACCCTTCGTTAAAACTGCGGGAGTGGATGAGAGATTGCTACCTCTTTCCTTCGACCCTTCGTTAAAACTGCGGGAGTGGATGAGAGATTGCTACCTCTTTCCTTCGACCCTTCGTTAAAACTGCGGGAGTGGATGAGAGATTGCTACCTCTTTCCTTCGACCCTTCGTTAAAACTGCGGGAGTGGATGAGAGATTGCTACCTCTTTCCTTCGACCCTTCGTTAAAACTGCGGGAGTGGATGAGAGATTGCTACCTCTTTCCTTCGACCCTTCGTTAAAACTGCGGGAGTGAATGAGAGATTGCTACCACTTTCCTTCGACCCTTCGTTAAAACTGCGGGAGTGGATGAGAGATTGCTACCACTTTCCTTCGACCCTTCGTTAAAACTGCGGAAGTGGATGAGAGATTGCTACCACTTTCCTTCGACCCTTCGTTAAAACTGCGGGAGTGGATGAGAGATTGCTACCACTTTCCTTCGACCCTTCGTTAAAACTGCGGGAGTGGATGAGAGATTGCTACCTCTTTCCTTCGACCCTTCGTTAAAACTGCGGGAGTGGATGAGAGATTGCTACCACTTTCCTTCGACCCTTCGTTAAAACTGCGGGAGTGGATGAGAGATTGCTACCACTTTCCTTCGACCCTTCGTTAAAACTGCGGGAGTGGATGAGAGATTGCTACCACTTTCCTTCGACCCTTCGTTAAAACTGCGGGAGTGGATGAGAGATTGCTACCACTTTCCTTCGACCCTTCGTTAAAACTGCGGGAGTGGATGAGAGATTGCTACCACTTTCCTTCGACCCTTCGTTAAAACTGCGGGAGTGGATGAGAGATTGCTACCACTTTCCTTCGACCCTTCGTTAAAACTGCGGGAGTGGATGAGAGATTGCTACCACTTTCCTTCGACCCTTCGTTAAAACTGCGGGAGTGGATGAGAGATTGCTACCTCTTTCCTTCGACCCTTCGTTAAAACTGCGGGAGTGGATGAGAGATTGCTACCTCTTTCCTTCGACCCTTCGTTAAAACTGCGGGAGTGGATGAGAGATTGCTACCTCTTTCCTTCGACCCTTCGTTAAAACTGCGGGAGTGGATGAGAGATTGCTACCTCTTTCCTTCGACCCTTCGTTAAAACTGCGGGAGTGGATGAGAGATTGCTACCTCTTTCCTTCGACCCTTCGTTAAAACTGCGGGAGTGGATGAGAGATTGCTACCTCTTTCCTTCGACCCTTCGTTAAAACTGCGGGAGTGGATGAGAGATTGCTACCACTTTCCTTCGACCCTTCGTTAAAACTGCGGGAGTGGATGAGAGATTGCTACCACTTTCCTTCGACCCTTCGTTAAAACTGCGGAAGTGGATGAGAGATTGCTACCACTTTCCTTCGACCCTTCGTTAAAACTGCGGGAGTGGATGAGAGATTGCTACCACTTTCCTTCGACCCATCGTTAAAACTGCGGGAGTGGATGAGAGATTGCTACCTCTTTCCTTCGACCCTTCGTTAAAACTGCGGGAGTGGATGAGAGATTGCTACCACTTTCCTTCGACCCTTCGTTAAAACTGCGGGAGTGGATGAGAGATTGCTACCTCTTCCCTTCGACCCTTCGTTAAAACTGCGGGAGTGGATGAGAGATTGCTACCTCTTCCCTTCGACCCTTCGTTAAAACTGCGGGAGTGGATGAGAGATTGCTACCTCTTTCCTTCGACCCTTCGTTAAAACTGCGGGAGTGGATGAGAGATTGCTACTTCTTTCCTTCGACCCTTCGTTAAAACTGCGGGAGTGGATGAGAGATTGCTACCACTTTCCTTCGACCCTTCGTTAAAACTGCGGGAGTGGATGAGAGATTGCTACCTCTTTCCTTCGACCCTTCGTTAAAACTGCGGGAGTGGATGAGAGATTGCTACCTCTTTCCTTCGACCCTTCGTTAAAACTGCGGGAGTGGATGAGAGATTGCTACCACTTTCCTTCGACCCTTCGTTAAAACTGCGGGAGTGGATGAGAGATTGCTACCACTTTCCTTCGACCCTTCGTTAAAACTGCGGGAGTGGATGAGAGATTGCTACCACTTTCCTTCGACCCTTCGTTAAAACTGCGGGAGTGGATGAGAGATTGCTACCTCTTTCCTTCGACCCTTCGTTAAAACTGCGGGAGTGGATGAGAGCACACACTTTTCCCTTCAAAGAATAACAATCCTTCTGAACGCGAGAGGAAAGCCCCCATACATGAACATTCTTTCCTGTCGGATACATTTCAGTCAAAAATCCTCACGGATTGCTATTTCTCCTTAGTGGCGACGAGAGGATTACGAATCCCAACGGGATGGAACGGCGGGATACCTTGAGAGGAAATATTGCAGGAAAGTCTTGCCGTTAGTGGCCACGAGAGGAATATAATCCTCTCGTCTTTCCTTCAGGATTTCACTAACAGGAATGCTCGTGTATGGGGGGGGGGGTAGATCTAGTTTCTTGTATGTAGAGCTTGACTTCAGTAACTAACTCAGTTGAATTCATAATTCTCTTAAGAGCTGGAATATACAGCGCAAAAATATACTACAAGATTTTAAATAAAATATATTAGCAACAAGATGTTATTTAACTTACTATCCGTAATTTCTTTATATAATTTTATGATACTATTTCTCTAATTTTAAAGAATTATTTATACCTTGTAATGCTGTGAGCGGAGCAAGGTTGTTGTTAAAATGTACATAAATAAAAATAGTAGTAATAGTAAACTCTATGCTATTAATGTATTCTTTATTTGTTTGTCTTGATTTTTTAATCAAGCCAGTATCCATCCTTTGTGTACCTGTTATATATACTTTGAGACATAATTAGCAACAAGAGTGGAAAAAGGGGTCTCCCGTGGTCTAGTGGCTAGCGCGCTGGATTCATAAGCGGGAGATGGTGGGTTCGATCCCCACCGGCGCCAGAAATTTTCTCATCTCAGGGCTCGCTGAGAAAATTCCTGGTTGCACCCTGGATGTCGGCGCTAATAGCTACGATTTGTTGATGCGCCGTAAAAAAAAAAAAAAAAAAAAAAAGAGTGGAAAAAAAAACAACTAGAAAATAATTGGGCTAGGAGAAATTTGTATGAAAGAATTATAAAGATGGCCATTTGTATTGAATTTATTTATAAACTTCTAGATGATATTTTGTTTAGTTTGATTGGAAGTAATTTATGCAAAACCGTTATTGGACAATTCCTGAAATTGAATTCAATTCAAAGGCATTATTTAGGAAATAGATGCTCAAAACATAATTACCATTATTGAAACTGTCATAATAAATAGTAAAAATAAATTGGAATTAAAAGGATTCAAATAGAAGGAGCCGCAAATAGAATTATTAACTTCTTCCTTTCTATACATTTAAATTGAAACAGAATTTCCTATTTAACTGAATATGGAAAACGTTTTCTAAAAAACAAATCCTCAAAGGGTTTACCACATGGAAATGGTTAATTATTGTTTATTGTCACCACGAAGTTTACTATAATATAGTCATTGTGGAATAAAACTCTGAAAGCAGTAATATTTGTATATCGCGGCAAGATACACGGATGAAATGAGTCTACCCGTGGTCTCGTGATAAGGAAGCTCGTGATATCAAGCCAGAGATGTGGGTTCGAATCCCACCTGTAGAAGGTTGACTTCATATTTAAATAAGAAAAATGTCGAGAAGATATTTTAAAACATGTTTTGATGATTTAAAATAGTGAAATATGTTATTTACCTAGTGTATGAGTCCTATATAATTGTTAAAGAATAAATGAAAAGAACAGTTTTGTCAACAAGTCAGAATAACGCAGAGTGTGTTTACATCTGATAGTTATTTCAGCATATTTATGTCAGACAAAAAATTTAACTAATGTAAACTGCAAAAAATATACGTCTGAGATGTGTATTTCTATCGCGAGCAATAAGGGTGCGTTTACTCTGACTCTTCTCGCAGGAAATATATCTCAGGTGTCGGATATTATAATTATGATAATTATCTATCAGACACCAGAGATATATTTCATGCGAGAAGTGTCAGATGTTAACGCACCCTAACGTCTGAGTTTTGGAGTATTCAAATACTATTAGTTCAGTTAAAGTTAAATATTAAAGTCCCCACTTTTGAGACCATAATCCTGAAAGTTAAATATTAAAGTCCCCACTTTTCAGACCATAATCCTGAAAGTTAAATATTAAAGTCCCCACTTTTCAGACCATAATCCTGAAAGTTAAATATTAAAGTCCCAACTTTTGAGACCATAATCCTGAAAGACTTATGTTTATATTCTAATGGGTTTTACATCGTTCTGTCGAAAAAAAATATTTCAATTTTTTCGCGGTAGAACTGGCCCACTGTGCGGCGTATTCCACGTGGATATTGACTTCGGCGAGTACGAATCTTATAACTATTTCATATTTATTAATGAATATACTTGGCGTGTTTAATTTTGGCTTTATTTATTAGTTTCTACGCCTTATATCTACTATATATTTGTCAAATACCACTCACTCACTCACTGACCTATCATCGCCTAGCCCAAACCACTTGACAGAAAAATTTGAAATTTTGCATGTACAATCCCTTTAGAACCTAGACACTCGCTAAGAAAGGATTTTCTGATAGTAGAATTTTTAAGTGTTTTCAGAGGGGTTTAAAGTTTTAGTTGGTTAGAGCATGCACGCCTAGGCAGCATGCGTTGCTAGGACGATAAAGAAATGCTGTTACCGTACATTATCTATTTCACAGTATTATTTTTCATTGAGGTTAATTTCAACTATGATGGCAGACCTTGAATTACTAGAAATAAACTGTCCCTCATAGAGTTTACGCTATGAGGGGAAAAATCACCATTTTAATTGCGATTCATTTCAACTTATCCCCCACAGAGTTTTCGCTATACCTGGTGATGGTGCATCCCAAGCAATAATATCCCGAACCCTTGCACAGCCTCCTCGCCCATCAGCAACCCCAGTCAGAATATCTCTTGGTCATGCTCGCAAATATAACGGGTGTTCCAAATGACACGTGAGAAACATAAATTTTTAATTTTAACGTACATTTACTGTTGACAACGAAATTTAACCGATATCGGATAGAATGCTGTTAGGCCCAGCGCACACTGTGAGACTGTTTTGTAACTCCAGTTGCAAACTAGTTGCACGCGCAACTTTTTTGTGACTTCGGCAATGTATTTCAGTGGACAGGCGCACACGACGCAACTGGTTTTTGACGATTTAAAACTAGCCTGAAACCAATCGCATGTTAAGGCCCATCGCACACGATGCGACTCGTTTGCAACTCCAGTTGCACGCGCAACTGTTTTGAGACCTCGGCAATTTATTTCAATGGGCAGGACGCAACTTGTTTTTGACGATTTCAAACCAGTTTGATACCCGTCACATGCAACCGTGGGCCCGCGGTTGCAGTTGCGTTGCATTTGAATTGTACGAGACTTTCGTCGGACAGCCGTGCATTCTATCGATATTTGCGGTTGCTTAGTTACAAAAAGGTTTATTTATTACATATGTTTTTCAGCTATGTCATGTTGGGTTATGTAAATAAAGGCAGTTTTAAGTAAAATGTATTTAAGTCATATAGCCAATAACAACATGTGTCATCAAGAACTTAACGTGAAGCAATTTTTGATTTAAAAACGGATGTCAGATTCGTTTTTAGCACATTAAAAACCCCCTAAACTCAAATTTTGTGAATATTACAAAAATAAAAAAAAAAGGTATTTTAAATTTCACTAAGTTTGTTAAAGATTCAAGAATCCGGCCATAATTCAAAGAATATTTACCCGATTCAAACCAAACTTGGAGGGTCGATGAAGGGCATAATGTGGCACATTTCCTTTCAATCGGGGTGTTTCTAAGTGTTCTGGGATTGACGTTATATACAAAAAAGTTAACATTTTATGTTCATATTGAGAACCATTTTTTGCAAGTACATTTTGGTATAAAACAATAGTCATTTATATGGCTAGAAAAAACAGTCTTTCTTCGTTTTAAGGATTTCAATGAATTAAAAATGGGATTATCTCAAGAGGAGATATTGAATTTCAAATCGGCTGGTTACTTTTTCGCTTACAAATTTGTAGTCTCCTTCAGACTGGGAAAAATCATTATTTTTTGTTTTCAATGATATTTACCACATTAGAGTTTTTTGGGGTGCTTATTTCTGCTATTATTTTTGGTATAAAAAAATGTATAATACTAGTTTACTTGAAAATGTAAGCATATTTTTGAATTTATTTCACGAAATATAAATTACTGTTTAATGATTATATTTTTCTTTTAATCTAGGAACTCTATAAAACAAATGAATTGGTGAAAGAATCATGTCGATATAATTTTTTGAACTCGATATAAAAAATAAAGCACTTTCAACCTATTTTGTTTTATTTCTCGGCTCCAAGGCGTATTGGACGGAACGCTCGGACACGTGTTGACTATTTTTCGGTGTAGAATCTTCCCTTGTGAGTCTGACATCGCAAGTTCTTACAAAAAAACACGTAGCTCACTAAATAAACACACCACTTGCGAAACTGTTGGGCAATTGATTTACAACAAGCCAATACACTCGCGTGTTTCAGTTGCAAACTAATTTCATACGCAACTGGTTTGCAACTCTAATTGCAGAAAAGTCACACCGTGAGCAGAAAGAAGTTTCATTTCAGTTGCAAACTGGTTTCAGACGCAACTAGTTTGCAACTCGAGTTGCAGAACAGTCGCACCGTGTGCGCTGGACCTTAGTGGTATCCATGGGCGTGCATAGGAAATAATTTCGGAGGGGGGGGGCAGGTACTATTTCCTGCTATTAAACGCTATTACCAACTAAAATGAAATATTTTTATGAGCTAAGCGAACTTATTTAATTAATTTATTTATTTTTAAGGGTTTTAAGACACATTTTTACCAACAAATAAAAATATCGGGGGGGGGGGGAGGGGGCTGCAGACCCCTTACGGGGGGGGGGGGGGTAACCTGTAGATGACGGGTTATCTCTAGGCCCCAGTGTCAAGAAACATTATACTTTGATTACTTATGAATTCATGTATAACGTATAGTATGATGGGGACCATGATATAATAAACTACAAAAAATTAAAGAGTAGCGTTAATTTTAATGATACATTATTTAACGCAATAAAATAACTACTTATCTGCCGTGAAGAAGCACGGGTATTCAGCTAGTAAATATATAACATTTAAAACTATTTTAGATGTTTCAATAAGATGGCTATTGAAGCTAAACTTGAAAAGTCCTATCTCTAAAGAAAATCATTTTTCTCCGCTTCGTTCGTTTCTGTCAACACGTCAACATTTCCCGCCATTCAAGAAGAAATTGGATTGCAATTTCGTAGAAATGGTTGTGGGATGGCCATAGATCAGGAGGATTCAATGGGTAAATCGGCGGTGCCAATATTGGACTCCTTTCATAGGATAGGAAATGGAATGAGTTATTCATCGGAACCCCGTCAGGTGTAACAGTGACTTCTATCAAGGTAGGAGAACTGTGAAAAGCAGCAATCAGACTACGCGGTAGGATTTCACAGATTCCATGTCCAGCTACAGGGTGATTGGAGGTTGTTTGGTTTATCGATAAGGGGACAAGTAGTCCACCAAAGCAACAACACTGCTCTGTTATTCAGTGTTAACACCCCGCTTGGTATTGTTAATTGATTTGCGAGGCTTATAATGGATACACCTGCAGGAAGTTGTAGAGACCTTCCCAGTAAGCCCTTCGTTTTAAAATCCCAGTCCCGTATTTTAGTTCTTCGTTTATACAATTATTTTTTGAAGGAAAAAAATAAAAACTGGGACGTTGTTGTCAACATCGAAAGTCACAGAAAAAGTTGCTGAGGCCCTTCAGATAAGCAGATCTACAGTGTCTCGAATTGTGAGTTCCTCAAAGCAAAATGAGTCGCTGTTGACACAGGGGAAGAAGAGACCAAGGAAGAAAGCAGTGACTGATCTGGATTCGTTTCATTCAGAGGCTATTGGTAATCATACATATACTCCTATTACCAGAGGAAAAAGTGGCCCACCAGGAAATTGTTGATATTTTCTCTCAAAGACGCTGGATGAATTACAGGAGGAAAAACACCCTTGTCATTTATTCTTCACAAAAAAAAGTCCGTCACGCAGGAGCTGCATAACTAAGCACTTTCCTCAGAATTGGGTAGGGTCGAGTGCATTGCTCAATAATTTGCTTAAAATAACCTATATAGATAAATAAAATAAAAACATAAATTGTTCTGCTCTTTTGCTTTTATAAGCAGCTGTTTCAATTATTAATTTTGTAATTAATTTCCTTCCAGAGTTTTGTGTATGCGGGGTACTACACTACGTACTAAATACACAAAGCTTAACATATTCATCTACTGATCTTGATGTGTTTCACGAACCTACGTTTGGCGGGAGAATTCAATTCAAACATAGTAGAAAATAACATCCCCCCCCTTCCAATAGACCGATTTAGTTTATTTTCACAAAACTTCTTTCTTATTAGATAGCCAGGACGTATACAGAGTTTCGTAATAATACAACAGAACCGACAACAAATACCGACATTCGTTGAAATATAACAGAAATTATGGCTGGTATAGACAAATAACTACTTTGAGTAAACCCTCCCTCCGGATGGACCGATTTTGTTGGTTAACGAACTCTTTCAATCGTTTGATGGGGGAATACCAAGTTTCGCGGCGAAAATTCAAATACTCAGGTCTGTATCTTGTTAACGGACACCTATATATATATATATATATATATATATATATATATATATATATATATATATATATATAAATTTTAACTGGGGTCATATTCGGTCTCTACTAGGTAGGATCGATAAAGATTCGAAAATTTTTTTCAAAAATTCCGTCATGAGTGCAACCTCAATAGCTACTTTCCTTCGGAGGAAAGTGCTAAAAAAAAAAACAGGTTAGAATAACTAAATTAAATTATTTATGTTTTATTCGATTTATTTGATCGATCAGAACCCGCTAAATGGGCAATTGTCTCATTTGAACAAGTAGGATGCAAACAAGATTAAAGGCCATTGAGGGTATAGAACATAAAATATAAATAATTTAAATTAAAAATGATTGTTTTAATAAATTATAAATGTTTTTTTCTCAGGATTATAATATAATTTAAATTATAAATGCGTCGAAGTGTCTCAGGATTACAGGATGTAGTAGGAGCACTAGATCTTAGCTGTGATGATTTACCAATAAAAAAATCGTCTATTCAACGCATTCGAACACAGAGTAGAAAATATAGAGCGGAATCTATAAAATCGGATTTTCAGAATAATATGCCCGAAACGGTGACCTTTCGCTGGGATGGAAAATTATTACCTGTACTCGACGTGAGAAGTAGTAAAGAAGAACGCCTGCCAATTGTTATTTCATTTGGAGAAAAAGAACAACATTTTGGAGAGCTCTTCCGGTCAAGATCAAGCTTTGGTCAACGCACTTTATGACTGGAACCTCGATGACAAAGTACAAATAATGTGAGGTGAGACCACTGCTTCTAATACAGGGGGATTGTACGGAGCTTGTGTACTTAAAGATGAAAAAATAGAAAGGGAATTATTACTGTTTGCTTGCCGCAAATCACCATTTCGAATTGGTACTAAAATGTGTGTTCGGTACAAAAATCCACCAAACCATAAGTAGAACTAATACCCGAAGTTCAAAACGTTTAGAGAATCCTCGAAAACTATTAATCCTGCTGCTATTCAAACATACAACAATATCGCTACCGAAAATTTTAATAATACAACAATAGAAGAATTGTTGGTATTTAATAATCAAGAACTAAAAAAAAAAAATCGGTTGTACGTGACGATTATCGGGAACTCATTGAAATGTCTATTATTTTTTTAGGAGGAGACAAAGAGAAGCTAACTAAAATCGTACCTCCTGGAGCAATGAAGCAAGCAAGGTGGATGTCCAGAGCTATTTACACATTGAGAATATGTTTGTTCCAATCCGAGTTCGAAATTAACGCCTTCGTTAAACGATCACTTCAAGACGTTTGTTTATTCATTGCTGTTGTATATGTAAAACCGTGGCTTGGATGTAGTCTGTCGGTGAACGCACCAAATCAAGATTTCTGCTTTCTAAAATGGCTTAAGACATATGAAACTGTTGACAAAGAGATCTCCAAAGTAGCCCTGAGCAAATTTTGTCAACGTCTTTGGTATTTGCCTAATGAAATTGCCTGTTTATCAATCTTTGTTGATGAAGTTGATGAACAAACCAAGAAACATTGTAATGAACTTACATTGAGAGAGTTTGTACAACTCTGAGAAGAGATTTCCCATTCCATTCGAGACATATCCGCATTCCATCGAATGAGGATATGTCTCGATATTTGTATGCTATGTGGGAATACATGGTTCTATTTATAAGACGGTTTTCACTGACGTAATAATAATATAACCTTTCTTAATTTATTGTCGCAGGAAAATCATTAAGTGAGTTTGTGTCTGTAAAGAGCACAACATTATTTTATCGAATAAAAATTGATGAGAATTTCTTTTGGAAACCCGTTTCCACGTGGAAAGAAGATCTTGCCTCATTCAAGGCAAAAAGGCAAGTCCTTTCTTCAAGTGTGCAAGAGCACAGAGATCTGTATCGAGACTGTAAAAAAAAGCCTCTCAAAAGAAAATTTCCTTGCTAATCTGAAATTTTATGATCTTTTAATAAATATTTATTTATTTACTAACTTTATTTTTATTATTATTTTTATAAAACAGAAATATTTCATTGAATTCAGCTACATAACGGAAGGTGTTAAAAACAACAATTTTTAAAATCTTAAGAGCCAAGTTTAGAAGGTTCCATTTTCGAGTTTTCATTCATTCGCATTGTCGTGAATTTGAAAAAAGGATGGACTTATTGACAAGAATTGATAAGGGAGAATTGTTACAGAACATTGCAGCAGAGTTTGGAGTAGGATCATCGATCGTATCTGATTGGATAAAGAACAGAAAACGCATTGAAGACTTTTGTTTCAAGATAATCTCTAAGGACAGTTTAGGGTGCTTATGATCCACGCATAAGCAATACAGTGCAGGCAACGAATGCTTAAAAACAGCTATAGATGGAAATACTTGGAACACAATTTTTGACTTGTTCGGGCTAGTTAGGAGGTCAACATATCAAAAGTCCTCACCCGTAGCCTTAGTGCCGGGGAGGGGGAGGTTAAAAGGTTCCGTTATTCAGGGTCTCACTTGTATCTTAGACCGAGAGCTGGACAGGCACTTTTCATGGAATGTTTTATAATCTACCTCTCAGGTAGATAAGAAGGTAAATATGTGTTTCTTGGACATACCTTGGAACACCAGGAACTGCGCATAGGGGAAAGGTGCAAAACAATATTGCCCAAAAGTAGAGTTTTATTCAGAAGCGAACTATTATTAATGAAAAAAAATGCAAATTAAGGCAATTTTAAAAAATAATAATAAATAAGGCAGACACTTTTAAGGGGGTTAAAATGATAATAATAAAAAAAAAAAAAACTAAGTACCTAGTTTTTATTTTTAATATTAAATGAAGTGCTTTATTCACGCTGCGATTTAAACCGCGTCTTCAGTAAACATATCTGAAAATAATTACAAAAGGGCAGACACTTTTGTGGGGTATAATTATCAGGTACATAAAAATAAATGTTGAATATGATAGACTGCAAAACACTGCGCGTAACCGTAAGAGTGAATGACAGCACCGCGCTGTTGTGGTTCTTCTCTGCGCTCTAATTGGTTCTTGCTCATATGATCTTGTACAGCTGTTCCGGTTTAAATTGCAGCGTGTATAAAACTCTCATTTAATATGAGAATAAAAACAATTAAGTTTTTTTTTTTTTTTTTTTTTTTTTTTTTTTTTTTTTTTTTTTACGTGTTATATCCCTTAAAAGTGCCTGCCATATTTATTAATCATTGTAAAATTGTCTTAATTTTAAATTAAAGATAGTTGGCTTTTGATTAAAACTCTATTTTTCGAAAATATTGTTTTGCACCTTTCCCCTATGCGCAGTTCCAAGGTATGTCCAGGAAACACATACAGACCTTCTTATCTACCTAAGAGGTATATTATAGAAAAATTTTAAGGTGCATAAAACACTTCATGAAAAGTGCGTTGCCAGCTCTCGGACTGCTCGGAAACCCAGGGTCCTGACCATTTTATAACAAATGAAAGCTGATTAAATATGCTACAAGTTCTATTCTATCAAGCTTTTCGAGATATCATTAGTTGTCGAAATATCCGCTCTTGAATGTCCGTCATTTTTGTAAAAAACGCACTTTTTGATCGGATAACTCTTCAACGATGAAAAAATAAATGCCGAATATAGGGTTGTAAAGCATTACATTCCTTTCATCAATTTATATTACTTTACCATTTTATGTATTTTCCTTCGAACGATAAAACAATTTCGGTTTTAGATCGTGAAATCTGGCGACCACTATCGACAAATGAATATTTCAATGTCTTACCATTTCCAGTCATTTTATTGTCCGAAATATACTGCATTGCGCAAACACATTGAGTACTGGACTTATAAATAGCACACAATATATAATTCTGGGTCCGCTGATCAGTTAATCACACTCAGTTGCATAAGATCTAGACCATTATATTGGCAATGGTTTTGCTACGACCACGAAGGCGCGTTGAAAATCTATATATATAAAAATTACGTGTCTGTCTGTTTTTCTGTTTGTTTGTTCCTTATACAAATCTACACCGTTTGACCGATTTTGACCAAACTTGGCACACAGGTAGGTCTTGATACGAGAAATCTCCTAGGCTAGGTCAAAAATTTCAAAATTTGGTCAAAAGGTCAAAATTGTTGTTCAAGAAAAATTGGCTACACTGAACCATTCAGATTCTGACGGCCATTTTGAATCGACAGCCATTTTCAATAATGTCTCAAATTTATTTTTTAATGATCCTGATAAATAGAATGATGACGTTACATCATTATATAATCACGTAATGCAGTTTATTTCAATTTTATATCAACAGTCACTGTCTAACTAAGGAGCGCTGGCTATTCTTTGAAAAGAGCTATCTACTCGCATGCTCCGCTACTCGGCTGTTAGATGAAGTGCTGTTGTGCTAGCCTCTGCTGGGTATCATTATGAACTAAAACAAATTCACATCGTTTGACAGATTTTCGTAACGGCGTATAGACAACTAGGTATCAAATAGATCTTGATACGGCGAGAGTCATAGATAGATAGTAGGTGTAGCATGGCACACTGGGTAACAGCTAGTAACATATAAAATAGTAAAGTAATATATATTATTGAAGCGAATGGAATGCTCTACAACCCTATAGCCAACATTTATTTTTTGGCTTCATCGTTGAAGTGATATTTGTTCGAGAAGAGCAAAAAATGTGTTTTTCCCCAAAAAACAAAACAAAAACAACTATCATTCAAGAGAGGATATATCGAAAACTAACGAAATATCGAAAAACTTACGAAAAAACATATTTACTCAGCTTTCATTTGTTATAGGATAGTCATGTCGCTAGGAAGCAGGGTTACCGAGATATACGTGAAAACCCGAAAAATGAGATGTTCTAACCCCCCCCTCCCCCCGGATCAAGGGCTATGGACGGGGACTTTTGATATGTTCACCTCCTAACTAGTCCAAAGAAAGTTACGAAGTCAAAACTTTTGTGCCAAAAATTTCCATCTATATCAGTTCGTTACCTAAAAACAAAATCGTTTGTTGTCTGAAAAAAAAAATATTTCGGCCATACAAGGATCACCCTAATGTGTGTTAAAAGTTTTACAAGCCACTATGGAATTCCAATAATAGAATGAATTAGATGTGTATTAACCTATTTGAAACTGACGGGCCGGCTTAACCGTGGCCTGATAGGTATTTTCGTGACAAGGCGTTTCTTCGCTGGGGGACTGAAAGTCACCGCTAAGACAGCTTTCTGCGATATGTAGTGGTACGTTATTTTCACTCTTGAATCTGTTAGAACTCACAGAAATGGAGTTTAAGCCTCATGAATAGGGGTTTCCCTTTGCTACTTGGTCCCTTTGCATAGTCTGGGCCCCTGTGAAGGACCTGTTATGTGTTATACCAGTTGATGAGTACAAAGAGATCATGATCCATAGATGTTATACCATCTCCGAAATATTTGATTTGTTATAATTAAAAAAAAAATAATAATAAAAAAAAATCAGAAATTAAGTAAAAACGCTTTTAAGCCGTTGACGTGCCCGTAGCCCAGAATGAGAAAATGGTAACGAAAAACTTTTTAAAGAATGAACTATCGAAAGATTGTTAGATGAAATGAGAAGAAGTCGACAGAAGGGGCTCTGCTATTTTAATGCTGTACCTTGGAACCAGGGGAACGAGGACATCTCCAGGGGCATCTAACGACCAGCGGGTGGCCGTCTCTTAAATTATCCCAACGGACCATTCATAAATAAATTAATAAAAAGAAACCAAAGAAGAACTGTTAGCTATTAACTGGTAGAGCTCAATAGAAGAGAACTCGACTAATGTTCTGGAGGACCTGAGTTTAAAACTAGGCGTGCACCATAGATTAGATCATCGAGTGTCGTCGTTTGGGAGTTGGTTTAGAATCTATAAGTCCATCCAACCATTAATCCCTTGTTACCTTGTATCAGAACCAAACTGCAGCGCTATCGAACACTTGGAAAATTTTGATCCATCTCAGACTTATGAGGTTGACTTCGTGATATATATATATATATATATATATATATATATATATATATATATATATCTTCGTCTAAATACACGCCTCTGGCCAATTTCGGCCTAGGCACACTGGTTACATCCAATTTTTACCCTTTCAAATTTGAACCAGTTAAAAATTAACTTATTAAATTGTTCACACTCATCTATCATAGTAGTAGATGTGAGTAAAAAAGAAAGACATTAGATTGTTATTAAAGGCGAAAATAGAAAAATCCACAAATGTTCTGTTTGACTCCTCTCCTGGGGGGGGAGTGTGTTCTCGTTTTGTACTTGTTCCTTCGGAAACTCATCATTCCTTCCGAACCCCTACATGTGGTTCATCAAATCAATCATCTCGGTAGGGAGAATCTAAAACTAAAAGGAAAAATCCGAAAATACAGAAAATTTGAGTTGGGACTTTTTCTCAGGGCTTTTAGTATACACGCAAAAATACCCGACAAACAGCTAGACGCACTACAAGCGTTAAGTCCCCGCGTCATCCTTCTCAAGCCATACGTCGACGAGGCCTACTCAAAATTCACTTACAAAATTATTGATATCCCCGCAAAAAAGTATCTTCGAAAAAAGACGCCAAGTTCCAAGTTATGATATCATACGTATTCGGCCCAGTTTTAGGCTCTTAATTCCTTGTCAAGAATCTAATAATACCCTCTCACTTATTTGTGGATTACTGTTATTTTTTTTTTTTATTTGGGTGCATCGGCTGCTATGGTCATTGGCACCATTTGTGGATTACTAACTTAAATTTGGACAGTTTTCGTTTCAACATTATTTTTTTTTTGGGGGGGGGGGAGTCTCTTTCCTTTCCCCTTTATCCATGTTTCTGTCTCTATCTGGTTATATCTTCATCTATCCTTCTATCTTAACAGTCGGGTAAAAGTAAACTACACTTTTAGGCCCGGTACACACTGAAGAAACTGGTTTCGTGAAACTCAAGCTGCTTGCAACCGATAGATAGAAAACCATGGGTTGGTACACACAGAGTTTGAATAAACCCACAGAGTTTGATTTCATGCAATCAGGTTTCATGAAATTTATTAAGTCGGGTTCATGAAACTGGGTTTCATGAAACCACGTTTCACAAATTCGTTAAATTGCTTCTAACCTATTGCTTCTACATCACGTTTCATTTGTGGATCTACTAGCTGTAATAAGCGACCAAAATCTTGCTTCGACATCCTAAATAAATCTTTAAGTTTATCAGGATCTCTGTTTTAATTCGCGAGCTACAACAAAACAGCTGTGTTGCCGATTCCTAATAAACGGGTGAACCTAGTACTCGCGTTATATTTTTTTTCTTTTTTAGCCACCACCACAATAAACGTGAATCGAAGTCTTCGCCATCGCGAAAGTGGTGGAAAACATGGAACACTGGAAGAAAATGAACAAGGAATGACAATTTAGTTGAAATTCTTAAGGAAATCTACTCATTTCTTATTTATCTTACTTCTTAAATTCATGGTGAAGAAAATTGTTTACGGATTTCGATTATTGACGAAAATCCATGTTTATTAACACAGAATTTTCCACGTTATAAATAATAAGTATAAGCCAGATCGATAAATAGTGTAAGGAAAAGTAATCTATAAACTTGAAGGGTTCCTGACATAGCCTTTAAGGATGCCTAGGAGCCTTTGAAGACGAAGAATAAGCCTTTATAGGCCTTCTTTCGCGGCCTAAGGGCCAATCTCGGCAGGCTTTTTTCTTATATTCCCTTTTTCCGGCCTTTTCTTTTCGGGCAATAGTTTTTTGCCTTCTTCATTGTTCCTTTGCAAAGAGTCATTTAGAATCATCTCCTCTTCTTTTAGGCCTTGATTCCGCTTTCACTCCTGGTCTCTCGTCTATTTCCTCCAGTTTTTTAACAAAGCTAATTTGGGTAGAGAAAGTTCGATGGGGAGTTGAAGAAGCTTTACCAAATTTCACCCCCTTAACAATGTTCACATCATCGATCCATTCCCTGGTTTGCTGATCATTATTAATATTATTATTGTTATTTGTTAGAGGAAAATTAGATGTCTGTTGCTTGGCCTACGATTCAGCATCAAGTAGATCACCAAACATTTTAGCTTTCCGATCTAGACCTATCTCCAGTCTGTATAAGCAGGAGAACTACAATTACCGTAAAGGAGAAACCAGCTGATGCTAAAATACTATTTCACAATATATATATATATATATATATATATATATATATATATATATATTTATGCATACACATATAAAAAATTCCTGGCTGTACCCTGGATGTCGGCGGTAATGGCCCAGACAAAACACTCTCTACAAATCTCTGCAGTCCTTATACCACAACTGATCGAATCTACAACATATAAAAATGGTAGATAGATCATAATCAATATATATATATATATATATATATATATATATATATATATATATATATATAATGTTATACTTCTTTACTCTTGGGGATTGACGCCAATGTAAACAAATGTGTCGCTCTGTAAACAAAGATATTTTTATTAGACTAATATTAATTACATATGTATGACAACTAATGGCATGAATACAATAGAATACTACCTGTAAACAAAGAAACAACATTTAAAGTTTCTATTTATAGTGTCAACTCCCTAATTATATTATTTACATTAAAATAACTTTTAATAATTAATTTTCTCAAGACTCCTTCATTCAAGGAAAAAACAAAACACTTATGTGCCAGCTGTTCTAAATACCAGCTGTTTTAAAATCTATTATTCTTGTTTGTTAAAAACTAATGAACATTAATATAGTAAAATATAAATTACAGAAATATATCCTAGTTTCTTTACATATATATATATGTGTATATTGAAATTCTTTGGAATTGATAAGTCTTTTAGATCACGAAAGATTCTTGGCAATGTTGGGAATATAAAATAAAATGGGTGTGATTAGGATTTGGAATATACCCATAAAATTGTAAAATGTAAGGTTTTTAAAATGTAATTATCGTAGATTTAGTATAATTGATAATAATAATGATATATAACGTTTAGTTTTTATGAGAAGATTTGGCAGGGTGACAAGGCCTAAACTTAAAAATTTTAAAAAAGAGGCTGCTAGAAATAAGGTAAACTAAAGTATAAAATAATTGACATAGGGTTAAATTAATATAAATTATTTTATAAAGAGTTATTTTTATTGTAATACTTACATTATTTTCCTTCTAGATATTGAAAATGGCCTGAATGTCGAAACGTTGTAAAATGATGATATAAATAAAGGACTTATTAAGGTCTGAGGAATGGATCAAACCAATTGTGCTTTTACATTTGTTTATTTTGGAGTCAACTCCCAAGAATAAAGTTTAGCACTATAAAACAACATTTTTAGTCACAAATATGGATAAACTTCGTTTTGAATTTACATTATTGCTCTCAAGTGATGGTAAGGCCAATATTTTTTGTATAACCTCAATTGCCACCCAGGACAATAACGTATATGCAATACCAGAAGAGCTACAATCAGCAGGCCTTCATAAACAAATTTTGAAAACAAGTGCTTTTAGTTTAGTTTTTTTTTTTTTTTTTTTTTTTTTTTTTTTTTTTTTTTTTTTTTTTTTTTTTTTTTTTTTTTTTTTTTTACGGCGCATCTACTTCTAGGTCATTAGCGCCGACATCCAGGGTGCAGCGAGGAATTTTCCCAGCGAGCCTTGAGATGAGAAAATTCCTGCCAGAGGTGGGAATCGAACCCACCATCTCCCGCTTATGAATCCAGCGCGCTAGCCACTAGACTACGGGAGACCCCAAGTGCTTGTAGTAAAGTGAAAAACAGTTTATAGAAAATAACAAGACAAGAAGAGTATGGACAACATTAACAGAAGAACTTAGAAAACCTACACAGATAAAGATGGCAACTTACAGTTTGAAGGTCGATACTTAGAGGAAGTGAATCAAAACCCAGTTCATTCTGCTCAACAAGAACCTAGGGAAATTATTTGAAATCACTTTAGGGAAAACACATGAATCTAAAACCTGGAACTTATTGCAGAGAGGTTTTTTATTGAATCATTTAGCAGTAAAAGCATAAATGCAGAACAGTGGGTAGACATTTTGAAGAAGAATGTATTCGCTTTGAGGTGACAACTGATGAGGAGAAAATTGAAATACTAAGATTGTTTATGGATGAAAGCTGTGTTGATTGGTACAGTTCAATGATGATCAAAAACACAATTAACTCGGATCGGTCAGTGTGGAAAAATACATTTTGCGAAACTTTTAAAAATAAAGGATGGAATCCTGTTACTCATGCATTATTATTTAAATACGAAGACGGCCTGTTGTTGGTCTAAGCTATAACAAAAGAAAAACTTGTAGAAATGAGGAGAAATATAGATACAGGTACTTTGGTGGATCTTATTGCAGCAGGATTACCACAATTCATATTAACTAAGATTGAAAGAGAAAAATTATAAAATGCAACAGATCTGTTAAACGAAGTGAGCAAATATGAACACTTGGTAATTACAAAAAGCTATTTATCAAAACGAAAATATGGAAATCAAGGCACTTTAAGTAAACACATAGAAAAAACTCCTTGTACGATCTGCAAAAAATTAAAAGGGTATAATTGTGATAGGTAACAGAACCAGGTTTTGTTTCTGTATTAATTTCTTTTTTTGCCATTTTAGCTGACGAAGGCTACCAATGAGTAGCCGAAACGTCCGAAATATAGATTTTTTAAAACAAAATCATCTTGAGGTTTATTTAGCCGAATCCCAACCATTCCATCTTTACTTATCACCTCGACGGCTAACTATCTAATCATCATGATAAATCAGTTTTTTCTAAAACTAAATATGACATTGGGACTGTAAATGGATATGAAGCAAGGATAGATTTATTAGTTGACAAATATTGTAGCAAGAGACCTTACAAATGCACAGCGGATGACAAGAAAGAAATAGAGCAACAAATATCCGAATTATTAGATAATAAATTAATAGAAGAGTCCTATAGCCCATTTTTTTTTTTTTTTTTAAGGCAGTTCAACCATTTGGGTCATGGATGCCTATGTATATGTGTGCAATTGATAATTAATCAATCATATATTTTGTCAATGAATATATTTTTATATTAATAAAGGGACAAAAATACTTAAAAATGTACACACATAGAGTGACACACACACACACACACACGCAAGCACACACACCCACACAAGCACACACACCCACACACAACCACACATACACATACACACACACACACACACACACACACGTGCAAGTGTATTTTCTAGTTCTACTTCCCTTTATAGATTTAATTGTTATTTATATTTTTGTGAACAGATCTGTAGCCCTGAGGAATCTCAATGTTCTCTGACACAATTCATGGTCGTCTCCAAGTATATCAAAGAGAGTACCATGAATGTCCGCTATAGCCCATTTGCTGCACCTGTTACTTCGGCATTTAAAAAAGAAGAAAATAAGAAATCAAGATTGTGTATAGACTTTAGGGATCTTAATAAAATAGTAGTACCTGAAGCTCAACCATTTTCTTTAATTGAAGATTTAGTAACTAAAACAAGAAGTTGCAACCTCTTCACTACTCTCGACATTAATTCTGCATTTTGGGCTATCCCTTTACGCATTGAAGACAGGAAGAAGACAGGATTTGTTACACAGGAAGGACATTACCAATGGACTAGTTTACCATTCGGACTCAAGACATCCCCGGCAATTTTCCAAAGAATATTGAATAATATATTGAGAAAGTATAAATTTAATGAGTTTGCAGTCAATTATATCGACGATATACTAATATTTTGACCAACACATACAGCATCTGATAAAATTATTAGAAGCAATCAAAACCGAAGGATTCAGATTGAAATTTTCTAAATGCAGATTTTCATCAAACGCAGTAAAATACTTAGGTCATATAATACAAGATAATTCTGTTAAACCAGTAAAAGGCAATTTGATTTCAATAAGAAACTTCCCTGTTCCAAAAACACAGAAGAATATAAGACAATTCCTTGGAACAATAAATTTTTATTATCAACTAGCTGTTTCCCGGCGTGCCATGCTACACCTACTTTCTGCATCTAGAAAAGCAAAAATAAATTAGAAACCCAATAATTAATATTAAAATCTAATAATCTGTAACTATTTGGGTTCATTGTTTCGAACCGATCTCCGAACTGTTAGTTATCAGTCCCATAACAGGCCACGAGGGCCCTGAGGGGCAGATACTATAGAGGTATCTGATTCATGACAATACGGCACACTAAGGAGATAGAGTGGTCAGTACTATGCTCGAACTGTTAGTTATAGACGATTTTGACCAAGCCTATGACTCTCCCCGTGCCAAGACCTACCTGTGTGCCAAGTTTGGTCAAAATCGGACGAAGGCTGTGGATTTGTATAAGGAACAAACATACAGACAGACAGGTGGTATGTTATCCTACGAGACTTCCTGTATCAAGACCTACCAGGATACCAAATTTGGCCAAAGTCGGTCGAACGGTGTGGATTTGTATAAGGAACAAACAGACAAACGGACAAACAGACAGACACGCGATTTATATATATATATATATATATATATATATATATATATATATATATATACCTAACAAGGCAGGGCGTTGGTTGCTACTTCTACCACTAGGAGCGCTGAACATGGACGCTCTACTATCTGGCTTCTACTGTACATTGTGTCTGCTGTTTATTACAACTATTAATGGGCAAATCTGTTCTTATATATATATATATATATATATATATATATATATATATATATATATATAGGTTATATTATTCAAATTATTTAGGAATACAGTGTACACAACCTTCTTCTGATGAACGTGCTTAGTTATGCAGCTCCTAAGTGACGTTTTTTGGGTTTTTTTATAGCTTATAAGCAGTTTCGATACATCTATTAATTTCTTGTATGTAGGTCCTGTATCGATGATATCGCCTGGATCTAGAAACAGGAACTAGTAAATATTGATATAAAGAACGTCATTGGATTATCCTACCTTAAGGATTTAGGGATGGGTGAGAGTATAAAGCTGATAGAGGTTGGGGCTGGATTGGAGAAGGGTGTCCGGAAGAGCTGCTATTTTAGGGGCTGTTACTCCCCTCTAACTGTTACTTCTGCAGTAACCGTTACCGTTCCGTCTCATGTCCCTTTCCAGTGTTCCGTCGAATGGAGTTAACACCTCGACTCCATGGCTCTGGGGGGGGGTGGTTTAGCTGAATCCATTTACTTAGGGCTCCTCAACATAGTAGGCAATATGTTAATCACTACAATAGATATTTCGTGATTTTTTAAGTGCAATTATGACATAATTTTTTGTGATAAGCAGAACGGATAAATCGCCTTACAGATAAAGTGCTGATTTAGAGTACATCTGCATTTTGGCTAATCGGCCTGGGCTATCTTTAGGTTGCCTTTCTGAACATCCGTGGTGAGTGAATATTGGCATTTTTACAGTAACGCCATAGATAAAGAAATTCAGGTACGACACGAACCTACATCTTAAGCAGGGATGGGCATAATTTTATTTATAACTAAAAATACAAATTTACATATTTGTAAATGCGAATATAAATAAATTCGTATTCATAAGTGTGAATACGAATTTATTTTTATTCACGTATATTAAATATAGAAATCCAAATAAAATTTTATTCGCAAATTTTCCTGCGAATACAAATAAATTCACAGAAAAATTGTAAATAATCACAAAAAATGTGAATATTCACAAAAAATCAAAAACATTCACATTAAAATATATGAATACTTTACACAGTTTATAATTTGTGAATAAAAATTTATTCACAATAAAATTCGCAAATAAATTATGATTTTTTTCGTATTAAGTTGATATTACGAAAGTTATATATATATATATATATATATATATATATATATATATATATATATATATATGTATATATATATATATATATATGATATATGGACCGCCAGAGATACAATGCCCCTGCAGTGTGGCGGGCTCGGGGTAAAAATAAATAAATTGAATTTTAGCGCTAATAACCTAGACGTTAAGCGGTTTAAAAAAAAATGGAATATCATCCTATCGTTAATTCGAATAAATTCATAATTTATTGAATAATGTGAATCAATTTTTATTCACAAATTATAATGTGAATAAATTTTCATTCATATATTTTAATGTGATTTTTTTGATTTTTTGTGAATATTCACATTTTTTATGAGTATTTACATTATTTTCTGTAAATTTATTTGTATTCGGAAAATTTGCGGATAAAATTTGATTTGTATTTCTATATTTAATATAAGAGAATAAAAATAAATTCGTATTCACACTCATGAATACAAATTTATTTATATTCGTATTTACAAATATATGAAGTACGAATAAATTCGTATTTTTAGTTGTAAATAAAATTATGCCCATATCTATTCTTAAGTAAGTATAAAATACACTCTCCACCCCCACCAAAAGAACACCCTCCGTTAGCAAGTTTGGATATATTCAGCGGGCGATCACGTGCCTGTTTGAACACTCACATATCATCTGCGTCTGTTTGCATCCATGGAGATTCAGGGTGATTGGTGTGAAAAACCACGGTGTCGAGTACCTGCGATGTGCCTCTTTCTCCTTCCCGCTCCCTTGTGCCTTATCTTCCTGGGCTTCTGGAAGGGTAAATCAGTCAGTATTGTATTAAGAATGCCTTTATTAAGTGTCAAGTGTCCAGTAGAATTGTTGTGTGAATTTAGAGTTTGTGATTGAGCGAGTTCAGCTTGTGTAAGGATTTTCAGAAGTGCTTCTCCTAGATTGCCTAAGAGATGTAATAAATTGAAGAAAAAGGGGAAAGCTATTGATAAATTAGGGATTTGCCGTAATGCAATAATAATAATATAAATGAGGTTTGGTAGTTAATAAGTAAACAAATATTATTGTTAAAAATATTTATTATTACCTAAAACAACATTTAATTAATATTTAAAATAGCTTTTAATATTTCAAACAAATTATACACTCGATATTTGCTGAAAAGTAGTAATATTTTGAGCAAGCAACTTCCTCTCTTCTCTACACCCCACCTCCTATTAGTTGGAATTTCATAAAACCAACACAGAAGTACTTTTCACCCCTTTAATAAACACTATACCATGTTTGAAGAAGATCCATCAACTGAAAGTAATTTTCGCACCATGATTATTGAAAAGGGACCATTGTGCGCCGGTTTGAGATACCCTTAAGTTAAGTTTACCGGTTCGGATGAGAGAGGATAGAAAAGAATTTTCGAAGCAAAAAATGATTTTATCAGCATCTCCCACTCACAGAACAAAACACGTTTAAAAAATTCATGTATTCAAAACGCTTAAAAAAACGACTAAAATTCATTGAAAATGTGGCCTAAAGGGAATATTCTCATGTTTCAACATAATTAGATTGATCTTTGAGGAATCAACTTCGGAATATTTAAGAATTTCTCTTAAGGAAGTTGTACAATAGAGATATAATGAAGTTACTATAATGCTCCAGCTACCTGATTTCCCCTTATACAGGTATCCTACAAAGGCGAGATGCGCCTAGGGACGGTTTGGGACCCCGAATCCGACGCTCGTACGATATCATACATTCTGCAGGTTGCGTCAAAATTGAGGACTCGTTCCTTCCAAAACATCAGCCGAGCGCTGTATAATAGAGCCGCACTCGCCTCCATAATCGGAATAAGAATGTCGTGTATATAGTAGGGGGTCTTGTTGGCTTTATATAAATGCATGTTTGTTCAGCCTATGGAGGCTCTGGCGAAGTTCGAGGACATCGGTAAAGATTTGAGCTATTTCCCTTGAATCGTAGACCAGTAATGATACCTTGGGACTCTTTAAGAGATCTCATTCTAATACAGAACAAACATCTGGACGTCCAAGCCTCTGCTATGTTTAATTCAACAGGACCATCTAGACAACCCTCGCCTTACGTCGAGTCCTTTACATCCTAAAGGAGGAGGCCGGGTCTGGAATCCTGGACAGGCATGCATTTTCAGGAGCCTGTTCTGGAATTGGGTGCTGTTTTCCTCACGGATTATGGCTGGACCCTTTCCCATTAACTTGATTAAAATATTCCATACATCTCTTTACGCTTTCAACGCCGAGGTCTTAGTTTGAAACAGACCCTTCTGTTTTCTTAACGGCACAAGGCAATTAAACAACTGAATAGTAAATATTAGATTCTATTTACTCTGATAACGCTTTTGTTTCAGTTAAAATAACTCCCTCTTTTATTTTTTGCCTCGAAGACAAACACATATTACAGTCATATGTTTGTGAGGGTGTGAAACGTTTAGTAGTATCTTCAGTATTGTGTATTTTTGAACCTTCCTGAGGCAATCTAGTTTCTATATTCTAGTCCACATGTTTGCACAAACTTGCGTGACTTTGTTGCAGGCTGTACCGTCATCGCATTAAATTCCTTTACTACCTAAATCCCACAATGTGCCTGGAAAGAATCCGCTCCTTTTCACCAAATATCAGTTCCCTTAACAATCCCCTCTCTTCCTATAGCCATACTCCAACTTATTAGTGAAAAGCGAAAAGCGCGATCCTTGTGGCAAGGAACTCGTCATCCTGAAGACCGCCGTTCTTATAATAACCTAAGTAGGCTTTTGAAACAGCAGCTATCACTTAAGCATTTAACAGTTTCCTCTCTACCCTTAATACTCTTGATAACTCCCTCTGGGAAGCAACAAGAAACATCTTGAAGTACCTGTCTCTTCTCCGCCTCATCGTGAAGATGGCACTTGGGCCTCTACCCATGAAGAAAAGACAAGCCTCTTTAGTACTCACCAAACCATAACCTCACTGAATGTCTGTGGCTCACCAACCTCATATGAGGGGTCCTCACGTAGGTTAATAGGTCAAGGTTAATGGTAATTGAATTTGAGAGGCCTTGAGCATAGAACCTTCTTATTGTATCGTATTAAGAGATGTAATCTATGTACAGTAAGGTGGTCGCAGAGTAGGTACTGATAAAAAAAAAAAATGTCTGAATTTTAAAAAACGGCACCCTCCTAAAATGGTTATCCTTTTCAGATATTTAGAAAGCCGACGTTTGAGCCAGATAGGAGGTCGTTAACGCGTTCCGCAAAGCGACTTGAGTTTTTGTGTGATGTTGATTTTTTTTTTGGCTTTTTGGCGAATTTCAAGGCCAAAATTTTAGGAACGCCTCTTCTTATACACCTCGACTATGTCTTAAATTAAAGATAGTATTGTTCTACGTAATTCATATCATAAAGAGAATTGCATCAACATCAAGTCGAACGGATCTAGAACAGCCTTTGTCATCAATAACGGGACCTAGTACCTCTAAAAAGAAACTTCGCATTTTATGAGAAAAATTACCTTTTTTTTTCTCAAATGAAAAAATAATTTATCGAATTGATTTTATATGTATATTTATAAATATTAAGAGGTATGCAAGGTATTTTAGAAATTTTTTTCACTCCACCTCTTCCATATTTCAGAGGTTGAGGTCGTTTTTTGGACAATAAATTGCCATTGCAATACAGACTAATTTGTTAATTAAGTATAAAAAACGATTTTTTATTTCTTCATGATGATTAGATAGTTAGCCGTCGAGGTGATAAGTAAAGATGGAATGGTTGGGATTCGGCTAAATTGTTTTGGTAAGAAATTGTTCGACTTACATTTTAGCAGAAAAATCAAGCCCTCTTTCTTCTTGACAAGGTTCATGGAGAATTTGGAGATGCAGTTGATAATGATTTTTGCCTCCTTTGGAGCACGTTGGCAGGGTCCCAGTGAATTCATCATGATGATTAGATAGTTAGCCGTCGAGGTGATAAGATTTAGCCGAATCCCAACCATTCCATCTTTACTGATTTTTTATTTCGTTAAGACTCGTAGGTCTATTGTGTACTTCGATAGTTAATATATTTATAATAACATAAATACATAACAAGATTAGAATACAGACACAAGAACCTACTCAAATTACACAGATAATTCTATAGAACAATTGACATGAGAAAGATCAGATATCACCAGAACAAAGGACACTTACTTATGGATGGGTAGGACATTTTTGTGTAGCATACCTATTCCTTTTTCTTTAGTCTAGATTTTTGCTCAGCCTGGTTTAGGAATCATCAGGATGCAACAGTCGAAATTTGCTAACTACTTTCAGGTCGTATTGGTTCTGATCCTAATCCTTGGTCAGTAGACTGTTGATGTCGGTCATCAATTTCCACCTTCAAGACTCAACTATCCTCTTCTCTTCTTTGAAATGCATCTTCTGTCCACGTTCTGGGGGCTGTGAGAGGAAGTCCGTGTTGACTTTAAATCGCCTGAAGAAAATCGTTGCTTCACTTGATACTAAATGGGATAATCCTCCCTCGACTAGATGATGTAGATCTTCTCTAGAACGTTTGGGATTTACAATTCTAGTGTTCTCTTCTTCGGTCTTGGCCTCCAACATTTGTTTGCTCGTTGCCCAGTTTTGGTCTTCAGAAACAGTTGGATCGAAGAATACGAGGGCAACCATTTCTAGATTTAAATACCATAGATGTTTTGAAAATTTTACTAGAGTCTTTTCAGCTATTTTCTTGTCGGCCTTCTGATAGTCAAACAAACATCTCAGGCGGTCAAAGTCCTGTTTGGGAGCTAGTTCAGCTTTGGGCGAATTAAACCACGCTTTACAATAGATCTTCACAAGAGAAACTTAAATAGCACCCAAAGAAAGTTGTTTCTTTTATCACATTTCAAACTGGTCGCAGGACATGAATAGTTTCAGAGAGTAAATAGATGGTTGGGATTCTGTCAGTTCAGCTTTGAACTCATCCGAAAAATTTGAAATTACATCTGAAGACAAGACTAGTTTTCCCTGTTTTGTCACTAATACCGGTTTCGTATTTTGTCTTGTCAAATTTGGGCCATGCAGTTTTATATCTCCTGAAAATACCAGGTTGAGGTCTAGTTGAAGAACTAATTTTACAGTCGAAAACACCTCTCAATGCACTTCTAGGATATGGTGGTGGCAGGCAAAGATAGCAGTTCTCGTCCCAAAATTCCCTGTCTCAGACCTCTAAAATATGCAAATGGTGGAGTGAAAAAAAAACACATAAAAAACCTAGCATAAGTCTAAAGTATCATTAATAGACAGAAGATATCAATTCGATAAATAATTGATTCATTTGAGCAAAAAAAGGTAATTTTTCTCATAAAATGCGAAGTTTGTTTTTAGTGGTACTAGGTCCCGTTATTGATGACAAAGGCTGTTCTAGATCCGTAGACTTGATGTTACGGCAATTCTCTTTAGGATATGAATTACGTAGAACAATATTATCTTTAATTTAAGACATAGTCGGGGTGTATAGGAGGAGCCATTCCTAAGATTTTCGCCTTGAATTTCGCAAAACAGCGAAAAATTTAACATTTTGAAAACTTTGGGCGCTTTGCGGCACGTGTTTACGACCTCCTATCGGGCTCAAACTTTGGCTATCTAAATAACTGGCATGGGTGATTTTGTGGAGGTGCCGTGTATAATATTCCGACTTTGACATTAGCGACCACCCTAATGTAACCAATAAAGAAGAATGTAATAACCAATAAAGAAATTAATTTAAAGAAACACTGTTGCCATAGAAACCCGTAAACTTTCTCTGTAGTGTGTTGCGGGTCTGAGTGATACAAGTGCTTGAATCTGACCGAAATAAAGATAGGCCCGTCACGAAATATTGTTGCGGGACTAAACCGCAACAATTTTTCGTGATCGCCGCGTTGGAACGGATTGTGAAATAATAAATAATAGCTTAGTATAATACGAATATTTGCCTATAACTATTTATTAGCTCCAATTGAATCATGGAGGACCGTGAAATAAATTATTTTTATCAAATGAATTGCTTGGATTCTCAAACGCAGAACCCTTTGTTATGACAATTCCGCTCAAACAGACTTAGGACAATTACATCCAAAATTTTAATATATTATTACCTAACGTTTAAATCGATGTATATTATTGAATACATTGGTGATTTTTTCCTGATTGGAGAAATATATTAAAATAAGTAATTTGATGCTATTTTAATGCATTGGTGCGATAAATATACTTTTCTACATATGATCCTTGTATCCCCAAACGACAATTCATTGTTCTGGCTATTTAATGTAAACTGGCATTCACTAATAGCATTACCAAATCCTAAAATAGTAAACAATCTGTCAGACATATATCTATCTCTCTATCTATCTATCAATCTATCTATCTATCTACCTATCTCACTATCTATTTACCTATCTATCTATCTGCCTAACTATCTATACGTCTATCTATCTATCTATATATCTATCTATCTACCTATCTATACATCTATCTATCTATCAATCTATCTATCTATTTCTCTATCTATCTATCTATCTATGTATCTCTCTATCTCTGTATCTCTCTATCTATTTATCTATCTATCTATCTCTCTATCTCTCTATCTCTCTATCTATCTATCTATCTCTCTATCTGTCTATCTATCTATATATCTATCTATCTATCTATCTACCTATCTATCAATACATCTATCTCTCTCTCTCTCTCTCTATCTATCTATCTATCTATCTACACATCTATCTATCTATCTATCTATACATCTATCTATCTCTCTATCTATCTATCTATACATCTATCTATCTATCTATCTCTCTATCTATACATCTATCTATCTATCTATCTATCTCTCTATCTAACTATCTCTCTCTCTCTCTCTCTCTCTCTCTCTCTCTCTCTCTCTCTATCTATCTATCTATCTATCTATCTATACATCTATCTATCTATCTATCTATATATCTATGTATCTATCTATCTATCTATCTATCTATCTATCTATCTATCTATCTATCTATCTATCTATCTATCTATCTATATATATATATATATATATATATATATATATATATATATATATATATTAGTTTAAGGTAAAATTGATTGTAATTTGAAGAACTGAACCATCCTTCAAAGCCAGAGCTTCAATCCTTTGCAAACCTGAAGCAATACACCGGTTCTGTAATTGTTTGCTTGAGAGAAGGGGTTGATGGGTTCTATCGTTGTGTGTAATTGATGGATAGGGGTAGGGGAGAAACCGAAGCTGCGTTGGCATGGGGTGGAAGGAGGGATTGAAAATGGGAGTTGGAGGGCAAAAAGCTTTTGCTAGTACTTTTCTATAATAGGAAAAAGCTAGATTCCCTACCGAATTATCTTAGACTTTTCATCTTCTTTTTTTTAGCGCGGTTCCTCACTCCGTAAATATGGAGGAAACCCGCTTATGTGTTTGATGCTATTACACAATCCGGAAGTGCCGACCAGAAAATTTCAGGTTCCCCATGGTCAAAATAGTGGTGGTTAAAATTTATATATATATATATATATATATATATATATATATATATATATATATATATATATATAAATAGGAATACCAAGTTAAGACCTAGGTGCACTGATATATATATATATATATATATATACATATATATATATATATATATATATATATACACACATATATATATATATATATATATATATATATATATATATATATATATATATTGATTTGGATGGACGGTGGTGGTACTCCATATTAACACCTCTGTATAGGAACACCAACAACTCCAGGTCTCCACCACAAATGATTTATTTTATTGTCAAAGCATGCTTTCGGAGTCTACTGCTTCATCATTAGTCCTTGTAAAGCATAGAAAAAATACAACAAATTTTTAACACGGAGACAAGTTTATCAAGAAATAAAACCATTAGAATTGCCATATAACATTTAAAACTACAAGTT
Organism: Gonocerus acuteangulatus; assembly: GCA_946811695.1. Lineage (NCBI taxonomy): Eukaryota > Metazoa > Arthropoda > Insecta > Hemiptera > Coreidae > Gonocerus > Gonocerus acuteangulatus. Next base: position 156,807,438 of record OX328123.1, read on the forward strand.
ACAATTAACAAAAACATGTTAATACTTAAACTTAATAATAAAAACACACAAGATCACACTTGCATTCATACTCAAATATAAATTAAAACATCATGATTACATACCCGTACATACACAACTATCCGTTAAAATAAAAAAAAGAACAAAAAAAAAAAAAAAACAAGATTTTCTTATCTTGTAAAAGATAAGAAAATGGGAAAGATATTTATAATTTTTCACGAAAGCTCAAAACAAACTAATAACTGTATCTACTCCTCTTTTTTTTTGTCTCTGTTTACCTACGTTTTTTTTTTTCGGTTTGCCTTAGTTTTTAATTGCTTGCTGTTATTTTGATTGCATTTTTTTCAATAAAACATGACACGTAATTCAGAAGCGTTTTTGTATTTTGAATTGACTTTGAGAGTCTTGCTTTAGATTGTGGAATTTCCGCTTCTAGCCTGTGGGTGTTAACAATTTTCATGAAATATAAATGAAAAAAAAAAAATGTATAGTTCTGTTCTAAGCTTTCCAAATGACACTATGGATGAAAACGGATACGTCTTAAGATGACCCGGTTAGGGGCAGACATCTGCCCGGGTCGAGGTACTAGGCAGGCTTCAGGTAGGCGTTTATTGCACTTCATAAATCAAGATGCATCATATAAGAGCTGATTTTACCTGTAGGAACTCACGCAGCTAAATGCTATAGTAGAAATATAATTATATTTTGTGGTTGTATGTGGCGTAGTTCATTAAAAAATAACACTGCTTTCTCATTTTCTTGTCAATTTTATTTTGTTTAATTGCATTTAACACTAAAATGGATAGGTTAGTAAAGCAAGTTAAGTCAATTAGAAACATATTCCTAGTAGAGTCTTCGTAGAGCGAAACTTGGAACGGCGGAAAGAGTAATTTCCGCTTAGAATAGTTTCTTGTGCCTTGTCGACAATCTTGCTTTTCTTTGGAGTATGTGCTTACATTAAGAATGATCTAAACAAAGTAATAACTGTTTCCATACTGTATACAAAATGACACTAGGAATATAAATGGAACCGCGCTAAGATGATGCAGTTCCGGCGAGTCGGACTTTTTTTGTTCTTCTTTTTCTTCTCAATCTACTTCAAGCTTTGCAAGTGGGGAAGGGATAAGAGCGTTAAAAAAATGCGCGAGAAGATGCAGTTTGTGCGAGTTGTATTTTATTTGAGGTTGAAATCATAAAGCATTTATAGAATTCTTGTATTATTATCCATGAAGCCTGGATATGTATCAAGGGTATTCAAAAATGTTATAAACGGTAAATCAAATATTTTTTAAGAGCTATTATTGAAAATCACTATGATATGAAGATATGTTTTTGTGTAAGGATGATGAGTTTGTATGCCAAGGGAAAACAGAGTTAGGAGGTCGGTAAACAAATCGTACACCATGCGCAACCAGTGGAAGATAGGGGCGCATGGTTGGAGGTGCATTCAATTACTAATGTAGATTGATTGAACGACTCAATCTGATTGAAGTCTCATGATAGCTGATATTAATGTCCGTTTGATATCAATCCATACCTCTTGTTTGTCAATGCATTGACTTGGTTCAATGATGAGTTTTAGCAGTTCTATTAACACACAATGGCGTGAATATTTGTCCGACGCTGTCACCTTCTACTTTGATGTTTCTGAAAGAAGCTCAATTTAAGCCCCAGGACGGCATTAATGAGAAATCGGATCGTACATATATGTGTATATATATTCGTACTTATATATATATATATATATATATATATATATATATATATATATGTATATATATATATATATATATATTCTTTATATATGGCCAAGGTCAAAAGAATAGTACTCCAATTCTCTTTGTACTATTTATTGTTTGGAGTAGTAAGAGAATTGGAGTACTATTCTTTTGACCTTGGCCATATATAAAGAATAAATAATTATACGTAAATAAAGGTCAGAAATACGTGGAAAATAATATATATATATATATATATATATATATATATATATATATCGGCTTGTCTTTACTAATACAGAATACCACAAAAAATACGCCACATATACGTACGAACGGTTGTTCATGTATAATAAAATTAAAAAAAATGTACAGACATATTTACAAATAAATAATGAAATATGTAATAAAAAATTGAAAATATGTGTTAAAAATATACCTGAAGCACTATAAAATATTGAAAAGAAAAAGCATAAATAATTAGTACGAACTTTATTATGAATGGAAAGTACAAAATGACTAAAACTCTATTAGGTATTGAACAATAAAGCATAAATAAAAATGATGAACTCATTTTAAAAGGAAAAAAAAGGAGTTGAAATTTTTTACAGATGAACATTATTTTGGAAAATTGTTTGCAACAAAATGCATTTTTAAATTATCAAACATGAAATGACGCAAAGTGGGGCCAAACGACTTTTCGTGTTTCAAAAAAGACTACAGCCTCCAAATCTTAACCGATTTCAATGCATTTTATTTTATATGAAAGCTAATAAAATTTAGAACAACTTTGTCCAGATTTTTGTTTTTTGTTTCCCCTGTTTATTAAATTACGTGTAAATAATTCACGAACTTTTACAATTGAACATAAAATAATATTTTATTTTTCATCCAACTTAATATCAGCACTGATATCGTTCAAATTAAACATTCAAACCCTGATTAGACTTGAGTAAAATCAAAATCTATTTTAAAATCATTCATAAATCATATTATTTTAATTATTCTCATTGTTGGATTAAGATAAATATACTAATAACATATATATCATGAAAAAATACATAAATACAATAACATCCGTTCCCTAGTCATGAGTTTAACTTCATAAACGTTAACTTCGTGACCTATATTCGTCTTTGTAGGACTATCTTCGTCTTAGGGGACTATGTATGTTTATTTTGGTGACTTATCCTCATTTTGAGGACTTCTATATTACCTTCTTCTTCTTCTATAATGGCACAGGAATATGTAATCAGCTGATCTCTGTGAAACATACGTAGTAAGGTCCATAAGTTTCCGGCCTGTCCGGCTTCCCCTCCTTCAAACGTGCCGGGACCTGCACGCCTATGCAGGTCCATGCCTGCTCACTCCATACCCATCGCCCGCACTTCCTGAGTCTTGTCAGTCAGTGTCCAGCCTTGAAGGAAACTCCCCATTTTTACAACGTTAAAACTCGAGTACCGTGAGGTAATTTAATTCTTTTGTAAAGAGGGTCTTACTCTTGCGCAAATTAAAGAGCGCTTGGATTGTGTATACGGGCAGTCCTCCCCCTCGTATTCCACAGTGAAAGAATGGGCAAAATTATTTAAGTTAGGGAGAGAAAGTCTAGATGATGACCCACGTGCCGGTCACCCATTGGAAGCTGTCACTTCTGAAACAATCCAACTTGTGGAATCTGAATTGCTGTCTGACCAGCGACTAAAAACCAAGGAAATAGCAGCGAGGTTAGGGCTTTCAAAAACAAGTGTTTTGAGGATCATCAAAGAACATTTGCATATGAACAAGGTTAGTGCAAGATGGGTTCCAAAAATTCTTTCAGCTGCTCAAAAACAGGAACGAGTTCACTGCTGCAATGAATTTTTACGCAAGTATAATGCCGACCCAAGGAATTTTTTGGACTCAATTGTAACTGGGGATGAGACAATGGTTCTATATTATGACCCACTCAGCAAAAGAGAGTCCATGGAATGGAGAAGACCAGGAGAAGCGCCTCCTTTAAAGGCAAAAGTCACGTAATCAACAAAAAAGGTAATGGCCACAATTTTGAGGGACTGTAAAGGAATACTACTGATAGATTTTAAAGAAAGGAATACCACAATGAATGGTGAGTATTATACAGCCCTACTTCACCGGTTACGAGCCGCCATTAAAGAGAAGAGGCGAGGGAAGTTAAGCAGAGGTGTCCGCCTCCTTCACGACAATGCCTCTGTCCACATAGCATTGATCTCCAAGGCCGCTGTGAAGGACTATGTATTCCAAGAAATCTCTCATCCACCCTACAACCCAGACTTGGCCCCTAGCGATTTCTATCATTTCTCAAAGTTAAAATCTGACCTTCGTGGAAGGCGATTTAACACCGACGAAGAGCTCCAAGCAGCAGTGGAAGAACATTATTTTAACAAATAAGAAAATTATTTTTTTCATGGTATAGTAATGTTGCCAAAGCGTTGTATTAAGTGTGTTGAACTTAGAAGAGAATATATTGAAAAACAGTAAAACCATTTTTTTTCTTTCACCTTTCCTTCTATCCCAGGCCGGAAACTTTTGGACCTTACCTTGCTTCAACAGCACGATGGTGATCAGTTGACTAAGTGAATGGTTTCGCCCTGAGGAACGACTCCTAACAAGATTCATTTAAAAATAATTATTGGCATGATCAGACTCATGTAATATTATACTGCTTATTAATTTGAATGTATGTACATGTTAGGGAATAATCTTTGATGATTACTACCATCACAGATTGTTCGCTTTACAAAAGTTAGGTTAGGTTGGTAGTTTAAGGGGAGAAAACTGGTTGGTCATCTCCGACCTAAGAGTATAATTAAATTGTGCGAGTTTAATGTAAGGATGTGTTTTCAGTAGTGTCTGTTTGAGGCAGAGTAGTGTTTGTAAAATTGCATTCGTTAGAATCTTGCTTGGAAAATATTATAATTGCAAAGATATAAGAACCAGATTCAGATGTCCTTAAAGAGAAAGGAATACACACTTAAAAATGTATATATATTCACACTTTTTATTTCTCTTCCCTACATGTTTCGCACCATTTTGCCCCCTCTTCAGGGGAATATACTTAAAACATAAATTTAGCCTCAACTTGAGGAGGGGAACCTTCCACTAGCAGGGCCTCGTCTAGACGTCCGTTCATTGACCTTCCGCCTTATTCGCTAATTCTATATGTTTGAGCTAAGAGTTATTTAACGATTAAATAAAAAAAAAGTTTACCTAGTTGTGGAATTCTTAAAAAAGCCGCAACACTATCTCATTATGTAAAACAGTGTAGTAATAATTAAATAATAAATAAATATATGTATATATTTATGGCCCAATTCCGCTCAGAATCCTTTAACGAACATCTTTCATCCCTCTCTACACAAGACTGTTCTTTGTGGACAGTTACTCGTAACATCCTTATGTTTCACCCAATTTCTTCTCCTCTCAAACGCAGCGATGGGACATGGGCCAGAAGTGTTGAAAAAAAGGCGCTCCTTCTCTCCACACACCTGACTACATTATTTTCCTCTAATCCTCAAACGAGCCCTTCCCAGGAAGAAGATATCGAACATTACCTCAATTCTCTCTTACCTTTGTCCTTCCCACCCAAGGCTTCCCATCCTTCCGAAGTAAAATATACCATCAAAAACCTCCCGAGGAAATCTCCCGGTTATGACCTTATCACCTCCACAATTCTCAAAAACCTCCCCCAGAAGGCCATTATATTCCTTACATACCTGTACAACTCAATCCTAAGAACAACACATTTCCCGAATCCCTGGAAACATTCAGTAGTTATCGTTATTCCCAACCCCGTATTCGAAAAATTCCTTTATAAAAGAATCCTCCCTATCATAGAATCCTCGAACAAAATTCCCAACCATCAATTTGGTTTCCGCTTCCAACATTCCACAATTCAGCAGTGCTTACGAATCGTAGACCCTCCTCGTATGAACGTAAGAGTTTTTGCATGAGTGCCTTTCTCGACGTTGCTCAAGCATTCGTTCGGGTTTGGCGTCCGGGATTACTTTACAAAGTAAAGCTTATTCTTCCACACACCTACTTCCTTATCCTCAAATCCTACCTGTCAAACAGATCATTCCAAGTTAAACAAGGTACAACCCTTTCCCCAACCTGCTCCATAAATGCTGGTGTCCCTCAAGGGAGTATTATTGGTCCTCTCCTTTTCCTCCTTTACCTTGCGGATATTCCTACACACCCTCAAACCTTACTGACCACCTGCGCAGATGATACTGCCATCCTATCAACTTCCCCTGATCCCTCTGTAGCATCCCAACACCTGCAGGCGCATCTTACCGCTACTCAACATTGGAGTGAAAGATGGAGAATTAAAATCAACCCGGAAAAATGTAAACAGGTAACATACACTCTCAACCTACCTACCTCACCTAACTCAACTACCAACATCTAGCGAGGTTCGATATCTAGGACTATACCTTGACAGCCGACTGACATGGAACCCACACACAAGACTGAAAAGACAAGAACTGAACAAAAGATACGGACTACTTAGACGACTCCTTGGACACTTATCTAAATTATCTATTCATAACAAACTTACAATATATAAAACAATTATTCGACCCATATGGGCATACGGACTTGAACTCTGGGATCCGCAAAAACATCCAACATCAACAGAATAAAGGCATTCCAGTCAGAAGTCCTTCGTAAAATTGTAAATGCACCTTTCTATGTATCCAACAAAACCCTTCACAATGACCTTAACATCCCATTTGTCCTTGACCTTGCTAAAACCCGATTCCAAATGTTCCACTCCAAATTGTCTTACCATCCTAATCCCGAAGGTCTATCCTTATCGTCCCAATCCCATCCAGACAATCCTCCCAGGCCGCTCAAGAGACAGTGGCTTCGAGACAATTTAATTTATTTTATTAATTTAATTTAATCCATCTGATCTCATCGTGTCCATAAAACATTTACTGAGACATCTCTGGAAGTGCCAACAGTGGTTGTCTTCTTCCATATTTTTTATGTTTTTTCTTTTATTTTACTTTTACCGTTTTTGTCAACTTGTACATAATATCTGAATCGAAAAACTTGATCATTGTACTGTTAATAATTTGTACAGATTTCAAATAAATAAATATATATACGTGAGGTAGTTTTTTTTTTTTTTTTTTTTTTTTTTTTTTAAGGTTTAACGGCATATCAACAATTGGGCTATTAACGCCGGGTTATCTATAGGTTGCCGCCCTTTTTTAATGCCAACAGTACATGATCGGTCACCCATTCAGGTACGGACCACGCCCGATGTTGCTTAACTTCGGTGATCAACGGGAACCGGTGCACTCAACGTGGCTATAACCGTTGGCAGTTTAGTTTAGTATTAGTATTGTTATTAGTATTATCTTTATTAGTATTATATGTTATTGTTATTAGTATTTTTATAGTTCTGTTAATTATCTCAATTATAAACTTTTTTTCTGTATTAATTTCTGTTTTTTCTTGTCATTTTAGCTGACGAAGGCTACCAATGAGTAGCCGAAACGTCCTAAATATAGTTTTTTTTTCAACCAAAATCGTATTGAGGTTTCTTTAGCCGAATCCCAACCATTCCATCTTTACCTATCACCTCGACGGCTAACTATCTAATCTTCATGAGTATTAATATTGTAATATAGTATAGTGTTAGTATTAATATTGTAATATAGTATAATGTTAGTATTAATATTGTAATATAGTATAGTGATAGTATTAATATTGTAATATAGTATAGTGTTAGTATTAATATTGTAATATAGTATAGTGTTAGTATTAATATTGTAATATAGTATAGTGTTAGTATTAATATTGTAATATAGTATAGTGTTAGTATTAATATTGTAATATAGTATAGTGTTAGTATTAATATTGCTATACAGTATTAGTTCTAGTACAAATATTGTACCAGTAAGTAATATTAGTGTTAGTATCAGATAAGCAGAAAAAAAATAAAATAGAATACCAATGTCGAAATAACAAATACATGGCCTTAAATGCTCTATTGGAAACATAACTCTGTCCTAAACACAAAATTGGAACCCTTTCAACCAGTATACACTTTACAGGACTCTCTAACATTACAGTTCAGGGTAGTGTTGTGAAAGAGCGCGCCTTTAAGGCTAGAAGGCGCGGCTCCTAAAAGCTCGAGCTCCCAAAGCTTGGACAGGGCTCGATAGAAGGCGCGAGCCTTGAAAGCTCGGCTTGGTAGAAGGCGCGAGCCTTGAAGGCTCGCCTTGGGAGAAGGCGCATGCTTTGAAGCCTTTTACTTTTCATTTGCAAAATGGCGGATGGCGGGCAATCAGCTGTTTCATGAAATATACTTTGGTAGATTCGTCCAAAATTGTTTCCGCCACACTGAAATTATTCGCTAGCATTTAAATTTATCATGACATCGATAAACTAGATTATATGGATCACTAATTGTTTAAAAATAGTAACTTTTTCTAAAAAATAAATTCTGTTAGACGGTGATGGCAACACTGTCATACTTCTTAACTGTATGAGGCTGTCATACTTTTATCTCCCTTAAATAATAAAAGTCCATACAATTTTTCATGCAGATTTTAATCCATAAGAATACAGAGTTTAAAAAAATCAGCTAAATGAGGCACTTTATTTAGCGTAATCATTAACGTTATAAACTGAACTCTGTTGAATTTTAATAAATTACAAATGAAGCAAAATAAGAATTATCAGAGATAACAGCTAAATTACCTCCCTTTGTAAATAAAGATGCCGTTAAAAATTTATATTTATTATTGTTAAATAAATGGTGAGATATGTCACCAACAAATCGAAATTAATAAAATGTAATAATTAAAGAGTAAGTAATTATTGTATAGAGATAATCTAGTAAAGCACTAGAAAGGGTTTGACTATAAACGTGCTTGCCGAAGCTCTACCTTCCCAGGGCTCCAAGGCCGAGCCTTCAAGGCTCGAGGGAGAACCTTGCCGAACCTTCAGGGCTTGATACGGTTAGGATGGAGCCTCACTCCCGAGCCTTCATGGAGCCCTCAGAGCTCGGGCTGTAGAGGTTAGGTTCAAGGTTCAGGCCTCAAGCCTTTAGTCAGGGCTCGCTTTTAACAACACTAGTTCAGGGCGGTGATGACCTGGACGTATTCTGCCCTTAAACACCCAACCCATGCTTCCAACACGCTGTACATTATCCCCCCCCAAAAAAACCCAGATATTTGATTCTAGCCTGGAGGAAATCTATTTCGAATTGCTTCAAAAGATAGAAATGTACTATGAGTTTAAACGATATGATTACAATGATAATTGCTTTTCCCCCTAAAGTTCCTAGAATGTGTTCCTTGGATAATAACTTTGTTAGGGTTGAAGATAATTTGATACATGAGTAATTAACAAGCAAGGCTCTTAAAGGATTCGAGAATGCACGAAACACGTTGGACTGGAATAAATAAATAGATTGTAGAAGAAACTTTTTTTTTTATGTAGTCTTAGTCGTAAAAACAATTGAATAAACGTAAAACGTTCTACTCTATTATAAATTCTGAATTTTTATAGCGAATTGTAATGAATTTCTTTATTTTAACTTGGATTGTATGATGTTTCTAACATAGATAATTTCTACTGAAAGCACAAGGAATGTATACATATATTGTTGTATAAGAGATAGAAGAAAGAAAATGTATACATACTGGGAAGTATGAGAGGGTTGGTTATAATTTTATCGGGGATGTCTTCCCGAGGCTGGAGTTAAATCTCCAAGCCCTTCCTCCTATATTTCTTTTTCCCACTATCTACATATGTCCCGGCTAATTTTTACTACATTTCTATGCTCCCAGAAAATCTATGTATACAGGGTGGTCCCGAAGGAAAGCGCCATACTTGAGGGGTGTGTACGCAAACTAATGTGTAGTTGAATGCCACCAAGGAAACATTTTTACTTGCATTATTTCCCTAAATATAGGCGTTTCCGTGTTTTTTTTTTGTTTTGTTTTTTGTCTACACGCTAGTTTTTGAACATTTTTGCGCTATTTGTCGTTCACGTCAAGGGAAAATTTAATTCTAACGACATTTTCAAAATCTGCATTACATTTCCTATAAGATCTCGCGTACTTTGTGGAAAATTTTCTCAAACCAAATTCACAGCAGCCACCGAAACAAATAACGTATCAAGGAATAAAGGTTTTTTTGATTTTTAGTGTTCCACGGACCGCACGAACGTTTGTTTTGGTTACGAAAAATTGCGTAATTTCATTACCTTTCACAAGATACAACCAAATCTTAGACAATTACATGACTGATTTGATAGTAAGTGTTAAAAGTTAATACATGTAAAGCCGTCTGAGAAGTTTATATAGGTTTATCTTAGTTATCTCTTGTGGGATCAGCAATTCGGTTTATCTGTCTTTCTTCGCCAGTATTATGCCGTCCACCAAACGAATACAATGCCGTTTCTTTACAGTAATATTGAATATGCTGATATACTTTTCGTGTATGGTATCGCCCAAGGCAACAGTCATGAGGCGGTTCGCGAATAACTGAGTCTATTTCCTAATCCTTGTACTCCGGATAGAAACACTTTTGCCAAGGTCTACCAAAGCATAACAGATATAGGTCTTACTCCTACGTGTGGTCGTAATGAAATCGCCAGCCGTAACGACCGGGTAAGAAGGGCTGATGAAGTACTCCAGCTTTTTAGCGCGGTTTTTCTCTCCCTTCATAGGGAGGAACCCCGCTTGTGAGGTTGACCTTATGAAACAATCCGGAAGTGCCGACTAGAAAATTTTGCGTTTCAGAACCCCTAGAGACCAAAAATGATGGTGGTTCAAATTTGTGTGTGTGTATATATATATATATATATATATATATATATATATATATATATATATATATATATATTTATTTGTCTGTTCACGCTCTGCACGCCTTAAAAAAGTTCCGATTTTGATGAAATTTTGTACATATATCTTTCGTCTAATTTGAAAGGTCAAGTCCGTTAACCAGGCGAATCCGCCCACAGGAAATGGGGTTTGAAGAGAAATTCGTGCGAAAAAAATCATTGTGCTTGTTGCGCTTACTTCATATGCTTGCAAGTACTTGTTTTATAGGCTTCTTGGTCTAGGAAAACGAATGAAACCATTTTTAAGGCGATAGCTTTAACCGTTTTCGAGAAAAGTGGCAAAATAGTTGTTGAAATTCGTTTTTGGTTTGGGTACTTTGAATCATGGGATTCAGTTAAAAAAATTTCGGCATGTTTGAAATTCATGTAAACAAACATGATTAAATTTCGGTTACGTTTGGAGTTAAGGAAGGATAAGAATAAAATATTTATTAATAGACATGCAAAGTTTTTGGGACTATTATTCCTTTATAAAAGAATCCTAACAAGGGATATTTTCCTTCATATCTCGAAAACAGTTTGGAATCTGCATAAGCGGATCGTTGCCATCAAAAGCTTACGAAATGCTCTACAAAAAAGATTCTGAAGCAATTTTCGATTAGGCGATGTCAATCGGAGAAATAATTCCTTAATACTTTAAATTAGGTTTTTTGTTCTTTTGAAAGGGATTTTCCTTTGTTCAAATTATTTTTTAATTGCTTTCTTTTTTGTTTTGAATTGAATTTATCTGAAAAATTAGTATTATAGGAAAAGAAAATAAGAAACAGTAAGTATTGTGTTTCTAGAGCGAACCTTCACAAGCCCAGATAGTCAGGTATGGACCCTTGCAACCGTGACCAATTTGTGATCATAAATTATTTCATGAAAGGTCTAACCAAAATTATTACTGATTCTATGTCAACCTTTCCAACATAAGGGATAAGAACGGAACCGCCCTAAGATGATGCAGTTCCTGCGAATCGGACTTTTTAATTGTGTTTTTTTAATTATCTAAAAATGTAACGTTTCCTCCTCAGCGGCTAACTATCTTTAACTCATTACATAGAAAGACGATCGGAAAGGTCAGATAACAAGCAAGAGGACGATTTAACTCAGCGATAATTTGAAAAAAAGTCTCTTCGCGAGATACGATTCCCAGCAACTTTGCAAAAAGTCCGACTCGCTGGAACCGCATCATCTTAGTGCGATTCCCAGTGCTGTTAGTAAAGGAATAGTTGCAGTTATTGGTGGGGTTTGAACTTTCGCGAAAAATGGAAAATAAAATCTTAAGCACTAAGGCACTGTTTCACAAATTCTTACCTTCTTTTATTGAAATACTCATTCTACTGTTAAATGCAATTAAAATAAGCTACAAGAAATTATAACATTAGGTAAACAGATGCAAACGTTCTTGCTCTAAATTTCGTAAATTGAACCTGGATTAAGTCAAAATATGTCATTATTGTCACTAAAATAATAGTATGCCGTCAAAGTGATAAGCTGTCAGGAAGAATTCGGCTAGGAAACATCAATAAGTGTTTTATAAAGATATATATTCTGTAATATTCGACCTCATTTTTCTAGTCTTCGTCAGCTTCATTATGGAGAATAACTGATCATCTCAGACACTCCAAAACAGTTTTCCACTCGAAGATGATCGCTTATTCTTAACATACATAATTAAATGAGCTTAAGGGCATTTCTTTAAGTGTCAACGATTTTTGGCCGTAAAAATGTTTTATCAAGACGTAACATTGCTCAGATTTTCTTATAATTATGTTATTCTGGAGTTGGCTCGCGCAGCTTTCTTCTTTTATCATTAACCCAGCAGAGGGCGCGTCCTTCTGACTAACCGGAGCGGTCGTTACGGGTCTCACACACCCGGATACCTTATCATACACTTTCTTGCTTTTTTTTTTTTTTGGTGAATTTATATTGTTCCTATCATTTAGCATTGATATTTTTTTTGTTAAAGTCGGTTTAAAAAATAAAAAAATTTTTTTTTACATAATTTGTTTTTTGAAAAAATAAATTTTACAAATAATATAGTAATAAATGTTATAGGAATAGGAGACATCTTCATAGCTCAAAATGTTTAACAAAAAAATAATTACTCTTTTCAAAAATAGTCTAATTTTTTAACTAAAACTCGTCTAATTTTTAGGAACATTTTAGTCTTCAAAAGACTCGTCATCTAAACTATTCTCTACATAATAATCATAACATGCTTTACAAAAATGAATTGAATGGTCTTTCAAAAAAATATAATATAAACATTTTTGACACTAAATATTTGTGGAAAGAAAAACTTAATATCAATGTTTTTCTTTCCCTTGAACTCGAAGAATCATGGCATCTCTTCTCTTCTTGGCGTATCCTGACAATACTTGTATCTGTTTCTTGTTTCGGGAACAAAACTTCATATAATTTATTTACTGAAACCTTCAATTGTGTGAGAAACCGTTGAATGAATTTTCTTCTTTTTTTTTTTCTTTTTTTTTTTATGTGGTCTGCTCTTTCATGTTGAATTTCGTGGTGATCACGTTTATGTGGTTTTATGACACCTGGACTCACCAGACCTCCACAAAGGTAGGACGATGGTAACATTTGACGTTCTTCGTCCTTAAACCCCTATTCATACATACATGCTCTTTCGTGAAAATACATCTTTTTTTCATGACGGTATCTCTTTGAGAGGTGTATATGACCATTGCATTTATCCCCGACAGATGAAAAAGTTAAAAGTCTAGTTGCGTGGGTCTGACAGACCCTTGGGTACCAAAGGCCCTAAAATAGGGACCTCCTATTCAATATAAATGCTATATAATTTCCTTCAGTAAGAGTGAAAACGCATAATACAAAATAAAAGTCCGTCACGCAGGAGCTGCATAACTAAGCACTTTCCTCAGAATTTGGGTAGTGTAGACTGCTTTCCAGAACAATTTGCTTAAAATATCCTACATAAATAAAATAAAAACATGAATAGTTCTCTTTTAATTTTGTAATGAGTAACTAATCAATTATTAATTTGCTTCCAGAGTTATGTTTACACATGGTACCTGCTATAGTACGTAATAAATACAAAAAACCTCATATTATCGTATTTTGATCTAACGCAGGAACCGGATACAGTCCCTCTAGCTCTCCTTGCGGCGCCTTTGTGAACCTATGTCTGGCTGGCTTTTCTATTGAAATATATTACAAAGTAAACCCCCCTTTCCGATTGACCGATTCAGCTCATTTTTACAACACTTCTTTCTCATGAGTTACCCACGATGTATACCGCGTTTCGTTACAATACAACAGAAATTACGACCAGTATGAGTAAATTAGTAATTTGGGTCCGGAGTAAACCCCCCCTCCTAATGAACCGATTTAGTTTATTTTTACAACACATATTTACCTGTAGATTACCACTACGAATACCGAGTTTCGTCGAAATATACCAAAAATCACGGTTGGTAGTGGCGAATTGGTATTGTGGGTCTGGAGTAAACCCCCCCCCCCCCCCTCCTAATGAACCGATTTAGTTTATTTTTACAACACATATTTACCTGTAGATTACCACTATGAATACAGAGTTTCGTCAAAATATACCTAAAATCACGGCTGGTAGTGGCGAATTGGTATTGTCGGTCCGGAGTGAACCCCCCCCCCCCCTCCTTATGAACCGATTTAGTTTATTTTTATATCTCACTTTTCTCTCTATATTACCGGTAGGAATACCAAGTTTCGTTGAAATATAACAAATATTACGGCTGAAATGGTCAAATTAGTGTTTTGGGTTCGGGGTAAACCCCCCCTTCCGGTGGACCGATTTTGGTGGTTAACGAACTCGTTCAATCGTTTGCTAATTGAATGCTATATACCAAGTTTCGTGACGAAAAAACAAAAACTCTGGCCGCTATCGTGTTAACAGACACATATATATGTATATATATATATATGCATATATATATATATATAGATATATATAAATTTGAACGGGGGTCATTTTCGGTGTCTACTAGGTAGGATCGATAAAGATTTGAAGAAATGTTTCAAAAATTCCGTCATGAGTCCAACCTCAATAGCTACTTTCCTTCGGAGGAAAGTGCTAAAAACTATTAAATTCGAACAAAATAAAGAAAAAAACTTAGTGTAACAAGAAAGGTCGCGTGAGTCTGGGTGACCCGGAGATGATAAATCAACAAAGAACGCCACACGTAGAAAGCCGAGCAAGAACTAAAAATGTGAAAAAGTTTTCTGCTTGCACAGGAAGGTTAGGGTGAGAGGTCCACGGCACACCAGCGATTCTCAGAAGATCAATCCTGAGTCGGCCGGGTCTGTAAGACCCGCGCGACCACTCCCGGGCTAACAACTTTAGAGTCCATATAAGCTATAAGTAAATGACAACTAGTTGCTAATGCCAAAGAGAAAATGTCTAACTAATATGTTAGATAAGAATTGCTTTATTTAAGTTGAAATTATACCAAAGCCGGAACGTTAGTTAAATAAATAAATGGTTGACATAGTGGAGAAATGCAATGTATGGCTTTGTAGTTACGCAATGAAGAAAATAATATTCAAAATCAGTGAAACAGCACAGTTTAGGAAACAAAAAAGAACCATTTACTTTATATTCAGCGGACTGTACCAGTAATATTTCTAATATTGACTGACATTTTTAGGGATGGTTAGGGCTACCTTTACCAACATTTATCCTCGAAAAGTAATAATTTCGTTAAGAGAAAAGTTAATAACCAATTGTTGAAGTACCAGAAAAAACATTGCAACCTGTAACGACTGAGCCAACGGTAGCTCTTTCAGTGGCTTCTTAATTTTTCAAAAAGACTCCGCCTTTTCTTTGGAAAAGTGTCATAATACAAATTGATCCAAAACCAATATTTCTAAAGAAAGAAATTTCTATTTACAATAACGACACAAGTTAAAATTGTACAATAGATGTCTCTCAATTATTGTGCAATAATGTCATAAATTAAAATAAAACATTACTGAAAACTATTAGTTTTTGGTACAATACTGGCATAAAAAGAAATATGCCTTTCTTGATGCAAAATTTGGAATGAAAAATGAACTTTCCTTTTGTGAAAAACTGTTTTATAAAGAAATAATACACACTTTTTCTAAACAATACAGATGTTTACGATTCGGAGGTGACAGACTTGCGACGTTCTTGTACAGTTCAGAACACTTCTGAGATATGTTGTCATGCCAAAACGACACTTCTTATCTCTAGCGGTTAAAAATGCAGTTAAAGATATGATTGTTGAGGCTTTTGCTACTGTTTCAGGGGATACCGAAAATATTCTTAACTCAAAACTGCCGAATTTTGAGATATGTCGTTCTTGAAGCAAGTGAGCGATATATATAAACACAAATTTTAACCACCGTTATTTTCGTTCTCTAGGGATTCTGAAACGTAACATTCACTAATCTAAAAATTTTATTTAGTACCGAAAGATTTTGGTACAAAAGTTCATCAAAATCAGACCATCTTTGAGAATATATATATATATGTATATATATATATATATATATATATAAATATATATATATATATATTACATAAAGATATAAATAAATATATGTATTTTTTTAAATATTTATTTATATATGAAACATGAAATTTTTTAGCCGGCACTTCCGGATTGCGTGATGAGGTCAACCTCATAAGAGGGTTTTCTCCGATGGGGAGACGTGCTAAAATGGAACATTTTATGTTCTGTTGCTTCACCTTTTCACTATATAATCAAATGTAAATTTTTCATATGAAGAAAAAGAAATTTTTATTTACAAATTGGATATACAATATTTACATTTGGTCTTACATGTTATTAAATATTTTACATGTCATTATTGTCTATTTACATTCACAATGATCTTAAGTAATGTTGAAACTTTGGGAAAATTAAAAAAAAAAAAAAAAAAAAAAAAAAAACAAGAAAAATACTAGTACACATTTGATATAATTAACTTACTGAGATGATGTCAGGTGTCCAGAAGTATGTGTTTGGTCCGTCTGTGGGTGTATCGTCTGAGGGTTTCTTTGTTGTAATTCCCTATTTCAGCTATTAGTGGATTGTCTGATAGTTGTACTGAATGTAAAAATTTAGTCGTGAGTGTGTGTATATAGTCTGTGATTGTAGGCATTTCCAGATCGTCGTGGATGTCTGTAATTTTAGTGTATCTAGGGTAGTCATTTATTATTCGGAGACAGATATTTTGGACAATCTGAAGTTTTTTATAGTTTGTTAAACAGGTTGAACTCCAAACAGGACAGGCATACAACAGTACAGGGTGAATTATCATTTTATAAAGAATTGTTTTATTTTTAGGGCTTAATTTACATTTGTTATTAAAATATTGGAACATTGAATATAGTAATTTCATGAACCTATCCCGCTTCTGGTTTATATGCTCGGTGAATGTGAGAACTCGATCTAGAATTAGTCCTAAATATTTCGAATGGTGAGCCCATGGAATTATATTATTTTGAATTTTAATATTAATTTCTTGGCGCGGTCTTCTCTTTGTAAACAGAACAGCTTCTGTTTTTGCGTGGTTTATTTTATTTTCCATTTGCAATAAAATGCATGGATCTTTTTAAAACTACAGTAGAACCTCTCATATCCGACCATGATGGGACCGGGCCATGGTCGGAACGGCCAAAAAGTCGGATATTGGGAGGAGGAAAAAAAAACGTCTTTCAAAGTTATAAAAACAGCTATAATGCACAGCACAAACTGTAATTGTAAAACTGTTGCTATATATATTTAAAACATTTACTCTTTTGAAAAGACGAACAAAATGTAAGCATACTTTATTTAATAGAATTCAGTTATGGATTGTTATTTCAATTTTGTTAATCTTGACTTTGCGGAAGTATCCTCCACTTTTTAGCCCACAATAAATCCATTGCGGTTGCATTTGGATGTTGCTCGATTTATTTCACCGCTACGTCGAAGGCGTCCTTAGCAGCAGAATGACCCGCTACGTCGTCACTGGTGGGTTTGTATTCGTTCGAGTCGATTTCTTCGACCGCGGTTTTGTTCCGCACAACAGCTATCATTTGGTCATTGCTAAGATATTCATTAGTAACTTCTGAAACATCAGCTTCAACAAGTCACTCTTCGTTAATAAATATAGAACAGTACAAGATTACAGCACATTCCACATCAACAGTCACGTCAGAACTGACAGTTTGGGCCAGGAAAACAAAGCATAGTGTAGATGACTCACTCTTTCAAGTCACAGGCTCGCCAACGGGGCGCGTGTGAATCACAGACGGTCGGACACTAGGTCGGATATCGGAAGGAGTCGGTTATGGGAAGGTCGGATATGAGAGGTTCTAGTGTATATTGCAATCTGTTTACTATTGTATCGAGACTGAATGAGCTTGTACACAGGGCAGTATCATCGGCAAATAGTGAAAGGCTAGTGTGTGTGAGTGTTGGCAGATCATTAATATATAAATTAAATAATATTGGGCTTAAACAAGAGCCTTGTGGGACTCCGGCTTGTATAGATTTTTTCATATGATATTTAGTCTGGACAGATGGAGATATCGTTGTAAATAGCGTGGAATTTCTTTTTCGCAAGATTCATTGGAGGCATAGTCACCGACAAAGCTCCATTGAACAGCTTTCAACATGAGATTAAAGAGGAAGCTAAATGAAAAGTTTAATCTGTTGTGGGATTTCTGTGGACGCTTGGTAACGGCGAAATCAAGGAACTTCCTTTGGGTAGAATATTGTTTGAATCTTTGTGGGATTCTTTGGTTCAATCAAAAATTAAGTATGAGTTTGTTTTCTGGAAATTGGCTGAAAACATGCGTTCTTGTAGCATTAAGGAATATGAACAAATATAGAAAAAGTTCAATATTTTAATGTTTTTACCACTTAATAAATAAATATTTATGTTTTCCACAAGAGGGTGAAAAGAACCACATCATTTCAGTTTATTTGAAGTTATACAAATGGTTATTTGAAGTAGATACACAATTAAAATCATTGTTATCACTAGAACAATGTTTCTTGTTGTCTTACCTTGTTTTAGTGAAATAGCCATTTTACTTTTAAATGCAATTAATAAAATCAACAACCCCTTAAAATGTTAGGCAAACAGAGAAAAATACCCGTGGAAAAGAACAGAACAAACAGTTTCAACGTTTTATTTTCTCATTTTTTCGATCGACATCGCCTCATAGAAAATTACATCAGAATCTCATCTGAAGAGATTTTAGTAAGCTTTCGAATGGCCATCTTCTACTTACCACGATTTCCCAACCGTTTTCAAAATATTCCTGTCAATTAACGACCTTAAAACGCAATCACGATTGAAATGGATACAAAAAAGATACAAAAGGGGGTTTCTAGCGCAGTCAAAAAAGTCGTAAAAATCTTCAAAAATCCGCTCCGCCTTTTTTGCAGGTTTTTCATTTTTTCCCCCAGAGATCCAAAATTAAAAAAAATATATATTTAAAAAAAAACATTTATTTTTGAAAACGTAACAAATAAAAAGAAGAAAAAAAATTACATATTTTTTTAAAATGAAACGAAATAAAAAACAAAAAAGGGATATCCCCAAAAAGTAAAAATATAATACAATTAATTTAGTCATCATTATCGCTTTCATTATTCTTGGATTTAGAAATCTTTACTCTATTTTCATTTTTGTTTTCTCGGAAGTCAATAATATGAAATTTCTTTCTTTATTTATTTATTAGAGAAAAAAAAAGATAAGACAAAATTACAGTTTATCCTTTAAATTTGTCAAATAATTATTTACTTTAGGAAATTTATATATTCACTTAATGAATATATTTTTTAATAATATTTCTCCAAGATCTCGCAATTACATAATTTAAATAAATCATCAATATCTTTTCTTTGAAAAATCATTTCCCAATCTATTCTATCCTGAAATTTTAGTATTTTATTCTCCGTTAGATATTGATATTTCGAAACTATTGTCCAATCTATACTAGGTGCATAGATTTGATAATAATATTAATATAAACTTTGATATTTAGAAATATTTTTTTAATCAACTTTATTATGAAACGTTCCAAGTTTTTCAATAGAGAATTTATGAAAGTGTGAAAGTAATTTCCAGTTTAATTGATTTTGATATGTCAATAAAAATAATGTACAATGATTATTTTGGGGTCTCCAGGTGGTCTAGTGGCTAGCGCGCTGGATTCATAAGCGGGAGATGGTGGGTTCGATCCCCACCGCGCCCAAGCTTTCGAATGGTCATCTTCCACTTACCACGATTTCCCAACCGTTTTCAAAATATTCATGTGAATTAACGACCTCAAAACGCAATCAGGATTGAAATGGACGGTCTTCTGTATGGTCTTGCTAGGAAATCAGTATGCTTGTATATGTAAGTGCATGTAGTGGCTATATGTAAATATCAATTTATAATCGTGGAAAGGTAATGTTCTGAAGACAACAGTGCCGAAAGTCGTTAAATAAGTCCATATAGTCTTGTGTTCCTGACTTACGTCAGTACTTGTCTTGTTTTGTAAGTGTTCTTGCATATCATACGGCAGATTAATACTGTTTCATCTGCGGCAGTCTGTCAGTAAATGTTTGACTGTAAGTTTGCAAATACATATGACACATATTGGTTTAGTCATTAAGTATTCGTGTGTTAGTCGAGTATTTCCAATTCGTAGTCGAGTCAGAACTATTTCTTCACGTCTGTTTTCTCGGTGACTGGATGGCCATTCCTGGACTGGACATTTAATTATACACAGTTCATTGTTAGTTAGTTGCGCCCATGAGTTGTTCCGCTGTTCAAAAGTCTTAAGTAATTTGTCTTACCGCATTTTTGGCGTAATAATCTGCTATGGAGCTTTTCCCAAGCTCTTCATTGCGGGGTAGCCAGTACATAGCAATGTTTCCGTTCAGAGTCAGTGACTTTGTATTCGTAGTGGATCTGTCTGTAAGTGCTTTGAGTGCGCTTAATGAGTCAGCAAATTGTATAACGTCTCTATTTCGGTCTCGGGTATGTTGTCCAGACCGTTGAGGATGAAGCAGAGTTCAGCTGTAAAAATACTACAAATGCTATTTAGTCTCTTGCTTATGATTTGATCTCCTATTACAGCTGCAGCTCCCACACCATCATCTGATTTAGGACCATCAGTATAGATAAAGAGATTTCCAAGATTTTCAACGGCAAAGGCTTCATACTTCTTTTTATAAATTAATTTTAAAATTGGATCATTCTTAATATATTTAAGAATCGATATCTAAACATTGCGTGTAAGAAAATGGTCAAAATGATTTTCCTGTGGAAGAAAATCATTATTTATAAATAGTAAGTAATGTTGTACATTATCTTTATTATATAAATCAGTCTTTATTTTGGAAAATTATTTTATGGATATTCTTGTTAAGGTTTATTTAATAAATTTAAACATTTTATATTTCAGTAATAAGCTTACATTCTCTTAAGATAATTTTAAGAGATCATAAAGTTGCTTTAAATTAGAGTTAAGATCTTCTTAGTCCTTTAATCTTTTTAGCGGATCTAATTTGTCCCTCTTCACCTTTACAGCTTCAGGTAATCTTTTTAAGAGCCTCTTCGTCTTCCAGGTCATGAACAAAGAGCTACTAAATGGAGACAAAGTTACGTCGGGCCATTTCATCTTCATCGTGATGAATGGACAACATTAATCACATTTCATCTTCATCGTGATGAATGGACAACATTAATCACATTAAATATTTGTGAACTTCCAGAAAGAAAATTGCTCATTGTTCTTTTCCATCATACATTTATTACCACTTTTTTGTACTCTAATAAGTTAAAAGTATAAGATTTCTTGTTGGAATTGCTAGAAAAATTCTATAAAAGAGAAGTAGTTTGCTCTTCGTTCAGTTGCACAAATGATTGATCGCCGCTAAAAATGCAAAGTATCAAATGTGAAAAAACGCATTTTAGCGCGGTTCCTTCCTCCCTCCATAGGGAGGAACCCCGCTTATAATATTGACCTCGTGAACCCCTAGAGAACGAAAATTACGGTCGTTGAAATTTGTGTGTGTGTATATATATATGTCTGTTCGCTCTTCCCTGGCCTCAATAATGACCCGATTTTGATGAAATTTGGTACAAAAATCTTTCGTCTAATTTGAAAGGTTAACCAGCAGAATCTGCCCACTGGAACATGGGTTTTTGAGCGAAATTCACGCGAAAAAAATCGTTTCCCTTACTTCATATGCTTGCCAATACTCGTTACATGCTTCTTGGCCTAGGAAAATGAATGACACCATTTTTTACGACGATAGCTTTAACCGTTTTTGACAAAATTGGAGAAATAGTTGTTGAATAACGTTTTTGGCTTGGGTACCTAGAATCAAGGGATTCAGTTGAAACATTTTTTGCATGTTTGAATTTCATTAAAACTAATATGTTGAAATTTTATTACGTATACTTTCCGTAATATTTCGAGAACGGTTATGAATCTTGGTAAGCGGAAGGTTACCATTCAAAAGCTTACTAAATGCTCTACAAAAAAGGTTCTGAAGAAAGTTTTGATTAGGCGATGTCAATCGGAGAAATAAGTGCTTAAATCTTTGAAGTAATTGATTTCGTTTATTCGAACGGTTCTTTTTGTCTGTTTTTATTCCATGTTATTTTTTAATTGCTTATAGTTGGATAATGTATTTGACAATAAAACAGGTTAAGTAAAATAAGAAAAAGAATTTATTGTTAGAAAAATAGCTTTTTAAGAGAGACATTCGAAGATCTTGTGACTTATCAACAGCCTCTATGCAACGGCCTTTTCGGGGGTTGGCCGACCCATGAAGGTAAGATCATAAATCAAGACCTTTTAAGAAAGGTGGAACCAAAATAATAACTGTTTCCATTTTAATATTTCCAAAGTAGACTAGGAATAAGAACGGAACCGCGCTTTGATGACGCAGTTCCTGCGAGTCGGACCTTTTTTCATTTTCAACCTATACTGATTGCTGTTGGACTGATGTCCGGCAAACTCTCGAATCCAAGTCCACACCGTTTAAAGGGAGGCTTAAAATTCAAGCTGAAACGACGGGAAAAATATAACTCATTTTCTTATAAAAAATGTACTTTTATTAAGATATCTGGGCAGACCCCTGACTAAATCTACCTTCGCGTTCCCAACGGTCAACGATCCTCTCTCAATAAATACTTGACTTACTGAGTAAAAGAAAAGTAACTGAGGAATACAGAAAGTTAGTATTCAGTTTTCGGAGAGAAAAGTAACAGCAGTTTTCAGGTCACGTTATGTAAATGTACGGATGAATTATGCTTTCCCCGATGGCCTTTGGTGATAAGGTTTTTATCAGACTCCTCATGAATATCATTAGGAATTAGGATATGCAAATTAATGTCTGACTTTTCATATTTATGGACGACACAATAGTTTATTTTTCAAAAATTCATTTTTATTTTTGCAACAATGGAATCCCGAATTTACATTCCCTATTTGAATTAGAGTAGGGGAAACTGTGATTTATTTCATGACTAATGACTAATGATTGAATGAGTATTCGGGATGTGACTAACAATTGATGATTGATCAATCTTCTTTCTCCATGTCTAATGAGTGACGACTAACTGCTTTCTAGCCTGTGGTTGATGATTAATGATTAATGAATAAACATGCTTGAATGATTAAAGACTAAAAAAACGCCTTGATTTATGATTGATGATTAACTGATCCATGAAGGAATTCCATAGCCCAATGTACAGATAGTATGTAGAAACAAGTTGGTATTAGGTTAATACTAAAAGTATTTACAACGTTAGTCATGTCAATCATTAGTACAGACTATCAATGATTGAGGAGTAATGATTGATTGATGACTAACTTCACATATGATTAATATGACCTATGAATAATGATTAACTCGAGATGTGATTAACTTATTTTATCCTATGATTGAGTAGTCATAAGTAAAATTTAATCGATTTGTCAATCATTTAGTTCATTTTCGCACTACTCTGATTCGAATTATAATCCTACATGCAGGGACTGCAGTACAGAGCACATTCTTTAAAAAGATGGAACTGTACCCTGCATTCCTGAACGATTTGCTTGAAATAACCCATAAAAATTGAAAACAACCATGAATAGTTTTAGTTTTTATATTTGAAATGAAGAACTAACTCAATTATTAATTTTTTTCCGAACTAACTTGTAAGTTTTAGTGGGCTGATTAATTTATTTTTTTACATCACATGTTTGTGATGGGTAGAGCATCTTCTATCCCGAGTTTCTTTGCAAAGAAGTAACGGCCAAATTAATAATTTCATTCCAGAGTAGAGCTCCCTCCTAATGGGCAGATTTAGGTACTTAATGTTTAAAACAATTCATTCTCTCTAGATACATTCTACGAATACCAATTTATGTTGTGCATAAGCTGACGTTACCGAATAGTGTGAGGGGTGTCACCAAATACTGACGTTGGCAGTGGCGAACAGTGCGAACGTCGTCGGTATATGCCGCCGTTAGCAGTGGCCAGCAGTTTGAGGGGCGTCGGCATACGCCGTCGTTAGCAGTGGCCAGCAATATGAGGGGTGTCGGCATGCGCCGTCGTTAGCAGTGGCGAGCAGTTTGAGGGGTGTCGGTAGCGTTGTAAAAGAGCGCGCCTTTAAGGCTAGAAGGCGCGGCTCCAAAAAGCTCGAGTTTCAGAGCTTGGACAGGGCTCGATAGAAGGCGCGAGCCTTGAAGCCTTTTACTTTTCATTTCCAAAATGGCGGACGGCGGGCAAACAGCTGTTTCATGAAATGTACTTTGGTAGATTCGTCCAAAATTGTTTCCGCCACACTGAAATTATTCGCTAGCAATGGTGGGATATGTCACCAACAAATCGACGGGGGCGTCGGCATACGCCGTCGTTAGCAGTGGACAGCAGTTTGAGGGGTGTCGGCATACGCCGTCGTTAGCTATGACGAGCAGTTTGAGGGGTGTCGGCATACGCCGTCGTTAGCTATGACGAGCAGTTTGAGGGGTGTCGGCATACGCCGTCGTTAGCAGTGGCCAGCAGTTTGAGGGGTGTCGGCATACGCCGTCGTTAGCTATGACGAGCAGTTTGAGGGGTGTCGGCATACGCCGTCGTTAGCAGTGGCCAGCAGTTTGAGGGGCGTCGGCATACGCCGTCGTTAGCAGTGGCCAGCAGTTTGAGGGGTGTCGGCATACGCCGTCGATAGCAATGACCAGCAGTTGTAGTAAGAAATAAATTATTATTTCGAAGAAATAAATTTTGCCGGTTTGTTGATTCTGCTATTTATCGGCCTATCGCTTAAGAAAAATTATTGTCCTCACATTCCATGTCGATGCTCGTAGTAGGTAGAGTACGAAAAGATACAAGAATGTGAACGTTAAAAAACACATTGGTTTCTAGAATAGCAAAATAGTGCCAAGCAATATTTAAAAAAAAAAACATAACTGTAGCTGCTATATGTTGGATATTATGCGGACCATCAGTTAAAATGGTTAGGGGCAACAAGATTAAGTAGCACAATAATAAACTGACAGTCCCAAATATTATCAAACATATAGCAGCTTCAGTTAAGTTTTGTTAAAAATGCTGCTTGGCACTATTTTGCCAAGTTCATTGAGCTGCAAGTTCATCTTAATTTGTAAAATAGACAACAAAAAAACTGAATTCTTCATGAAAACACATTTGTAATTCTTAAAAGATATGACGCTCATAATCAATTAAAATTCGGTGAGTGTTATAACATATACTTTTAATCATTTTCAAACGGATATGTTTTAGCTATGGCCTAGTGTGACGCTAAAACTGTAACGCTTCGGCTACGTCCGGACGCCGGTACATGAGTGGTCCGTTGGTATGTCGAGTAACCCACGTGCTTTTTTTTATTTAATTGTTTAACGTCCATTATTATTAACTACGAATTTTAGGACGGGTTATCTATAGGTTACCACCCTTTTCTAGCCAGGATAGGGCTAATGCCTTTTCTTTTTTCTTATGTAAAACCACCACCCCATAGTAGAAATCGAACCCACGACCCTAGGCACGGAGTGTTAAGTGATCACGCCTTAACACACAAGGCCCCCGAACCTCCGTGGTTACCGTACTATCGAAACCTATATATACAGCCTATGTATAAGGGTTCAAATTTGTTTATATATAATCATAATTATATATATGTATATATATATACATATATATATATATACATATACATATATATATATATATATATATATATATATATATATATATATATATACGTTGAAGATTCCATAACGTGAACTTTTCGACCCGTCACCTTGAAGATAATGTCACAAATATGGTACATGAATAGCCTCCATATATATGACGAATTATACAAAATGATAGCCTTTTTTAGGAGGCCCGGTGGCCGTGAGGGTTAAGGCGTGAGCACTTGACACGCCGCACAGTGGGCAAAAATCCAGTTTTAGGTGGAACAATTATTTTTTTTGTGTTTTTCAATGTTTAAGAGGTCACTTTAAAAAAAAAAATCTTAAAAAAATTCGTTGACCTATTGTTTTTAGTATAGGCAACAATGTAATAATACACACATAAATTTGGACAAAATGGAAATAATTGAGAAAACATTTTGTAAATTTATGGAACATTTAAAAAGTAACTTTTTGCATGTTTTATTTACATAAAAATAATACATAGGCTATACTACGAAAATAAAGAACAAATATAGACTAACAAGTAAAATAAAAAAGTCATTGTACTGATTAGTTTTTTAATAATAACAAATATATACAATTATATTACGCATTAAAAACGAATTATCCTTCAATCATCATGTGATTCAATACTCCTACACCCTTCAGCATTTTCTTCTGACGAGTCAGAATCGTCAGCCTCATTTTCTTCTGACGAGTCAGTATCGTCAGCCTCATTTTCTTCTGACGAGTCAGAATCGTCAGCCTCATTTTCTTCTGACGAGTCAGTATCGTCAGCCTCATTTTCTTCTGACGAGTCAGTATCGTCAGCCTCATTTTCTTCTGACGAGTCAGTATCGTCAGCCTCATTTTCTTCTGACGAGTCAGAATCGTCAGCCTCATTTTCTTCTGACGAGTCAGTATCGTCAGCCTCATTTTCTTCTGACGAGTCAGTATCGTCAGCCTCATTTTCTTCTGACGAGTCAGTATCGTCAGCCTCATTTTCTTCTGACGAGTCAGTATCGTCAGCCTCATTTTCTTCTGACGAGTCAGTATCGTCAGCCTCATTTTCTAATGACAGTTCTTGAAGTTGATCATATGGTAAACTACACTTCAATAGGCTATACATATACATCGGTTTGTTGCTTTTTTACTCAAACCTTTCTGAAAACTGCCGACAATCGGGTCCGATGAAACTAAAAGCGTCAGAAGACCATTGATTGCGGCCTCTCTAGAACATAGTCTCTGAATTGACGGAGATATTTGTTACGGGCTAGATTCTGTTATCGGTAAAACGGTTATCGGTTATTCTGAGTCGGTAAAACTCCTTCTGAGTGACCGAACTGACTTGTGGACTGTCCTGTCACGTATGACATAAACTCAAACACCTTCCCTTCCAGCCACGCGTAAAAGTACTTGAACAATTCAGCTCTCCGATGACATTTTTCCCACATGTCACTGATGTTGATGGAATAATATTTTATGGCGTCTCTAATTATCCTCAGGTATAAAATTTTATGTTCACCGTGGAATGATAAGAACGAAACCTGAAATCCATCCTAAATTAGTAAAGTGTAGATGGAGATAGTTAGCCGCTGTAGAGATACGAAGACAGGTATAGTTGGGATTCGGCTAGGAGAAAAAACGTCAGACTTTCAAAAAGAAATCTGTATTTTGGACGTTTCGACTGCAACAATGGCAGCCTTCTTCAGCACTAGAGAATGCCTAGGGGGGAGGGAGGAAGACCTCGAGGACAACTTAGGTAACCATGGTAGAAGTATGACCTACTTCTACCATGGTTACCTAAGTTGTCCTCGAGGTCTTCCTCCCTCCCCCCTAGGCATTCTCTAGTGCTGAAGAAGGCTGCCATTGTTGCAGTCGAAACGTCCAAAATACAGATTTCTTTTTGAAAGTCTGACGTTTTTTCTCCTAGCCGAATCCCAACTATACCTGTCTTCCTAAATTAGTAAATATTCCTGTAAACGCAAAAAAGAAAAAAAGAAAAAAAAAAAAAAAAAGCTATATGAATATGAAAAGTACATGGTTTGACTGAAATACTGATGAAAGAATTAGCTTGGCACTCCTTGGCCCTTTGCAAGCAATTCTCCATTGAAGTATTCTAAAGTTCTAACTAATATGATTCATTCTAGGTAAAACTATATTCATGCAGCACCTAAAATAGTGAAATATTAGCACTTACTTGTCTTGGTGGTGTCCATTCCACATGAAATTTAAATAATCAAGTATAGTTTTTGTTCAAAGAATGGCGAAGTAATTACGAGAACAGTACTGCAATAAACGCCCTTTGCCGATCCTAAAAAGTAAATATTTACATTTTCCCTTCTACCAACTAATACTAGACAATATTTACTGGGAAATTTTTAAAATATTTTATATAAATTTCGTCCGCCTAAAAGGTGATTTTAGCCCACAGTGCGCTGTGCCAAAGATAGTGGGTTCGACTCCCACTATGAGATGGCGACTTTTCTTTAAAAAAAAGAGAAAAGTCATCTGTCCTATCCTGGGTAGAAGGGTGGTAACCTATAGATAACCCGTTCGAAAATTCTTGTTTAATAATGGGTTAATAATGGACGTTAAAATTTAAATAATAATAATAATAGTGGCAACGTCGGGCGTGGTCAGTACCTGAATGGGTGACGACCACGTATTGTTGGCATTATAAAAGGGTGGCAACCTGTAGATAGCCCGGCGCTAATAGCCAAATAGTTGATGCGCCGTTAAAAAAAAAAAAAAAATAATAATAATAGTGAAATATACTGGTTTAATCATGAATACTTGAATATTTATACATCCCTGAGGGAAGTTGGCTTAATAAGAGTGTATAAGTCGTGAAGTGTGTATAAGAAGTTAATCCAGCTGAGTGACGTGGGTGAGTGAGAGAGTGAGTGAGAGGGTGAATGGGGGTGTTTGAGTGAGGGGGGGTGTAATGTGAATAGTTAAGCAGGATCCTGGGGGGACCGACTTAGGTCCAGGATCAACGGGGATTTACCTAATCCCATTACACCCTCAACCTAAATTCTCTCTCACAGATATTATATATATATATATATATATATATATATATATATATATATATATATATATATATATATATATATATATATATATATATATATAAATACTAGCTGATTCGGCAAACGTTGTTTTGCCATATAAATTATTTGTAGTGAATATTTTGGTGGTCTTAAATTATAATCCTGTACCTCTTACGGGATCTCTTTGTTTAATATTTATCCAATATCCGTCTTGTCCCTTCCAGAAGATAAGCGGATATTGGTTAGCGTCGCATGAATGGCGTGTATCAGCAATGGTTTCAAGATTATTATTTCTTCTTCGAATCACGATTTCTATCAAAGCTGTACGGTCGCGAACCATGATTCCAGCAACGTTGTCAACAGCAGGCGAATTGAATGCACACTCCATATGGTTCTTTATCAGGATTGATGTCAATAGCGTGATTGTTACTTCGTCATTTGTGCATGTGTGATTTGAATAATTTCAACAATACATTGTGCTCATTCAATAGTGCGTATAGCTCGCCAACGCTGCGTCTGGCAAAAGGTTAATTGAAGCAACTTTTCGGAGGTCTCATAAAGTAAATTTGTAATAATTGATGTGGTTCGTTTGGCATTGGCAGCAACGATCCTACTTTGTGATAAACTTGGCCTTTGATTTTGAATGTTGAATTCAATAGATTATCATTTTCGCCATTATTTTTAACTATTTTTTTTGCTCGGAATGATGTATTTTGGAAATTTGCGTTGAATGTTCGAATGGACCTCAGGAACAGTCTGGATCCGTACCGATAAGCAAACTTCTTCTTCATCCAACGCCCGTCCTTGGCTTTTCAGTCATTTCACGCCGTGCCATCCAGTAAAGCCGTGCGTGGATAAGCAAACTGTCCAATGGTTCAGGTGTTAATTTAATTTCCGGTAGTTGCACTTTTCCTGACGCACAAAACAACCCGGTTGGCTCATTTTCCAATTTAAGAGCATGACAATGCGGGCATTTTCTGTCAGTAGCACGAATCTCTACATTCGGGTGAGTGTAGCATTTAATATCGGGCTCATACTAGACGAAGGAATAAATCGGAAGTAAATGCTCGATTTACTTGCTGGCGTTGTTGGTCATTTTCTCTGCGCGTGTTAACCACGAACTGTCGTTGTTCTAATCGTTTTTGTTGATTTCGTTCAGCTCGTGCTTCTTCTGGTTGTGATTCGCGAAACTGCGGCATACTCAAAAGCACGTGTGCATTGTTTGTTCGTCTGTCCTTTGGACTCTTATATTTCCCATGAGTGTAGTTTGTTTTATATATATATATATATATATATATATATATATATATATATATATATATATATATATATATTACTTGTCTGTCTGTTTTTCTGTTTTTCCGTTGTTCCTTATACAAATCCACACCGTTTGACCGATTTTAACCAAACTTGGAATACTGGTAGGTCTTGATACGGCAAGTCTCGTAGGCTGAGTAAAAAAAAAGTCTAACAGCTGTCTGTCTGTATGTTTGTTCCTCATACAAATCCACACCCTTCGTCCGATTTTCACGAAACTCGGCACACAGATAGGTCGTGATAGGGGGAAGTGTCATGGGCTAGGTCAAAAACTTCTACCAGCTGTCTGTCTGTATGGTAGTCCCTTATACAAATCCACACCGTTTGATCGATTTTGACCAAACGTGGCAGACGGGGGAGAGTCATAGGCTAGGTTAAAATCGTCTATGACTTAAAGTTCGGAGATCAGGAGTTCAAAATAATAAACCCAAATAGTTACAGATTTGCGTTATTAGATTTTAATATTAATTATTTGGTTTTTTAATTTATTTTTGCTTTTCTAGATGCAGAAAGTAGGTGTAGAATAGCACGCCGGGTAACAGCTAATATATATATATATATATATATATATATATATATATATATATATATATATATATATATAAATCACACCGTTTAACTCATGAATTCATGGGGCAGGGATTAATTTTGATACCCTTTTTTTTGGTAGTCATAATTCTTACTATTTAATATTCCTTACCAATGTCACACCTCATAATACCAATTTCCTAAGTTTTCAACCTCATTTACTTATTGAACAAAGGAATGAAAAACTTCTGTTTTAGGTTTAATAGTTTAAATCCTAGCAATCTTACTATTTATTTATTTATACATCAGTGACACCGCGACAAAGGGAATTCATCACTAAACACTTAAATAACAATAAACAATACTGAACAATTATGAAGAAATTAACATGAGGGCAATCTTACTATAATCATCTATAAATGAAACAAAATATTTTTCACCTTTGAGACTCATAGTTAAAAAAAGGTCCACATCAGTGTAAACAATTCCAAAATACTTTTAGCCTTGTTCTTATTGTTTTCCAAAGGGACACGGTCCATTTTACAATACAAGTTTTATAAATTTATAACATGTCCAGATAAACTGATTGTTTCATTTCAGTTGTTTGAATTTTATTTTTGCAACATGATCTGAAGTTTCTATGTACAATTTACTATGCTGTTGATTCCTTTAGGTATAATCTATCAAATTTCGGAATTATGTCTTAGGCTGTTGTCAAATCACAAAGAAATTCTAACTGTTTATTTGATCTTGCTGATCCCAATCTTCACCAACTTTCGTCTCCTTTGCCTTTTCAATGACATTTACACACCTCATCAGTTTAAAAAAAAAAGTTAAGTGTTTTTCCACATACTAAAACCCTCTCCATCAAATACCAGTACAAACATATTCATTTAACAGAAAAGCGAGTGAGAGATTATTCAACCGAATACTATAACCGACATTGCAACCTTCCTTTACTAAAGAGAAAAAACTACCTCTCAACAAAAGTATTGAAATTATTATAGTTCTGAATAGAAACATGACCACTTAATTATATTATATTAGTCCAAATTATGATTAGATAAACACAGAACATTTTTATGATATACTTATTTATACGATATTAGTCTATATTCTGGTTAGAGCAGTGTTGCCCTAGGCAATCAAATGAAAATTGATTTGATATGAAGAAAACTGATCTGATATTAAGGAAATTAATCTTAAAAAATATGATATTTTATTATATGATATCTTATGTGATATTTGTCCAAACTCTGAGAATATAAACCTACTATTTAGATAAACAAACAAAGGTTTTTTTATTGCACTTCTTCTTAGAAGGAGGGGCAACACTGGAAAGAAAATGCCGATTTCTGACTATAAACTCTTCTGTATATGACAGTTTCGAACTCGTTACTTCCAAACTATGAATCCTAGAAGCTTTTGAGCTAGCCTACGAGATTTCCCGGATCAAGACGTATCTATGTGCGAAGTTTGGTCAATATCAGTCAAACGGTGTGGATTTGTAAAAGGAACAAACAAACAGAAAAACAGAAAAACAGAAAAACAGACACGTGATTTTTATATATATAGATTTAAATAAGTTTTCTATTTCTCCGTATATATATATATATATATATATATATATATATATTTATATATATATATATATATATATTTATATATATATATATATATATATATATATTTATATATATATATATATATATATATTTATATATATATATATATATATATATATATATATATATATTTATATATATATATATTTATATATATATATATATACGGAGAAATAGAAAACTTATTTAAATCTATATATATAAAAATCACGTCTGTTTTTCTGTTTTTCTGTTTGTTTGTTCCTTTTACAAATCCACACCGTTTGACTGATATTGACCAAACTTCGCACATAGATACGTCTTGATCCGGGAAATCTCGTAGGCTAGCTCAAAAGCTTCTAGGATTCATAGTTTGGAAGTAACGAGTTCGAAACTGTCATATACAGAAGAGTTTATAGTCAGAAATCGGCATTTTCTTTCCAGTGTTGCCCCTCCTTCTAAGAAGAAGTGCAATAAAAAAACCTTTGTTTGTTTATCTAAATAGTAGGTTTATATTCTCAGAGTTTGGACAAATATCACATAAGATATCATATAATAAAATATCATATTTTTTAAGATTAATTTCCTTAATATCAGATCAGTTTTCTTCATATCAAATCAATTTTCATTTGATTGCCTAGGGCAACACTGCTCTAACCAGAATATAGACTAATATCGTATAAATAAGTATATCATAAAAATGTTCTGTGTTTATCTAATCATAATTTGGACTAATATAATATAATTAAGTGGTCATGTTTCTATTCAGAACTATAATAATTTCAATACTTTTGTTGAGAGGTAGTTTTTTCTCTTTAGTAAAGGAAGGTTGCAATGTCGGTTATAGTATTCGGTTGAATAATCTCTCACTCGCTTTTCTGTTAAATGAATATGTTTGTACTGGTATTTGATGGAGAGGGTTTTAGTATGTGGAAAAACACTTAACTTTTTTTTTTAAACTGATGAGGTGTGTAAATGTCATTGAAAAGGCAAAGGAGACGAAAGTTGGTGAAGATTGGGATCAGCAAGATCAAATAAACAGTTTGAATTTCTTTGTGATTTGACAACAGCCTAAGACATAATTCCGAAATTTGATAGATTATACCTAAAGGAATCAACAGCATAGTAAATTGTACATAGAAACTTCAGATCATGTTGCAAAAATAAAATTCAAACAACTGAAATGAAACAATCAGTTTATCTGGACATGTTATAAATTTATAAAACTTGTATTGTAAAATGGACCGTGTCCCTTTGGAAAACAATAAGAACAAGGCTAAAAGTATTTTGGAATTGTTTACACTGATGTGGACCTTTTTTTAACTATGAGTCTCAAAGGTGAAAAATATTTTGTTTCATTTATAGATGATTATAGTAAGATTGCCCTCATGTTAATTTCTTCATAATTGTTCAGTATTGTTTATTGCTATTTAAGTGTTTAGTGATGAATTCCCTTTGTCGCGGTGTCACTGATGTATAAATAAATAAATAGTAAGATTGCTAGGATTTAAACTATTAAACCTAAAACAGAAGTTTTTCATTCCTTTGTTCAATAAGTAAATGAGGTTGAAAACTTAGGAAATTGGTATTATGAGGTGTGACATTGGTAAGGAATATTAAATAGTAAGAATTATGACTACCAAAAAAAAGGGTATCAAAATTAATCCCTGCCCCATGAATTCATGAGTTAAACGGTGTGATTTACTAGAACAATTATGAATATATGTCATTGCTTACTGGCAGAAGATATTGTAGAAAAAAATGTTGGCCAGAAATGGTATGTGCAGCAACTTATTTGAAAAATCCCTCTTTAGCTAACACCATTGACAATAAAATACCCTATGAAATCTGTTTTGGAAAGAAACCAGATGCTTCTAACTTTAATTTATATGGTAGTAAAAATTTTGTTAGGAAACCAGAACAAATAATAACTTCTAAATGGGATAAAAAGGTGAATATGTGCATTTTAATCGAGTATAGTGAAGTGGGATATAAAGTACTTTTGAATAATAAAATCATTGTCGCTAGGCATGTTGATGTTATCCAAGAAAACATAAGCTGTATTGGATTGGCTGAGGGCGAATCTGATAAAGTTCAAGCGATTGTGATTTTTGGGATAGAGAAATAGATAGTTTGAAACAAAATAAATGCTTGAGATTTTGTTGAAATAAGGAAGTTGAAGATATCAAATGGGTCTAAATGTTGAACAGATGGATGTAGAGACTATATTCTTAAATGATCATTTAGAAGGAAAATCCACCACTGGTTTTCTTATTAGGTTATTTGGTAATGTATTATACTGGAAATCGAGAAAGAAAAAAGATGGTACAGAAGAGTCTCCATATGCAGAATATGTAGCTTTAAGTGAAGTTTAAAGTTCCAAAAAGATAGAACATTTTGTTTTAAACATAAAGATTTTTTTAAGCATTAAAAACTCCTTTGTGAACAATGTCATTTTGTAAAGGACTTAAATTTATGAACTTGAAATTAATTCTCTCACATACATATGCAAATATTATTAAAATATTATATTAAATGTTGTTATATTTAACTTATTGTTTTATTCGCATATAGATAGATGTACATAATAAATTATATAAATGTTTATAATCATACAAATGAATGTAAATAAATGAATTAGTTTTCACCACATTTTGAAACATTATTTTATTATTATAAGAGCTGTATGGTTTAGCAACCCTATTAATTTGGGCAGCCTCACTTTAATTTTTTTTTTTAATAAAGTTATTCTTCTTATAATATTTCTTTTGCATGCTATTTTTTTTGCAGATAAATTAATGTATTAAAATATTATTTTTATAAGAAGAGGAAGTCACGTGAATTGTGGTGTTCTAATAAATTAATAAGTAATTAAATTTTCCATGCAATTTTTTATTAATTTAATATCCATAATAATTTAATCATTATATTCTGCCATATGCTTCCTTTTGTCTGGGATAGTTATATCCTCTGACTGTCACCATTTAGTCGGATAGCTGGTAACGCACATTTCATGAAGTGTTTTATGCACCTTGGAATTTTGGTGTATTGCATGTCGTGGATAGGTAAGGCATATATGTGTATCCTAGACATACCTTGGAACACCAGGTACTGCACATAGGGGAAAGGTGTTAAAAAAATATGTCACTAAAATGGTATTTTATTCAGAAGCCAACAATCTTTAATGTATAATTAAGGCAAGTTGCTTTATTTCTAGAACAGCCACAACTGTCCTGTCCAGATGATTGGTGCTCTCTCACTCTTACGGTTACACGCACTGCATTGCAGTCTATCATCGGCTGAATTTATTTTCATGTCCGCTGATTACTAAACCTCACAAAAAGTGTCTGCCCTTTTGTAATTATTTTCAATTATGGTGTTTAAATAGCAGTGTGAAGAAGAGACTTCATTTAATATTACAAAAAACCCACTTCAGTTTTGTTTTTATATGTATCCCACTTAAAAGTGTCTACCTTATATATTATTCATTATAGAATTGCCTTAATTTTACATTAAAGAATTATGGCTTCTGAATAAAACACTATTTTTGGCCCATAATTTGTTACTGATTACCATGCGCAGTACCTGGTGTTTCAAGGTATGTCCAGCAACCACATACTTAACTTTTTATCTACACTAGAGACCCACTATAGCACAATTTCAAGGCACATAAAACACTTGAAAAGTGTGTTACCAGCTCTTGGACTAAATGTTTAAATACGGTTGCAATTCTGGTAAAAATATTGTTGCTCGCCAAGTCAATGTCGTTATTGAAATTCCCAAATACCTTTAATTCATTGTTGTCCATAACTGCAAGAAAAATATCTTAAATTTGTTTTTATTCTTAGAGGCCCCTATTTCCTATGATAGAAGGACTATCCTTATAGAAGAGCCCATGAACCATAAAATTTGAAACAGAAGCTTTAATAGAAAGGACTATTAACAAACTATGTTTTTAAAACTTTCCTTTTGGCATAAATAACATACACCCTGCACGACTTACCTACTTTTTCATTCATAGAAAAAACTCAGTTACGGATTATTACATTAACAGGTAAACAATATAACATATTAATATTATATTTGCGCAAGGTTGAGGTTTTAGCTTTAGATGCGAAGCCCTTAAAATAAATAAATATTATATTTAAAAAAAAATCAATGAAAATAAAGAATATAGTTTCAGTTGTAGGTTATTACAACTTATAACTAATCATAACCTTAATTAAATGCCTCATTTGTATTGCTATTTTTATGAATATTTATTTATGGACCACATATTTTTTTTTCTTTAAAAAAATTAAACACAGGGAGTTTGGTTTGGATTTTCTTTAAAACGGTATTGCAATTAAATTATTTGGAATCATTTAATTGTAATACCATTTTAAAAGTAAGGGTACTTTTTAAAATAAGGGTACTTTTTAAAAAATAAGGATTAATTTATTTTCCACCCCACTTTCTCTTAAAAAAATGGAAAATAAATTTTTCAGCCGAGTTCTCAATTTATTATCTTATATTCTCATAATTTGGACAAATATAATATAATCATTATTTTTTTTAAATATATAATATAAAGTAGGCGTATCATGGAAGCTGGGTTACAACTATTTAATATGATGCATGTGTAGCATGGTAAGCCCGGCTACAGATATTTAATATAAAGTAGGTGTAGCATTGCACACCGGGTAACAGCTAGTCATAAATAAAATGGGCTGCCCAATTACATTGGGTTGCTAAGTACACAGCTTGCTTATCATGAATTCAGAAATATACTTAATTGACAGGCTGAAGATGCGAGGAGTTGGAAACAAGGAATAGATAATAAAGACGATGAAGACGAAAGAAGGCATTAGTGATAGAATAGAGGAATTGATAGAACTGAAAATATAGTCTAAAGTATATAAGGACGCAGTGTGAATGGATGATATATATATATATATATATATATATATATATATATATATATATATATATATATATATATATATATACATATTTATATTTATCTCGTGACAATAAACGAGAAGAAGTTGTCCTCGCTCGTTTACAGTTTGGACATACTCGACTTACCCACGAATTTCTTAAGACAAGACGCCACAGACTAATATGCAACATACGTAACACATAACTTACCATTAAACATTTACTGACTGACTATCATAGAAGAAGCAATTATATGATATGCAGGTACTCCTAGGCAATGATAGCCAGTACATTAACACTATACTGACTTACCTCAAGAATACACCTTATTTAACCTTATTTGATGAACGACTGCAATGCTGTCTTATACGATATATATTTCCGTTGATACTAAGCTCTATTAATAGGTAAATTTATTATTCCTTTACCAAATTTGAATTATTTTACACAATTCTCTGAATAACTTTTTTTTTCTTTAATACCCAATAAATAGCCTACAAGAAACAAAGAAGATCCCGGATAAAATTTATGTTTTTAGTTGTTTGCGCGGTTCCTCCATCGCTCCTTAGGAAGAAACCCCGCTTATGAGGTTGACCTCATGGCACAATCCCGAAGTGCCGGTTAGACAATTTTACGTTTGAGATCCTATAGATCACGAAAATAACGGTTGTTCAAATATTGTTGGCCAAACTGAAAATATGAGCTAAGGACCTGAAAACCAGAAAACAATTGTCTCTGAAGGTATGTCCGCAAACGCTTTGTTTAGGATATATATATATTCACACATAAAGATTTTCGTTGTTATGAAATGTTTCCGTTATATGAAATAAATAAAACCTATTTATTTGTTCTATATTCTTTATAATAAGTGAAGGTATGTCCGCTAATATAAAAACTATTGGGACCATGAGGATTAATACTATTATGGAATTAGCATTGGGAACGGTCAATAACATTTATCAGTTTCTAACAATCTTCTGCAAAGTACTCAGCATTATGCCGTCAATTTCTGCTAATGGTGAATATGTCGATATGGTGTTAGTCTACGGTTTTTGCAATGGTAATGCTAATGCTGCCCGTCGTGAATATGCCAGACGATTTCCGAATAGACGATTACCAAACAAGACTATCTTTAGCTCCACGTTTCAACGTACTAGAGAAAATGGTACATTTGCTATAATACCACGTTCTGATGGTATTTTTGCCTCTTTGCAGAGGAGTGCAACCATATTAGAGTATTTGTATGATAATCTGTCTGGCAGTGTACGAAGAGCTGGAGCAGAATTAAATATTACGCCAACTACAGTATGTAGAACTCTCATTGCAGATGGACTTCACTCACATCATTATCAACGGGTATAAAGTTTATTGCCACAAGATTTTCGGCAAAGAAGAAATTTTTCGGATTGGTACTTAAATCAATTTGAGCGTAATCCACAATTTTCAGAAGACATTCTTCGGATAGATGAAGCTACTTTCACAAAAATAGCAGAGATGGGCATAATTTTATTTATAAATAAAAATACGAATTTATTCGTACTTTATACATTTGTGAATACGAATATAAATAAATTCGTACTTCATATATTTGTGAATACGAATATAAATAAATTCGTATTCATAAATGTGAATACGAATTTATTTTTATTCACATATATTAAATATAAAAATACAAATAAAATTTTATTCGC
Source organism: Gonocerus acuteangulatus (assembly GCA_946811695.1). NCBI lineage: Eukaryota > Metazoa > Arthropoda > Insecta > Hemiptera > Coreidae > Gonocerus > Gonocerus acuteangulatus. Next base: position 156,846,313 of record OX328123.1, read on the forward strand.
AAATTTTTCTGCGAATAAAAATAAATTCACAGAAAAAATTGTAAATAATCACAAAAAATGTGAATATTTACAAAAAATCAAGCGATTACAAAAAAAAATCACATTAAAATATACGAATAAAAATTTATTCACATTATAATTTGTGAATAAAAATTCTTTCACAATAAAATTCGCAAATAAATCATGAATTTATTCGTATTAAGATGATATTACGAAAGTTATTGAAGGTGATTTTTTTTTTAAGGCATTTAACGTCTAGGTTATTAGCGCCTAGATTTTTTGTTGACCTCGAGTCCGCCGCGGGACCACCAGCCATGCTGCAGGGACACAGTTTGTCATCTGTACCTCCATCAAAAAAAAAAAAAAAAAAAAAAAAAAAAAAAAATCACCTTCAATAACTTTTGTAATATCATCTTAATACGAGGAAATTCATAATTTATTTGCGAATTTTATTGTGAATAAATTTTTATTCACAAATTATAATGTGAATAAATTTTTATTCGTATATTTTAATGTGATTTTTTTTGTAATCACTTGATTTTTTGTAAATATTCATTTTTTTTGTGATTATTTACAATTTTTTCTGTGAATTTATTTTTATTCGCAGAAAGATTTGCGTATAAAATTTTATTTGTATTTTTATATTTAATATATGTGAATAAAAATAAATTCGTATTCACGCTTATGAATACGAATTTATCCATATTCGTATTCACAAATATATGAAGTACGAATTTATTTATATTCGTATTCACAAATGTATAAAGTACGAATAAATTCGTATTTTTATTTATAAATAAAATTATGCCCATCTCTGAAAAATAGGTACTTGTATCTTCAATCAGAAATACAATCACCTCTGGTCGCAGGAAAATCCCCATGCAATTCGCGAGCGTCGTTCTCAGCACCAGTTTCAGTGCAATGTTTGCTTGGGGTAACTAGACTATATTTTCATAGGTCCGCATTTCTTACTGCCTCGACTCAATACCGGCACATTTATGGAATTTCTTAATGATGGATATTATGATTTAATTGAACATATTCCACTAAAACAGAGAAGAGACATGTGGTTTAAATAAAATGGTTTTCCTGCACATCACCGAAGAGGTTCACCAGAATGGCTAAATGTTAATTATCCCAATCAATGGATTGGCCGTGCAGGACCAGTGGCTTGGCCTGCACACTCTCTAGACCTGACTCACCTGGATTATTTTCTTTAGGGTGACATTAAACAAAAACTCTATGCAAGGCCGGTCAATGATCTTAATTCCTTACGAACAAGGATAATTGACTTGTAAAAAAATAACACATATCCAGTGCCGTTCGGCCACTGCTGCAGTTGAAGAAAGGTGCAGAGCCTGTCTTAATACTCAAGGAAATCGCTATGAACAATATTTAATATAAAATTAATGTTTCCGTTTAATAAATAAAGAAGGCGGAACTAATAAATAAGTTTTATTTATTTAATAAACCTAAGTAATTCATAGCAATGAAAATTCATAGTAATTCATTTTAGGTGTTAATATCTCTTAAACAAAGCGTTTGCGGGCATACCTTCAGAGGAAATTATTTCCTTATTTTGAGGTCCTTAGTTCATATTTTCAGTTCGACCAGTTAACCCTGAACCACCCTGTATATATATATATATATATATATATATATATATATATATATATATATATATTCTGTTCGCTCACTCAGAGCCTCAAAAATTATCCGATTTTGATGGAATTTGTTACAAAAATCTTTCGTCTAATTTGAAAAGAATACTATACCTATACCAAGTTTCGTTACGAAAAAAAAAAAAACTCTAGTGTGTATCGTGCTAACGATAGTTCATTAAATGTTTGACGTGATCCTTACATTGGCATAACGTTTTTTTTTTAATTTCTGAAACGATTGAAAATTAAACAAACACTAAATGTTAACTGAAGCTTACAACAATATATTCGTGAAAATCGCAACTGAATCGGATAAGCCGTTTCTGAGATAGACAAGCAGATAAACAGACAAAAATTCTAAATATCATTTTTTTGGGTACTATTGCGTTGATAAAGGCCCCAATAGTATTTTTCACTTATAGATGGCGTATCGCAAGTTAATGACAATGCTCCAGGGGGTAAAACTAGACAATAAATGAAGTTCAACACCACCGATTACATATTTCTATCTCACTCCGTTCCTGAAATATGGCCTTCTAAAGGTTCTTTAGAAAAAAAAATCCTGAAATATTGAAATCCAATGTTCAAAAGTATCTCATTCAACCCGAAATATCAATTGAAATAGTAAAAATTAATAAAAGCTTCTGGTTATCGGCAACATTTCGAAAATCACTACTCTTCCTAAAATAATCCTGTAGACAGCCGAATCTTACAAAGGTTGTAGATTTCAATAAGCTTTCTAACGATATACTCAGAACAGAGATTATCTCTCTATTTCATAATGAAATTGGAATTCTAGAGTGAAAAAATATCAAATAAATAAAAGTAATATTATGTTTATTTGCGTGATATTATCAGAAATAACTGAAATTTATTATTCATGAAATGATCTTTTTGACAGCGATTCGTTAGAATTTTATTACATGTACATATTAGATTCTAATTGTTTGTTGTGTTGATTTTATTGTTTAAGAATTGAGTTTCACTCGGTTCTTGAAATATATAATATTATATTTCATCAAATATTCTTCGTATATTAATTGAATTCAACAATTTACTCTTTGGCTGCTAAATTTAATACATGGGCATTGTACGAGTCCCGCTGAATTAATTTGGCCCGTGGTGCACGCCTCAAGCTGTGCTGATAAACAGAACAAGTGACATTATAACATTATTCTGGCAAAATTCGTGGACACAACTAACAGAAAATAAACTCCGTTCTATCATACAGTAAAAGAATGGCCATCCAGTTCCCGTGTAAACCGTAGAGAAGAAGTGGTTTTGACCCGCTTAAGGATTGGTCATTCTCGACTTACAGTTACTTAACGACGAGACAAGAACAGCCGTAATGTGAAATATGTAACACTACTCTTACGATAAAACACTTACTCACAGAATGCATGAGACGACGTGACCTGAACTTACCCTACAACTTATGCGAGTTGTTAAGTGAAGATAGCCAACACATAGACTCTATACTCCATTACCTACACAACAATGGATTATACCAACTCATTTGAACACAGCTTAATGTTTCCTTACCATAGTGTCCTATAGAGACATGAATATCCCACCGAAGGCAGATAATTCATCTACCTTCTGATCCATACTGATTTTCCTGAGACGCAAATGTAAAAAGACTGATGTGCAAACATAATGTAAATAAACTTAATTTAAAATCATGTAATCTTATATTATATATGTATGTATATATGTGCGTAAATAATAAAAACAAACTTGTATTAAGCACAATGTAATTTAAATATGTAAATATATAGACAATAAGCTGTTATAATGTAATTTAGTAATATGTATATATATATATATATATATATATATATATATATATATATATATATATATATATATGTGTGTGTGTGTGTGTATGTGTGTGTGTGTATGTGAGAATGTGTGTGTGTATATATGTATTGTTTATAATAACTGCCTATATAAAATGTAATGTGTACATCGCCATAAAGCGGAACACCAATAAATAATAATAAAACTTATTATAGAGCCTTAGTTTAATAATATACACAGGAAAATATAACGGCCTATCTAGTGGATCTACTTGTTCTAATAACAAAGAAAATCCCCCAGGAACCGTAGGAATTCAGTTTTATGAGAAAACATGTTTCTGCGTCTCTGTTAGCGCGAAACATGTCTCTGCGTCTCTGTTAGCGTGAAGCAACGTCTTTGCAGGCAGCATCGTTACTGAAGCAACGTTGGAAAAGCTACCAAAATGCTCTCGAAATAGGACAATATTTTTACAATTTCTTTTACAATAACCCTTTAAAACACAATTTTTTCTTTGGTTTGTATTTGCCACAGAAACAACTCCAAGCCTGAAACAAATATCATAAAGCCTGTCCTTTGAATGCCGAGAGCTAATCTATACAACTGAAGGATGCTGAATGATTCTAAAGGACTGGAATCAGTAAGATCGATCTGAAAGAAGGCGAAGAAAGACATTTATCTCCCCTATCTAGTAAGAGCCCTTCCTTTTCGTGGGATCCTTTATCCTTCTATTTCAGGACAGTTTATTTATGTACCAATTGAAGGATATATCCTTCTAGGGTACTAGATGGCCACATTTATTTCTGATTTTGAAGAGTGGGGGCGCTATTATGAATGATAAGTAGGGTTTATTCTAGAGTTGTTCACTTAACTTACTTTACCTAACCTTACGGCGTACAGTGGGGCCAAACGACATTTCCTATTTTTAAAAAAGGCTACAGCCTCTAAACCTTAACCGACTTCAATGCATGCTCCTTTAATGAAAACTAATGAAATTTAGAACAACTTTGTTTAGCCAGATTTGTTTTTTCCCCTTGTTTATTAACTTATATTTAAATAATTTCACAATTGAACATAAAATAGTAATTTTTTTCATCTAACTTAATATCAGCACTTACATATATAGTTGAAATTAAACATTCAAATCCTGATTAGACTTGAAAAAAATTATACTGACACATCTTTAAAACGTAATTGATCTTAATTCAGCAATGAGATTACTTGAAATAATATGATTTTTGAATGATTTGACAATAGATTTTGATTCCTTCCAAGTATAATCAGGATTTGAATTTTTAATTTCAACGATAGATGAAAGATGAAAATAAAATATTATTTTATGACCAATTATAAAAGTTCGTGAATTATTTACACGTAACAGCGAAAACAAAAAACAAAAATCTGGCTAGAAAGAGATGTTCTGAATTTTATTAGCTTGCATTTAAAAAAAAACCGGTTAAGATTGAAATCGGTTAAGATTTGGAGGCTGTAGCCTTTTATGAAACAGGAAGTGTCGTTTGGCCTCACTGTGCGGCGGGTAGTACGGGCTGGCCGACCCTGCAGTACGGCTGTCCGGGCCCCTGTTACGAGAACAATCTTGCCCTCATCTACCCGAGCGAACCCTTTCAAATAATTTCCTGTGTTCCAATTTAAAAGTGTGGGAAGGCTGTATTTTATTAGCATAAATATGCTTTAGAGATGACTAAACTGGGAAAAAAAAGCATTACAAAAAAGCGTTACAAAAAAGTGTCACAAAAAATGTCTGCTGGCGTTCGCGCATGCACGGTGGCCATGTACGAAAAAGAAGAGAGCAGAAGGCTCTTAAAGAATTTTTATCTATTTACTAAAAACATTACCAAAGTCGAATAAAAATTAATTATTAATTAAAAAACAACAAAACCTGTGCAAACAATAAATATTACGTTATTAACTAACAAAAGTAGTTAGAGCAACATTTTCCACTAACTAACTTCCACTATTATCAAACATAAATAAACGTAGCATTAAAAGAAAACAAATGTTTTATGTTAAAGAATATTCTTATATCTGCAGAGCATCACCCAAGTATAATTAAAATTGAAAAAAAAAATCAATACAATAAGCCAGATTAAGGAAATTGTAGTAAAAACATGTCCTTACTCAGTGTAGTGAAGAAACGCTTGCAAAAATTCGTAGAAAGGTCTGAGCCCAGAACGATTTCAGAGTAAGACACACGAGACACTTCCTGAGACGACGGAAAATAGAATAAGCCAGCCTGGAGGTTTGTAGCTCCAGCTTCTCCGAGCTTGCCAGTTGGCCCTCATGATGCACATGCGTGTCATGCTGTCCCCCATGCCCAGCGTATGTGGGTTTGTGATGACGCACATGTGCGTCATCCGTAGACAAGGTTTAAAGACCTCTATTGTAAATATTATATCGTAAACGTAGAATAAGGTTAAGTCTTAAGACCAGCTCCACTTTCCAATCTGTTGGGCCTGGAGATCTTTATGTACAAATAAATAAATTTGGGAATGTGGGTAAAAAAAAAACGTCTCTTTATACAAATATGTCTCCCCCTAGATTTAGTATCATGGACTAAGTAGGCTAAGACCGCCTTTGTACATTTTACAGTCCCTTCTAGAACTGAAGCGCAGGGAAAAGCCTTGATTTGGCTCCAGGTTCCAGGTTTTCTGTAAGTAGATTGGGTGGGGGGTGGGGGGGGGGGGAGAACATCCTCATTCTCAGACATAACCCTGAGGAAGCTGGCATTATGATTAGCGGAAGGTTGGTAAAGCAGATGAATACACGAAAACCATAACCATGTTGTGCTTTTAGTCGGCACTATCAGAATCAGATCACTGATTCCTCTAAGCTTTTCGGACAATGTTATAACATGATCTACCTGTGGTCTAGTGGCTAACACCTTAGTTTCTCATGCGGGAGGTGGTGGGTTCGATTCCCTCCGCAGGAATTTGTCCAATCTCAGGGCCCGCTGAGAAGGTTCCTTGCTGCATCTAGGATGTCGGCGCTAATGGCACAGTTAAAATAATGGGGCCAAATTAAAAAAAAAAAAAATGTAAAGAAAACACTGCAAATAGCAGTTTTATCATAAAACACAAACACGACTATTTATAGTGAAAAAACACATTGCGTTGTTCAAATTGTAGTGGTCAAAATGTTAATGGGAAAGGGAAAGAGGATTGTTTCAGGACCTTGTTATAAATGGAAACCATAGTAAAATAAAAAAAATAAATAAAAGAATGTTCTGTCTACGAGTAGGTGATAGGCGATTCCAAAATAGTTTGAACTTCAATTAAGTAATCGAGTCGAATTTGTAAGTTAGTTTTCTCTTTAAGGAGATAGGGAAAATCGCGTTGAAATTTGGCGCCCGAACTTTTACTATTAGTTCGATCTCTGTTCCCTGTATTCAGTCTGTATTTAATAGTTCTGTTCAGCCTGTAACGTTATTTAGACAAGAACTTTAGAGTTTGGGGTTCTTCATAGAATTATCATTGACATCCATGCAGTCTCTTCATCGGATTCGAAAAGAAAACTATTCACTTTTTAGCGATGACATAATGAATAATTCCTTCCATAGGTTTTGAATGCGATTGACCCGATGAACGAGGACATGTAATATCATAAAATTAACAAAATATAAAAAAAATACTGAAATTACCAGCAGAAATCAATTATAATAATGAACATCGTTAATTATTCCCTCTTTTAAGAAAGAAAACACATATTCATTAAGTATGAATTATGCAGTTAGTGTATCGTTCTGTAGGTTCGGACTGGGTTGATGATACGAAAATATAATTTTCTGAGCCATTGGGTCTGTATATTTACTAAATACTAGAATTGTACTAATGTTTACAAATAAAGAATATTTTTCTTAATTTTAAACAACACTTTGTACATTTCCATATTGTTCTCAGCACCTGCTCAAATGTACTGTTACTGTTTGTGTTCTTAGAAACGAGTACATACACATACACGTTCTTACAACTGATGATACATTACTCAAAGAGCAGAACAAAAAGCGGAGCTTCTAATTTCAACACTGCAACGACAGACATTTTTTTCACTCAAATGCACTGGTGGCGCACTGTGTGAATAGAAATCACGGTAAAACTGAAGTTTAGCATCCTCAAAACCGATTTCTTTAACATTAAGCGCTCTTCATGTTTATGAGCACGTTTGAAGAGAATAATAAATTCGTGCAACTTCATTGCTATTTTTTTTTATTTATTTATAAAATAAGAGTATGTTGACAATTAAAGTTTAGCAGGCTCGAATTAGAACGAACTTGTGGAGATGTAATGATTGGACAAGCGACCACTGGTGGACCAATGAGAAGCATCCGGGCCAGCCAATAGGAACGAGCGCTTGGCCAAGCACTCCCGACTTTGACCGAGGCCTATGAATAGGGGCGTTCCTGCAGGCCAGAACTCATTCCGATCCGGCGCTATCTCCAGGACACTCCAGCTCTCTCAGGACACTCAAGCTCTCTCAGGACCAGCCTCCAGCCATGCACTCAGGACCAAGGACCTAGCAACCTGCTCGACCTCTCTCTCGATCTCTCTCTGGACAAAGTACGAAGCCGCCGTCTCGATGTACCCAGTGGTCAAGCCAGCCTCCAGTCATTACACTCCCGACTCCTACTTCCCCCAACTCTAGTCAATACCTGGTTTATTCATTTACTTCCTTACCCCTCTCACTCCATCTTCGAGGAACGGCTACGGCTCAGTACCGAACACCTTCTCCCCGACTCAGTGGAACAGCTAACGCCTAGTACCTAGTCGGTATCCCCCAGGTTCAAGGAAGCGCCCTTAATCGGGACACAGTACTTACCTGGCTACCTTCTCCCGACACATCCTTCCAACCCTTCCTAGCCTACCTTTAGTAGCGACACCCTTCCGCTACAAACTAATAATTATAAAGGCATTAGCTAATTATCAAGGGATTTCTGTTATTTTTTTTTTCTTAAAAATTTAACCTTGACATTAGGAGAATAACTTTTTATGATTTTACGTATAGCAAAAGGACTGTAATTATTGAATGGTTTTGTATTATTTATAGTGCTCAAAGACATCATAACAAATTTAGTAGTAAATGTTTGCTCTTTATTAAGCATAGACAGAATGTCAGGTGGTTTCATATCCCGTAAAGAATCAGACTCCACTTCAAAATAGAAAATAAAATATTACTTCTAACAAAAAAGAAAGAAAAATAATAGGACACTTTTAATGAAAAATATAATAATAAGAAAAGAGTACTTAAGTTTGTTCCTGTGGAGTTGATAGTGGTAATAATGGGCTTTGTGTGTTTTTTTTTTTTTTTTATTTTTTTTTTTTTTATTTATTTATTTTTTTTTTTCCCCTGCGAGCCGTGGGATGATAAAATTCCTGCCGAAGGTTGGGAATCGAACCCACCATCTCCCGCTTATGAATCCAAGGCGCTAGCCATTAGACCACGGGAGACCCCGGCTTTGTGTGTTAAATAAACTATTACATCTCTTAACATACAAAATAAGGTTAGCAGTGATTCAGATTAAGTCAGCAGTGTAGCTTTGATAACCAGCCAGCATAGGTTATGAATATATCGATTCCCAACAAGCGTCGTTCGTGAGCGACCGTTCCCCTCAGGTTGACTTTAAACACTTACGTGGCAGATATTTATATTACAATATATTCACTTCTACTGTTCTATTTTCAAAACACCAATAAATGAGGTATCAGTAGCTATTAATAAGCAGATTAAAGGCAATTTCACAACACGGCACTATTAAAATACCATAAATAATGTCATTTTTCAACCACTGGCACATAAAAACGTGTTTCTCCTGTTGAATCCGAAACCAAAATAAAGTCCGACTTGCAGGAACTGCGTCATCTTAGCGCGGTTACGTACATCTCGAAAAAATTGAATAGATTAACATCACAAACTTCAGAAAACTGACAGTAACCAACTTACAAAGAAGCAGATAATTCTTAATCTGTATAAATCAATACAATTATGTACTGACTACTGCTGAGAAGGCTCTATTCTAAACAACCAAAAATTCGTTGTCATTTTAAGTATCCTGTTTTACTAGCAAATTCTTTTTACTGTTATAATCAACTGTAAATATGTGCTTCAGTAACGATAACTTCAGTTGGAGGCTATGAGGAAGGTTATACAGATAGGAGAATTCAAAACAAATCTATGTATACGCCATCATGATATTGGCCACAGCCATCTTGATTACCACAGCCAATCCAAACTTATTACCAATACCTTTTATAGTTTCTTAGCTTCTTTTACTACAATACTAATCTTACTGATAAATTCAATTTAAAACAAAAAACAACCAATTAAAATGTGAGATAAACAAAAAGAAAAACCCTTTTAAAACAACAAAACAAACACTTTTTCTGTTTTGAGCGCTTATATCTCTGATTGACGTTGCCCCATCGAATATTGCTTTAGAATCTTTTTTGTAGAGAATTTAGTAAGCATTCAAATGGTCACCTTCCACATACCACTATTTCCCAACCGTTATCGAGATATTTACGAAAAATGCATACTTCCTTAACTCCAAATGTAACCAAAATTTATACATCTTAGTTTGGATTAATTTCCAAAATGTAGAAATATTTCAATTGAATCCCGCGATTCTAAGTACCCTAACAAAAATAATGACTTAAAAAAACATTAATTCCACTTTTCTCAGGAACGGTTAGAGATATCGTCTTGAAAATGGTTTCATTCGTTTTCCTATGTTAAGAAACATATAAAACGAGTACCTGCAAGCATATGAACTCAAAAAAGTCCGACTCGCAGGAACTGCAGCATCTTAGCGCGGTTCCGTTCATGTCCCTAGTGCCATTTGATAAGCTTAGAAAAGAAATAAACTTATTTTTTTTTTATATATCTCGTGAAAATTGTCAAAATCCTCTCGAATATCTCGAATAAAAGTGATATTAAGGCGTCAGGGACACCGACAGTAACTAACTTTTACACAGATGCGGAAATTACACAATCCGGCTCTCATTCTAAAGCAAAGCTCTATAAATCAATACAAAATATGCCTAATAAAGCCTTTCTAGAGGGTACAGAAGCATGGGCATATATGAGGGGGGGCTGAGGGGGCTGCAGCCCCGTCCCGAAATTTTGAATTAATGATGAAAACTTCTCGTAAAACCCTTAAAAATAAATTAAATAAGATCACTTAGTTCATAAAACATATTTTATTTTACGTGTAATAGCGTTTTAGTTGCCTAAAACTATTCCAAGCTCTAAATATTTAGTATTCCATACCCTGGAAATGGTCTCAGCCCCCCCCCCCGAAATTGTTTTTATATACGTCCATGTACAGAACCTTTTTTGTAGAGCATTTAGTAAGCTTTCGAATGGTAATCTTCCGCTTCACAAGATTGTCAACGGTTTTTGAGATACTAACGAAAGTATACAAAGTTACCAAAACTTTTTTTGTCTGTTAATAAAATATTTTATTCTAACTCTTCCTTTACCCTAAACGTAACAAAAATTTCAACATATTAGTGTTGATGAAATTCGAACACGCAGAAAATGTTTCAACTGTATCCCATAATTCTAAGTACCAAATTCAAAGACAAACAACCCTCCCTAGGAAGGACGCTAGGCAGTTGAAAAGCTAAATCTTGGAAATCCATATCTCTAACATTAAATTGATTTCTTATTTTTCTTAACCTGTTTTATTTTCAAATACATTATCCAACTCTAAGCAATTAAAAAATAACAAGGAATAAAAATATAAAATTTTAGGCACTTTCAACACTTGTTCACACTGAGTAAAACAATATAAACAGATCTAAGGTGTTACACGGTAGCTGGTGAAAGAATGAATGAGGTCTCGTATTGCAATTCTCTGTATGCAGGGTCTACTTCCAGGTAGTCGTCATATACTTTTACTGCCCTTCACCGTTACTCAGAAAGCTCTTTGTGTTTACAAACAAAGGACTCGGTATAGACCACCCGTATTAACCCAAAAGTGATTATGTCAAGCTTGATAAACTTCCTCAATTAAATCAAGGAATTTAAGAGTGCTTAAAATAGGTTCTTGATCTAGTCAAAAAATTCAAGGAGAATTACACCACGAATAGAAAATTTCGGCCAAACAGAAGGAAAATAACAATAACAAGGATAGTTAAACTTCGTTTTCAAAGATTGTTAGTTGTAACACAAAAACGGTCACTTATGATTCTAATAAATTAACTGTGAAGGGTGATTACAAATATTCCTGTTGAGGCTTTAAAGCTTCAACTCAAAAAACATATTAACCCACAGGTAATATCTAGATATTCGTACGGCATCTTCGAATTCTAACAAACAAAATATTGCTTCTAATTATACGTATCCTGTTTACTGACAAATACATTTGACTACTATAAGAAATTACAAAAATGACGAGCAGTGAAAAAACTGCGGGAAACACACAAATAGATCCGTTTAAATAAACGAAACTAACTAACTAAGTTTTAAGCACTTATTTCTCCTAATGTGACGACCCCATCAAACATTTCTTCAAAACATTTTTCCACGATTTCCTAAACCTTTTTCAGATATTAATGAAAATATACGAAGAGGGCCTAATAGATATTCATACGGGATCTGAGAATCCCAAGATTCCGCAAAAATAAAATATTCTAATTTTACGTATCCTGTTTTTTTTTTTTTTTTTTTTTTTTTTTTTTTTTTTTTTTTTTTTTTTTTTTTCTTTTTTCTTTTTTTTACGGCGCATCTACTTCTGGGTCATTAGCGCCCGTATCCTGTGTTATTGGCAAATACATTTGACTACTATAAGCAATAGCAAACAATAGGGAAAAAGCCAAAGAACTCGGATTAGGAGCCTCGACAGTTTCAAGACATTTGAAGGAAATCGGCAAATCCAAAACTGACATTTCATACGGTACAGCCTGATATATTTCTAACAATGAATTGTTTTTCTTATTTTAATTAATCTGTTTTATTGTCAAATACATTATCCAACCATAAGAAATGAAAAAATAGGAATAAAAACAGATGAAAAGAACCGTATGAAATAAACGAAATCAATTACTTCAAAGTTTAAGCACTTATTTCATCCGATTGACATCGCTTATTCAAAACTTTCCTCAAAACCTTTTTTGTAGACCATTTAGTAAGCTTTCGAATGGTAACCTTTCGCTTCCCAAGATTTTCAATCGTTTTCAAGATATTAATGGAAGTATACGAAGTTCCCAAAATTTTCATTATTTCTAGCAACAGAAAATTGGTCTCATTTTTCCTATCCTGTTTTACATACAAATACATTTTCCCAACATAAGAAATTACAAAAATAAAAAGCAATAAAAAACCAAGGGAAAGAGAGAAAAATTACAACAAGAACGACAAAAACCCGTTCATAAGAAAAAAACAGACGTATTTGAAGTTTTAAGGATTTATTTCTCCGATTGACATAACCTAATCAAAAATAGTTTTAGAATCATTTTTGTAGAGAATTTAGTAAGCTTTCAAATAGTTTCAATCCACTTACCATGATTTCCCAACCGTGTTCGAGATATTAATGAAAGTATACGAAGTTTCCAAAACTTTTCATATCTGTTCATAAAATATTTTATTCTAACCCTTCCTTAACTCCAAACGTAACATAACTTTCAACATATTAGTTTTAATGAAAGTAGAACATGCAGATAATGTTTCAACTGAATCCCGTTATTCTAAGTACCCAAACCAAAAACGGTATTCAAAAACTATTTTTCCAATTTTCTTGACAACGGTTAAAGCTATCGCCTTGAAAATGGTTTCATTCGTTTTTCTAGCCCAAGAAGCCTATAAAACGAGTACTTACAAGCTTATGAACTCAAAAACGTAAGCGTTACGATTTTTTTTGCGCGAATTTCGCCCCAAACGCCATCTTCCAGTGGGCGGATTTTGCTGGTTAACGAACTTGACCTTTCAAATTGGACGACAGATTTTTGTACCAAATTTCATAAAAATCGGACCATTCGTCTTCTATTTAGAGAGCGAACAGACAAATATATATATATATACATATATATATATATATATATATATATATATATATATATATATATATATAAATAAATATATACATATATATATATATACAAATTTGAACCACCGTTATTTTCGGTTTCTAGGGGTTCTGAAACGCAAAATTTTCTAGTCGGCACTTCCGGATTGTTTCATTGTATCAACCTTATAAGCGGGGTTCCTCCCTATGGGGGAGGGAGGAACCGCGCTAAAACGTAAGCGTTACGATTTTTTTTCGCGAATTTCGCCCCAAAAACTATTTTTCAGTAGGCGGATTCTGCTGGTTAACGAACTTGACCTTTCAAATTAGAAAAAAGATTTTTGTACCAAATTTCATCAAAATCGGACCATTTTTGAGCCGTCAGGAGCGCGAACAGACAAGCATATATATAAATATATACATACATATATATATATATATATATATATATATATATATATATATATTTATGTATATATATATATATATACATAAATATATATATATTTGAACCACCTATATTTTCGTGATCTGTGGGGTTTGAAACGAGAAAGTTTCTGGTCGGCATGTCCGGATCGCGTCATGAGGTCAACCTCATAAGCGGGTTCTCCCTATGGAGATAGGGAGTAACCGCGCTGAAAGTCGACTCTTACAAGGGGAGTATACAGCGATGGGGTCACCGATTTGGACCAATTTTTGTCTGGTGATTCTACATCGAAAAATAGTCGACACGTGTCCGAGCGTGTTTTCGATGATATTCACTATATTACTGTTTCCTGGGGTGCTGATTTTAAATCTGCTATTATTTTTGGTGTGAAAAAATTGATAATACTAGTTTACCTGAAAACGTAAGCATATTTTTGAATATATTTGAGGAAATATAAATTATTGTTTAACGATTATATTTTTCTTTTAATCTACTCTATAAAACGAATGAATTGGTGAAAGAATCATGTCGATATCATTTTCTAAACTGTATATAAAAAATAAAGCACTTTCAACCTATTTTATTTTATTTCTCGGCTCCTAAGGCGCATTGGACGGAACGCTCGGACACGTGTCGACTATTTCTCGATGTAGAATCACCAGAAAAATATTGGTCCAAATCGGTGACCCAATCGCTGTATACTCCCCTTGTTAGTAAAGGAATAATACCTAATTTCATTAAAATCTGCCCATTTTTAGCCACCTAGACAGCTAACAGAAATACTAAAGGAGATGTGTGAATGGAAATCACGGTAAAACTGAAGTTTAGCATCCTCAAAACCGATTTCTATAACATTAAGCGCTCTTCATGTTTATGAGCACGTTTGAAGAGAATAATAAATTCGTGGAACTTCATTGCCATTTTTTTTTTATTTTTTTTTTATTTTTTATAAAATAAGAGTCTGTTGACAATTAAAGTTCAGCAGGCGCTAATTAGAACGAACTAATAATTATAAAGGAATTAGCTAATTATCAAGAGATTTCTGATTTTTTTTTTCTTTTTTTTTAACGCCGCATTAACAAATCTTATTAAGTGCCGACATCCAGGGTGCAGCCAGGGGATCGAACCCACCATCTCCCGCTTGTGAATCTAGCGCGCTAGCCACTAGATCACGGGAGACCAGAACGAAACAAGAAATGTGAAGAGTGTTTCATTATTTAAAAAAATGGTTGTGAATAAATAACTGCTGGTGAATTTAAATAATTTATGTTAAATTTCAATTAAACTTTTTTATTACGAACTTTTACATACATACATACTACATGCGCATGCTGACAAATTTAGTTGTTTACATTAGCTCTCATAACCCGGATAACAGTGAACTTTAGAGCTTCATAACTTCTTTCCTAGTTGAATGCGACCTTTTTTTTTTTTAACGGATTCGTGTTTAGTGCATCAAAATACGTTATTGTACAAAATTTGAAAGAAATCGGTTTTGAGGACGTGAAACTTCAGTTCTACCGAAATCACTTTGAAATCACGGACATTGGAATCACATGCCGGTCACGGCACGGGTGTGCGTAAAACCACCCAAGACGTAAGACATCATGTTTAAAATGGTATTATGCCTTTGGCAATTTCTGTTTGATGATTACCAAGTTGATTAAGTAAGTAGAATAGATCTTGATTGAATATAAACACAATTATTTAAACTTAGCTCGACCTGTTAATCAGAATTAGTAATTATTTCCCTATAAATAATTAATCCATTACAAGTTACACTGTGGTGTTATAGTTTACCTGAATTGGTCCACTGACCATGCCTCGGCTTCCCATTGGCCCCTTGGAATCCCTCTCCCCCCTCTACTATTATTTTGAGTTCGAAAGCAGAAGTAGTTGAAACTTAAACCCAATCAAAGTTGAGAACAATTAATCCGAGGGCGTTAATGAGCTGCCTCTAGATGGAGGCGTTCTCCCGCCAAAAGTTTCTCCAGATGCCCGCCAGGCAGCGCTTCCTTCGCAGAGTTCCCGTTCCCGGCTTACTCTTCTCTTCTTTATCGTCTCATCTGTCATTCCCTATTCCAACTCAGTTCCTATAACTTGACGACGTATTTATCTTTGTTGGTTTGTCTGATATGTTCCTGTCTCACCAAATTACAATGGAACACCTCGCGAGTCGTTTTTAATTCAGAAACATCTGTTTGACTTGAAAGATCGTAGACAAAGAAAATCAGTAAATAAGGTATGAAGGTAGATAAGACATTACCCTAGATAGAATAGACCTTAATTAAGAAAAGACCATACGTAGGGAAACCCCCTCTCGTCTTCTGTTGCGTATGCTGCTACTCCAGCAGAGTTGGGCAAACGTTAGCGGTCGCTAATATCTAATACCTTCCCGCTAATTTAGCGGTACTGATAAGAGCCTGCGCTAACGATTAGCGCTAGCTACGGCAGAGCGCTAATCGCTAATTCAGTTATGATATGTTTAAATATCTTTGTAGCAAACTAGGAGGAATATTGAAGGTGGAATAAAAAAAGGATATTGGAAGTGTTACTACACAGGATATTGAAGGTGGTTTTAGGAAGGATATTGGAACTGGTATTAGGAAGGATATTGAAGCTCGTATTTGGAAGTATATAGGAGGTGGTATTAGGAAGGATATTGGAAGTGGTATTAGGAAGGATATAGAAGGTAGTATTAGGAAGGATATAGAAAGTAGTATTAGGAAGGAAATAGAAGCTGGTATTAGGTAGGGTATTGGAAGTAGTAATAGAAAGGGTATAGAAGGCGGTATTAGGAACGATATTGTAGGTGGCATTACAGAGGATATTAAAGGCGGTATTAGGAAGGATATAGAAGGTAGTATTAGGAAGGATATAGAAAGTAGTATTAGGAAGGAAATAGAAGCTGGTATTAGGTAGGGTATTGGAAGTAGTAATAGAAAGGGTATAGAAGGCGGTATTAGGAACGATATTGTAGGTGGCATTACAGAGGATATTAAAGGCGGTATTAGGAAGGATATAGAAGGTGGTATTAGGAAGGATATTGCTGGTGGTAATAGGAAGGATATTAGTAGTATTAGTAAGGGTATAGAAGGCGGTATTAGGGAGGATATAGAAAGTCGTATTAGGAAGGATATTGAAGGTCGTATTAGGAAGGCTATAGAAAGTGGTATTAAGGAGGATATTGAAGGTCGTATTAGGAAGGATATTAAAGGATATCATATCATATAGATATGATATAACATCAGACGTCGAACACAACTACGTGTGTGATGTTACTAGCGACGTCTGATGTAACTAGAGGATTTAAGAAGCATCCAACATTAGCAGACCGCCACAATAATATCTTAAGGAAGTGCATTGGGCTATAGCGTTTTGCTTCAAGACCAATGACAGCAGAAGTATTAGAAGAAGTATTAGGCCACACTTTATCTAGACTAGGCGAAACACGATGGAGCTCATTATTTGATGCTCGTAAACAAATACGTACCGTCAAGCGTAAAATAGATGTTCTCTATGTTAATGTAAAACTAGAGAGCAACCAACAACTGTGGGAGGACCTTCCTAATACAACCTTCTATTTCCTTCTTAATACCATCTTCTATATCCTTCCCAATACCACTGTCAATATCCTTCCTAATGCCACTTCCAATATCCTTCCTAAAACCACCTCCAATATCCTTTGTCGTAACACTTCCAATATCCTTTTTTTATTCCACCTTCAATATTCCTCCTAGTTAGCTAAAAAGATATTTTAAACATTTCATAACTGAATTAGCGATTAGCGCTCTGCCGTAACTAGCGCTAATCGTTAGCGCAGGCTCTTATCAGTAGCACTATTATCAGTAGCGCTAAATTAGGGAGAAGGTATTAGATATTAGCGGCCGCTAACGTTTGCCCAACTCTGTACTCCATACATATACATCTTCTTTTATTTCACGTAGTTTTTCTCCTTATTCCATTCTTGGAATCTAGCTTGGATCTCATCAAGCTCCTGTACTGCCTGAGCATGCTTGCAGCTGGACTCGATCGGATGTCTCCCGTCGCTAGTCTCAACTCAGAGTGATGGATCGGATCGAGGATCAAAAGAGTGCTTGGACTGGCTGATCTAACACTATGCAACCACGATCTAGCTTGGATCGTATCAAGCTCCTGTACAGCCTGAGCATGCTTGGAGCAGGACTGGATCGGAAGGCTCCCATCGCTAGTCTCAACCCAGAGTGATGGATCGGATCGAGAACCTGAAGAGTCCTTGGACTAGCTGATCCATACACTATGTGGGTGTAAAATTTCACTACTTCAGCCAGTTTTTGTATTTCTTTTATAAGAACCCCATTCACAGCGGAACGACTTACTACTGCGGAATAGGATTCATTTGGAACATTATTATCAGTTGTAGGCTGTAAATGTCTCGGTCTAAAGATATTTTCCGCTTGGCTACAAGTTACTCCTTCTTGTGACCTAATTATTTCCTATAGCCTGTTCTTTAATATAATACTCACAAGACCTTCACCAGGGTGTTCAGTACTGAGACAGTTTATGTAATTTTGTTCAAACAAACCTGTCCTTCGTGTGCGGCTTTTCCACGCTTCCCACATAATTTAGTATGACAATTCGCATTAGTTGCATAACGCCGAAATTTAAAACAGTTGTAACACTGGATTGGCATTGGCTCGTATGGTCGGACTTTGACTTTTAAAAATTCTAACGCTATATATTCAGGTAGTTGACATTTTTCGAAAGTTAATATTAAAGTATTAGTTGGTACTCTTTTTTTTTCTTTTTTTTTTTTTTTTTTAATTATTATGATGGCGTGTGAACCCTTAAGGTCACTAACGCCATTCCTGTGGGTGGTGATTTTCATTAAAGTTTTGTAAAAGTATTAATATTTATACATTCTTATTAAATTGTTGTCAATTATGGTTTTATTTGCAGATTTTAATTCAAACGACAAAAGAGAAATGATCAATTGCTTGTAAAAAAGGAAGATAATGAAATATAATAATAAATCTAAAAAATAAAAATAAATAAAAACTAAAATAAAATTAAAGATAATAAAACCAAATGAAAATTAAAAAAAATAATGTTAATAAAATAAAATATGAAAATTATAAATAAATAAAACAAACAAACGAGCATTTCTTTATTTTCTATTTAGATTTTGTCTATCAATTTGGCGGCCTTTAAAAAGTCAAAGAGTCGCTCGACTTGGTTGGTATGATCACCTAGAATTTCATCTAAGGAGTCAGACAGTTGGTGTTGCTCTTTCAGTTGCTCATAGGCCCGGCAATTAGTCAAGATGTGCTTCACAGTGAGCAGTTATAATATATTCACTTCTACTGTTCTATTTTCAAAACACCAATAAATGAGCAATCAGTAGCTATTAATAAGTAGATTAAAGGCAATTTCACAACAAGGCACAATTAAATGAGCAATCAGTAGCTATTAATAAGTAGATTAAAGGCAATTTCACAACACGGCACTATTAAATGAGCAATCAGTAGCTATTAATAAGTAGATTAAAGGCAATTTCACAACACGGCACTATTAAATGAGCAATCAGTAGCTATTAATAAGTAGATTAAAGGCAATTTCACAACACGGCACTATTAAATGAGCAATCAGTAGCTATTAATAAGAAGATTAAAGGCAATTTCACAACACGGCACTATTAAATGAGCAATCAGTAGCTATTAATAAGTAGATTAAAGGCAATTTCACAACACGGCACTATAAAATGAGCAATCAGTAGCTATTAATAAGTAGATTAAAGGCAATTTCACAACACGACACTATTAAATGAGAAATCAGTAGCTATTAATAAGTAGATTAAAGGCAATTTCACAACACGGTACTATTAAAAGAGCAATCAGTAGCTATTAATAAGTAGATTAAAGGCAATTTCACAACAAGGCACTATTAAATGAGCAATCAGTAGCTATTAATAAGTAGATTAAAGGCAATTTCACAACACGGTACTATTAAAAGAGCAATCAGTAGCTATTAATAAGTAGATTAAAGGCAATTTCACAACAAGGCACTATTAAATGAGCAATCAGTAGCTATTAATAAGTAGATTAAAGGCAATTTCACAACACGGCACTATTAAATGAGCAATCAGTAGCTATTAATATGTAGATTAAAGGCAATTTCACAACACGGCACTATTAAAAGAGCAATCAGTAGCTATTAATAAGTAGATTAAAGGCAATTTCACAACACGGTACTATTAAAGGAGCAATCAGTAGCTATTAATAAGTAGATTAAAGGCAATTTCACAACACGGCACTATTAAATGAGCAATCAGTAGCTATTAATAAGTAGATTAAAGGCAATTTCACAACACGGTACTATTAAATGAGCAATCAGTAGCTATTAATATGTAGATTAAAGGCAATTTCACAACACGGTACTATTAAAAGAGCAATCAGTAGCTATTAATAAGTAGATTAAAGGCAATTTCACAACAAGGCACTATTAAATGAGCAATCAGTAGCTATTAATAAGTAGATTAAAGGCAATTTCACAACACGGCACTATTAAACGAGCAATCAGTAGCTATTAATAAGTAGATTAAAGGCAATTTCACAACACGGTACTATTAAAGGAGCAATCAGTAGCTATTAATAAGTACATTAAAGGCAATTTCACAACACGGCACTATTAAATGAGCAATCAGTAGCTATTAATAAGTAGATTAAAGGCAATTTCACAACACGGCACTATTAAATGAGCAATCAGTAGCTATTAATAAGTAGATTAAAGGCAATTTCACAACAAGACACTATTAAATGAGCAATCAGTAGCTATTAATAAGTAGATTAAAGGCAATTTCACAACACGGTACTATTAAAGGAGCAATCAGTAGCTATTAATAAGTACATTAAAGGCAATTTCACAACACGGCACTATTAAATGAGCAATCAGTAGCTATTAATAAGTAGATTAAAGGCAATTTCACAACACGGCACTATTAAATGAGCAATCAGTAGCTATTAATAAGTAGATTAAAGGCAATTTCACAACACGGCACTATTAAATGAGCAATCAGTAGCTATTAATAAGTAGATTAAAGGCAATTTCACAACACGGCACTATTAAATGAGCAATCAGTAGCTATTAATAAGTAGATTAAAGGCAATTTCACAACACGACACTATTAAATGAGCAATCAGTAGCTATTAATAAGTAGATTAAAGGCAATTTCAGAACACGGCACTATTAAATGAGCAATCAGTAGCTATTAATATGTAGATTAAAGGCAATTTCACAACACGGCACTATTAAATGAGCAATCAGTAGCAATTAATATGTAGATTAAAGGCAATTTCACAACACGGCACTATTAAATGAGCAATCAGTAGCAATTAATATGTAGATTAAAGGCAATTTCACAACACGGCACTATTAAATGAGCAATCAGTAGCTATTAATAAGTAGATTAAAGGCAATTTCACAACACGGTACTATTAAAGGAGCAATCAGTAGCTATTAATAAGTAGATTAAAGGCAATTTCACATCACGACACTATTAAATGAGCAATCAGTAGCTATTAATAAGTAGATTAAAGGCAATTTCACAACACGACACTATTAAATGAGCAATCAGTAGCTATTAATAAGTAGATTAAAGGCAATTTCACAACACGACACTATTAAATGAGCAATCAGTAGCTATTAATAAGTAGATTAAAGGCAATTTCACAACACGGCACTATTAAATGAGCAATCAGTAGCTATTAATATGTAGATTAAAGGCAATTTCACAACACGGTACTATTAAATGAGCAATCAGTAGCTATTAATAAGTAGATTAAAGGCAATTTCACAACACGGCACTATTAAATGAGCAATCAGTAGCTATTAATAAGTAGATTAAAGGCCATTTCACAACACGACACTATTAAATGAGCAATCAGTAGCTATTAATAAGTAGATTAAAGGCAATTTCACAACACGGCACTATTAAATGAGCAATCAGTAGCAATTAATATGTAGATTAAAGGCAATTTCACAACACGGCACTATTAAATGAGCAATCAGTAGCAATTAATATGTAGATTAAAGGCAATTTCACAACACGGCACTATTAAATGAGCAATCAGTAGCTATTAATAAGTACATTAAAGGCAATTTCACAACACGGCACTATAAAAATCCCATAAATAATGTAATTTTTCAAGCACTGGCTTATAAAAACGTGTTTCCTTTTGAATCCTAAACCAAAAAAGCCCGACTCGCAGGAACTGCGTCATCTTAGCGCGGTTCCCGAGTGCCATTAGTAAAGTAATAATACCTAATTTCATTAAAAACTGCCCATTTTTTAGCCAGCTAGAGAGCGAATATAAATACTACATGAGATAAAGATAGTTAGCCATTGAGGTGACGCGAAGTGAAAGGATGGTTGGGAGCCGGCTAGGAGAAAAAAAAAGGTCCGACTCGCAGGAACTGCGTCATCTTAGCGCGGTTCCGTTCTTATCTCTAGTCTCATTTGGAAAGACTAAAATAGAAGCAGTTATTATTATTATTTTTCAGTAAAATTAGTATTTTAGTCAGATAAGTCAAGAAACTATAAAAGGTATTGGTAATAAGTTTGGAGTGGCTGTGGTAATCAAGATGGCTGTGGCTAATCATGATGGCGAATACATAGGTTTGTTTTGAATTCTCCTATCTATATAACCTTCCTCATAGCCTGCAAATTAAGTTATCGTTTTTTTTTTAATTTTATTTAAAGATTTTACCCTCGAGAGAATGAAATTTATTTGCAATAAAGCACATATTTACAGTTGATTAAAACAGTAAAGAGAATTTGCTTGTGAAACAAAAAACTTAAAATGACAACAAATCGGTTGGTGGAATAGAGCCTTCTGAGCAGTAGTTGTGGAGTGAGTACGTTTTCAGTACATAATTGTATTGGCTTATTCAGCCTTCCTCAAGAATTAGGACTAAAAATTATCCGCTTCTTTGTTGGCTACTGTCAGTTTCTTGTTATTTGTGATGCCTAATCTATTCCATTTCTTCGAGAAGAACGGAATCGCGCTAAGATGCAGCAGTTCCTGCGAGTCGGACTTTTTTTATTCTTTGAAACCAAAGGAATTAGAACAGTGTTACAAGTTTCTAGTATACATCAAGACACTTCATTAGAGGTCCAAATCCAAAAATCAGACATTCTTACTGTATATAACAGTACTAAACTTGGAGTTAATGTTTTTGAAAGAATGTGCTCCGATAACACAGGTCTACAACCAAAAATTTGATTTGATGATTTTGGCTAATCTCTGTGTTTCTCGGTGTGCTGAGGCCGAGAATGAAGTCCGTTTTTCTCTATCACGTACAGATTTTTTTAAATCCATAGAACATAATATACCTGCTATACACATAAATTTGGTAAGAAGTAGGTTTTTTTTTTTCCAAACGATTTCTCTTTTTATAAACAGACATCTTTCACTAGGTGGTGTAGGCAATGACTCCCTCAGTAGATGTTGTAGGCCTGAGGGTGTCTAGGCACGACCTGTTCAGACAGGAACGTACTAGTTTGGTCTCAGATGTCACCGTCTGAAGCTAAACGAGATTGAACCTGTTGTATCAGGAACTTGGAGCTAAATTTGTGTTCATTCTCTCAGTTCAGTAGTATCAACTGAAGTGAACACATTCACTGAGGTCTCTTAGTTGTGTCAAAGTGATTAAGAAAGTATTCTAAGGTTTGAAAGTGCATTTAGACAAAATGTCCCATCGTCGTTGTGTTACCAGTCCAGACTACTTCTGTTTTATCTGTGGTGAGTACACAGTTAAGAAATACCAACGAAATATAACAGGTTTTGTCAAAAATGTATATTATGCATATTTTAGCTTGAGAATAGGAGATCAAGATAAAGTGTGGGCTCCTCACAAAGTATGCCATAGCTGCGTAGAAAAACTTCGCTTATGGTACAAAGGAGAGTTAAAATCTTTCGGATTTGCTATCCCAATGATGTGGAGGGAGCAAAAAAAAAACACGTTAATGACTGTTACTTTTGTAATTGTCATGTTCAAGGCTATAATTCCAAAAATCATAAGCTCATTAACTACCCTAATGTGGAATCTGCTAGTCGTCCGGTACCACACGGCCCTGGATTGACAGTTCCTCAGCCCCCTCGTGACTTGGGCAGTATAGATAGGGAAGCTAATAGAGAAGACTGTATGTCGGAGAGCGATGAAGTAGACAGTGAGTTCAAAGCAAGCAGTTCAGAAGATGAACCTCAGCTTATTTCTCAACAGGAGTTGAACGACTTAGTGAGAGATCTTGGACTTCCAAAAGATGCAGCTCAGTTACTTGGCTCCCGTCTTAAAAACAAAAATTTATTACAGCCAGGCACTTCTTTTTCATGGTATCGACACCGTGAAGCAGTTTTTGTTCCTTACTTTGCTCTGGATGAGAATCTTGTTTATTGCAAAGACATTCTTGGTCTGATGGGTCAATTTGGTATACAATATGACCCGATTCATTGGCGTCTATTCATAGACTCATCAAAGCGAAGTCTAAAGGCTGTTTTGTTGCACAATGGCAATACTTATGCTTCAGTTCCAGTTGGCCATTCGGTAGATTTAAAAGAAACATACGAAAATTTGTCATTAGTTCTCGAATGAATTCATTATAATGAGCATAACTGGTTGATATGTGGAGACTTGAAAGTACTTACTATGCTCTTAGGTCAGCAATCAGGGTACACCAAGTTCCCTTGTTTTTTATGTTTATGGGATAGCCGAGACAGAAATTCCCATTGGAACAACAAAGACTGGCCATCACGAGGAGCTCTGTTGCCTGGCCAAAAAAATGTAATTAGGAGAAGTTTGGTTCCTTCTGACAAAATCCTGCTACCTCCTCTACACATAAAGCTAGGGCTGATAAAACAATTCGTAAAGTCTCTCAATAAAGAAGGTGAATGTTTTAAGTACTTATGCTCCAAGTTCCCACGATTAAGTGATGCAAAGCTAAAAGAGGGGATCTTTGTAGGCCCAGATATTCGGAAACTTATCACAGATCCACATTTCTCTCAGACCATGAATGAGAAGGAGAAGGAAGCTTGGAATTCTTTTAAAGATGTTGTTGAGAAGTTCCTTGGTAACGTGAAGGATCCCAACTACAGAAGTATCGTGGAACGCATGTTGAAGGCATTTCAATTACAAGGTTGCAACATGAGTTTGAAGGTTCACTTCTTACATTTGCATGTGGACTATTTTCCGGAAAACTTAGGGGAAGTAAGTGAAGAACCAGGGGAAAGGTTCCATCAGGACATCCAGGAAATGGAACGTAGGTATCAGGGCAAATGGAACGTAAACATGATGGCTGACTATTGTTGGATGCTGCAGCGTGAATCATCTGAAGAGCAGCCGGAAACGAACACGGAGAAATTTTCAAGAGAAAAAAATACGTTTTCATAAAAATAATAACGAAATATGCCACAGTTAATTCTGAAGCTGTTATTTCTACACATTTATTACTGGTATTTTGTACAGTAAACAACATTGAAATAACTAAAAGATCATGGAAATAAATGAAAACTCTTATTCGCCAATTCTGTTTTCTTTTAATGGTAGTACCTCTGCCCTTACTTGAGATTGAACAATTTCCTAACGTGATAGAGAGGGAATGACCTCATGTTCGGCTTCAGCACGCCAAGGAGCATAGAGATTGACCAAAATCATCAAATCAAATTTCAGAAAGATTATTTTTGTAGACCTGTGTAATAACTGCACCAGCAAGACTCATCGCTGATCTTTATGTTTTCTTTTTTACAACATATTAAATATTGCGGGAATACATAGTTTTGTGGTTTACAGTCATAACTAGTACAAACTAAAAACCTCGAAGCCTCTTAGTAGACAGCGATGACTAATAGCTCTTCATGGCCAACTGGCAAAACAAAATTGAAATTTATCTGATATTAAGAATGAAATAAGCGTAAAAAGAGAAATATTATGTCGAACATATTTTTAAGAAGATTATAATATTACAATATTGCATTTACAAAATGATACGGTTTCATTTAAAGCAAAATTAAGCACCTTCGTCTCAGGGACGAAGTGCTACCTAAATCGACCCTTGGATAAACGCTACCTTTCCCGGGTTAATAATTATTAACATAATAATTAATAATTATTATAATGGTTGGAATGAGAACGGATCTGCGCTAAGAGGACACAGTTCCTCCGAGTCGGACTTTTTTTTTACTTTTCGCTTTCATAAGCAAAATTTTTTGTATTGTAGAACTGACACAGTTATTAATTGTTTAATTAATGTTCTTCCGTAAATTATTGTTTTCTCTTGTTGTATAATAGTTTCTCAACGGCCAGGCATTTACGTAACATGGGCTTATATAAGGAGGGCCGGCTGCGCCCCCCCCCCCTAAATTGGTAAAAATGTTCTATAAAAACATTAAGAATAAATTAAATAAGATCACTTAGTTTAGAAAAAAAAAAAAAAAAGATTTTGTTTGGGTGTAATAGCGTTTTAATTGACTAACTATTCCAAGATCTAGATTGTTAGTATTCCATACTCCTAAAATCCTCTCAGCCCCCCCCCGAAATTATTTTCTATATATGCCCTAATAACGTAATATTCTATTTTAAGTCAATCATTTCAAGAACTTCATAATACAAAATGGAGGTTATTGCCTGTTGTTATCCGTTCCGGAAAAAATAATACTTTATGTTGACTAAGATATGTTACGCTTGGTATATATTTATCATTATACACCTTTCTCAGGGTTATCTATCTCGAAAGTGAAGATCCGATAAACAGTTCTGGAGGGAAGAGGAAGCTGTCAAAGCAGGACATCGGACAACTTCAACTTAGGGAACAACAACTTCACGTTCGATGAAAGCTCCATTTGAGTCTTAACAACTCTCGAGCTAAGCCTTTTAAGGACGTTTTTTCAGAAGTTTTCTTTACACGGCCAAAAATAAAGAATATGACTAAGAAATCTGAACGGTTTGAACAAATAACAGCACGAATACTTAAACATTCGTTTTTTCAAAGTTCTTCAATAGGAAAACGCTACCTATTAGAAATAACCATTTTCATACCTTTTTTACTGACCTCTCATTTTACTGTCAAATACACTTAACAACTAAACAAATCAAATCAAATAAAATGTGAGCTAAACAGAGGCAAAAACTTGTTTAATAGAGAAAAAATAACACTTTCCAGGGTTTAAACACTTATTTCTCCGACTGACTAACAAGGGGAGTATACAGTGGTGGGGTCACCGATCTGGTCCATTTTTTTTTCTGGTGATTCTGCATCGGAAAATAGCCGACACGTGTCCAAGTGTTCCGTCCAATGCGCCTTAGAAGCCAAGAAATAAAATAAAATAGGTTGAAAGTGCTTTAAAATGTATAATACTAGTTTACTTAAAGACGTAAGCATATTTTTGAATTTATTTGACGAAATATAAATTATTGTTTAACGATTATATTTTTCCTTTAATCTACTCTATAAAAAAAATTACTTGGTGAAATAATCATGTCGATATAATTTTCTAAATTCCATATAAAAAATAAAGCACTCTCAACCAAAATACAAAACACTCTCAAAACAATGGGCCCTGGTGAGCCCAGATAAAAGCTTAGGGCGAAAAAAGAATGGACTATGGATACAACCCATGCAAGTAGTAAATAAAAAAAATCAGCCTTACCTTTAGGACATTTACCTCTAGGTACAAGGCATTGAAGGGTGAGAAGAAAGGAAGAGGTCGAAGGAGAGGATTGAGGGAATTCTGGAAAAATCTCACCATTCCCCGAGAGAGCAGCCTGAATAGCAATAACTGGAACTGGGCGTAAAACTGCACCGAGGAACAACTTCGTAAAGCCAAAGGAAGCGGATTGCCACAGAACGTGATAGATGCCACCGGCATATAGCAAATCGAATATATTGTATCGGCAGAGCACTATAGAACTTGTCTTGTGGCCGTCAGTCTTAGGAATGGCAAGCTGGGACGTGTCTCTTATATTAGAGGACCTTTGCTTCCTAAATAAAAATACCCGCGACCCGGCATTGTATATGTATGTATGTGTGTGTGTGTTAGTGGGCTCATCTCAAATTAATTGGAAAAACTGCTATCCCCTAACGAGACGGTCAAAATTTTCAAGTCGAAGTCACAAGATGACGCAGTAAGAATGCGAAATTTTGCAGGTGTTGGGTATTATTCGCAGGTTACATACCAATTAAACTTTTTTTTCTTTAAGAAAAACTGAAATATTGGTTTGAATTTCATTTTTTAGCAGACGCTTCAACGGTTTTATCAATGCTTCTCATTCATAGAAATTAAGATAAATAAGTTTGACCTGAAGTTGATATTATTATATCTATATAATCATAAATGTGATGAGCTGACTAGTGGTGAGTACCAGAGATGGGCATAATTAATGTAAAAATACAAATAAAATTTTATTCCCAAATTTTACTGCGAATACAAATAAATTCACAGAAAAAATTCTAAATATTCACAAAAAATGTGAATATTCACAAAAAATCGAGTGAACACAAAAAAAAATTCACATTAAAATATATGAATACAAATTTATTCACATTATAATTTGTGAATATAAATGTATTTACATAATAATTCGCAAATAAATTATGAATTTATTCGTATAAACGGTAAGATGATATTACGAAAGTTATTGAAGGTGATTATTATTTTTTTATAATTAAGGCGCTTAACGTCTAGTTTATCAGCGTCTAGATTCTTATTTTTTTATTTATTTATTGTTTTTTAATTTTGAAAATTAATTTAAAACAGAATAAGGTATCTGGTGTCAGAGGGAGGTCAGTGCTACATTATTTTCTTTTAAATTTATTACAAAAATTAATAGGCATAAATTCATAATTTATTTGCGATTTTTTTTGTGAATAAATTTTTATTCACAAATTATAATGTGAATAAATTTGTATTCATGTATTTTAATGAGATTTTTTTTTGTAATCACTCGATTTTTTGTGAATGTTCACATTTTTTGTGAATATTTACAATTTCTTCTGTGAATTTATTTGTATTCGCATTAAAATTTGCGAATAAAATTTTATTTGTATACAGTAGAACCTCCATTATCCGGGGTAATGACGGGGAGGGTGGTCCACGGATAATCGAAAACCCCGGATAATCGAAACACAAAATTTTATTGACTAAATGTGCTGGATTATAAGGTTATAAATAAAAACTGTGTACAAGATGTCATGTAAACCTTCTTATTTGCATTGAGAAATGTGTATATAAACGTTTTAATAATTAATAATTTGTATAAGCGCAAAAATAAATTCAAGATCAAATTAAATTTGTTTGTCGTGAAAGTCAGTAATATTTCGTCGTTTTTTGATACATAATTATTTTCTTATATCTGTTCTGATCACCTGTAACAAGATAATTCTGCTGAAATCGGGATTCGTATGTACTCGAGTGAAGAGTTATAGCCTAACTGAGGTAATATTTCCTCGGTAGGCTAACAGCCCAGTAGGGGATTCATAGAAAGACCTGAAAACGTTTCAGTTCCAAGAATATTAAATAAATTGTGATTCTTCCAGAAATATGGAAGCATTCTTCCGAAAACAGCCCTGTTTTTACATTCGTTAGTTTACAGTGTATATAATTAATTCAATTTCCTATTTATGTACATAATCGTCATTACATACATACAAATATTTAATTCATAATTATGAAATCAAATGCTTTAGTTGATAAAAATAATGCAATAAATATGTTCGTATGTACATAATATTTAAAGAAGGAATAAAAATTCCGCCATCGAGACCCCCAACATGTGGAATCTGTCGAGCACTGGTGCAACAAGTGGAAAATAAAGGTGAATCCTGAGAAATGCTGCCAAATTACATTCACCCTCAATAAGAGAACCTGCCCTCCAGTCGTCATATTCAGCCACGAACTCCCCACATCCAACGAGGTGCGCTACCTGGGATTTTTACTGGACAGTAGACTCACTTGGAACCCACACACCCGACTGAAAAGACAGGAACTGAACAGGAGATACGGACTCTTACGACGACTACTGGGACCTTCATCAAAACTGACAATACACAACAAACTCATTGTTTACAAAACCATAATCCGACCTATTTGGACTTACGGACTTGAACTCTGGGGTACAACTAAAACTTCTAACATACAGAGAATACAGGAATTCCAATCCAAAGTCCTCCGCAAAATAGTTAATGCTCCTTTCTATGTTTCCAATAAAACCCTTCATAGTGACCTCAACATCCCTTTCGTTCAAGAACTGGCAAAATCCCGCTTCCTAACGTTTCATTCCAAACTGTCCTTCCATCCCAATCCTAGAGCACAAACACTTTCCTCCCAAACTCACCCCAAAAATCCGCCTAGAAGGCTCAAGAGACATTGGCCTCGTGATCAATTAACTGAATAGAGACAAAACATTATTCTAAGTAGGAAGTGCCAGTATTGATTGGCTCCTTCCAAAAGTGTTATTATCTTTATTATTATTGTGTTATTATTTTTATTATTATTTCCTATTCATTGTTTTTGTTTGTTTTGTTTTTTATGTACTTTTTCTTTCTTTTTTTCTTTTTTCTTTTTTCTTATTTTATTTTTTATTTATTTGCTTATTTGTTTTTTATTTATTTTCTATTTCAACTCAATTTCTGTATATAATCATTATTTTTATCTGAGAGCAAACTTAACTAATGTACTCTCCAAATGTACAGATGTTAAATAAACGTATTACTAAAAAAAAAAAAAAAGAAAAAAAAAAGAAAAATCGAGACCCCGCTTAGTAGAGTACCGGATAATAGAGTCCCGGATAATGGAGGTCTTACTGTATTTATATTAATTATAGATGAATACAAATAAACTCGTATTGACACTTATGAAAACGAATTTATTTATATTCGTATTTACAAATATATGATATACGAATAAATTCGTATTTTTATTTATAAATAAAATTATTCCCATTTCTGGTGAGTACTCACCAGGAGAATTTTTATGAAGAGAATTCTCCACCCAAGGCAGGATAGCATTTTAATATGGACGGCCCATGTAGACGGATCATTAAATTTTAACCAACCAGGCAGATTTAATTCATCCAATAATACCCTCATTAACCAATCAAATTTACATATATTATGCATATCACTCCTTCATAGGGCGCAGTCAGCACAAATTCAGGGGGTAATTTATTTGCCAACGGCAAAACATGTTGATGCAATTGTGTAACTTCAAAATTTATTTATCATTTCGTTTTAGTTTTTTTGTTGTTGTTTTTTTTTTTTTTAATTAAAAATCTCCTAATCCTTTCAAGGCAGGACATTAGAAATCTTATAGCTTCCTTCAGCATGGAAAAGCTAATTTTGACGTCATCTCGGAGACCTGTTGTTAAGTCATGTTCATAACATATTCGTTGGGCAGAAATGGTTTTTCTCGGCAACATTTGGAGAAACAAAAGTTAGCGCTTCGTGTATCGCTTTAGTATATTCCACAGTAAATTTTCAAAATTATTTATATTTGAGGAATAAAACAAATAGTATATCCTTTTTTGCTCGTTTCCTCTCTCCCTCTATAGGGAGGAAGCCCGCTTATCAGGTAGACCTATAGATCACAAAAATAAACGAAATAACGCAGGTTCCAATTTGAGTGTGTGTATACGTATATCGTCGATACAAATGCAAAGTAACGAATGTGAAAAAATGCATCTTTCATTGTCAATCTTTACTAATTTCTGCTGGACTTATGTACTGCAAATTCTTGAATCTTACTTCACTCAATTAAAGGGAAAGTATTCCACTATCAAAAGGTCAAATCTGCCGAATATTTGACCGTCCAAAAAAAAGTTATGAATAAATGCTTTTCCACTCTGAAAAGTGATTTTCACATTCGATCCTTTGCATTTGTAGCGACGATATATATATATATATATATATATATATATATATATATATATATATATATATATATATATAGATCTTATCATTATTCTTTTTATTATTCTTTTTATCCTTGTGTTGGAGGTGGTTTTCTCTAGTCTCAACTGGGAAAATAGAGGAATAAAAGTCAATGGGAGGTATCTGAGTTCTCTACGTTTCGCAGATGACATCGTGATAATTTCGAACAAAAGTGAAGATCTCATCATAATGCTGGATGACTTGGCGGAAGCTTGTGAAGCAGTAGGACTAGTCCCGAACTACTCAAAAACCAAGGCCATGACCAATGCAGAAAGGAGCGAAACCCGTTTGGCAAACAGCGATGTAGAACTCGAGTACGTGGATGAGTATACTTATCTGGGCCAACTTATCTCTTTCAAGAATAAGTCGAAAAAAGAAGTTGAAAGACGGCTGTCCCTAGGCTGGAAGAAGTACTGGTCTCTGAAACTGATAATGAAGGGAGATTTTTCAGTAGAGATGAAGAAGAGGGTGTTCGAAACCTGCATCCTACCAGTAGTAACCTACGGAAGCCAGACCTGGTCATTAACCAAAGCTAACACCAATAGACTACTTACCTGGCAGAGATCTATTGAAAGAAGCATGGTAAATGTGAAGAGGAAGGATAGAATCAGAAATACGACAATAAGGAAGAGAACTGGTCTGACAGATATCTCTTCATACATGACTTCGCTGAAGTGGAATTGGGCTGGGCATCTGATAAGAAGGCAAGACAAGAGATGGTCCCAAGAAGTAACAAGGTGGACGCCATATGAACTCAAAAGAAACAGGGGCAGACCAGCTAAAAGATGGAGAGATGTTTTCAAAGAAAAGGCCGGACCGCTGTGATGGAGATTGGCGATGGATCGCCAGGCCTGGAAATATAAAGGACTAGAGATCTTAGCGACTTCCGCTTCCCAATAGGCTGGTCACCAGGGAAGTTTTTTTTTTATCATCCAATGGTTTTGTTTTATATTATTTTATTATTAATCGTTTGATTTGTAAAATTACTCCAATAACTGTACAAAATTGTAAATATTTGTTGATGAAATAAAAGGCTATTTCATTTCATTTCATATATATATATATATATATATATATATATATATGTATATATATCTTTGCTCTCTTTCCGGCTCAAAAATGAGGTTGACCTCATGGTGCAATCCGAAAGTGCCGACTAGAAAATTTTATGTTTCAGATCCTATTGATCACAAATATAACGCGGGTTAGTACAAATACAACTATTTTTCGAAACTAGTTTTCAGTTTGGGTATTTAGAAACGACTGATTCAGTTAAAACTCGTCTCCGATGTTCGACATTCATGGAATTGAAGACATATAAATTTTGGTTACGTTTAAAGGTAAGGATATATAAGAAAAAAAAATGTTATTAATAGACATGAGTTTCCGTATCTTGGTATATTTTCTAAAATGTCTCGAAAAACGATTAACAATCGTGGTATGTGGAAGGTAACCATTCGAAAGCTTATTAAACTTTCATCGAAAAAGATTGTAATGTAATTTTCGATCTGGCGATGGGTGTTGTAGTGGAACATGGTAAGGAAATGAAAAAACAGTGTTCTAGTGTTTGCAGGAGCTAACGTTTAGGAAGAGGATGGAGAAATTTCCGCTTAGGGTGCTGCCGTGGCACCTTATATCTTCCTTCTCTTTAAGATTTTTTTTTTTTTTTTTTTTTTTTTTTTTTTCACAATACCGCGCTATGATTCAGTTCCTACGAGTCAGAAATTTGTATTATTAAAGCGTTGCTGTTATCAAATACCCAGTTGACCAGCCCATCTGTAAAACCGTGCGTATACTTGGATCTAGAGGGGGAGGGGGCAAACCAATATTTCCGGGAACAACTAAAATAATTAATATTTGCGTAAATCGAAATATTCCTAGCACATGTCTTTCTTCTTATTTTGCTCATAGTTCAAAAAGTATTTAGTACAGATTTTCCTCATAACTCCAAAAGTATTTAGTACAGATTTTGCTCATAACTCCAAAAGTATTTAGTACAGATTTTGCTCATAACTCCAAAAGTATTTAGTACAGATTTTGCTCATAACTCCAAAAGTATTTAGTACAGATTTTGCTCATAACTCCAAAAGTATTTAGTACAGATTTTGCTCATAACTCCAAAAGTATTTAGTACAGATTTTGCTCATAACTCCAAAAGTATTTAGTACAGATTTTGCTCATAACTCCAAAAGTATTTAGTTCAGATTTTGCTCATAACTCCAAAAGTATTTAGTTCAGATTTTGCTCCTAAGTCCGAAAGTATTTAGTACAGATTTTGCTCATAACTCCGAAAGTATTTAGTACAGATTTTGCTCATAACTCCAAAAGTATTTAGTACAGATTTTGCTCATAACTCCAAAAGTATTTAGTTCAGATTTTGCTCATAACTCCAAAAGTATTTAGTAAAGATTTTGCTCATAACTCCAAAAGTATTTAGTTCAGATTTTGCTCATAACTCCAAAAGTATTTAGTACAGATTTTGCTCATAACTCCAAAAGTATTTAGTACAGATTTTGCTCATAACTCCAAAAGTATTTAGTACAGATTTTGCTCATAACTCCAAAAGTATTTAGTACAGATTTTGCTCATAACTCCAAAAGTATTTAGTACAGATTTTGCTCATAACTCCAAAAGTATTTAGTACAGATTTTGCTCATAACTCCAAAAGTATTTAGTACAGATTTTGCTCATAACTCCAAAAGTATTTAGTACAGATTTTGCTCATAACTCCAAAAGTATTTAGTACAGATTTTGCTCATAACTCCAAAAGTATTTAGTACAGATTTTGCTCATAACTCCAAAAGTATTTAGTTCAGATTTTGCTCATAACTCCAAAAGTATTTAGTTCAGATTTTGCTCCTAAGTCCGAAAGTATTTAGTACAGATTTTGCTCATAACTCCGAAAGTATTTAGTACAGATTTTGCTCATAACTCCAAAAGTATTTAGTACAGATTTTGCTCATAACTCCAAAAGTATTTAGTTCAGATTTTGCTCATAACTCCAAAAGTATTTAGTAAAGATTTTGCTCATAACTCCAAAAGTATTTAGTTCAGATTTTGCTCATAACTCCAAAAGTATTTAGTACAGATTTTGCTCATAACTCCAAAAGTATTTAGTACAGATTTTGCTCATAACTCCAAAAGTATTTAGTACAGATTTTGCTCATAACTCCAAAAGTATTTAGTACAGATTTTGCTCATAACTCCAAAAGTATTTAGTACAGATTTTGCTCATAACTCCAAAAGTATTTAGTACAGATTTTGCTCATAACTCCAAAAGTATTTAGTACAGATTTTGCTCATAACTCCAAAAGTATTTAGTACAGATTTTGCTCATAACTCCAAAAGTATTTAGTACAGATTTTGCTCATAACTCCAAAAGTATTTAGTTCAGATTTTGCTCATAACTCCAAAAGTATTTAGTTCAGATTTTGCTCATAATTCCAAAAGTATTTAGTACAGACTTTGCTCATAACTCCAAAAGTATTTAGTTCAGATTTTGCTCATAACTCCAAAAGTATTTAGTACAGATTTTGCTCATAACTCCAAAAGTATTTAGTTCAGATTTTGCTCATAACTCCAAAAGTATTTAGTTCAGATTTTGCTCCTAAGTCCGAAAGTATTTAGTACAGATTTTGCTCATAACTCCGAAAGTATTTAGTACAGATTTTGCTCATAACTCCAAAAGTATTTAGTACAGATTTTGCTCATAACTCCAAAAGTATTTAGTTCAGATTTTGCTCATAACTCCAAAAGTATTTAGTAAAGATTTTGCTCATAACTCCAAAAGTATTTAGTTCAGATTTTGCTCATAACTCCAAAAGTATTTAGTACAGATTTTGCTCATAACTCCAAAAGTATTTAGTACAGATTTTGCTCATAACTTCAAAAGTATTTAGTACAGATTTTGCTCATAACTCCAAAAGTATTTAGTACAGATTTTGCTCATAACTCCAAAAGTATTTAGTACAGATTTTGCTCATAACTCCAAAAGTATTTAGTGTAGATTTTGCTCATAACTCCAAAAGTATTTAGTACAGATTTTGCTCATAACTCTAAAAGTATTTAGTACAGATTTTGCTCATAACTCCAAAAGTATTTAGTACAGATTTTGCTCATAACTCCAAAAGTATTTAGTACAGATTTTGCTCATAACTCCAAAAGTATTTAGTACAGATTTTCCTCATAACTTCAAAAGTATTTAGTACAGATTTTGCTCATAACTCCAAAAGTATTTAGTACAGATTTTGCTCATAACTCAAAAAGTATTTAGTACAGATTTTGCTCATAACTCCAAAAGTATTTAGTACAGATTTTGCTCATAACTTCAAAAGTATTTAGTACAGATTTTGCTCATAACTCCAAAAGTATTTAGTACAGATTTTGCTCATAGCTCCAAAAGTATTTAGTACAGATTTTGCTCATAACTCCAAAAGTATTTAGTACAGATTTTGCTCATAACTCCAAAAGTATTTAGTACAGATTTTGCTCATAGCTCCAAAAGTATTTAGTACAGATTTTGCTCATAACTCCAAAAGTATTAAGTACAGATTTTGCTCATAACTCCAAAAGTATTTAGTACAGATTTTGCTCATAACTCCAAAAGTATTAAGTACAGATTTTGCTCATAACTCCAAAAGTATTTAGTACAGATTTTGCTCATAGCTCCAAAATTATTTAGTACAGATTTTGCTCATAACTCCAAAAGTATTTAGTACAGATTTTGCTCATAACTCCAAAAGTATTTAGTACAGATTCTGCTCATAGCTCCAAAAGTATTTAGTACAGATTTTGCTCATAGCTCCAAAAGTATTTAGTACAGATTTTGCTCATAACTCCAAAAGTATTTAGTACAGATTTTGCTCATAACTCCAAAAGTATTTAGTACAGATTTTGCTCATAACTCCAAAAGTATTTAGTACAGATTTTGCTCATAACTCCAAAAGTATTTAGTACAGATTTTGCTCATAACTCCAAAAGTATTTAGTTCAGATTTTTCCAAGGTGGCGAAAGATTCAAAATGCAATTTCCTATAAGTTCCCATTATTTAAAAATGTTCATATTTTACAATCGAAGAAAATTTCGGAATTATTGATATCCTACATTCGAATGTGATATTACGTATATTGTGCGCTTCTAATATAATATTTGTGTTACTTACTGGGGATAAACATTACGAGAAAACTCGGTTATTTGAGGAGGACTCATATATTAACGTTCTTTGTAACGTTCTAACACATTTATAAGGCAAAATTTGCAAATCCTCTGGCTACTGCTTAACTGGATTTCAAGTATACTTTCTACAGGTGGTTTTACGGGGGGAATCGATCGATTTTCAAGATGTCCTTTTTAAGGATACACAAAAAAAGTGGATGAACCTTGACATATGGTTTGAGAAGGACATGCAACTATGAAGAATTAAATTTATTATAAAAAAAAATATTTCCTTTGCATACAATAGGACTTTATAATTTTTCGTATTATTTATTTAATAATTATGACTATTTATGTTCGTCTAGCAGACACATTGTAGTTAACTTCTTCAATGCAAGTTGCTATCTGGATCTCAGCTAACAGCCTATGTACTGCTTTTGATGTCTCAGCACTGAAGATCAGAAGAAACTTGCCTCGGGGTTTCCTCGACCCTTTGTCTGACCCCGCTGCTTTAAATCAACCAAGCGAAGCTAACACTGAAAAGCTATAATTGAATGTTGATTGTAATAATTAATACCAGTAGTTAAATTTTCATATCATAAGAAAGGATGATTTCTTTAATCAGTAGAATATATATTTGTCGATAGTGGGTAAATTTATATTCAAAAATCAGTGATAAAACGAAATAGTTCACTACATATATATATACAGAGAATCCCAGTCTTAAACCGACAGACTTCGTTTATCGACGGGGAATCAAATAACTAAGTCAAAATGTCCTTTGGCGATTTTCTCGTTTTCGCTTGGTTTTCGAAAAAAAACGTGTTTAAAAAAAAAAAAAATAAAATAAAATGTCTTGATACAGCCCCGGCTTGAGGCGTCGACCATGTAGGTTCTCCCAGGTGGTAGATCGTGGCAGCTGAAGAAAGAGGTAGTTTGTCTTGATACAGCCCCGGCTTGAGGCGTCGACCATGAAGGTTCTCCCAGGTGGTAGATCGTGGCAGCTGAAGAAAGAGGTAGTTTGTCTTGATACAGCCCCGGCATGAGGCGTCGACCATGTAGGTTCTCCCAGGTGGTAGATCGTGGCAGCTGAAGAAAGAGGTAGTTTGTCTTGATACAGCCCCGGCTTGAGGCGTCGACCATGTAGGTTCTCCCAGGTGGTAGATCGTGGCAGCTGAAGAAAGAGGTAGTTTGTCTTGATACAGCCTCGGCTTGAGGCGTCGACCATGTAGGTTCTCCTAGGTGGCAGATCGTGGCAGCCGAAGAAAGAGGTTGTTTGTCTTAAAACAGCCCCGGCTTGAGGCGTCGACCATGTAGGTTCTCCCAGGTGGTAGATCGTGGCAGCCGAAGAAAGAGGTAGTTTGTCTTGATACAGCCCCGGCTTGAGGCGTCGACCAAGTAGGTTCTCCCAGATGGTAGATCGTGGCAGCTGAAGAAAGAGGTAGTTTGTCTTGATACAGCCTCAGCTTGAGGCGTCGACCATGTAGGTTCTCCCAGGTGGTAGATCGTGGCAGCTGAAGAAAGAGGTAGTTTGTCTTGATACAGCCCCGGCTTGAGGCGTCGGGCTGTAGGTTCTCCCAGGTGGTAGATCGTGGCAGCTGAAGAAAGAGGTAGTTTGTCTTGATACAGCCTCGGCTTGAGGCGTCGACCATGTAGGTTCTCCGAGGTGGTAGATCGTGGCAGCTGAAGAAAGAGGTAGTTTGTCTTGATACAGCCCCGGCTTGTGGCGTCGACCATGTAGGTTCTCCCAGGTGGTAGATCGTGGCAGCTGAAGAAAGAGGTAGTTCGTCTTGATACAGCCCCGGCTTGAGGCGTCGACCATGTAGGTTCTCCCAGGTGGTAGATCGTGGCAGCTGAAGAAAGAGGTAGTTTGTCTTGATACAGCCCCGGCTTGAGGCGTCGACCATGTAGGTTCTCCCAGGTGGTAGATCGTGGCAGCTGAAGAAAGAGGTAGTTTGTCTTGATACCTTCGGGTCAGTTCTTGGATGTGAAATGCGATTGGATCAACTCCCAGTTCTCGATGGAGCAAGTTGATTCGAACGAACCATGGGGCGTTGACTGGAATCCGCAGCACTTTGTTATGTAATGTCTGAAACAACTAAACAAAAATTACTAACTATAGTTAGTGATAGTGTTGATAGTTCAATAGCTATTGAATCTACTTGACATTACTAAGTATAGTTAGTGATAGTGATGATAGTTCAATAGCTATTGAATCTACTTGACATTACTAACTATAGTTAGTGATAGTGATGATAGTTCAATAGCTATTGAATCTACTTGACATTACTAACTATAGTTAGTGATAGTGATGATAGTTCAATAGCTATTGAATCTACTTGACATTACTAACTATAGTTAGTGATAGTGTTGATAGTTCAATAGCTATTGAATCTACTTCACATTACTAACTATAGTTAGTGATAGTGATGATAGTTCAATAGCTATTGAATCTACTTGACATTACTAACTATAGTTAGTGATAGTGATGATAGTTCAATAGCTATTGAATCTACTTGACATTACTAACTATAGTTAGTGATAGTGATGATAGTTCAATAGCTATTGAATCTACTTGACATTACTAACTATAGTTAGTGATAGTGATGATAGTTCAATAGCTATTGAATCTACTTGACATTACTAACTATAGTTAGTGATAGTGATGATAGTTTAATAGCCATTGAATCTACTTGACATTACTAACTATAGTTAGTGATAGTGTTGATAGTTCAATAGCTATTGAATCTACTTGACATTACTAAGTATAGTTAGTGATAGTGATGATAGTTCAATAGCTATTGAATCTACTTGACATTACTAAGTATAGTTAGTGATAGTGATGATAGTTCAATAGCTATTGAATCTACTTGACATTACTAACTATAGTTAGTGATAGTGATGATAGTTCAATAGCTATTGAATCTACTTGACATTACTAACTATAGTTAGTGATAGTGATGATAGTTCAATAGCTATTGAATCTACTTGACATTACTAACTATAGTTAGTGATAGTGATGATAGTTTAATAGCCATTGAATCTACTTGACATTACTAACTATAGTTAGTGATAGTGTTGATAGTTCAATAGCTATTGAATCTACTTCACATTACTAACTATAGTTAGTGATAGTGATGATAGTTCAATAGCTATTGAATCTACTTGACATTACTAACTATAGTTAGTGATAGTGATGATAGTTCAATAGCTATTGAATCTACTTGACATTACTAACTATAGTTAGTGATAGTGTTGATAGTTCAATAGCCATTGAATCTACTTGACATTACTAACTATAGTTAGTGATAGTGATGATAGTTCAATAGCTATTGAATCTACTTGACATTACTAACTATAGTTAGTGATAGTGTTGATAGTTCAATAGCTATTGAATCTACTTGACATTACTAACTATAGTTAGTGATAGTGATGATAGTTCAATAGCTATTGAATCTACTTGACATTACTAACTATAGTTAGTGATAGTGATGATAGTTTAATAGCCATTGAATCTACTTGACATTACTAACTATAGTTAGTGATAGTGATGATAGTTCAATAGCTATTGAATCTACTTGACATTACTAACTATAGTTAGTGATAGTGATGATAGTTTAATAGCCATTGAATCTACTTGACATTACTAACTATAGTTAGTGATAGTGTTGATAGTTCAATAGCTATTGAATCTACTTCACATTACTAACTATAGTTAGTGATAGTGATGATAGTTCAATAGCTATTGAATCTACTTGACATTACTAACTATAGTTAGTGATAGTGATGATAGTTCAATAGCTATTGAATCTACTTGACATTACTAACTATAGTTAGTGATAGTGATGATAGTTCAATAGCTATTGAATCTACTTGACATTACTAACTATAGTTAGTGATAGTGATGATAGTTCAATAGCTATTGAATCTACTTGACATTACTAACTATAGTTAGTGATAGTGATGATAGTTCAATAGCTATTGAATCTACTTGACATTACTAACTATAGTTAGTGATAGTGTTGATAGTTCAATAGCTATTGAATCTACTTGACATTACTAACTATAGTTAGTGATAGTGATG
The DNA here is from genome assembly GCA_946811695.1 of Gonocerus acuteangulatus. Taxonomy (NCBI): domain Eukaryota; kingdom Metazoa; phylum Arthropoda; class Insecta; order Hemiptera; family Coreidae; genus Gonocerus; species Gonocerus acuteangulatus. Next base: position 156,887,410 of record OX328123.1, read on the forward strand.
ATAGTTCAATAGCTATTGAATCTACTTGACATTACTAACTATAGTTAGTGATAGTGATGATAGTTCAATAGCTATTGAATCTACTTGACATTACTAACTATAGTTAGTGATAGTGTTGATAGTTCAATAGCCATTGAATCTACTTGACATTACTAACTATAGTTAGTGATAGTGATGATAGTTCAATAGCTATTGAATCTACTTGACATTACTAACTATAGTTAGTGATAGTGATGATAGTTCAATAGCCATTGAATCTACTTGACATTACTAACTATAGTTAGTGATAGTGATGATAGTTCAATAGCCATTGAATCTACTTGACATTACTAACTATAGTTAGTGATAGTGATGATAGTTCAATAGCTATTGAATCTACTTGACATTACTAACTATAGTTAGTGATAGTGATGATAGTTCAATAGCTATTGAATCTACTTGACATTACTAACTATAGTTAGTGATAGTGATGATAGTTCAATAGCTATTGAATCTACTTGACATTACTAACTATAGTTAGTGATAGTGATGATAGTTCAATAGCTATTGAATCTACTTGACATTACTAACTATAGTTAGTGATAGTGTTGATAGTTCAATAGCTATTGAATCTACTTGACATTACTAACTATAGTTAGTGATAGTGATGATAGTTCAATAGCTATTGAATCTACTTGACATTACTAACTATAGTTAGTGATAGTGATGATAGTTCAATAGCTATTGAATCTACTTGACATTACTAACTATAGTTAGTGATAGTGTTGATAGTTCAATAGCTATTGAATCTACTTGACATTACTAACTATAGTTAGTGATAGTGATGATAGTTCAATAGCTATTGAATCTACTTGACATTACTAACTATAGTTAGTGATAGTGTTGATAGTTCAATAGCTATTGAATCTACTTGACATTACTAACTATAGTTAGTGATAGTGATGATAGTTCAATAGCTATTGAATCTACTTGACATTACTAACTATAGTTAGTGATAGTGATGATAGTTTAATAGCCATTGAATCTACTTGACATTACTAACTATAGTTAGTGATAGTGATGATAGTTCAATAGCTATTGAATCTACTTGACATTACTAACTATAGTTAGTGATAGTGATGATAGTTTAATAGCCATTGAATCTACTTGACATTACTAACTATAGTTAGTGATAGTGTTGATAGTTCAATAGCTATTGAATCTACTTGACATTACTAACTATAGTTAGTGATAGTGATGATAGTTCAATAGCTATTGAATCTACTTGACATTACTAACTATAGTTAGTGATAGTGATGATAGTTCAATAGCTATTGAATCTACTTGACATTACTAACTATAGTTAGTGATAGTGATGATAGTTCAATAGCTATTGAATCTACTTGACATTACTAACTATAGTTAGTGATAGTGATGATAGTTCAATAGCTATTGAATCTACTTGACATTACTAACTATAGTTAGTGATAGTGATGATAGTTCAATAGCTATTGAATCTACTTGACATTACTAACTATAGTTAGTGATAGTGTTGATAGTTCAATAGCTATTGAATCTACTTGACATTACTAACTATAGTTAGTGATAGTGATGATAGTTCAATAGCTATTGAATCTACTTGACATTACTAACTATAGTTAGTGATAGTGATGATAGTTCAATAGCTATTGAATCTACTTGACATTACTAACTATAGTTAGTGATAGTGTTGATAGTTCAATAGCCATTGAATCTACTTGACATTACTAACTATAGTTAGTGATAGTGATGATAGTTCAATAGCTATTGAATCTACTTGACATTACTAACTATAGTTAGTGATAGTGATGATAGTTCAATAGCCATTGAATCTACTTGACATTACTAACTATAGTTAGTGATAGTGATGATAGTTCAATAGCCATTGAATCTACTTGACATTACTAACTATAGTTAGTGATAGTGATGATAGTTCAATAGCTATTGAATCTACTTGACATTACTAACTATAGTTAGTGATAGTGATGATAGTTCAATAGCTATTGAATCTACTTGACATTACTAACTATAGTTAGTGATAGTGATGATAGTTCAATAGCTATTGAATCTACTTGACATTACTAACTATAGTTAGTGATAGTGATGATAGTTCAATAGCTATTGAATCTACTTGACATTACTAACTATAGTTAGTGATAGTGTTGATAGTTCAATAGCTATTGAATCTACTTGACATTACTAACTATAGTTAGTGATAGTGATGATAGTTCAATAGCTATTGAATCTACTTGACATTACTAACTATAGTTAGTGATAGTGATGATAGTTCAATAGCTATTGAATCTACTTGACATTACTAACTATAGTTAGTGATAGTGTTGATAGTTCAATAGCTATTGAATCTACTTGACATTACTAACTATAGTTAGTGATAGTGATGATAGTTCAATAGCTATTGAATCTACTTGACATTACTAACTATAGTTAGTGATAGTGATGATAGTTCAATAGCTATTGAATCTACTTGACATTACTAACTATAGTTAGTGATAGTGATGATAGTTCAATAGCTATTGAATCTACTTGACATTACTAACTATAGTTAGTGATAGTGATTATAGTTCAATAGCTATTGAATCTACTTGACATTACTAACTATAGTTAGTGATAGTTGTTATGGCGGGTAGTGGCTCAGGGTAAGCCATTCCTACTCCAACCATGATACCATAGGCTGTTACAACTAATCCCTGAAAACCAGGAAATAGCGACAAGGAAAAAAAGAAAAGAATGGTTTGCTAAATAAGGTTTAATAAGTTTGCCTTAAATAATCGTAAATCATATGAGACATATCATAGTAAACATATTAATAATAATTAAATAAAACTTCTAATTTATTTACTGATACATAAATCATAATAAGACCCGTGCTTAGGAGATTAATTTAGTTAAATTTTAAAAATGCCAGTAAAGGATATAATTATCGTTTAAATTAATTTACAAAATTTTATTGATTAAATAATAAAATTAATTTTTTACTATGAACATAGGAAAAAAGAAGAAAGAAGAAGAAAAAAAAATAAGTGTCTCAGGCTGGGATCGAACCGAGCCCGTTTAGATCGAAGCTCCGTGACATAGTCCTTGAGCCATGGAGGCGATAGCGGATGAGCTGCAAATCTTAGAGCTACGCCACCAATTCTACGTGTCCAGCCGTAAAAGCGTAACGGACAGGGCAGTAGCTTCACAAATATATTTTCAATAATATAACAATAAAATGTTAGTGTTGTCACAGTAGAAACAAACTCACGAACAGCGAGCACAGACGCAGGGTGGATGAGTACCAGGTACTAGCTTCTATGTTCAGCTGCTGCCTCTTCTACTGCCGCAAATGTGCGGAGGCTGTGGGATGTTCATTTTAGGTGACTCTTAACACACAAAAGGAAAGGTGAACCGTAGCACAGCACGCGTAGACCATGCTCGACGCCAGCAGCAAGCCTGTCTGATCCGACCGGCCGAGAGAACCCGAGGGCGCCCGAACCCAGCCGAAAGACACTTAAAGAAAACTTACCACTAACTTACGTGCTAGTATACATAAATATTTACAACCATGGACCATGTTGGCCACAACATTCCGCCCACCTAAAATTTTGAAATTTTACAGTATTAAGGAGTCGTGATCGGCGACAGAGGGACTAGCTTGGCGACAGGCCGTTTGTAGTAGCCTGAAGATGTTCTTATAGTCACAACTCGCACTATACCGTCGTTTCCTGGGTGTACAGCGGTAACACGAGCCAGGGGCCAGGACCGTTGAGGTGCATTTGGCTCTTTGATTATCACCAGATCTCCTACATCCAGGTTCTTCTGGTTTGATATCCATTTTCTTCTTTGCTGAAGTTGGCGCAGGTATTCTGATCTCCAGCGTGACCAAAAATGTTGTGATCGTTGTTTGATGAGGTCCCATCTTCTTAATGGGCTGATTTTGACGTCTGCAACGCTTTCTTCTGGAGCTGAAATCAGGGGCTTTCCAATGAGAAAGTGTCCTGGAGTTAAACATTCTATGTTATCTGGGTCTGCACTAAGAGGTGAAATAGGCCTAGAGTTTAGCACTGCCTCAACGTTGCAGAAGAGTGTAGTCAGTTCTTCAAATGTCAGTGGAATATCGCCTGCTATCCTGTTGAGAAGGGTCTTGGCCGATTTAATGCCAGCTTCCCAGATTCCTCCAAAGTGAGGAGATGAAGGGGGCTGGAAAGTCCATTTAATCTCTTTGCAGGTGGCATGATTCTGTATTTCTGTTTGGGCCAGCTGAGAGTTCTGCCAAAGAGCGAGCTCTTTCAGTTTATTGGCTGCTCCTATGAAGTTGGTACCGCAGTCGGAAATCATATGTTCTGGCTTGCCACGGCGTGCGACAAACCGATCAAAAGCAGCCAAGAAGGCTTCAGTGGTGCACCTCGAGATCACTTCCAAATGCACGGCCTTTGTAGACATACAAATGAAAAGTCCAAGATACGCTTTGCTCAGTGAGGCCTTGCGCCTAGTGGATTCTCTAATATAGAACGGCCCACCAAAGTCCACACCAACGTGATTGAACACCTTACCTTTCTCGAGCCGAAAAGCTGGAAGATTGCCCATCAGTGGAGCTTGGGGAACCTTCTTCTCCTTATAGCATTTCAAACAACTAAAAACGCGTCTGCGGATTAGTTGCCTCCCTGACACGATCCAATACCTGGATTGCAACATAGCTTGTAGAGCAGTAGGCCCAGCATGTAAATAGCATTTGTGATAATGATCAACAAGAAGTGCTGCGAAATGGCTCTTTCCGGAAAGTATAATTGGATGCTTGGCGTCAAATGGCAAGGAGGAATTTCGGAGTCTACCGCCCACCCTGACAATACCATCATCGTCCAGAAACGCATTTAAGGCACGTAGAGCTTTCTCATCTACCTTGTGGTGGGATTGAGTGACCTTAATGCAGCTCTTGGTCGAAGCTTTGATTTCGGGCAGAGTAATAGCACCATGAAGAGAACGCTGGCGTTTACATCTCCTGATGAATCGTAGTGCATATGCGACGCTGCGAAGCAGCCTAGAGTATTGTGAAAAATGTTCCATCCATTGAACGATACTTGGTATCTCAGGCGCAACGGTTACAAGAACTGCTCGTTTCATTTCTGGGACCGTGTCAAGTTTACGGAATGCTTGAGGCCATTGGTCAAATGGCAATTTACACCAATGCGGTCCCGCCCACCATAACGAATGGTTAGGAAGTTCTGAAGGCAGAAGTCCTCTTGAGCTACAATCAGCTGGGTTTTCTTCTGACCTTACATGGTGCCACTGGGATCGTGTGGTAAGGTCCAAAATCTGCACCACACGATGCGACACAAATGCGTTTAAGTTTTGGGGAGATGTGGACAACCAACTCAAGACGATCTCGGAATCTGTGTAAAGCATAACCGCTGAGATGTTGAGGGTAGAATACAATTCAAGGCAAGAATTGTAAAGGCGGCTAAGGAGTAATGCTCCGGAAAGTTCAAGTCTTGGTATGGTCATGGGTTTTATAGGCGCCAATTTAGTTTTTGCTCTGAGAAGATGTACATGGCAATTGGTGCTTGTTCGCACGACAAGATATAATATTGCCGAGTAACCTCTTTGAGAGGCATCGCTGAAACCTAGAAGCATGGTTGAAATGGTGTCTTCGTGTGTAATTTGGCGCGGTATCACAATTTCAGAAAGTGCCCAGAGCTGAGACAAGAACCTACGCCATTTCTCACAAATGTGCGGTGGCCCTACTTCATCCCATGAGCAATGCGAGACCCACATGTCTTGTAATAGTGTTTTGGCATAAAATACTACGGGAGACAGAAATCCCAGAGGATCATATATACGAGCTATGGCAGAAAGAATTGCTCTTTTAGAAGGAATAAATGGAGGAGGGGTAATTTCATAAGTAAAGCAATCTTTAATCGGAATCCACTGCATTCCTAGAAGTTTGATTCTCGGTTCTTCTTCAGAGGCCAAACTGACGGCCTTCATTTGGCATTGCGACTCCTTGACATTCCGTAGCAGCTTCTGGCTGTTACTAGCCCACTTGCTCAGGTCAAAGCAACCTTTTCCAAGCAGTTCTATAAGCTCGGCTTGGAGGGCAATAGCTTCTTTTTCTGAGGATGCACCTGTTACTACATCATCGACATAAATATCATTAAGTAATGCCTTGGAAGCAAGAGGATATGACTCTCCTTCATCCTTTACCAGCTGTCGGATTGTCCTTTGGGCAAGGTATGGTGCACAAGCTTCTCCATATGTAACGGTGCATAATTCGTACTCCTGAACTGCATCCGAGGTATCGAAACGCCATAAGATGTGCTGATACTTTCTATCCGGACCATGTAGCAATATTTGGCGATACATTTTTGCAATGTCCGCGGTGAAGACTATGCAATGGATTCTAAAATTGGTAAGAATGTCACGAATGTCCAACTGAAGCTTGGGACCAACAAATAAATTATCATTTAGGGATCCGGTAGAGGATTTACAAGAAGCGTCGAAAACTACACGAAGTTTAATCTGTTCTTGTTGATGTTTGACAACTGCGTGATGTGGTAACATGAAAGCTGCCGTACCAAAGGGAACTTGTTTCATATGTCCCAAATCAAGATATTCTCTCATGAAAAGGGTGCAGTCCTCTTTGAGCTTCGGTTCCTTAGATAGTTTGGTTTCTAAGCTGGTCAATCTCTTGAGGGCTTGGGTGCGAGTGTTTCCTAGAGACTGAATCGTATTCTTCACTGGTAGAGACACGACGTACCTTCCTGATTCTAAACGATAGTGAGTATCGATAAAGTGGTTTTCACAATGCTTGTCGTCTTCGGAAGGTGTATTGTTGAGTGCTACTTCTTCAACTTCCCAAAACTTATGCATAATATCCTTTATGGAACTACGCCCGTGAACTAGGAAACTTGATCCCTCAGGTGCCTTTTCCTGGATATGCAGAGGCCCTGTAACAATGAATCCAAAAATGGTTGGAAGAAGCCTGGGCATTTCCTGAGTAATCATTATCGGGGACCCAGTTATAATGTCTAAGAAAAGGTCTCCTCCTAGTAAGAACTCAACTGGACCTGGTTTCCAGTACTCTGGATCAGCTAAGGTAAAGCCCTTATAATGAGATTGCATTGACGACGAAAGAGACGATTTAGGTAGATCATTCGTAATTTTGGGGACAACTATTACTTGAGTAGAAAGCTCCTTTGCCATAAACGAGGGGATAGACGATCTAATAGTACATCTGAGTTTCCCGAGGGTTTGAGGGAGATGTACTTGACCTATACCGGAGATGCTATGATTCGATGGTTTAACCATGAGTCCAAGCCTTTGTGCGCAATTTATCGTCATGAACGAAAACTGGCTTCCACTGTCTGTCACCATCCTGGTTAGTTGATATTCATCTTCGGAATCTCTTATCTGGACGACTGCAGTTCCTAGAAGGACTTCTCCTTCTACTGAGAGGCTTCCTAGGGACACTCCTTTGTCCTGCTTATTCTGCACTGGCTGAGACTGAGCGCCTTGCGTTGGAGATCTTATGGCCCCTTGAACCTGGTTCTGATGTAGCCATGAATGATGGTTATGGTTACAGACGCTACATCGCCTGAGGGAAGTGCAAGAATGGGTAGAATGTTTACTGGAAAGGCAATTGAAACAACCCTGCCAATCTTTCAAAAGATCAAGTTTTGAACTGGCAGAAGCATCCTTGAAGGTTTTGCATTGGTATAGAGTATGGAATGACTTGCACACAGGACAGCGATCAGAGGACATCGTCTTGTTTTGTGGTTTGTTCATTGGACGGTGTTGATGATCGATAGCCGTCTTCTCGTGGTTTCCGTTTCCAGCGAAAAGAATGTTCTTGGAACTCGCGTTGAAACGGGGAGATGAGATGAATCGGTTAGAAGTCTTATTAGTATTTGATGGAGACTCAGAATCACAAAAGTGGATATCCATGGATTTCCACTCAGTTTTAATAAAGTCTACTAAATTCTTATAAGATGGAAATTCCACATTTGCACGTTGTTTTTCGAATTGCGTCTTAGTAGCAGGATCCAGACACGATAGTACTAGATACGAAAGGATAAAGTCACAAGGGTTGGGAATATTCAGCTGTTTAAAAGAGTCAATAGCCTCGATGACACAAGTAAGTATCTTACTAAGGGAGCTAGGTGTAGGCTTTCCAGTAAGTGGTTTGAAATCTATCACTTCCTTTAAATATGTGTGACCTAGCTTGCGGTTATTATTATAATGCCCTGACAATGACGTCCACGCTTGTTGGTAGTTAGCCTCAGTAAGACTGATATTTGCAATTAGAGAACGCGCAGGACCACTAAGACATGATAGCAGAAAGAGGAACTTTTCCATGTCTGAAAGGGATGCTTCATTGTGAATTAATGAAAGGTAGGTGTCGCGGAATAAGGGCCATTCCGGAGGATTTCCTCCAAAATGTGGAAGACTGATTTGTGGCAAGCGAGCTCGAACAGTTCGGCTCTCATTGAGTACCGATGCTTCGGCAACTCGTGAAGTTCCTACAGCACCTGCAACTGGAGTGGGATTCATGTATTGTTCATATATCGCACAGGCTTCATAATAATGTCGCCTTGCTGTCTGCTTGAGGGCAGCATCTAGCCCTTCCAGGGTTCCCCCGGATTGATGTAAAATTTCAAGGAATTCCTCCCACAGGCTGCAAAAGGAAGTGTAAATTGGTTTCAAGTCCGTGTACATTCCCTTGAATAAAAATAATTTAGATGCATCAGTCTTAACGCTCCGACCTTGCTCTAAAATAGATTTAATTTCTTGTGCGAAATTATTAAGTTTTTCCCTAGTTTTGCCTAATTTTATTTTAAGCTGTTCTGCCTCCGTATTGATATAAGTATAATGTCAAACCTAAAGTGGGACAAGGAGCAATAAACTTAATGAATTAAAGGCGAAGTAGGCGGAATGCTGCAAGAAAATATATACAAAAAATAAACAGAGTTAAAAAATAAATATTCAAAATGATTTAAATAATGAAATATGAATTATTTATAGGCAAAATTAAATTAAACCATTATCCGGCACACGGAGGACCAAAATGTTATGGCGGGTAGTGGCTCAGGGTAAGCCATTCCTACTCCAACCATGATACCATAGGCTGTTACAACTAATCCCTGAAAACCAGGAAATAGCGACAAGGAAAAAAAGAAAAGAATGGTTTGCTAAATAAGGTTTAATAAGTTTGCCTTAAATAATCGTAAATCATATGAGACATATCATAGTAAACATATTAATAATAATTAAATAAAACTTCTAATTTATTTACTGATACATAAATCATAATAAGACCCGTGCTTAGGAGATTAATTTAGTTAAATTTTAAAAATGCCAGTAAAGGATATAATTATCGTTTAAATTAATTTACAAAATTTTATTGATTAAATAATAAAATTAATTTTTTACTATGAACATAGGAAAAAAGAAGAAAGAAGAAGAAAAAAAAATAAGTGTCTCAGGCTGGGATCGAACCGAGCCCGTTTAGATCGAAGCTCCGTGACATAGTCCTTGAGCCATGGAGGCGATAGCGGATGAGCTGCAAATCTTAGAGCTACGCCACCAATTCTACGTGTCCAGCCGTAAAAGCGTAACGGACAGGGCAGTAGCTTCACAAATATATTTTCAATAATATAACAATAAAATGTTAGTGTTGTCACAGTAGAAACAAACTCACGAACAGCGAGCACAGACGCAGGGTGGATGAGTACCAGGTACTAGCTTCTATGTTCAGCTGCTGCCTCTTCTACTGCCGCAAATGTGCGGAGGCTGTGGGATGTTCATTTTAGGTGACTCTTAACACACAAAAGGAAAGGTGAACCGTAGCACAGCACGCGTAGACCATGCTCGACGCCAGCAGCAAGCCTGTCTGATCCGACCGGCCGAGAGAACCCGAGGGCGCCCGAACCCAGCCGAAAGACACTTAAAGAAAACTTACCACTAACTTACGTGCTAGTATACATAAATATTTACAACCATGGACCATGTTGGCCACAACAATAGTGATGATAGTTCAATAGCCATTGAATCTACTTGACATCACTAACTATAGTTAGTGATAGTGATGATAGTTCAATAGCTATTGAATCTACTTGACATTACTAACTATAGTTAGTGATAGTGATGATAGTTCAATAGCTATTGAATCTACTTGACATCACTAACTATAGTTAGTGATAGTGTTGATAGTTCAATAGCCATTGAATCTACTTGACATCACTAACTATAGTTAGTGATAGTGATGATAGTTCAATAGCCATTGAATCTACTTGACATCACTAACTATAGTTAGTGATAGTGATGATAGTTCAATAGCTATTGAATCTACTTGACATCACTAACTATAGTTAGTGATAGTGATGATAGTTCAATAGCCATTGAATCTACTTGACATCACTAACTATAGTTAGTGATAGTGATGATAGTTCAATAGCCATTGAATCTACTTGACATCACTAACTATAGTTAGTGATAGTGATGATAGTTCAATAGCTATTGAATCTACTTGACATCACTAACTATAGTTAGTGATAGTGTTGATAGTTCAATAGCTATTGAATCTACTTCACATTACTAACTATAGTTAGTGATAGTGTTGATAGTTCAATAGCCATTGAATCTACTTGACATCACTAACTATAGTTAGTGATAGTGATGATAGTTCAATAGCCATTGAATCTACTTGACATTACTAACTATAGTTAGTGATAGTGTTGATAGTTCAATAGCCATTGAATCTACTTGACATCACTAACTATAGTTAGTGATAGTGATGATAGTTCAATAGCCATTGAATCTACTTGACATCACTAACTATAGTTAGTGATAGTGATGATAGTTCAATAGCTATTGAATCTACTTGACATCACTAACTATAGTTAGTGATAGTGATGATAGTTCAATAGCCATTGAATCTACTTGACATCACTAACTATAGTTAGTGATAGTGATGATAGTTCAATAGCCATTGAATCTACTTGACATCACTAACTATAGTTAGTGATAGTGATGATAGTTCAATAGCTATTGAATCTACTTGACATTTGACCATAAGAACCGAAACATATTACTAATAATGACACCTGATTGACATACGACTGTTATATTCATTAACTAATAACACGTACACGACCCGACCCGATCCGATCCGATGTACACCGCTTCTCGGCCGTTCAAACTTGTTTGTTTCTAGACCGATTTCGGACCGACGACGCAAAATGGCGCCAAAGGACATATTGTGTTTCAAAAAGGTCTACAGGCTCTACATCATAACTGATTTCAATTCATTTATTTTTTTTAAATGAAAGCTAATAAAATTTAGAACGACGTTGTCACATTTTTGTTTTTTGTTTCCCTTGTTTATTAAATTGGTGGAATGATATTTATAACCATTCACTGTTTATAACCTTCCAATGTTTATAAATTTCAAACCTTCTAGCTAATTTTCTTATAAATAATTTTAAAATATATATACTAATACTTCCCGGGGTCTCCTGTGGTCTAGTGGCTAGCGCGCTAGATTCATAAGCGTGAGATGGTGGGTTCTCATCTCAGGGCTCGCTGAGAAAATTCCTGGCTGCACCCTGGATGTCGGCGCTAATGGCCGAGATTTGTCGATGCGCCGTTAGAAAAAAAAAAAAAAAAAAAAAAAAAAAACTAATACTTCCCAAGGGTGGACTTCTCTTATCCTAGTGTAATAGTTAAACATTTCCTTTATTTATTTTTTCTTAACTGATATACATCCGGAAGCTTGATTGGCCCCTCAAGTCCTTCTTTATACCTCCAACAAGGGAATCAGAGGTTTCTATGCTTATTAGGTCGTATATCCTACAGCCTCTACATCTTAAGCGATTTCAGCATTTTTTTTCTTCTTCTTTTTAATGAAAGCTAATAAAATTTAGAACAACTTTGTCCACATTTTCCTTTTCTGTTTCCCTTGTTTATTAAATTAAGTGGAGAGATGTTTATAACCATCTAATCTTTATAACCTTCCTATGATTATGACTTTATAACCTTCTAGCTACCTTTCTTATAAATGATTTTAAAATATGAAAACTAATGCTTATCTTATCTTAGTGTAACAGTTAGAAAATTAACTGTTACACTAAGATTTATTTTTTTTGGACTGATATACATACAGAAGATTGATTGGCCTCTCAACTCCTCTTTCATACCCCCAACATTCAACCTAATTCAAGTTTTCTATGCTTATTAGGTGGTATTTCTGACCACCTATGATGGTGGAAATGAATCACTCATTTTCACTTCACTACGAGCTCATTACTGACGAGCTGTGACTAAATCGGATCGGATTGAGTCGGGACCAAAGTACGCACTCACTTTGGCCGTTGTCTGTCAAACGAAATCGGATCATATCGGATCGGGAGTAATACGTGTCCATTGTAGGTGCAGGCTTGCTCTTACAGGTTAAGTTAACTTTTCCACTCAGGATACCTCCCAATGAGCAAATAGAGTCAATCTAACTTTACAGCCTCCGATAAAAGCCACCAGCTGAAGTTTTAATACGGTTAGTTAACAGGTAACCAACCCTAGTAGCCAAGTTCATGGCGAGGTGACAGTCCTCGGGTAGTAGCGGGGAAGTAGTCCCAACCATAGGACCACTTAAACTGGTCGTAACTTAGTGTAATAGTTGGGCTATTGGATCAGTGTATCTCACTCAATCTATAACTTGTCACTTTAGTCAGTTCGGCCATTGGTCACTCTCGGAGTGTACACTTATCAATCACTCCTTATAATACAAGTCTTATGTTTATTATTGGCATATATGTGTACTATAATCCGTATCTCGGGAGCTACGCGTGTACATCTACTATATATTTGTCAAATCACTCACTCACTGACTCACTCAGTTACGGACTCACTGACCTATCATCGCCCAGCCCAAACCACTCGACAGGAAAATTTGAAATTTTTCATGGACACTCTCTTTAGCATGTAGACACTCGCTAAGAAAGGATTTTTTGATATTCGAATTTTTAAGTATTTTTAGAGGGGTTTAAAGTTTTAATTGGTTAGACAAGGCAAGCCTAGGTAGCTTGCGTTGCTAGGACGATAGAGAACAGCTGTTACCGTAATGTATCTATTACATAGTATTATTTTTAATTGAGGATAATTTCAACTATGATGGAAGTCCTTCAATTAGTAGAAATAAACATAGAGTTTACGCTATGAGGGGCAAAATTACCATTTTAATTGCGGTTCATTTCAATTAGTCCCCCATAGAGTTTACGCTGTACCTGGTGATGGTCCATCCTAGGTAATAATATCCTCAATCCTTGCACCGCCTTCTCACCCATCAGCATCCCCAGTCAGAACACCTCTTGGTCATGCTTGCAAATATAATGGGTGTTTCCAAATGACATGTGGAAAACATACATTTTAACATACATTTATTATTGACAACAAAATTTAACCTGTATTCGTTGCACTGCTTTTACTGGTAACCATGGGCGTATATCGGAAATAATTTCGGGGGGGGGATTACGGGGGGGGGGCTGGGACCATTTCCGGGGTATGGAATACTAACAGTTTAGAACTTCGAATAGTTTTAGGCAAATAGAATGCTGTTACAACTTAAATTAAATATTATTTATCAACTAAGTGATCTTATTTAATTCATTTTTAAGGTTTTTAACACACATTTTTACCATCAAATCAAAATGTCAGAGAGGGGGGGGGGCTGCAGACCCCTCAGCCCCCTCCCCCTTATATACGCCCATGCTGATAACCTATAGATAATGAGTTATCTCTAGGTTATCTGTTTCTTGGCACTGGCAGTAGTGCCCCAGTGTCAAGAAACATTATACATTGATTACTTCAAAATTGACGTATAAAATATATTATGACGGAAACCGTGCTATAATAAACTGCAAAAAATTATGTAGTAGCGTTAATTTTGCTGATACATTATTTAACGCAATTAAATAACTACTTATCTGCCGTGACGAAGCACGGGTATTCGGCTAGTATATATATATATATATATATATATATATATATATATATAGGGGAAGGTGTTGTACCTCTGACCATATTTTTACTTTACCACCGAGGCTGTGGCGGCATGTAGCAACATTTTATAAATTTTGGTGTAATTAGTGTTTAGCTCCTTCACTAGAGGGCTTGTGTAAACCTACTTTGGATTATTCAAGTCAAAGAGGATTTTTGGAAAAATTACATATCCATTTCTGTCATAAAAATGTAAGTTATTAATTGATGACGTTTTGCTTCATAATATATTTTGTATTATGTCTTTTAAGATGGAAATCGTTTGACAAAGTAGCTATTACAATAAGGAACATGGTGCAGCCTCTGAAATTGATTTATCTTAACCCTAAAATTTGTAGCATGCTTTTTAATTTGCACTACCAGGGTGTTGTACCTCTGACCACGACTAGTTGTTGTTCCTTTGACCAGGTCAAAGGTACAACACACCTTAGTAATTTTTTCATAATTAAACTTTTCTGTTCTTCTGCTACAAATTTTAAAAAAAATAATTAATATTGGTTGCTTTTATTGTTCAAAGAATTAAAAAAATAATAAATGAAATAATTTCAAACTAACTTTATCAATCCTCAGTGTAGCAGTTCGAACCTATCGCCCCTTATCGTTCCACCTGAAGATGTCAGACATCATAGAAAAGCACAGGCAAGGAAAATTTCAAATAGGGGCCGGCCTAAAGGGAAACCTCGTATCCTGACAGATATTCCTGAAAAGATAATTATTGAAGGTGAAAAAAACAAAACAAAAAAAAAAAGAAAGCACCACCCTAAACGCAAGACACGAAATACAAATAAAGCCCTTTCTAAAAAAGTGGCAAATAAAAAGAAAATTATTCTAATGACAGTTCAGATTCTGATACTGACACCGAAATCTCTTCAGTAGAAAGTGACGTTGATGTGTCTGATAAATGTCGTGAGTTAAGTCGATATCCAGCAATAATTTGAAAAATATGATTTGGAAAAAAGACATTTTATACTTGTTAAAAATAAAAGTAAAAAGACTATTACACATTTAGTTCCAGAGATCCGTAGTATTAAATGTCCAATGTCTATGATTCGATATTTGAAAAAACAATCTTTAAGTGACAAGTTTATGAGAGAAGATGAAAATTTGTATGATATTGATGTTGAAGACATTGTGGCTAAACTTCCATACCCTACTATTGCTAGTGGATCTGCTTGAATGTTAAAATGTTTATCGATTTCACTGGATTTTTCAGCATATTAAGCATAACATTATATCTATAATAGCTTTTTATTATGCTTACATCTTTGTCCTGTATTTATTAAACTTACAATTAATTACAATATTACTGAATATAATTTTTTTGTCTGCACTGCTGTGTATTTTTTAAGTGGTCAGAGGTACAACACCCCATGGTCAAAGGTATAACTACATGTTGTACCTTTGACCACAGTACGGTTATTTTTTAAAAAAATAATAAAAAATATTAAATGTCAAGCTAGAGCCTTGAAAAAATTAAATATGATAAGCAATAGAATACTAATCACAACGAAATAAAAAAAAAATGAATTTTGCCTTTTTTTGGTTAGGTAGATGGGAATCGCACAAAAGTTGCGTTATTTCACTACCTTTTAAAAGGTACAATCACATCTTGGATACATAATGACATGTTTTAGTAGTAAGTGTTGAAGGTTAGTAAACGTAAAGCCACCTGATAAGTTTTCATAGGTTTATCTTAGTTATCTCTTGTGGGATTAAAATCAGCAAGTCGGTTTATTTATCTTTTTTCGCCTGTATTATGCCATCCACTAAACGACCGTGTAAGAAGGGCTGATGAAGTACTTCAGCTCTCTGATGATGACCCTAATAATTTTTTTTTTTAAATAAAAGAAGTTATATGCAATTAATTTGTTTTAAAAGATAAAATGAGCTTATTTACATTACTATACCTAATATCTTACTTTTCGTCAGGATTTCTTTGATATTGGAGTTTCAATTTTTCACATAATATATAAAGAAAATGTTTTGTTTATTAAAAAAGTGGTTTAAGCTTTCTAAATACAGAGATAGGTAGGGAACCCTGCTAAGGCGACACAGTTACTGCGAGTCGGACATTTCTGAGAATGAAGCAACAGTTTTGAAGATACCACTCAAATTTATCAATAATTAATCTTGGGCTGAAATATCATTCGAATTTGTGCCTCATTCCAGGCAGATGCATTCGTTCATCACAACAACCAACTCTCCGGGTGTCAAGATCATCCTTCAAATGTAATTAATGCTTAACGAACCCGATCATAATGAACGAATCCTTCCGGAACGAACTATTTCCATTACATCGTCGCCTTGAAGACCGAATCTCTATCTGTTAGTTCATCACAAGAACCGACTCTCGGATTCCAAGGTCATTCTTCAACTGCAGTTAATGCTTAACGAACCCGAAAATAATGAACGAGTCCTTCATGAACGAACGTTTCTCCGTTACTTGAAGATAGATTCTCCTAGTCCAGGTACTTTGCTAGTTCCTTTCAAGAATCGACTCTCGGGTTGTCAAGATTTTTCTTCAACTGCAATTAATGCTTAACGAACCCGATCATAATGGACGAGTCCTTCATGAACGAACTTGTCTCCGTTACTTGTAGATAAAATCTCCTAGTCCAGGTACTTTGCTAGTTTCTCACAAGAATCGACTCTCGGGGTGTCAACATCATTCTTCAACTATAATTAATGCTAAACGAAACCGATTATAATGAACGAGTCTTTGATGAACGAAACTTTATCTATTACCTCGTGACCTCGAAGATAGAATCCTCTACTCTTGGTATTTTGCTAGTTCCTCACAAGAATCGACTCTCAGGGTGTCAAGATCCTTTTTAAACTACAATTAATTCTTAACGAACCCGATTATAATGAACGAGCCTTTGATGAACGAACCTCTCTCCATTACCTCGTGACCTCGAAGATAGAATCCTCTAGTCTTGGTATTTTGCTAGTTCCTCACAAGAATCGACTCTCAGGGTGACAAGATCCTTTTTCAACTACAATTAATGCTTAACGAACCCGATTATAATGAACGAGCCTTTGATGAAAGAACCTCTCTCCATTACCTCGTGACCTCGAAGATAGAATCCTCTAGTCCAGGAATTTTGCTAGTTCCTCACAAGAATCGACTCTCAGGGTGACAAGATCCTTTTTCAACTACAATTAATGCTTAACGAACCCGATTATAATGAACGAGCCTTTGATGAAAGAACCTCTCTCCATTACCTCGTGACCTTGAAGATAGAATCCTCTAGTCCAGGAATTTTGCTAGTTCCTCACAAGAATCGACTCTCAGGGTGACAAGATCCTTTTTCAACTACAATTAATGCTTAACGAACCCGATTATAATGAACGAGCCTTTGATGAAAGAACCTCTCTCCATTACCTCGTGACCTCGAAGATAGAATCCTCTAGTCCAGGAATTTTGCAAGGACCGCAACACTGATTACAGGTACCTTCCTGACTAATCCTCGAGAGAGAGCTGTTGGTTTTCGAGGCAGGTCTGCCGCCAATCCACTCGGCCAATTCCCCCACACAGCTCGAACTGGGACAAATGGAATTCGCTATTCCCTTCTCCGGAATTTGCATAAGCCCTCGGTTTAAACAATTCCTAATTGGTTTCACAGCGAGAGCCTCCCACTTAGTAATTGTCTTGTAATTGATCAGACACTCGAAAACCATGAAATAATTTCCCTTCTTCATAAATATTATCACTTCTAGGCTTTTAAGTTGACATTTATTATCGTCATTATTTATAATTCATTATTGTGTTTTGAGTTTTATTATATCATATAGGCAGAGATGAAAATTTTTGTTTAGTTTTTTTCCTGTGGTGCATCGACTGCTGAGGACATTATAACCGTTCTCCTATTTTAGGTTTTTGCCATTATTAAACCAATTGCAACGGTATTTGGTTGGTGCAAAACAATGCAGGTTATGAATGTTCATTTTGTTTAGGCGAATGCTTGGCTAAGTGAAGAAAGATAATCTGAGGTCTAGTCAATGGATTATAAAATTGGTTTTAATCTTTTTTTTCGCAAATGATTAGTTTAATTTTTGTTACATTCTCTATGAGTAATGGCCTCTGAAATTCAAAACTAATCAAAAATAATTTTTTTGTATGGTCGAAGTTTGGCTCAACCGGACATCTATGTTTTTAAGGGCGAAGGAATCATTAGTGAATGTAGAGTGCAGCCATGGTTCCAAACATTAAATTTTGATCTCGAAGACAAGGAATGTTGCTCTGGAGCTGAGGTTGTTGTTCACGACCAACTGAGGCCTTGGGTAGAATAAAACCCTCGCAAAACTACTCGAGGCCTTGCTACAGGGTCTTAACAATTTTGAATTTCATCCCTTAAGAAGAATCCAATGATCTTAATTATTTTCCGTAAATGTAAATAATTCAGTTATTTAATAAGACATTGACTTCTGACGCCCCGAGTCATTTGTGTTACTTCTCTCGATGATTTTATTATTATTTTGTATTATTTATTTTTTTACGGTGTGCTGTCATTGATTGAGCTACTAGCGCTGGGCTATTCACAGGTTTCCATCCTATTATAATGCCAAAAGCATTCTATTTATTTTATTTATTAATTTTTATTTTATTTACAGGTTTATTATCACCTACGTTTTTTTTTTCTTTTCTTTTTACACGGAACGGCCTTAGGAACCACGCGAATGTCACTACCTTTGGATCTTTTCACGTTTTAGCACGGTTCCTCCCTCCCTCTATAGGGAGGAAACACATTATTATGATGACCTCATGACTCAAGTCATGTAGGAAGTGCCGACACAAAAATTTCACTTTTCAGATCCCATAGATCATATATATATATATATATATATATATATATATATATATATATGTGTGTGTGTGTGTGTATGTATTCTGTTCGCTCTCCCACCGGCTAAACATGGTCTGATTTTGATGAAATTTTGTACAAAAGTCTTTCATCTAATCTGAAAGGTCAATTTCGTGCGCAAAAAAAAAACCGAAACAATCAAACGTAACGTTTGCGTTTTCCAGTTCATATGGTTGCAGGTACTCTTTTTGTACGTCCCTTGACATAGAAAAACTAATGAAACCATTTTTATATCTGTAACCGTTTTTGAGAATAGTGTAAAAACAATATTCAGTGTAGGTACTTAGAATCGTGGGATTCAATTGAGATATTTTTTATTTGTTTGAATTTCATCTGAACTATGATGTTTAAATATTGGTTACAGTTATATTTCAGGAAGTATTCGAAAAAATATGTTACTAACAGATAAACCTAGAAGGTTTTCGTAAATATCTCGAAAACGGTTTGAAAATCGTGGTAAGAAGAAGGTGATCATTTGAAATCGTGGTAAGAAGAAGGTGATCATTTGAAATCGTGGTAAGAAGAAGGTGATCATTTGAAATCGTGGTAAGAAGAAGGTGATCATTTGAAATCGTGGTAAGAAGAAGGTGATCATTTGAAATCGTGGTAAGAAGAAGGTGATCATTTGAAATCGTGGTAAGAAGAAGGTGATCATTTGAAATCGTGGTAAGAAGAAGGTGATCATTTGAAATCGTGGTAAGAAGAAGGTGATCATTTGAAATCGTGGTAAGAAGAAGGTGATCATTTGAAATCGTGGTAAGAAGAAGGTGATCATTTGAAATCGTGGTAAGAAGAAGGTGATCATTTGAAATCGTGGTAAGAAGAAGGTGATCATTTGAAAGGCTTCCTTCTCATTGAGACTTTATTTTATGTTTTTAAAGAAAGATCAAACCCTAACAATAAATGCTTTAATTCCTGAACTGGGTTCTCCCGTGGTCTAATGGCTAGCGCCATAGATTCATAAGCGGGAGATGAATGAAACACCCAGATGGTGGGTTCGATCCCCACCGGCGGCAGGAATTTTTTCATCTCAGAGCTCGTTGAGAAAATTCCAAAACCCTGCATGCTGGATGTTGGCACTAATGACCCATATTTGTCAATGCGCCGTAAAAAAAAAAAATAAAAAATAAATCCTGAACTAATGATACTAGGCATATGAACGGAAGCGCGCTAAGATGACGAAGTTCCTTTGATTGGGACTATCCTATTATTTAAAAATTCCTTACAATATTGAATTTAATTTAATAAGCAATTAATATTCTTAATTTAAGATTAATTTCTGTTTTTTCGCTATTTCAGGTAAGATACATTTCCCAGCACCTCGTGTACTGAGCAAAACTCTACTTCAGTAATACACATTAAGAGGTAATTTTAAAATTTATTAATTTCAATATAGTATTACATTATTATTGCTTACTATTACATTCTCTTTGCTGTAAAATTCTAATTTTTACCGTTTAATAATGAAATGTAGAAAATATACAATACTTAAGGTAGTTAACCCTATAGCTGCTATGACTGACGTGCTGATCTCTGGATATGTTTTACCTGTATTCCCTGTGAGCTTTGGAGGTTTGCCTATATTACACAAGGAGGGTCTTGGCAATGAGCTATTACCCTCACAGCTGCTATATCTGACGTGCTTTACGTGCCTTACGGTACTGCATGCCTGATCCGGTCCTCTGGATATGTTATACATGCTTTCCCTGTAAGCTTTGCAGGTTTGCCTATATTACACAATGCAGAGTCTTGGCAAGGAGCTATTACCCTCACAGCTGCTATATCTGACGTGCTTTACGTGCCTTACGGTACTGCATGCCTGATCCGGTCCTCTGGATATGTTATACATGCTTTCCCTGTAAGCTTTGCAGGTTTGCCTATATTACACAATGCAGAGTCTTGGCAAGGAGCTATTACCCTCACAGCTGCTACATCTGTCATGCTTTACGTGCCTCACGGTGCTGCATGCCTTATCCGGTCCTCTGGATATGTTATACCTGCTTTCGTTGTGAGATTTGCAGGTTTGCCTATATTACACAAAGCAGAGTCTTGGCAAGGAGCTATTACCTTCACAGCTGCTATATCTGACGTGCTTTACGTGCCTTACGGTACTGCATGCCTGATCCGGTCCTCTGGATATGTTATACCTGCTTTTCTTGTGAGATTTGCAGGTTTGCCTATATTACCCACAGCAGAGTCTTGGCAAAGAGCTATTTTCCCTCACAGCTGCTATATCTGACGTGCTTTACGTGCCTTACGGTGCTGCATGCCTGATCCGGTCCTCTGGATATGTTATACCTGCTTTCGTTGTGAGATTTGCAGGTTTGCCTATATTACACAAAGCAGAGTCTTTGCAAGGAGCTATTACCCTCACAGCTGTTTATATCTGACGTGCTTTACGTGCCTTACGGTGCTGCATGCCTGATCCGGTCCTCTAGATATGCTACACCTGCTTTCCCAGTGAGCTTTGGAGGTTTGCCTATATTACACAAAGCAGAGTCTTGGCAAGGAGCTATTACCCTCACAGCTGCCTATATCTGACGTGCTTTACGTGCCTTACGGTGCTGCATGCCTGATCCGGTCCTCTAGATATGCTACACCTGCTTTCCCAGTGAGCTTGGAGGCATAAAATTAATGTAATTTTTGAACACTATTTATTATAGAATTGTTATTGGTCCGCATACATCTTTTTTATATCAGTTAACGAAAAATTTGATGAAATCCGAACTTTCAAAAGTCTCCGCACACCTTATTTTTCCGAACTTAAATCATATCAATTGATACCACATTTTAATTCAATATCTTGTAAATGCTTCGTTATTTCAAATCACATCCCACAATATATTTGACATAGACTAAACTAGGTTTTGTTTTTATCATTTTGGTAGTAATTTCACCCCCCCCCCCCCCCTCTCCTCTTCGAGTACAGTTTTGATTCGTTATTTTAAATTAGGCTTTGTGCCAACCCAAATTATGCACAGAGACTCTATTGGGTTAAGTTCAGGGGACAGGGGAAATGTTTTGAGTTGCTGTGGAGCATTGTAGAGCAACCCATCCCGAAGTTGCTTTTAAAATGTCGATACAAACGTGCTGGTCTATTGCGCTATCTATAAATTTTACGGTTTTGAGTTACTGTGGAGCATTGTAGAGCAACCCATCCCGAACTTGCTTTTAAAATGTCGATACAAACGTGCTGGTCTATTACGCTATCTATAAATTGTACGGTTTTGAGTTACTGTGGAGCATTGTAGAGCAACCCATCCTGAATTTGCTTTTAAAATGTCGATACAAACGTGCTGGTCTATTACGCTATCTATAAATTGTACGGTTTTGAGTTACTGTGGAGCATTGTAGAGCAACCCATCCCGAACTTGCTTTTAAAATGTCGATACAAACGTGCTGGTCTATTACGCTATCTATAAATTGTACGGTTTTGAGTTACTGTGGAGCATTGTAGAGCAACCCATCCTGAATTTGCTTTTAAAATGTCGATACAAACGTGCTGGTCTATTACGCTATCTATAAATTGTACGGTTTTGAGTTACTGTGGAGCATTGTAGAGCAACCCATCCCGAACTTGCTTTTAAAATGTCGATACAAACGTGCTGGTCTATTACGCTATCTATAAATTGTACGGTTTTGCGTTACTGTGGAGCATTGTAGAGCAACCCATCCTGAATTTGCTTTTAAAATGTCGATACAAACGTGCTGGTCTATTACGCTATCTATAAATTGTACGGTTTTGAGTTACTGTGGAGCATTGTAGAGCAACCCATCCCGAACTTGCTTTTAAAATGTCGATACAAACGTGCTGGTCTATTACGCTATCTATAAATTGTACGGTTTTGCGTTACTGTGGAGCATTGTAGAGCAACCCATCCTGAATTTGCTTTTAAAATGTCGATACAAACGTGCTGGTCTATTACGCTATCTATAAATTGTACGGTTTTGCGTTACTGTGGAGCATTGTAGAGCAACCCATCCCGAACTTGCTTTTAAAATGTCGATACAAACGTGCTGGTCTATTACGCTATCTATAAATTGTACGGTTTTGCGTTACTGTGGAGCATTGTAGAGCAACCCATCCTGAACTTGCTTTTAAAATGTCGATACAAACGTGCTGGTCTATTACGCCATCTATAAATTGTACGGTTTTGAGTTACTGTGGAGCATTGTAGAGCAACCCATCCCGAACATGCTTTTAAAATGTCGATACAAACGTGCTGGTCTATTACGCTATCTATAAATTGTACGGTTTTGCGTTACTGTGGAGCATTGTAGAGCAACCCATCCTGAATTTGCTTTTAAAATGTCGATACAAACGTGCTGGTCTATTACGCTATCTATAAATTGTACGGTTTTGCGTTACTGTGGAGCATTGTAGAGCAACCCATCCCGAACTTGCTTTTAAAATGTCGATACAAACGTGCTGGTCTATTACGCTATCTATAAATTGTACGGTTTTGCGTTACTGTGGAGCATTGTAGAGCAACCCATCCTGAACTTGCTTTTAAAATGTCGATACAAACGTGCTGGTCTATTACGCCATCTATAAATTGTACGGTTTTGAGTTACTGTGGAGCATTGTAGAGCAACCCATCCCGAACATGCTTTTAAAATGTCGATACAAACGTGCTGGTCTATTACGCTATCTATAAATTGTACGGTTTTGCGTTACTGTGGAGCATTGTAGAGCAACCCATCCCGAACTTGCTTTTAAAATGTCGATACAAACGTGCTGGTCTATTACGCTATCTATAAATTGTACGGTTTTGCGTTACTGTGGAGCATTGTAGAGCAACCCATCCTGAACTTGCTTTTAAAATGTCGATACAAACGTGCTGGTCTATTACGCCATCTATAAATTGTACGGTTTTGAGTTACTGTGGAGCATTGTAGAGCAACCCATCCCGAACATGCTTTTAAAATGTCGATACAAACGTGCTGGTCTATTACGCTATCTATAAATTGTACGGTTTTGCGTTACTGTGGAGCATTGTAGAGCAACCCATCCTGAATTTGCTTTTAAAATGTCGATACAAACGTGCTGGTCTATTACGCTATCTATAAATTGTACGGTTTTGCGTTACTGTGGAGCATTGTAGAGCAACCCATCCCGAACTTGCTTTTAAAATGTCGATACAAACGTGCTGGTCTATTACGCTATCTATAAATTGTACGGTTTTGCGTTACTGTGGAGCATTGTAGAGCAACCCATCCTGAACTTGCTTTTAAAATGTCGATACAAACGTGCTGGTCTATTACGCCATCTATAAATTGTACGGTTTTGAGTTACTGTGGAGCATTGTAGAGCAACCCATCCCGAACATGCTTTTAAAATGTCGATACAAACGTGCTGGTCTATTACGCTATCTATAAATTGTACGGTTTTGCGTTACTGTGGAGCATTGTAGAGCAACCCATCCCGAACTTGCTTTTAAAATGTCGATACAAACGTGCTGGTCTATTACGCTATCTATAAATTGTACGGTTTTGCGTTACTGTGGAGCATTGTAGAGCAACCCATCCTGAACTTGCTTTTAAAATGTCGATACAAACGTGCTGGTCTATTACGCCATCTATAAATTGTACGGTTTTGAGTTACTGTGGAGCATTGTAGAGCAACCCATCCCGAACTTGCTTTTAAAATGTCGATACAAACGTGCTGGTCTATTACGCTATCTATAAATTGTACGGTTTTGCGTTACTGTGGAGCATTGTAGAGCAACCCATCCTGAACTTGCTTTTAAAATGTCGATACAAACGTGCTGGTCTATTACGCCATCTATAAATTGTACGGTTTTGAGTTACTGTGGAGCATTGTAGAGCAACCCATCCCGAACATGCTTTTAAAATGTCGATACAAACGTGCTGGTCTATTACGCTATCTATAAATTGTACGGTTTTGCGTTACTGTGGAGCATTGTAGAGCAACCCATCCCGAACTTGCTTTTAAAATGTCGATACAAACGTGCTGGTCTATTACGCTATCTATAAATTGTACGGTTTTGCGTTACTGTGGAGCATTGTAGAGCAACCCATCCTGAACTTGCTTTTAAAATGTCGATACAAACGTGCTGGTCTATTACGCCATCTATAAATTGTACGGTTTTGAGTTACTGTGGAGCATTGTAGAGCAACCCATCCCGAACTTGCTTTTAAAATGTCGATACAAACGTGCTGGTCTATTACGCTATCTATAAATTGTACGGTTTTGAGTTACTTTGGAGCATTGTAGAGCAAACCATCCTGAACTTGCTTTTAAAATGTCGATACAAACGTGCTGGTCTATTACGCTATCTATAAATTGTACGGTTTTGAGTTACTTTGGAGCATTGTAGAGCAACCCATCCTGAACTTGCTTTTAAAATGTCGATACAAACGTGCTGGTCTATTACGCCATCTATAAATTGTAAGTTCCCAGCTCCTGAAGCACAATGCACCCCCAGATCATGACACCTCCACCTCCATACTACTGCCCCAAATAGATGCCTTCTCAAGAGGTATTTTTTTTTTAATTTTCTTCAACTTCTTCCCCTTCCATCTAACCTAAAAATGTTAAAATTACTTTCATCTGTAAATAGAAAACGTTCCCAGAACAATAATGGTTTATGTAAGTGCCGTTTAGCAAATTGAGGTCTCAGTGCCCGGTGAAATAGCTTGAACCTAGGCGTATGTTGATTTTAGCCTGCATTTTTCGGATTCCTCTTTTATAATCTGCGAAAGAGCCTGGATATTATAATCAGCCTGTTCCATACCTGTGAAATTTGAAGCACTGGTGTGATTACTCGGCTACACTTATTACTATTGCCCACTGTCTACAGATTCCGGCTGCCAGTTCGGTATCTATTTTCAACAGAATCCAGTTCTTCGTGCCTTATTAGGACGAACCGCAAAAAACAATAACCTTTAATAACGGATAGTCCCAGTTTTGTGTACAACTGGCCACGTCTTCCCAAATTTATAATAATTCCATTTAAAAAAAAAAAAAAAAAAATCTATAACTTGTTTGGCATAGAATTAGCACTGAGTTGTCAAGGTTAGCTAGGTAATGTTAGGGGTAGAAAGCAGTATTTATAAACCACCTTATCTTTGATAATTTCCCTATGTGCAGTGACTTTTGGCTTTTCAATAATTTGTCTTTTTAGGTATTTCTCTGAATAAATTAAAAAGCAAATAAATGATATATTATTTAATTTTTGTTTATTAAAGTGCATTAAATTGTGTAACAAAAAATGTGAATTTTATATGCACTATCCTATGGAATGCCTCTATTTTGCACATATATATATATATATATATATATATATATATATATATATATTATAAATTAAAAAAAGGAAGCAAAGACATAAAAAATGAAAATAAAATAAAATCCTCCTTTTATTATACCACGCCCGACGTTGCTCAACTTCGATGATCTACAAGAACAGGTGCATTCAACGTGGCTATGGCCGTTGGCTGAATCATTTTTGATTCAAGTAAATGAACAATAACAATCGTGATGTCGGGGTTTATCAAGCCTGGAATCTACAGCCTATCACGAATACTGACCTCGATCCATCAAGTTTATCGTTCTGGACCTAACATGTCTAAAATATAGGGCATATCATGCCTATAAGGGTCTATAATTTCTAAAGTCCTGAGACTATCATGCCTGAAGTAGAGGATCTGTCATGCCTACTGACCAGGGTCCGTCATAACTATAGTCCCGGCCTGCATTCCACGGCCTATCACGAATTATGACCATGGTCCATCATGTTGTAGGTCTATCATGTGTAATGTCCAGGTTCTGTCAGGCCTAAAACCCAGAATCTATAATTTCTATTATCCGGGGCTATCATGTCTAAAGTCCAGGTTCTGTCAGGCCTATAGTCCAGGGTTTATAAATATCCAGGGCCTATCATGTCTTAAGTCTGGGGTAAGTAATTTCTAATATCCAGTGTCTATCATGCATAAAGTACAGGGTTTATCATTTCTTAAGTCCAGGGCCTATCTCGTCTGCAGTCGACGGCCTATCATAAATACTGACCAGGGTCTGTCATGCCTACAGTCCTTGCTCCATCATGCTTGCAGTACAGGATCTATTATGGCTGAAGTACAGGTTATGTGAGGCCTATCACGCATGCAGTCCACGGTCTATCATAAATACTGACCAGGATCTGTCATGCCTACAGTCCTTGTTCCATCATGCTTGCAGTACAGGATCTATTATGGCTGAAGTACAGGTTATGTGAGGCCTATCACGCATGCAGTCCACGGCCTATCATAAATACTGACCAGGATCTGTCATGCCTACAGTCCATGTTCCATCATGCTTGCAGTACAGGATCTATTATGGCTGAAGTACAGGTTCTGTGAGGCCTATCACGCATGCAGTCCACGGCCTATCATAAATACTGACCAGGGTCTGTCATGCCTACAGTCCATGATCTATCATTCTTGCAGTACAGGATCTATTATGAGTGAAGTCCAGGTTCTGTCAAGCCTATCTCGTCTGCAGTCGATGGCCTATCATAAATACTGACCAGGATGTGCCATGCCTACAGTCCAGGTTCCATCATGCTTGCAGTACAGGATCTATTATGGATGAAGTCCAGGGCCTATCATGTCCATGGCGTTTAAAGTCTAATTAAATCTCTAATTTGCTATTTCAGGGGACTCTGCTTTGGGGTTTGTACAGAGAATAATTTATCAATAAAGTAAGAAAGAGAAGAGCAGGAAACATCCCCAAAGCGACGAGTGGAAGCCGTGGATAAAAGTCCTATCTAGACTTATATACTACATTTCCTCTCGAGGAAAGGAAGAGGAGGATAAATTGGATAAAAATACATAAATATCCTTAGCACTGTAGAGTAACTAAATTAGTTTAAGACTCGAGCGGCACCTTAAATTGCGATATTACCCTCTTCCCCCTTCCCCCACACACTAGGAACACAGGATAGTGCAGCTGTTGTTGAGAGATACCGCAGGTAGTTAGGCACACTGCCAACTCTTGCAACTCCACTCCTAACTCCTCGGACGAAAACACCATCCTGGATTTGTGGCATTAGTTAGAAGGATCTTAAGGTCAAAGTTTTCCTTTTTCTTAAGAGGAACAAAGATTTTAGAAGGATATCTCACGCGAATGGCATCTTGCTGGCCATTACACCATCTTCTTGGCCATTATTGTGTAACACTGGAAAACGTTACAGCAGCATGAGATTCTATTAGGTATTATTGTTGGACATTTTTTTGAATGCCGATAAAACCAAAATTATGTCAATTTTGAACAGAATGTTAACAGAGAAAGTGTTTATTAATTTTCACTTTCCTCCAACATGGGGACTTAATGAAATAAATTCGAAAATCATCAATTATTTTACCCTAAATACTAATAGAAATAATTAAGTAAACAGAAGTAATAAACCTTATGATTTTCCTTAACGGGAAGTATTTATGATAACAGGTATATCTTATGAGAAGAAAGTACAAGCTTCAACTATTCCTAGTTTATACAGGGTTAGAACTTGTCATAAGTGCTTAAATAGAACTTCTTTTCACACTGAGAACCTTTAAGACTCGTCCTTTGCAACCATTTTCACAGCATTCGCTACAAGGATATATTCCGATCTGTGAACATCAACTAGCTGCTGAAGAACAAGAATGACATCCTGGAGAGATGGAACAACCACCTCAGCTCTCTGATTAGGCTCATTTTTTTCTGGTAATTCTGTATCGAAAAAGAGTCGACACGTGTTCAAGAGTTCCGTTGAATGCGCCTAAAAAGCTGAAGAATAAAATAAAATAGGTTGAAAATGCTTTATTTTATAAATGAAGTTTGGAAAATGATAATGACATGATTCTTTCACTAATTCATTTGATTTAAAGAGTAGATTAAAGCAAAAATATAATCGTTAAACAATAATTTATGTGTCGCCAAATAAGTATACAGCATTATATATTTTTTTACACCAAAAATAATAGCAGATTTAAAATCAGCACCTCAAGAAGCCTTAATAAAGTAAATATTATTGAAAACAAAAATAATAAGTTTTCCCAGTCCGGTAGAGCCTAAAAAGTTGAAAGCGAAAAAGTAACGTGACGTTTTGAAATTCAATATCTCGCCTTGAGATAATCCGATCTTTACGTCGTTGAGCACTTTAAAAAGAAGGGAGGCTCCTTTTTCTAACAATGTAAATAACTATTTTATTATCTCAAAATTTACTTGTAAAAAGTGTTTTTTTTTTTAAATAAAAATAAAACGTAAACGTTCTTGTATATAACGTTGATTCCAGAAAACGTAGAAACACTCCAATTGGACGAAAATGTGTAACTTTGGAGCATTTATTGACCATCTAAATTTGTTTTGAATCGGGTAAACGTTCTTTGGTCGGATTTTTGACTCTTCACCAGAATGTTAAGAGTCCCCACGCAGCGAAATTTAAAATACATTTTTTTTTAATTTTTAGAATCCTCCCAAACCTTCTACCGAACACAGAAATAAGAAGTGAAAAAATGCAAATCGCCTAAGAAGCATTGCATAAAATTAATGAGTAAATAAAAAATAAAGGTAGGTACAGAGTCAATCCATAGCAAGTGGTCCAAAGGTGGTTGC
Source organism: Gonocerus acuteangulatus (assembly GCA_946811695.1). Taxonomy (NCBI): domain Eukaryota; kingdom Metazoa; phylum Arthropoda; class Insecta; order Hemiptera; family Coreidae; genus Gonocerus; species Gonocerus acuteangulatus. The sequence goes on from OX328123.1 coordinate 156,916,936, forward strand.
TTGACCATTATAGCAAAAATTGATATTTTTACCACCAATTACACATGGAATCAGTAGTTCAAAACCATTTTTAAATTTTTAGCACTTTCCTCCGAAGGAAAGTAGCTATTGAGGTTGGACTCATGACGGAATTTTTGAAAAATTTCTTCAAATCTTTATCGATCCTACCTAGTAGACACCGAAAATGACCCCCGTTAAAATTTATATATATCTATATATATATATATATATATATATATATATATATATATATATATATATATATATGTGTGTCTGTTAACACGATAGCGGCCAGAGTTTTTGTTTTTTCGTCACGAAACTTGGTATATAGCATTCAATTAGCAAACGATTGAACGAGTTCGTTAACCACCAAAATCGGTCCACCGGAAGGGGGGGTTTACCCCGAACCCAAAACACTAATTTGACCATTTCAGCCGTAATATTTGTTATATTTCAACGAAACTTGGTATTCGTACTGGTAATATAGAGAGAAAAGTGAGCTATAAAAATAAACTAAATCGGTTCATAAGGAGGGGGGGGTTTACTCCGACCGACAATACCAATTCGCCACTACCAGCTGTGATTTTAGGTATATTTCGACGAAACTCGGTATTCATAGTGGTAATCTACAGGTAAATGTGTGTTGTAAAAATAAACTAAATCGGTTCATTATGAGGGGGGGTTTACTCCAGACCCACAATACCAATTCGCCACTACCAACCGTGATTTTTGGTATATTTCGACGAAACTCGGTATTCGTAGTGGTAATCTACAGGTAAATATGTGTTGTAAAAATAAACTAAATCGGTTCATTAGGAGGGGGGGGGGTTTACTCCGGACCTAAATTACTAATATACTCATACTGGTCGTAATTTCTGCTGTATTGTATCGAAACACGGTATACGTCGTGGGTAACTCAGGAGAAAGAAGTGTTGTAAAAATGAGCTGAATCGGTCAATCGGAAAGGGGGGTTTACTTTGTAATATATTTCAATAGAAAAGCCAGCCAGACATAGGTTCACAAAGGCGCCGCAAGGAGCGCTAGAGGGACTGTATCCGGTTCCTGCGTTAGATCAAAATACAATAATATGAGGATTTTGTATTTATTACGTAGTGTAGTAGGTACCACGTGTAAACATAACGTGTAAACATAACTCTGGAAGCAAATTAATAATTTATCAGTTACTCATTACAAAATTAAAAGAGAACTATTCATGTTTTTATTTTATTTATGTAGGATATTTTAAGCAAATTGTTCTGGAAAGCAGTCTACACTACCCAAATTCTGAGGAAAGTGCTTAGTTATGCAGCTCCTGCGTGACGGACTTTTTTTTTTTTACAGCCAACCGTTTGAAAATGGCAGCCATCTTTGTTTCAATGCGCATGCTGATTTTTCAGTTTCTAACCTCTTCCGGAAAACTCATTTTCTCAAGACTGGTAAATAACAGACTAATAGATTTGACACCATTGTTTTCCTTATAGTCTTCTCTATATTTTATACCTTCTTCCCTATTTGGATGTTTTAAAGTCCAATGCCTGAAAACTTCCTTTGAAAACAACTGTTTATATTCCTCAAAATTCCGTTTTTGAGGGTAATTTTCTTGCATAAGGGGATGTATATCAAAGTTGATTTTTGGTACGATGATAAACCTTGTAGCTTGTATTAAAAGTCTTTTTAACCCTGATGTTTGTTCATTTATTTTTATGTACATTTTTAAACTTTAGATTTTTGCAATTTTTGATAGCTTTAATATCTGTGGTGTGGGACTTGATATAAATCTAGTATTTTCATATGTTGTAGTTCGCAGAAACATAAAACTACTGTCAAAATTTCAACTTATATATTTGAGTACTTTCGTAGCTATGAAGTTTTGAAAATGGACCTTTTTATGCCTATCTAGCAATGTGTATACTTGAATAATTCATTACAATTTTATTATTTTTGAACTTTTTACTTTTAATAACTCTTCTTAAGGTGGTTTAAAACTTTAAAGTATTTTTCTTAATAATAATCTTTTTATGGTTGTTCTTAAATTGTAATTATGTTTTTATATATTCCTAAAAAATATGACTTTTAAATAATATTAAACTCAGAATCAAGTTAAAATTAATTATTAAGGGATAGCAGAAGAAATAAAAAGTATTTGATTTAAAATATATTTTTGAAATCAAACTGTAAAAAAAAGGTTCATATTGCTTACACCAAGAATTGAAAAAAAAAAAAAAAAAAAAAAAATCATGTCATTCATATGCATAAATGTTTTGGAAGAACAACAATAAACCTGTGTTATCTTATCTGTGTGCCTTGGACAACAATAAACCTGTGTTATGTTATCTGTGTGCCTTGGACAACAATAAACCTGTGTTATCTTATCTGTGCGCCTTGGACAACAATAAACCTGTTGTAGCGGAGCTTGTTTTAAATTATATTTTTCCGCGGGAGAAAAGCACGCTGCACTAAAGTTTTAATGGAGCTTTCCCGCGGGAATAATTTTTACCGTTAGAGTTAAGGAGTTAGTATCCAGATATAGTGAGCAGATAACCGGAGGATTCGGCGTGTGTGTGAAGCTGGCGTCTCATTTCGTGGAAACTCAAAATTTTTTGAGAGTTCTGGCTTTATTTTGAATAGTTCTAGAGTTCTTGATAAGTTAAATTAATAGTTCCGGCTTTTAAAGCAAAAAAAATGGCATAACAAATGATTTGCCAAGTTCACACAGCAAATCATTTTGTTTTTCGACAATTTCCGTATCAACAATCGTCAGAATTCAAAAAATCATAGATTTGTAAGAGTTCTGAGGATAGTTCTACATTTTAGAAGAAAAAAAAAACGATTAAAAAAGAAAAACATTTACAGAAATTATCCCGATATATACACGGTTTGAGATCTAAAGCCAATCAATAACTAGTTTTTTGATTATTCTAAACGAGTTCTAATATAGTTAAAGTCATGTACAATGATTTTCCGACCAGCTCTGATACAAGGATTAATCGGAAGTATTTAAAAAAAATTATTATACTTGTAAAATACGTTCATATTTGTAAAAATAAAAAATTCAACGCCGCTCGAAATTTGACAGTTCTGATTATTCCAAAAGAGTTCTGATATAGTTAAAGACATGACTTATGATTTTCCCAAGAGTTCTGGTACAAGAAATGATGAGAAGTATTTTTCAACAATTATTATACTGGAAAACTGCATGTGATAAATTTGAAATTGCAACCACGGCCTATAAAAAGGAGTTCTGATTATTCCAAAAGAGTTCTGATATAGTTAAAGACATGACTTATGATTTTCCCAAGAGTTCTGGTACAAGAAATGATGAGAAGTACTTTTCAACAATTATTATACTTGAAAACTGCTTGTGATAAATTTGAAATTGCAACCACGGCCTATAAAAAGGAGTTCTGATTATTCCAAAAGAGTTCTGATATAGTTAAAGACATGACTTATGATTTTCCCAAGAGTTCTGGTACATGAAATGATGAGAAGTATTTTTCAACAATTATTATACTTAAACACTGCTGGTGGTAAATTTGAAATTGCAACCACGGTCTATAAAAAGGAGTTCTGATTATTCCAAAAGAGTTCTGATATAGTTAAAGACATGACTTATGATTTTCCAAAGAGTTCTGGTACATGAAATGATGAGAAGTATTTTTGAACAATTATTATACTGGAAAACTGCATGTGGTAAATTTAAAATTGCAACCACGGCCTATAAGAAGGAGTTCTGATTATTCCAAAAGAGTTCTGATATAGTTAAGGACATGACTTATGATTTTCCCAAGAGTTCTGGTACATGAAATGATAAGAAGTATTTTTCAACAATTATTATACTTAAACACTGCTGGTGGTAAATTTGAAATTGCAACCACGGTCTATAAAAAGGAGTTCTGATTATTCCAAAAGAACTCTGATATAGTTAAAGCCATGACTTATGATTTTCCAAAGAGTTCTGGTACAAGAAATGATGAGAAGTATTTTTCAACAATTATTATACTTGAAAACTGCATGTGATAAATTTGAAATTGCAACCACGGCCTATAAAAAGGAGTTCTGATTATTCCAAAAGAGTTCTGATATAGTTAAAGACATGACTTATGATTTTCCAAAGAGTTCTGGTACAAGAAATGATGAGAAGTATTTTTGAACAATTATTATACTGGAAAACTGCATGTGGTAAATTTAAAATTGCAACCACGGCCTATAAGAAGGAGTTCTGATTATTCCAAAAGAGTTCTGATATAGTTAAAGCCATGACCTATGATTTTCCAAAGAGTTCTGGTACAAGAAATGATGAGAAGTATTTTTCAACAATTATTTTACTGGAAAACTGCATGTGGTAAATTTGAAATTGCAACCACTGCCTATAAAAAGGAGTTCTGATTATTCCAAAAGAGTTCTGATATAGTTAAAGACATGACTTATGATTTTCCCAAGAGTTCTGGTACATGAAATGATGAGAAGTATTTTGCAACAATTATTATACTTAAACACTGCTGGTGGTAAATTTGAAATTGCAACCACGGTCTATAAAAAGGAGTTCTGATTATTCGAAAAGAGTTCTGATATAGTTAAAGACATGACTTATGATTTTCAAAAGAGTTCTGGTACATGAAATGTTGAGAAGTATTTTTGAACTATTATTATACTGGAAAACTGCATGTAGTAAATTTAAAATTGCAACCACGGCCTATAAGAAGGAGTTCTGATTATTCCAAAAGAGTTCTGATATAGTTAAAGACATGACTTATGATTTTCCCAAGAGTTCTGGTACATGAAATGATGAGAAGTATTTTTCAACAATTATTATACTTAAACACTGCTGGTGGTAAATTTGAAATTGCAACCACGGTCTATAAAAAGGAGTTCTGATTATTCCAAAAGAGTTCTGATATAGTTAAAGACATGACTTATGATTTTCCAAAGAGTTCTGGTACATGAAATGATGAGAAGTATTTTTGAACAATTATTATACTGGAAAACTGCATGTGGTAAATTTAAAATTGCAACCACGGCCTATAAGAAGGAGTTCTGATTATTCCAAAAGAGTTCTGATATAGTTAAGGACATGACTTATGATTTTCCCAAGAGTTCTGGTACATGAAATGATAAGAAGTATTTTTCAACAATTATTATACTTAAACACTGCTGGTGGTAAATTTGAAATTGCAACCACGGTCTATAAAAAGGAGTTCTGATTATTCCAAAAGAACTCTGATATAGTTAAAGCCATGACTTATGATTTTCCAAAGAGTTCTGGTACAAGAAATGATGAGAAGTATTTTTCAACAATTATTATACTTGAAAACTGCATGTGATAAATTTGAAATTGCAACCACGGCCTATAAAAAGGAGTTCTGATTATTCCAAAAGAGTTCTGATATAGTTAAAGACATGACTTATGATTTTCCAAAGAGTTCTGGTACAAGAAATGATGAGAAGTATTTTTGAACAATTATTATACTGGAAAACTGCATGTGGTAAATTTAAAATTGCAACCACGGCCTATAAGAAGGAGTTCTGATTATTCCAAAAGAGTTATGATATAGTTAAAGACATGACTTATGATTTTCCCAAGAGTTCTGGTACATGAAATGATGAGAAGTATTTTTCAACAATTATTAAACTTGAAAACTTCATGTGATAAATTTGAAATTGCAACCACGGCCTATAAAAAGGAGTTCTGATTATTCCAAAAGAGTTCTGATATAGTTAGAGACATGACTTATGATTTTCCAAAGAGTTCTGGTACATGAAATGATGAGAAGTATTTTTGAACAATTATTATACTGTAAAACTGCATGTGGTAAATTTAAAATTGCAACCACGGCCTATAAGAAGGAGTTCTGATTATTCCAAAAGAGTTATGATATAGTTAAAGACATGACTTATGATTTTCCCAAGAGTTCTGGTACAAGAAATGATGAGAAGTATTTTTCAACAATTATTATACTTAAACACTGCTGGTGGTAAATTTGAAATTGCAACCACGGTCTATAAAAAGGAGTTCTGATTATTCCAAAAGAGTTCTGATATAGTTAAAGCCATGACTTATGATTTTCCAAAGAGTTCTGGTACAAGAAATGATGAGAAGTATTTTTGAACAATTATTATACTGGAAAACTGCATGTGGTAAATTTAAAATTGCAACCACGGCCTATAAGAAGGAGTTCTGATTATTCCAAAAGAGTTATGATATAGTTAAAGACATGACTTATGATTTTCCCAAGAGTTCTGGTACAAGAAATGATGAGAAGTATTTTTCAACAATTATTATACTTAAACACTGCTGGTGGTAAATTTGAAATTGCAACCACGGTCTATAAAAAGGAGTTCTGATTATTCGAAAAGAGTTCTGATATAGTTAAAGCCATGACTTATGATTTTCCAAAGAGTTCTGGTACAAGAAATGATGAGAAGTATTTTTGAACAATTATTATACTTGAAAACTGCATGTGATAAATTTGAAATTGCAACCACGGCCTATAAAAAGGAGTTCTGATTATTCCAAAAGAGTTCTGATATAGTTAGAGACATGACTTATGATTTTCCAAAGAGTTCTGGTACAAGAAATGATGAGAAGTATTTTTGAACAATTATTGTACTGGAAAACTGCATGTGGTAAATTTAAAATTGCAACCACGGCCTATAAGAAGGAGTTCTGATTATTCCAAAAGAGTTCTGATATAGTTAAAGACATGACTTATGATTTTCCAAAGAGTTCTGGTACAAGAAATGATGAGAAGTATTTTTGAACAATTATTATACTGGAAAACTGCATGTGGTAAATTTAAAATTGAAACCACGGCCTATAAGAAGGAGTTCTGATTATTCCAAACATGGAATAGGTTTGGATCCTTTCTACGTTATATACTGGTCTAAGGAGCAGATAATTATGCAGAAAATAATGAGTCGTAGTAAAGATGCCTATTTTACTATGGATCCTACAGGCAGTGTCGCAAAGAAATTAATATTACCTGATGGAAATCAATCTTCTCATATATTTCTTTATCAATGCATGATTGCTCAAAAAGATAAACGAGCCGTTCCGGTATTTCAAATGTTGTCTACCAAACACGACGCATCACTCTTGACTTATTTCCTTCTAGAAATTCGTAGAGCCGGTGCTACGGTTCCTTCTGAAATGGTGACAGATTATAGTCGCGCATTGTTAGTGGCTCTAGCACGTGCATTTGTAGATTGTGCCGATTTAAAACATTATTTACAATGTTGTTACAATATTTCTGTACAAAAAATAAAAACAGTGATGCCTGCTTCGTATCTAAGATTAGATGTTAGCCACATTATTCGAATGGTGAGCAATTGGGAATGTTTGCGGAATTCGCCAAAGAAAGTACGGCAATTTTATCTTAGATGCATATCACAAGCATATAAGATGCAATCTTTAAACGTGTTACAAACTTTTTTATTTTCTTTAATCGTAGTAGCTTTAAGTGAAGACATCGGATACATGGATGACCAAACTCCGGTACCAGCCGAGACATGCTTGTAATCTCTTAATAATTGCATAAAATCTGAGAATTTTCCTGAACCAAGCAATATTACTGAAGATGAATTATCATTAGGCGATTATGATTCCGAAGAAATTCCATCTTCTTGGCAAAATTGGAGTAATGACATATATTATAAAGCTCATAATCTTGCGTTAAAATCACAAAATGGTAATGTTGTCAATGCTTTTTATAATTCAGACAATGCAAAGAAAATAAAGGATTTAATAAACATTTTACCATTGTGGACCGGTCTTATGCGTCCTTATTTTAACAATGATATGGAAATTGCGACATCTTGTTCGGTAGAATCAATCTTTGCGGAATACAAAACAAGAGTTTTTAAAGGTAGTCTTCCGATGAGAGTAGACAAATTTGTCATTAGCCATCTAAATTATCTCGATGGCAAATTACGATTAGATTTTGCAGAAAATATTTCCTCTGCTACTTTGGAACAAGAAAACAAAATATCTCCGAAGCAGGAACAAATAAGCATATGCACTTCGGATTTATCTATTTCCAGTAATAACTTTAATGCAACATCCGATTGTGAAAATATTCGAGAAAATATCCGTGATTTATATATAAAAGTAGCTCAGATGGAAATAATCAAAATTCACAGGATGCTGTAAAGGCAGTTATATATGATGTATCGGATTCTTCTTCTAATGATGCTATAGATTCGCTAAACTATGAGGAAAACTGGATGGGGTTGACCAATAAAGGTTCTAAATCATGTGGCACTCCTAAAAAAAAAACTTATTTAGACAAATGTCCCGAATGGGATAGTGTCAAATAGAATGTTTCAGTTTTCATCCCTATAATCAAAAACGGCAATTTATGTGAACCCGTTAAATTACAAGGAAAAACTATTATGGTTCACAATACGTGCGCTTTCGATTCTCTTTTACACATAACAGCGCATATGATAGGAATGAGCACCGAATATAAAAGTATCGCACAAAGTACCGATGATCATTTTTTATGATTGGCAGAAAGAATAATATCTCGCGGTAAAATAACACAGAACGATTATATGGAAAGAGCTTCTTTTCTAAATAGTACAATACTATTCGAATCCACGAGGTATACTAGGACATTCACCATATTAGATGCAATGTGTAACGCTGCCTACTTAGCAGAACATACATTTCTTTCTTTGCCTAGTCTAAAAAGAGTCCAAACCTGCAAAATGTGTGACTATTCAAAAAATATTAAATTTATATTATTAAGTATAAATGTCAACGTAATTTTGGATAAAGGATTGGAATATGTACAAAACGCTATAGACGAAACAATTTCCAAGCACATATGTGTCAAATGTAAAAACACATGTGATATAACAGAAACATACGGGCCACAAATAATAATAGATACAAGTATTCTGACGGATAATAATTACATTAATAATTCCGGATTTACAAAGAAAACCTACAATTTAAATAGTGTTGCAAAACATATTACCCTTAATAATAATAAATATATACTTCGAGGCGTAATAAATTATATTAATAGTATACGCCATTACACGTCATTATTATTTACAAACATAGCCTGGTACGAGTATGACGATTTAAAGCCAAAAAGAAAAGAAATATCACCTTTAAAATTTCAAATCACACCACACGTTTTAATATATTCTCAAATAAAATAAGTAATAAAACTTACCACACTATATCCAATACTATATATATGTACATATATATATATATATATATACATATATATATATATATGTATAAATCATTACAATACGTTATTATTGTATTATATAATAGTTTAAATTTCATTAATTATTTTAAGTTATTCTCATTACAAATGATTATTTAAATTTCAACTCACCATACTATAATATAATTTCTATTATTATACTACAATGTATATACATATATATATATATATATATATATATATATATAAATATATATATATATATATATATATATATATATAAATAAAAAAAAAAAAAAAGTCCCGTAACAGGCCACAAGGGCCCAGAGGGGCATATACTGTAGAGGTATCTGATTCTTGACCATACGGTACTTTATATTTCGTAATTATTTTAATTATTAACAAACTTCCTTAAAGTTATTTAAAAAAAAAGAAAAAAGAAAAAAAAAAAAAAAAAGAAAAAAAAAAGGGAAAAAAAAAAGGGACGTGGGTCACGTCCACGCCGTTAGTTCCGGGTAACGCTAAGAATGAGAAAAAATATATTTATTAAATCTTCATCAACCTAAGTTGTTCATTATTAACACTATATAAAGGAAGTTGTACATTTTAGAAAAACATTTATTTTATAAGTTAAAAAAAATTACATTATTTAAAAGTTATTTAGAGTCTAAAAGATATTTAGACATACTTATTATAAGATATTCAAACATTAGGTATGTGCACAGACATATACATTTTGGAAGTAAAATAATTGTTTAAAAATACTTCTAATTCTTTTACCGATCAGAACTCTTCAGGAAATCATTTTCCATGTCATTTACTATATCAGAACACTTTTACAATAATCAGAACTCCTTCTTATAGAACGTGGTCGCACTTTTAAATTTACCACATGCATTTTTAAGTATAATAATTGTTTAAAAATACTTCCGATAAGTTCTTGTATCAGAACTCTTGGGAAAATCATAAGTAATGTCATTAACTATATCAGAACTCTTTTGGAATAATCAGAACTCCTTTTTATAGGCCATGGTTGCAATTTCAAATTTATCACATGCAGTTTTCAAGTATAATAATTGCTGAAAAATACTTCTCATCACTTCTTGTACCAGAACTCTTAGGAAAATCATAAGTCATGTCAGTAACTATACCAAAACTCTTTTGGAATAATCAGAACTCCTTCTTATAGACCGTGGTTGCAATTTTAAATTTACCACATGCAGTTTTCCAGTATAATAATTGTTCAAAAATACTTCTCATCATTTCTTGTACCAGAACTCTTGGGAAAATCATAAGTCATGTCTTTAACTATATCAGAACTCTTTTGGAATAATCAGAACTCCTTTTTATAGACCGAGGTTGCAATTTCAAATTTACCACCAGCAGTGTTTAAGTATAATAATTGTTGAAAAATACTTCTCATCATTTCATGTACCAAAACTCTTGGGAAAATCACAAGTCATGTGTTTAACTATATCAGAACTCTTTTGGAATAATCAGAACTCCTTCTTATAGGCCGTGGTTGCAATTTTAAATTTACCACTTGCAGTTTTCCAGTATAATAATTGTTCAAAAATACTTCTCATCATTTCTTGTACCAGAACTCTTTGGAAAATCATAAGTCATGTCTTTAACTATATCAGAACTCTTTTGGAATAATCAGAACTCCTTTTTATAGGCCGTGGTTGCAATTTCAAATTTATCACATGCAGTTTTCAAGTATAATAATTGTTGAAAAGTACTTCTCATCATTTCTTGTACCAGAACTCTTGGGAAAATCATAAGTCATGTCTTTAACTATATCAGAACTCTTTTGGAATAATCAGAACTCCTTCTTATAGGCCGTGGTTTCAATTTTAAATTTACCACTTGCAGTTTTCCAGTATAATAATTGTTCAAAAATACTTCTCATCATTTCTTGTACCAGAACTCTTTGGAAAATCATAAGTCATGTCTTTAACTATATCAGAACTCTTTTGGAATAATCAGAACTCCTTTTTATAGACCGTGGTTGCAATTTCAAATTTACCACCAGCAGTGTTTAAGTATAATAATTGTTGAAAAATACTTCTCATCATTTCATGTACCAGAACTCTTGGGAAAATCACAAGTCATGTCTTTAACTATATCAGAACTCTTTTGGAATAATCAGAACTCCTTCTTATAGGCCGTGGTTGCAATTTTAAATTTACCACTTGCAGTTTTCCAGTATAATAATTGTTCAAAAATACTTCTCATCATTTCTTGTACCAGAACTCTTTGGAAAATCATAAGTCATGTCTTTAACTATATCAGAACTCTTTTGGAATAATCAGAACTCCTTTTTATAGGCCGTGGTTGCAATTTCAAATTTATCACATGCAGTTTTCAAGTATAATAATTGTTGAAAAGTACTTCTCATCATTTCTTGTACCAGAACTCTTGGGAAAATCATAAGTCATGTCTTTAACTATATCAGAACTCTTTTGGAATAATCAGAACTCCTTCTTATAGGCCGTGGTTTCAATTTTAAATTTACCACATGCAGTTTTCCAGTATAATAATTGTTCAAAAATACTTCTCATCATTTCTTGTACCAGAACTCTTTGGAAAATCATAAGTCATGTCTTTAACTATATCAGAACTCTTTTGGAATAATCAGAACTCCTTTTTATAGACCGTGGTTGCAATTTCAAATTTACCACCAGCAGTGTTTAAGTATAATAATTGTTGAAAAATACTTCTCATCATTTCATGTACCAGAACTCTTGGGAAAATCACAAGTCATGTCTTTTACTATATCAGAACTCTTTTGGAATAATCAGAACTCCTTCTTATAGGCCGTGGTTGCAATTTTAAATTTACCACTTGCAGTTTTCCAGTATAATAATTGTTCAAAAATACTTCTCATCATTTCTTGTACCAGAACTCTTTGGAAAATCATAAGTCATGTCTTTAACTATATCAGAACTCTTTTGGAATAATCAGAACTCCTTCTTATAGACCGTGGTTGCAATTTCAAATTTACCACATGCAGATTTCAAGTATAATAATTGTTCAAAAATACTTTTCATCATTTCTTGTACCTGATCTCTTGGGAAAATCATAAGTCATGTCTTTAACTATATCAGAACTCTTTTGGAATAATCAGAACTCCTTCTTATAGGCCGTGGTTGCAATTTTAAATTTACCACTTGCAGTTTTCCAGTATAATAATTGTTCAAAAATACTTCTCATCATTTCTTGTACCAGAACTCTTTGGAAAATCATAAGTCATGTCTTTAACTATATCAGAACTCTTTTGGAATAATCAGAACTCCTTTTTATAGACCGTGGTTGCAATTTCAAATTTACCACCAGCAGTGTTTAAGTATAATAATTGTTGAAAAATACTTCTCATCATTTCATGTACCAGAACTCTTGGGAAAATCACAAGTCATGTCTTTAACTATATCAGAACTCTTTTGGAATAATCAGAACTCCTTTTTATAGGCCGTGGTTGCAATTTTAAATTTACCACTTGCAGTTTTCCAGTATAATAATTGTTCAAAAATACTTCTCATCATTTCTTGTACCAGAACTCTTTGGAAAATCATAAGTCATGTCTTTAACTATATCAGAACTCTTTTGGAATAATCAGAACTCCTTTTTATAGGCCGTGGTTGCAATTTCAAATTTATCACATGCAGTTTTCAAGTATAATAATTGTTGAAAAGTACTTCTCATCATTTCTTGTACCAGAACTCTTGGGAAAATCATAAGTCATGTCTTTAACTATATCAGAACTCTTTTGGAATAATCAGAACTCCTTCTTATAGGCCGTGGTTTCAATTTTAAATTTACCACATGCAGTTTTCCAGTATAATAATTGTTCAAAAATACTTCTCATCATTTCTTGTACCAGAACTCTTTGGAAAATCATAAGTCATGTCTTTAACTATATCAGAACTCTTTTGGAATAATCAGAACTCCTTTTTATAGACCGTGGTTGCAATTTCAAATTTACCACCAGCAGTGTTTAAGTATAATAATTGTTGAAAAATACTTCTCATCATTTCATGTACCAGAACTCTTGGGAAAATCACAAGTCATGTCTTTAACTATATCAGAACTCTTTTGGAATAATCAGAACTCCTTCTTATAGGCCGTGGTTGCAATTTTAAATTTACCACTTGCAGTTTTCCAGTATAATAATTGTTCAAAAATACTTCTCATCATTTCTTGTACCAGAACTCTTTGGAAAATCATAAGTCATGTCTTTAACTATATCAGAACTCTTTTGGAATAATCAGAACTCCTTCTTATAGACCGTGGTTGCAATTTCAAATTTACCACATGCAGATTTCAAGTATAATAATTGTTCAAAAATACTTTTCATCATTTCTTGTACCTGATCTCTTGGGAAAATCATAAGTCATGTCTTTAACTATATCAGAACTCTTTTGGAATAATCAGAACTCCTTCTTATAGGCCGTGGTTGCAATTTTAAATTTACCACTTGCAGTTTTCCAGTATAATAATTGTTCAAAAATACTTCTCATCATTTCTTGTACCAGAACTCTTTGGAAAATCATAAGTCATGTCTTTAACTATATCAGAACTCTTTTGGAATAATCAGAACTCCTTTTTATAGACCGTGGTTGCAATTTCAAATTTACCACCAGCAGTGTTTATGTATAATAATTGTTGAAAAATACTTCTCATCTTTTCATGTACCAGAACTCTTGGGAAAATCACAAGTCATGTCTTTAACTATATCAGAACTCTTTTGGAATAATCAGAACTCCTTCTTATAGGCCGTGGTTGAAATTTTAAATTTACCACTTGCAGTTTTCCAGTATAATAATTGTTCAAAAATACTTCTCATCATTTCTTGTACCAGAACTCTTTGGAAAATCATAAGTCATGTCTTTAACTATATCAGAACTCTTTTGGAATAATCAGAACTCCTTTTTATAGGCCGTGGTTGCAATTTCAAATTTATCACATGCAGTTTTCAAGTATAATAATTGTTGAAAAGTACTTCTCATCATTTCTTGTACCAGAACTCTTGGGAAAATCATAAGTCATGTCTTTAACTATATCAGAACTCTTTTGGAATAATCAGAACTCCTTCTTATAGGCCGTGGTTTCAATTTTAAATTTACCACATGCAGTTTTCCAGTATAATAATTGTTCAAAAATACTTCTCATCATTTCTTGTACCAGAACTCTTTGGAAAATCATAAGTCATGTCTTTAACTATATCAGAACTCTTTTGGAATAATCAGAACTCCTTTTTATAGACCGTGGTTGCAATTTCAAATTTACCACCAGCAGTGTTTAAGTATAATAATTGTTGAAAAATACTTCTCATCATTTCATGTACCAGAACTCTTGGGAAAATCACAAGTCATGTCTTTAACTATATCAGAACTCTTTTGGAATAATCAGAACTCCTTCTTATAGGCCGTGGTTGCAATTTTAAATTTACCACTTGCAGTTTTCCAGTATAATAATTGTTCAAAAATACTTCTCATCATTTCTTGTACCAGAACTCTTTGGAAAATCATAAGTCATGTCTTTAACTATATCAGAACTCTTTTGGAATAATCAGAACCCCTTTTTATAGGCCGTGGTTGCAATTTCAAATTTATCACATGCAGTTTTCCAGTATAATAATTGTTGAAAAATACTTCTCATCATTTCTTGTACCAGAACTCTTGGGAAAATCATAAGTCATGTCTTTAACTATATCAGAACTCTTTTGGAATAATCAGAACTGTCAAATTTCGAGCGGCGTTGAATTTTTTATTTTTACAAATATGAACGTATTTTACAAGTATAATAATTTTTTTTAAATACTTCCGATTAATCCTTGTATCAGAGCTGGTCGGAAAATCATTGTACATGACTTTAACTGTATTAGAACTCGTTTAGAATAATCAAAACAACTAGTTATTGATTGGCTTTAGATGTCAAACCGTGTATATATCGGGATAATTTCTGTAAATGTTTTTCTTTTTTAATCGTTTTTTTTTCTTCTAAAATGTAGAACTATTCTCAGAACTCTTACAAATCTATGATTTTTTGAATTCTGACGATTGTTGATACGGAAATTGTCGAAAAACAAAATGATTTGCTGTGTGAACTTGGCAAATCATTTGTTATGCCATTTTTTTTGCTTTAAAGGCCGGAACTATTAATTTAACTTATCAAGAACTCTAGAACTATTCAAAATAAAGCCAGAACTCTCAAAAAATTTTGAGTTTCCACGAAATGAGACGCCAGCTTCACACACACGGATTCGGCATCTCAGCAGTTTAAGCCAAGTGTCGTTCTCCTAGCAATTTGCATCCTGCTGGCTGCTCCGAGAGATCCACCAAAACCAGCCCAACATCTCGGTGCACTAGGATTTATCCGCAAGTACTGAACTTTTTACTAGATTTAAGGCAGCTTGCGATAACCCTAGGTTACCTTCTCAAGTCAAGCAGTACCAGCGAGATCCAAGCTCCCGGCTACCAACTCTCCGCATGGAGATCCGCACATCATCTCCAGTGACGTCATACCGTACTATTGAACTCCGATAACTATGATTCTAATTTATGAACACTTTTTATTTATGAACAATTATTTATTTCAATTATTAATTGACAGTGTCATTTTATTTATTTATTGAAGTTTAATTTTATTATTTTATTTATTCAAGAGGAATATATTTATTATTTTATGAACACGCCCATTATTTATTTATTCTTTGTTGGGACCTTCTGACCAATATACAGACAATTAATTAACCCCAACACTGTGTTATCTTATCTGTGTGCCTTGGACAACAATAAACCTGTGTTATCTTATCTGTGTTCCTTGGACAACAATAAACCTGTGTTATCTTATCTGTGTGCCTTGGACAACAATAAACATGTGTTATCTTATCTGTGTGCCTTGGACAACGATAAAACTGTGATATCTTATCTGTGTGCCTTGGACAACAATAAACCTGTGTTATCTTATCTGTGTGCCTTGGACAAACGATACATCTAAGAGAAAGTCTGTTCTCCATTTTTGATGCTGGTTCTGGCGTCCTCTTCCTGGTCACTTAGATTGGTTTGGGAATTGAAGATTATGTTACTGCCTTTTCAATTGGCCGTCTAATCCTTTTTAACCCAATATCTCTCAAAGATTCAGCTATCTTCAGAGTTCATGCTAGTATTAGTTGGTGCCTATAATGCGTTATAGTTAATGCCGGCTATGTAGAGGATTCTAAAGAAAGCAGTTAGGGTCCACGCCGAGCTAGAAGCATGCAGCAAATTTTGTCAATAATGTCGATTCCACCCTTAGATAAATGTTATTTTTTGCTTCTTCTCATCACATCCTGCTCTAATGATTCTTCATCCGACTGTTCACTCTCAGTTTCATGTAATGGTCTTCAATGCAATGGTCTTGCACAAATATCTCCTGCCTTCTCATCCGAATCAATAAACTCATCTTATCCATCCTCTTCGCACGCTTACTGAAAATACGTCTTTATTCTCTCTATGTATTCTTCATAAGAAATGTCAACTGGTGGTTAGCACCACAAGACAATAAAAGGCCCGAAAGAGAGAAAAATACGGCTTTATCTGATGCCAGTGTCTCCTTAATGTGAATGAATGAATGAATGAATGAATGAATGAATGAAAAAAAAACTTTATTCTGGGACTTCGTCCCATAAGAATAAAAATAAGTACAAAATAAACAATAAACAAATTTAACCTAAAAATATAAATATGAATAAAGAAAAACAAAAGTATAAAAGAACAAAACAAAAAAAGCAACTAATACAAATATTATATGTGAAGCCTTAAATAATAAAATGAAATATAAGTAAATATGTACATTCATTGGAATGGGGCAATGATGATACAATGATCAGAGGGGGATGGGAATAAAATTAAAGAGTTTAAATAAACAAATAAATATTAAAAAGTTGAATAAATATTAAAGGAATGGGGGCTATAAAAAGATATAAACTAGGAAAATGCATAAACACGAGAAAAAAACAGCAATATAATTTACAAAGGTAATCAGGTCTTCCTGGTGGTGAAATTTTAAGAAGCGTCTTCCTGGGAGGATAGGAGAAAAGCAAAGAGGCGGGATTTAAAGACAGGTAAGGAAGGAGAGTGTCGAATGGAAAGAGGGATAGAGTTCCAGAAGGAGGAGGCTCGGGAGATGAAGGAACGGTCGAAGAAGGCTGTTTTATGAGTGGGAGGATAGAGATCGGAGGGACGGGAGCGGGTACCACGGGAATGGACAGCCGATTTAAACTGCAGGAGGTTGTAAATATAGGAAGGAGATTTGGAAGAAATGGTTTGGTAAAGGAAGGAACCTAGAAAATATTGTCGTCGAATTGATGGAAATAGCCACTTCAACTCGGAATACCGGTGTGAAATATGGGCATCCCTGGGGGTATCGAGGATAAATCTGAGAAAACTGTTCATTAATCGCTTAAGACGAACCTCAAGCTCCCCAGTGAGCCCTCCATAAACCAGGCAACCATAGTCGAAGTGGGGGAACACTAGAGAAGATACAAGAAGCTGACGTGTAGGAGTAGGGAGGAGGTGACGGGAACGGTTAAATAGTTTAAGGGTGGCTATGGAGCGACGAGTGATTAGGGATAAGTGATTTTTCCAGGATAGGTTTTGATCGAAAACAAGGCCCAGGTTCTTGGCAGTGGAAACATATTGAATAGGACTGGAGTCAATGGTGAAGGAAGGGAGGATAGGAGGGAGAGATTTCAAGAGGGGAGCTGTGAACAAGACAACTCCTTAGAAAGGTACCATAGAGATTAAAATGATGACATGGCATGTAGGAGAAGATGAGATCACCAAGTGGAGAAGTTTAAAAGAGAAGAAAATCTATAAATTGAAAATATAGAGGTAATTAAGTCGTGGGGTGCTGAGAACACCCCACCTCCCTAAATAATAAATATTACTTTGTAACTTTTTTTTTTCTACAATTTTTTTTGTAGGGTAAAATTCTTCCTTAACTAATCAAAAATGATATCAAAGAGTGTATATGTGAAAAAACATTTTTAAATGGGCAAAAATACGATTTTCCGATTGAAGTCCCGATGCCCTGCTGATTTGAAGATGATTTTTTGAGTGAGCTTCTAATGGTACCTCTTCAATTGTTAAGTTTATTTTTGGTCCTTCTTGAATGCTTTTTAAAATAAAAACCCATTTTTTTAATCTTTATTATATGAAAGTATAAAAAAAAATAAATAAGAAAAAATGCACATTTTGACTTTTTTTCAAAACTATGTTTTTCAAAACGGGCGATATTCTGGCGTCTTCAAGTGTTGCCCGATCAACTTGAACTTTTTACTGCAGCTTCCTAATGATATTTGTTAGTAAAGTACGTAGTGAGTTTTTCGATTTATTGAATGATAACGATTTTTTGACCAATTTTCCACGTATTTTTCAATAGAAAATAAATAATTGTTCGCCATTTTCGAAAAAATTACTATTTCTTGAAAATCCTAGGTAGATACTTTACTAGATTTAGGGAGAGGGAGAGGGAGAGGGAGAGGGAGAGGGAGAGGGAGAGGGAGAGGGAGAGGCAGAGGCAGAGAGAGAGAGAGAGAGAGAGAGAGAGAGGGAGAGGGAGATAGAGAGAGAGAGAAAGGGAGAGTGAAAGAGAGAGGGAGAGGGACAGGATTGATAAATGAAGAAAAGGAAATGTTGAGATTATTTGACCAATTTTCGACGTATTTTTCAATAGAAAATAAATAATTGTTCGCCATCTTCGAAAAAATGAGTATTTCTTGAAAATCCTACGTAGGTACTTTATTAGATTTAGGGAGAGGCATAGGGAGAGGGAGAGGGAGAGAGAGAGAGAGAGAGAGAGAGAGAGAGAGAGAGAGAGAGGGAGAGAGAGAGAGAGAGAGAGAGAGAGAGAGAGAGAGAGAGAGAGAGAGAGAGAGAGAGAGAGAGAGAGAGAGAGAGAGAGAGAGAGAGAGAGAGGGAGAGGGAGATAGAGAGAGAGAGCGAGAAAGGGAGAGTGAAAGAGAGAGGGAGAGGGAGAGGATTGATAAATGAAGAGAAGAAAATGTTGAGATTTTTTGACCAATTTTCGACGTATTTTTCAATAGAAAATAAATAATTGTTCGCCATCTTCGAAAAAATTAATATTTCTTGAAAATCCTTCGTAGGTACTTTATTAGATTTAGGGAGAGGCAGAGGGAGAGGGAGACGGAGAGGGAGAGAGAGAGAGAGAGGGAGAGGGAAATAGAGAGAGAGAGAGAGAGAAAGGGAGAGTGAAAGAGAGAGGGAGAGGGAGAGGATTGATAAATGAAGAGAAGAAAATGTTGAGATTTGTTGACCAATTTTCGACATATTTTTCAATAGAAAATAAATAATTGTTCGCCATCTTCGAAAAAATTAATATTTCTTTAAAATCCTACGTAGGTACTTTATTAGATTTAGGGAGAGGCAGGGGGAGAGGGAGAGGGAGAGAGAGAGAGAGAGAGAGAAAGGGAGAGTGAAAGAGAGAGGGAGAGGGAGAGGATTGATAAATGAAGAGAAGAAAATGTTGAGATTTATGAGTATATCCAAGAATATGATGGCCACCATGTTCATGCGACGTGAAATTCATTTATCAATGGACCTAACAATGTTTCATTTTCTTCTGTGTCAGCCAACATCGAATCAGTTTAGTTCACAATTACACTCAAAATTATAATTTAGGTCTCTTATTTATTACGTGTATAAATATTGTGGGGTAATTTCACTGTCAGTGAAAACAAAAATTGAAATATAGATAACTCACGCACGAAACATGTCCCACATAGATGGAAATGAGACAAAGTAAATCTGGTAGCACTTTAGAGAGAAGTGAATAAAATAAATGTACTTACATGGAAGTCCATCCGGCATTTAAAGTATGGCCGATCAAAAAGGACAGTAAAATATGGATTAGACATTAGGGACAAAAATTAGAGGAAAGATACAGCCAAACCACTCTCATCCATCTGTCCGCAGTACTAACCGTGGTTGGGAGAAAACAGAAGGCAAAGCTCCTCACAGGACCCAGAAGAACAGAAATCCGCCAATTATCAGAATTGGACCAAATGGAATAAGACGTCCTCACTCTTCAATTCTACATGAAAGACTGCGTAGACTCTCTCTCCCACAGCGAAGGGATAGAATATTTTAGAATATCTCAGAGTAACCTAGTAGGTCATGTGAAATATAAAATTCTTAAAAAATTGCAGTGTACATGGGATACCGTAGCTGAGGACAAATTATGTCACAACGAAGGAAGTAAGACCTTGGAAGAAATCAATTTAATCGTCAAAAAAAGAAGAAAGATTCCCGACTGTAATAACGGTAATGTTTGTTTATTGCAACGAATAATGGCATATGTTGCATTAAAGTAATCATTGATGCATGTTTTGAGATAATTCGTTCCATTTTTTCTGATGAATTATTATATTAAGAAATATATATATATTTCATCTCATTAACCTTTTCGATGCGACGTGGGCTAGCTGCCTATTCCCTCCACAGGCGTACCAAACTCCCTATCCTATAGCGGCCTTACACACACCTATTTTTTATTATTTTTTTTTTATTTTTACTTAGGCGCTCGTTACTAATCATCATTTTCATGTTTATCTTACGTGAACGACGACGTATATTATTTGAAACGATTTATTTACTACAATTTAGGTACACAGAAAACCTACAATAACCATTTAAAACAAAGTGTACTTACTTTTCTTACCTACGAGATCACCGTAATAATATGATGTAATAGTATGATAATAATATCACGTATATTTCTCTTTCTAGGGGTCTCCCGTGGTCTAGTGGCTAGCGCGCTAGATTCATAAGCGGGAGATGGTGGGTTCGATCCCCACCGGCGGCAGAAATTTTTTCATTTCAGGGCTCGCTGAGAAAATTCCTGGCTGCAACCTGGACGTCGGCGCTAATGGCCAAGATTTATGTCAATGCGCCGTAAAAAAAAATAAATAAATAAATAAAAATTCTCTTTCTACTTCATTCCGGAACTACTGCTTGTTTTTAGACGTGATTTTTAAATGCAGCAATGAAAATGCGTTTTAACTATTATTATAATAAGCTACTCCTTCATTATTTAACGTTTCACTAAAACAAATGCTCTGAGAACATTTTTAACGTGCACACGTCTCACAGACGCATGTTACTTATAACGTTCTAAATTTGTATGTTACCAGTTAAGGGTTAAACCATCAATTACCCCCCATCCCTGTTACAGAACTCTGTACAGGCTCTAGGCTAAAGAGTTCTCGCAATCAAGAGATACAGCTGTGGCGAGAATACTCGGGCGTCGCCTCTGGGGAACATCTTTCTCCGGCGAGTATTCTCGGGCATCGCATCGAATGGGTTAATGGCATTTTAATATATACATATTTTGCCCTAATATTATATTGAATCAGTATTCATATTGTGATTTTTTTATATTATGAAAAAAACAAAAACAGTTCCGTAACAGGCCTGAAGGACCCAGAGGGTACCGTAGCTCCGACCACCTGATATTTGCCTGCAAGGCTGGGATGGCCTGGGTCACTGAATCCAACCCTCGAACGACGTCACTAAAATATAAAATCGTTAATGCATACCAGAGTTTGCATACCACACTTCTCTATTGAAGTTGATGTGTAACTATTAAATAAGGTTCTGAGAAGTATATTGAGAAAATATTTAAGCCGTAAAGTCAAAACTAGAAACTCTAGTTATACATATAGAATGGAAAATATTTTAAAAATTGAGGAATAAATGTACATATAAATTCTATAAAAAAGTAATTAAAATAAAATTGAAAAAAAAGAGTTTTTAGATAGATTGAACATGAAGTTTATTGAGATTAAAATATAGAGGAGGGGATTTGTGTGAATGAAAAGCTGTGTATTGAGTGGAAAGGGAGGATCAGGGTTTTGGGTGGCAGGGGGGGGGGGGGGGGTTGGGCAGGTTTTCCAGCCCCTCCTTATAAATATGGAAAGCGTTAGCCCTTCAAGTATCAAGGCAAGGGCCGGCGGAAAATACTCTTACCCGCTTAAATAGCTGGAAAATTCATGATGCAATTTGGGCTCCTTTCACAAAGACCTTTCAGTCCGCCGCCTCAATTCAGAACAAAAATCTATTTACTTAATTAATAATTGATGTTTTACTTCAAAAAAAATAATAACCGTTGAGAGAACATGTTCATGTATTCAATTTGAAATTTCCAACCGAAAGCCTTTTTTTTTGTTGCAGAAATGAAATTTTAAATGGTAGGCCGACGCTTACAGACAGTTTCAGACTCATGAAGAATGCATTTTCACCTCCCAAACCTGCCACTAAAAAACCTTCAAACAATAAATGTGCTTTCCGACAATTCCACGTATACCTACTCCCATAACCCTAGAACGCCAATCTTACTTGGCCTACCCCATTCTACGAACACGTAGTCATTCTGACGAACATACTTTAAGAAAATATATAAATAAGTAAAAACTCAACTTATGAGATAAACTTTAATATAAGATATTCTTTCATACTATATATTCTTCAAAATTGAATTATATAACTTTATTAATTAGTTTCACGACTTAGATGGGAGGGTTAATGAAAATTAGTATACAAGTCCAAAAGTTAGTTTATTCGCAGATTTTCATGTTTCACTTAAAAATATTATAAAAACAAATCACAAACAACGTAAAAAATAAAAGAATAAATGATCTTATCAATCTTAGTCAAAGAGGCGGGCACAAAGATATTCCTTAATCTCCAAAGAATCGTAATTTTCTTTGCCATAATTTAACGTAATTTCAGAATGGCTGGTACTAGCGATGTAATTCTTTCTGTGACTCGTCAATTATTGACCACAGGTAGCATAGCTGGGCTGTGGTGGAAAAAAGAAGACCGGGAGGAGAGGGGCAACTGATAATCACAGAGGTG
Source organism: Gonocerus acuteangulatus (assembly GCA_946811695.1). Taxonomy (NCBI): domain Eukaryota; kingdom Metazoa; phylum Arthropoda; class Insecta; order Hemiptera; family Coreidae; genus Gonocerus; species Gonocerus acuteangulatus. Next base: position 156,940,040 of record OX328123.1, read on the forward strand.
TTTGTAATTTTGACGAAGGTTCTAGGGTTAATTAGATAATTAAAGTAAGGGAAAATGTTAGGTTTCACGTTAGGATTGACCATTCAAGTCTAGCAAATATTTAACCCTTGAAAAGCTCTGAGCGCATATATGCGGGCGAGAAAACCGCATAAGTGCGGACCTGAAAAGAACTGCCCCTAGACGTTCTTCGTTCCCTCCAAAAACGGTCTAATGACTGGATGAGCATACAAAAGGAGGAAGAATGTATTTTTGAACAACTGTGAGTCAGGGGAAATGATATGGAAGGGATCATATCAGCCGCTGAGGCTGGGAGCGCCGCGATTTGATCTCACAGTTAGGGTGTAAGTAGATCTAACCCACCCTTCACACTTGTTGAGATGCTAGTCCCGCGCGACATTTATCGGTTTTAACCCTTGAAAACGAGCGATATCCAGTAGATAGGAGGTTCAAATGCTAAGCGAAATTTGCTATCATAGGATAGAGTGTGGCACTTTACACAGCATGTAGCTGCTTGTTTTATTGTTCTTCATTAATTTATCTACCTTTTGTGTTCTATTTGGTTGTTAATACGTTATTTAAGGCATTACTATTTCTGAAGTGTCCTTATGAGAATTAAAAATACAATATTACTACCTCGCGCGTCCCGTACTCATTGGGGCTCATGCGAACAATGTTTGAAACACTTCCTGTAATACGGTAATAGTACACCAGCAAAACTTTCATATCTGGTCCAATGTAAAGCCACAATGGATGCAAGAATGTGTCCACCACTGTAGATTCTCTGTTACCTTGTGTTATGGTATTTATCGGACCTCAGTGATCGTACCCCGTTTTTAGGGGGGGGGGAGTATTAGTAGATTTTTAAATAATGGAACGTTAAGGCTCGTCGAAGCATTATCATGAAACCAACCAAACAAGATATAATTTCTGCTGGATGGATATTCTTCACACTTCTCTAGAGTAGTTCGAGAAGCCCTTGAAGAACTGTTTCCTGGCCACTACATCAGACGAATTATGGATGTCGAGTGGTCTCCGAGATCTCCAGATTTGATATAGGGAGAAGATTCGCTTACGCTGAGACGCAATCCGGAAGCGCCGACTAGAAGATTTCGTATTGCGCATACTAGTTTCTATTTATATTAAAGATTTATACGGCTCAAAAATGGACCGATTTTAATAAATTTCACACAGATTTTACGGCTGTGTACAGTTTGTATGAGACATTTAAGGGTGGAATTAAATCCAATTCTGTAAATTTATTTGAGAGAAGTAAAAACTAGTATTCCCCAAAAATGTTCGTATATTTACTTAAATCGAATTACGATTTAGTTATAACATATATAAAGCAGATAAATCTTAATAGGGGTCATGATGGCTTGGAGAGATACGTTGTTTATTTTGTAACTGACTCCATGAACACCAATATTCCCCTGGGAAGAAATATGAAGAAAGGTTTTTGAGGGGAACTACGTTATAAAGAAGTTTCCATTTCAGCAAAAGTAATTGCTTTATTTCTACATTTTCCAGTGCTTGAGCTGAAAGAAAACTTGACTGGAAGGGAGAGAGGAAGTGTAATAGCTTTTATAGCAGTTAAATACCTATTCAACCGGAGTTCGGGGCAGAATCCGTAGAAATTACAATCTCATTCCAACTCCAGCGATATTCCATTCAATCTCTATTTTAAGGGAATCCGGAACCTTGGAATTTCTATCCAGGGCTTATGAACTATTTCTCTAATTGTGGACTGGAGAGCTAAGTTATTTACTGTCATGGTTATCAGAGGAATACAGAGCTAGGGTATTTACAGCCATGGTTATCAGAGGACTGCAAAGCTAGGGTATTTTCTGTCATGGTAATAAGAGGACTACAGAGCTAGGGTATTTACAGTCATGGTTATCAGAGCACTACGGAGCTAGGGTATTTACTGCAATGGTTATCAGAGGACTAGAGACCTAGGGTATTTACTGTCATTGTTATCAGAGGAATACAGAGCTAGGGCGTTTTCTGTAATGGTTATCGGAGGAATAAAGAGCTAAAATATTTACAGTCATGGGTATCGGAAGACTACAGAGATAGGGTATTTACAGTCATGATTATCAGAGGACTACAGAGCTAGGGCGTTTTCTGTAATGGTTATCGGAGGAATACAGAGCTAATATATTTACAGTCATGGTTATCGGAGGACTACAGAGCTAAAATATTTACAGTCATGGTTATCAGAGGACTACAGAGCTAGGGCATTTTCTGTAATGGTTATCAGAGGACTACAGAGCTAGGGTATTTACAGTCATGGTTATCAGAGGACTACAGAGCTAGGGCATTTTCTGTAATGGTTATCAGAGGACTACAGAGCCAGGGTATTTACAGTCATGGTTATCAGAGGACTACAGAGCTAGGGCATTTTCTGTAATGGTTATCAGAGGACTACAGAGCTAGGGTATTTAATGTTATGGTTATCAGAGGACTACAGAGCTGGGGTATTTACTTTAATGGTAATAAGAGGACTACAGAGCTAGGGCATTTTCTGTAATGGTTATCAGAGGACTACAGAGCTAGGGTATTTACAGTCATGGTTATCAGAGGACTACATAGCTAGGGTATTTACAGTAATGGTTATCAGAGGACTACAGAGCTAGGGTATTTACTTTAATGGTTGTCGGAGGACTACAGAGCTAGGGTATATACTGTAATGGTTATCGATGATTTCAAATGTAAAAAGGCGGTAGAGATAGTTTGGTAAAGGATGGAACCTAATATTGTTATTGGCCGATTTGATAAAAATAGTACTTTCGCCTCAGAGTACGGTGACAAAATATTGTCGATACAAATGCAAAGTATCGAACGTGAAAAAATGCATCTTTCATTGTCAATCTTTACTAATTTCTGCTGGACTTATGTGCCGCTTTTGGCCGGTAGATGGCGGCTTCGTTTTTATTTTACCATTTCGTTTCTCTTTCAGGTGACTTTTACAGGAAGTTGGATCGTGGCTAAAGTATGGTCTATAAAAAAAAAATCTTTATTCAAGCTAGGTCCATCTAATAAGGCTTGTTGTGCAATAAAGGGCCGTATTACTGCTGTTGGCTCTTCTGCGCAGCACCTTATCAGCCAGGCGGAGCTCCCAATTTAATATTCTCTCCGATAAATTTAGCCCTGCGGTCGGGACAATGACTATAAATTGGTTCCTGTATCTTCATCTCTTGGCCTAGGCCGAGTCTAGCTAATCTAATAGCATTTATACAGCCTGATTTAAATTGAAATTACTTGATTGTAATATGTACCTAACCAAGATATGATTTTAAAATAAATTTCATAGAGGCAAAACTTAAATTAACATAAAATCAAATAAAAACGGTACAGTTTTTTTTTTTGTGAACATATTTATTTTAATAACTAGATATTTCTCAGAGCATTTCCTCCCTCCCTTCATAGGAAGGAAACTGTTAGCTTCCAGTTGTGGCACCTTTAGTTTCTCATTTTCTCATGTTGAAGGATAATGATTAAATAATAACTCTTTCTATTCTAGAACATCTGAGAGTCGGACTTGGTATGTTCGTTGCTTATTATTTTATTTATTTATATGATTTAAGAGCTAGGAACTAGGCGATTAGCTCTATAAACACGTAGAGTGCAAACGTAATAAAAGGTCTAGCACATCAAAAATAAAACATTTAAATAAAAAATTAAATAACTGAATCTATCAACTAAACAAGACAAATAAAAGGGCAAAAAGAGAAAAAAAATAATAGAATAATAAAAATACCAAACATAAAGGTGAACTATAAAATAAAAACCAGATAAGTAATAAATTATTTTTAATAAACTAAATCTTTTCCCTTTATTTTGTACAAATAAAATTGAATTATAAAATTAATTTTAACATACTTCAAATTTTACGCTCTGCGCAAGGATGAAAAGTTATTATAATTCTACATTGAAGCGTTTCTGAGATATAGGCGATGGAAAATCGGAATTTATAGGACTGATTCTCTCATCAAAATTATTAGGCACTTCTCGAAAAGCAAGAGTCTTGAAATTTTGCAGATATTCTAGTGTTATTAAAGGGAAAAAAAATCTAGAAAAGTTTTGTTTGACTCCAATCCTACTAAATTTCCCATTTTGTACATGTTGTGCCTTCGGAAACCCACCATTCCTGCTAAACCCTATCGTGTGGGGTATCAAATGAATCGCCTGGGGAAGGAAAGCCTAAAACTAAAGCAATATGTTTCAGGCGGAAGGTCAATAAAAGAGAATTAACACTCGAATGGTCGCGTGAGATCTCTCAGATACAGAGCATCTTACGCAGACTGTGGACGGGGCGCAAGTGCGCGGGTCTAGCTATACCCTTTACTATTCCTAGAGCAGGTAGTGGCTGATGTGTCAGTTCTGACCTGATGCTCCTCCAAGCAGTAACTATCCACTAAAACTATTTTGTATCTTATAGATACCACGAACCATATTTTTACTTTTAGAAAAGAGAGCTCATTGGTGTCATTCGTACCACAAAATAAAAACAACAACAAAATAAACGTACTTATGATATCAAGTATGAATATGGATGCATCGATTGATGAAGAAACAGGGGTAAAAAAAATATAGCACTGTAGCCGAGAGAACCAAAACTATAAAGCGATGCCAAATGTTTTGGGCAAACAAGACTACAAGGCTCACCCAGTATAAATGCAAGGGGTGCGGCCAATATTTATGCCTTTATCATTACACATTATATTGTCCAGATGGAAGTAAAGTGGATGATGATACAGAAGAAGTCTTTTGAAGTTATATATTTCTACAAAATATTATTAATATTTGCTCTTCGTTTTTCTACCTACTTGTTATTTGTATATTTCAACTATATGAGTTTGCATATAATAATTAAGTAACATAATATGTTACTTAATTATAATAATATGTTAAATATCTAGTCTTGCATTGTATTATATTATGATACAATGCAAGATGAGGAATAACCCTTCAAAGTTCAACATAAAAATTTATTATATAATAAAAGTATATGTTGAACTTTCTATTCCCCACCTTGGATTGTATTATTAATTAATACCCTTCCCGTTTTCATCAAAATATTTAAAGAAATAACTTTTTTGGTGTAAATTTACTAATTTTTTTTTTTAGCGCATTGTATACCCCGCTTATAAGGTTGATACAATGAAACAATCCGGAAGTGCCGACAAGAAAATTTCGCGTTTCAGAACCCCTAGAGACCGAAAATAACGGTGGTTCAAATTTGTATATATATATATATATATATATATATATATATATATATATATATATGTATATATATATATATATATATATATATATATATATATATATATATATTTGTCTGTTCGCTCATTTCTGGCTTCCCTGATGGTCCGATTTTGATGAAATTTGGTACAAAAATCTGTCGTCCAATTTGAAAGGTCAAGTTCGTTAACCAGCAAAATCTGCCCACTGGAAGATGGCGTTTGGGGCGAAATTCCCGCAAAAAAAATCGTAACGCTTACGTTTTTGAGTTCATAAGCTCGTAAGTACTCGTTTTATAGGCTTCTTGGGCTAGGAAAACGAATGAAACCATTTTCAAGGCGATAGCTTTAACCGTTTTCGAGAAAACTGAAAAAAAAATTTTGAATGCCGGTTTTGGTTTGGGTACTTAGAATCATGGGATTCAGTTGAAACATTTACTGCATCTTCTACTTTCATTAAAACTAATATGTTGAAATTTTGGTTGCGTTTGGACTTAAGGAAGGGTTAGAATAAAATATTTTATTAACAGACATAAAAAAGTTTTGGTAACTTTGTATACTTTCCCTAATATCTCGAAAAAGGTTAAGAATCTTGGGAAACGGAAGAATACCATTGGAAAGCTTACTAAATGCTCTATAAAAAAAGGTTCTAATGAAAGTTTTGATTAGGCGATGTCAATCGGAGAAATGAGTGCTTAAATGTTTAAAGTAATTGATTTCGCTTATTCGAACTGTTCTTTTTGTCTTTGATTTTGATACTTAAAATTATGGGATTCAGTTGAAACATTTTCTGCATGTTTGAATTTCATCAACACTAATATGTTAAAATTTCGGTTACGTTTGGAGCTAAGGAAGGATTAGAATAAAATATTTTATCAACATGACATGAAATGTTTTGGGAACTTCGTATACATTCCCTGATATCTCGAAGACGGTTAGGAATATTGGTAAACGGAGGGTTACCATGCGAAAGCTTACTAAATGTTCTACAAAAAAGATTCTGAAACAATTTTTGATTAGGCTATGTCAATCGGAGAAATAAGTGCTTAAACTTTGAAGTAATTGGTTTCGTTTATTCGAAAGGTTCTTCTTGTTTGTTTTTATTCCTTGTTGTTTTTTCATTGGTTATAGTAGGATAATGTATTTGACAATAAAACAGATTAATTAAAATAAGAAAAGCAATTCATTGTTAAAAATATATGAGGCTGTACCGTATGAAATGTCAGTTTTGGATTTGTCGATTTCCTTCAAATGTCTTGAAACTGTCGAGGCTCCTATTCCGAGTTCTTTGGCATATTCCCTAGTGTTTTTAATTGCTTATAGTAGTCAAATGTATTTGTCAATAAAACAGGATACGTATAATTAGAATCAATATTTTGTTTGTTAGAATTCGAAGATGCCGTATGAATATCTAGATTACAGTACTGGTGTTGATTTCGTTCTTTAGAATTATTCTTGGTATTCCCTATTTTCATCTGTTACCCATAGTTTTTTATTGTTAGTAGGTTTTTCTTATTGATTATAGAATATAAATCTATTTGGCTATAAAACAGGATACGTAAAATTAGTGACAATATTTGGGAGATTTCTGAGCGAAATACTTTTAAGATTTTCTACGACCACGAACGGCTTTTTTCCTCTATTTTTACCCACTAGATAGGCTTTATTTTGCATATTATTCTATATAAGTTTTATTCAGCAGGGGATTCTGATGAAATGTCGTGTTTTTGCTGTGGATTTTAAATACGATGTATCTAAGATTGGATAACATTAGCGAGTATACATAGTTAAGAACCGACGACGGAGGATTACTTCTTGCTATGATTTAGTCTACATATGTATATTAAGTCCTAAATCCAAAAAATAAACTTCACAACGGTTAGATACTATGAGCGAATATGGCGGTTCAATGCCCGTAGAAGCAGAAGGTCCGCAGGAAATTTACCTGCTAAGAGTTAATCCTCAAGAGCAGTAAATATACCCCAGGTATTTGCCGACACAAATACAAAGCCTAGGCGGAGAGCACCCCAAAAACACAGATCCAAACATAGGTTATATACTAAATATTCATAAAGACTACTTAGTTGTAAACCGATTCATCAATTAGCAATCAATAGTTTTCAACAAATGTTATATACTACATATTGATAAAAAGTATTTAATTAGAAAAAAAACAATATTCCACAAGACTTGTTTTTGGTCCATTTGTATCTACTCCATAGACTTAATTAGGTATATTATTCTACTGTAGTTGGGCAACTAAACTTTGTTTTATTTTGTTAAATAAAGTTTTTTTTCTTGACTTGTTATTCGTCAAGACTTTTATTTGTCCTTGTGTATTAACTAGATAGGTTTTATTCGGCATATTATTCTATATAGGCTATATTAGGCAGGGTATTCTTCTCAACCTTGTGTACTTCTTCTTGATCCTTCTGTACATGGGCGTATATAAAAACAAGATCGGGGGGGGGGGGGGGGCTAAGACCATTTCCAGGGTATGGAATACTAAATATTTAGAGCTTGGAATAGTTTTAGGCAACTAAAACGCTATTACACGTAAAATAAAATATGTTTTATGAACTAAGTGATCTTATTTAATTTATTTTTAAGGGTTTTACGAGAAGTTTTTATCATCAATTCAAAATTTCGGGAGGGGCTGCAGCCCCCTCAGCCCCCCCTCTTATACGCCCATGCTTCTGTATCCACTAGAAAGGCTTTATTAGGCATATTTTGTATTGATTTATAGACCTTTGCTTTAGAATGAGAGCCAGATTCTGTAATTTCCGCTTCTGTGTAAAAGTTAGCAACTGTCGGTGTCCCTGACGCCTTAATATCACTTTTATTCGAGATGTTCGAGAGGATTTTGACAATTTTCACGAGATATATAAAAAAAGTAAGTTTATTTCTTTTCTAAGCTTATCAAATGGCACTAGGGACATGAACGGAACCGCGCTAAGATGCTGCAGTTCCTGCGAGTCGGACTTTTTTTGTTTTGAAAGGGTTTTTCTTTTTGCTTAATTCACTATTTAATTGGTTGTTTCTTGTTTTAAATTGCATTTATCAGTAAAATTAGTATTGTAGTAAAATAAGCTAAGAAACGGTGAAAGGTATTGGTAAGTTTGGAGTGGCTGTGGTAATCAAGATGGCAGTGGCTAATGATGATGACGTAGTTTGTTTTGAATTATCCTGTCTATATAACCTTCCTCATAGCCTTTAACTGTAGTTATCGTTATTTATTATTTTATAGAAAGATTTAACTCACGTCAGAATGGAATTTTATTCGCCATGAAGCAAATATTTACAGTTGATTATAACAGTAAAACGAATTTGCTAGTAAAACAAGATACCTAAATTGACAACGAATTTTTGGTTGTTTAGAATAGAGCCTTCTCAGCAGTAGTCGAAGAGTAAGTACGTTTTCAGTAAATTAATTGTATTGACTTATACAGATTAAGGGGGCGAGGTTAGATCAGTGGTAGAGCACTCGACTAATGAACTGGAGGACCAGGTTCAAAACCCGAGCGCGCACTAAAGATTTTTTCTCCTAGTGCTGCCGTTCGAGGGTTGGATTTGGGGTCCCAGATCGTCCCTAGGCTCACCCAGCCTTTAATTAATTTAATTAATAATGGGTACCTTGGGTGCTAATGACTCTAGCAGTCGAGGCAGCCAAGGGGAAAATCAGGCGGCCGGAGCATAGTATTGACCACACTATCTCCCTAGTGTGCCGTAAGGTCAAGAATCAGATACCTCTACAGTATCTGCCCCTCTGGGCCCTCGTGGCCTGTTACGGGACTGATTTTTTTTTTTTTATATACAGATTAAGAATTATCCGCTTCTGTGTAAGTTGGCTCCTGTCAGTTTCCTGCGATTTGTAATGCTAATTGGACTTTTTTTATATGTTAACACAAAAATTTATCCCAGATACCTATAAGCCTTGACTCCTCGAACACATATATCACTTTAAACAGATAAAAGTGGAATATTGGGTAAATAAAAGTCGTAGAGATTATTGGAGGCATTTATCATCTCGGATGTGAGAATGTTCGCTCGAAAGCAATCAAAACTGTCAGGATGAAGGATCGACACTCAGACACTATTGGAATATCATGGACGCTCTGATTTACACACTCAATATACTCACTACGAAATTCACAGTCGAATTTTAAAATAATCTTTCTATATTGGAAGTTCAAAGAAAATAGTTATTCAAACCCGTTTTTAGCGCGGTTCCTCCCTCCCCCATAGGAAGGAACCCCGCTTATATGGTTGATCTCATGACTCAATCCAGAAGTGCCGACTAGAAAATTTTGCGTTTCAGAACCCCTAGAGACCGAAAATGATTGTGGTTCAAATTTGTATGTATATATATTTGTCTGTTCACTCTCTAGGTCGAAGACGAATGGTCCGATTTTGATTAAATTTGGTACGAAAATGTTTCGTCTACTTTAAAAGGTGAAGTTCGTTAACCAGCAGAGTCCGTCCACTGGAAGATGGCGTTTGGGGCGAAATTTGCACAAAAAAAGTCATAACGCTTACGTTTTTGAGTTTATAAGCTTGTAAGTACTCGATTTATATGCTTCTTGCGCTAGGAAAACGAATGAAACCATTTACAAGGAGATATCTTTAACCGTTTTCGAGAAAATTGGAAAAATAGTTTTTAAATACTCTTTTTGGTTTGGGTACTTAGAATCATGGGATTTAGTTGAAACATTTTCTGCATGTTCGAATTTCATTAAAACTTATATGTTCAAATTTTTGTTACGTTTGGAGTTAAGGAAGGGTTAGAATAAAATATGTTATTAACAGAGAGAAAAAGTTATAGTAACTTTGTATACTTTTCTTTCTTTTTTTTTTTTTTTTTTTTTTTTACGGCGCATCTACATCTAGGTCATAAGCGCCGACTTTCCTTAATGTCTCGAAAAAGGCTGAGAATCTTGGTAAACGTAAGATTACCATTAGAAAGCTTACAAAATGCTCTACAAAAATGGTTGTGATAAAAGTTTTGATTAGGCAATGTCAATCGGAGAAATAAGTGCTTAAATATTTAAAGTAATTGATTTCGCTTATTCGAACTGTTCTTTTTGTCTTTGACTTTGGAACTTAGAATTATGGGATTCAGTTGAAACATTTTCTGCATGTTAGAATTTCATCAACACGAATATGTTGAAATTTTGGTTACGTTTGGAGTAAAGGAAGGGTCAGCATAAAATATGTTATTAACAGACAAGATAAGTTTTGGTAACTTTGTATACTTTCGTTAGTATCTCGAAAACCGTTGACAATCGTTGGAAGCGGAAGGTTACCATCCAAAAGCTTACTAAATGCTCTAGAAAAAAAGGTTCTGAAGAAAGCTTTTAATTAGGCTCTTAAAGTAATTGATTTCGTTCATTCGAACGGTTCTTTTTGTCAGTTTTATTCCTTGTTATTTTTAAATTGCTTGTAGTCGGATAATGTATTTGACAATAAAAAAGATTAAGTAAAATAAGAAGATAAATTTATTGTTAAAAATGTAGCGTTCAAAGAGGCTACAAATGCCTCTGAGCGGAGGCCTTTCTGGCCGACTTATGGGTTGGCCGACCCATTCAGGTAAGATCGCAAATCAAGAACTTTCAAGACTGGTGGAACCAAAATAATAACTGATTCTATTTTAATTATTCCATATTAGACTAGGGATAAGAACGGAATCGCGCTAAGATGATGCAGTTCCTGCGAGTCGGACTTTTAGGACGGTTCCTCCCTCCCTTCATAGGGAGGAACCCCGCTTATAAGGTTGATCTCATGAAACAATCCGGAAGTGCCGACTAGAAAATTTTGCGTTTCAGATCCCCCAGAGACTGAAAATAACGGTGGTTCAAATCTGTATATATATATGTATATATATATATATATATATATATATATATATATATATATATATATATATATATATATATGTATGTATTTGTCTGTTCGCTCATTTCTGGCTTCCCTAATGGTCCGATTCTGATGAAATTTGGTACAAAAATCTTTCGTCTAATTTGAAAGGTCAAGTTCGTTAACCAGCAAAATCCGTCCACTGGAAGATGTTGTTTGGGGCGAAATTCGCGCATTAAAAATCATAACGCTTACGTTTTTGAGTTTATATGCTTGCAGGTGCTTGTTTTATACGTTCTTTAACATAAGAAAACGAATGAAACCATTTTTAAGGCGATATCTGTAACCGTTTCTGAGAAAAGTGGAATCAATTTTTTTGTAAGTCATTATTTTTTTGTGAGTACTTAGAATCGCGAGATTCAATTGAAATATTTTCCACTTTTTGGAAATTAATCCCAACTAATATGTTTAAATTTTGGTTATATTTGGAGTTAAGGAAGTATGCGAAAAAAATTATTTTATTAATAGACATGAAAAGTTTTCGGATCTTCATACATTTTTCGTAAATATCTCGACAAAAAAGGTACTAAATTCTCTACAAAAAAGGTTTTAGAGCAATATTCGATAGGGCAACGTCAATCAGAGATATAAGCGCTTAAATCTTAAAAAGTGTTTGTTTTGAAAGGGGTTTTCTCTTTGTTTACCTCACTTTTTAATTGGTTGTTTCTTCTTTTAAATTGAATTTATCAGTAAAATTAGTATTGTAGTAAAATAAGCTAAGAAACGGTGAAAGTTATTGGTAATAAGTTTGGAGTGGCTGTGGTAATCATGATGACGTAGTTTGTTTTGAATTCTCCCATCTATATAACCTTCCTCATAGCCTCCAACAACGCTAAGATGGTGCAGTTCCTGCGTATCGGACTTTTTTCAACTGTAGCTCAATAAGGCTTGACAGGAAAACATGTATTTAGATGAAATTCTCGCATAAATTAAGATAAGAATATATTATTTGATTTATTTCGTGAAATAATTATTTCAGAAATAATATTAAAATAAAATGATAAAATGAATTATTTCTGAAAAAATCTGTTAAGGTTATTTCATGATTTATTTCGAAAATATTATTTGAAATAAATTATGCTCAGGTCTAGTTTTCAATAAGCCCGAAGTGAGTCATCTGTCCAGGATTTGCTAATCCTGTGGCCAGCTTTTATCCAAGATATACAATATATATACATATATATATATATATATATATACATATGTTAAAAAATACAAATGTATTTAACAAACTGTGACGATACGTCACATAATATGATCCTCTATTTACGTATCTGTCTAACATTATTTATACAGGTAATCTGAAAAGCAGATATATCTATCTTTGAAAATAACATTACACCAATCTATTTCAAGCATTAACTAAATCTGAACATAAACAATACAGACACAAACTAAACTGTTTGCTATGAACAAATTGCAGCATTAAATACATTTTAATTGGTGAATTAGTGTGTAGTGAAAAACAATAATAATAATAACAAGCAATGTAGTAATAATGTGCAACATAAGTATATATATAAAAATAAGGAATAATGTAATAATAATAATGTGTAATATAAGTATATATATAATAATAAGGAATAATGTAATAATAATAATATTAATGAATAAAATAATTATATAGATAGAATAATGTACGCTATAAGTCTATAGATAGTAATAATGTATAATGTAAATATAAACAATATAGATATAGTGCAATAATATAAGCATATGTATATATGTGTGTGTATGTGTATGAATTCTGTAATCATCATTTATTGTCAAATCATCATATCTCCATTTATTGTTAAATCATCATTTATTGTAATCACTGTTATTATCATTTATGTACTCATAATTTATTGTGTAACTAATTTTGTAATCATGTAATCATCGTTTATTGTTATAGAGTATATCGCTAAAAACTGCGAAACTTTTAATAAATAAATAAAATAATGATTTGGAATAAAAATAAACATCTGGTAGTGACGACAACCCTTCGTTCAGAGTTGGGCAAACGTTAGTGCCCGCTAATGTTTGCCCAACTCTGCCTTCGTTCCATTAAAAATTTCCTGTCGTTTATTTTATTCTATTTAAAACTAGCTGAATACCCGTGCTTCGTCACGGAAGATCAGTAGTTATTTTATTGCGTTAAATAATGTATCAGTCATACCAGAGCTCGTTGGGAAAATTCTTCGCTGCACACTGGATGTCGGCGCTAATGCCCTAGACGTCGAAGCATCGTAAAAAAAAAAAAAGCAAAAAAAAAAAACAAAAACAAAGTAATGTATCATCGAAATAACGCTACTATACAATTTTGTGCAGTTTATAATAGCATGGTTCCCGTCATACTATATGTTATTCATCAATTGATAAGTAATCAAAGTATAATGTTTCTTGACACTGGGGCGCTCCGGACCATTGTAAACAAACGGATAACCAAGAGATAACCCCTTATCTATAGGTTACCAGTAACAAGATTTTAACCAGTACAGGTTAAAGTTCGTTGTAAAAAATAGTTTTTCATCAAAATTTAAGAAGTTATGTTTCCATGTTTGGAAACACCCATTATATTCGCGTGCATTACCAAGAAGTGTTATGATTGGGGATGCTTATGGGTGAGGAGGCTGGCATGGATTGTGGATATTAAGGACGGGAATATTCGTGAACTTTATGAGTGACAAAATCACAGTTTATTTATAGTAATTCAAGGTCAGCCATTATAGTTGAAATGAACCGCGAATAAAAATAATATTATGAAATAGATACAGTACGATGATAGGTCAGTGAGTGGTATTTGACAAATATATATATATATATATATATATATATATATATATATATATATCGTGCCCCCCCCCCCCATGCGGTCTGTGAAGGTTTGGTTGCCCTGGCACCAGCAAGCACACCTTCTATCATAGACCTATCAGCCAGTCACCAGATGCGGGCCACTAAGGTAGAACTGGCACGGGGGACTCTACTCGACCTTGGCTGGGTCCGCCTTCCGCTGGCCGTCGGGCTCTGTTTCCGCTTTCGATACTACCAACAGACCGACCAGGAGGCACAAATGACCCAATAGTGGTTGACTGGCCTTTAAACTTCAAGGAAAAAAAAAAATATATATATATATATATATATATATATATATATATATATATATACATACATATATATACACCCTCGCAAAAAACAAAATATCGCAACATCTACAAATCTCTATAAATAACTTTTTTTTAGTTTAACTGGTCAATACATGTTTTATTTTTTTTCTAGCAGTGGGCTAAGTCACAAGAGAGACATTTGGGATTATTCCTATCTTCTTATTCTTATAATGTTTTTTTTTTTTTTTTTTTTTTTTTGTGTGTGTTTAACGGCCTATCAACATTAGGGCTATTAACGCCGGGCTGTCTACAGGTTGCCGCCCTTTTCTATAATGCCAACAGCAAGTGGTCGGTCACCCATTCAGTTTCTGACCACTCCCGACGTTGCTTAACTTCGGTGATCTACGGGAACCGGTGCATTCAACGTGGCTATGGCCGTTGGCTCCTATCAATGTTGCTCACTGTTTGTCAAAAAATGAAGGATTAAACATTTGGTTGATTGATTTAAATCTATATTTTTGTCTGTTTTTGCCTTTTTTTTGGCCCCGTACATAGAGTTTTGGCTTAATGTTTTGTTATTTTGTTTATTCTTAAAATAATGAGTTGTTTAACTCGCAATAATTCACTAAAATTAATTACTATTCACGAAGAAAGACAATCTTTGCGATACATCCCTAATCGCCTTGATTTCCATTACTCTTTAGTTTCGAAGGCCATAAAAAGTTTCAGAAATATCGGAAGTCACTCAAGGTGTCCAAATTCAGGAGGTCCATAAGTCACCAATTCCATTAACAACCTTTCCATTAAATTGTATGCGCTCGGGAATCGCCATTCCACTGATTCGGGCATTGAAAACTTGTTTACTGGAGTTCGTGGGATATCAATCTCAGAAACAAACTGAGGAGAAGACTGAGAGAGTCAGACCCTAGCTGAAGAAGGTCTGTGAAAGGGCCCCTTCTTCCTGCAGAACATTGTAGACAGAGGGTAAGATTTGCGAGGGAACACCAATCTTGGACTGATGGAATGGAAGGATATCCTCTTTACTGATAACACACGAGTGGGGTCTTAACCAGATAGTCATGAATGAGCGTGTAAATGACCAGGAGAAAAGTACTATAAGTTCTGTGTATCAAGAACTGTGGCATTTTGAAGGTGGCATTTCTTGGGAACCAAGTACCGAATTGGTGCCGGCCGAAGGAGCGGCCTTGAATGCTTTTAGGTGTGTGGAAATTATATTACAAGATCATGTAGTGCTTTATATGCCTCTCATTTGCGCAGAAGCAATGTTTATGCATGATAATGGCCGGCCGCATAAGGCAACTACTGTTTTTAGGTACCTGAAAACTGCGCAACCTAGAGTGGCCTGTGAGAAGTCCAGACCTTAATCCAATTGAACATGAGTGGAACAAAATTAAAGAGAAGGCTAGGTCACAGGATTAGCCTCTGACTATCCTTGAAGTTCTAAAGAAGGTTATATTGGAGGAGTGGGGCAACATCCCATAAGATTTTATTCCAAATTTATTGATTAGTATGCCAAAAAGGATGGAAAAAGTAATTAAAGCCAGAGGAGGTAATACTTCTTATTAAGTGCCATTAAGGACAATACAATTTAAATTTTATAAAAAATGAAAAATATGAAATTTTCTTGTTCTATTATTTTTGTAAAGATTTTTTTTTTCATTAAAAACATTTTAAATTTTAATATTCTGTTCAATAAAGTTTTTTCTTTACTATTTAAAGGTTTTATTTAAATTTAAAGCTGCTGTTCTCCTAAAAACAAAAAAATGTCTAGGTGTATGCGATTTTATTCTTATGTAGAAAATTCCTCTCCTTGGAATGTTTGTTCCTTTACCCGAGTGTGAACATAAAGCCTTGAAGGAATATAGAGCTGGTAGTGTTATACTTCCATCACACTCCATATGACACACAGCTGGAAAATTGGCAATGGGTGTAACAGCTGGGACAGGAACTCAACACTTTCAGGGCGAGGTATATACGCCTAGTCCTTCTAAATTCACATCAACTCCTTTCGTTACTTTTTACAAAAGGTACAATACATATGGAACTAGTATTTCTTAAGTGTAATTTATTTAAATTTTAACGTCCATTATTATTAACTACGAATTTTAGGAGGGGCTGTCTATAGGTTACCACCCTTTTCTACCCAGGACAGGGCGGATGCCTTTTCATTTTTCTAAAGAAAAGCCACCACCCCATGGTGTGAATTGAACCCACGACCCTTGGCACACAGTGTTAACCCTGGAATCACAATGTGGGGTCACCCCTAACCCCTGAGTTCTGAAAATATTGAATCTGGAGCCTCCAAAGAGGTAAGACATGAAGGTTATGAGGGAGAAGGTTTCTGGGTTCTGACGTCAGAGATTTCTCTGAAAAGTTATATTAAAACGAAACTCGATTTATGTTGCACTTACCTAAATAAAATAAATTAAATCGGTTTATTATAAGTTGGCGTTTCCTCCGTAGGATGTTCAAAGTGAATGGACATCCTACGTTGTTATTTCTACCACTAGGGGCGCTGATGAATGTTTCTGTATCCGGTTTCTGTTTTGTTGCGATTGTCGTATTTTATCTTTTAGCGCGGTTCCTCCCTCCCCCATAGGGAGGAACCCCGCTTATAGGGTTGATACAATGAAACAATCCGGAAGTGCCGACTAGAAAATTTCGCGTTTCAGAACCCCTAGAGACCGAAAATAACGGTGGTTAAAATTTGTATATATATATATATATATATATATATGTATATATTTATTTATATATATATATATATATATATATATATATATATATATATATATTTATTTGTCTGTTCGCTCATTTCTGGCTTCCCTGATGGTCCGATTTTGATGAAATTTGGTACAAAAATCCGTCGTACAATTTGAAAGGTCAAGTTCGTTAACCAGCAGAATCCGCCCACTGGAAGATGGCGTTTGGGGCGAAAAAAATCGTAACGCTTACGTTTTTGAGTTCATAAGCTTGTAAGTACTCGTTTTATAGGTTTCTTGGGTTAGGAAAACGAATGGAACCATTTTCAATGCGATAGCTTTAACCGTTTTCGAGAAAACTGAAAAAATAATTTTTGAATGCCGTTTTTGGTTTGGGTACTTAGAGTCATGGGATTCAGTTGAAACATTTACTGCATGTTCTACTTTCATTAAAACTAATATGTTGAAATTTTGGTTGCGTTTGGAGTTAAGGAAGGGTTAGAATAAAATATTTTATTAACAGACATAAAAAAGTTTTGGTAACTTTGTATACTTTCCTTAATATCTCGAAAAAGGTTGAGAATTTTGTGAAACAAAAGGATACCATTAGAAAGCCTACTAAATGCTCTACAAAAAAGGTTCTAATGAAAGTTTTGATTAGGCGATGTCAATCGGAGAAATAAGTGCTTAAAACTTCAAAGTAATTGATTTCGCTTATTCGAACTGTTCTTTTTGTCTTTGATTTTGATACTTAAAATTATGGGATTCAGTTGAAACATTTTCTGCATGTTTGAATTTCATCAACACTAATATGTTAAAATTTTGGTTACGTTTGGAGCTAAGGAAGGATTAGAATAAAATATTTTATTAACAGACATGAAATGTTTTGGGAACTTCGTATACATTCCCTAATATCTCGAAGACGGTTAGGAATATTGGTAAACGGAGGGTTACCATGCGAAAGCTTACTAAATGTTCTACAAAAAAGATTCTGAAACAATTTTTGATTAGGCTATGTCAATCGGAGAAATAAGTGCTTAAACTTTGAAGTAATGTCAGCTTTGATTTGTCGATTTCCTTCAAATGTCTTGAAACTGTCGAGGCTCCTACTCCGAGTTCTTTGGCATATTCCCTAGTGTTTTTAATTGCTTATAGTAGTCAAATGTATTTGTCAATAAAGCTGGATACGTATAATTAGAATCAATATTTTGTTTGTTAGAATTCGAAGATGCCGTATGAATATCTAGATTACAGTACTGGTGTTGATTTCGTTCTTTAGAATTATTCTTGGTATTCCCTATTTTCATCTGTTACCCATAGTTTTTTATTGTTAGTAGGTTTTTCTTATTGGTTATAGAATATAAATCTATTTGGCTATAAAACAGGATACGTAAAATTAGTGACAATATTTCGGAGATTTCTGAGCGAAATACTTTTAAGATTTTCTACCACCACGAACGGCTTTTTTCCTCTATTTTTATCCACTAGATAGGCTTTATTTTGCATATTATTCTATATAAGTTTTATTCAGCAGGGGATTCTGATGAAATGTCGTGTTTTTGCTGTGGATTTTAAATACGATGTATCTAAGATTGGATAACATTAGCGAGTCTACATAGTTAAGAACCGACGACGGAGGATTACTTCTTGCTATGATTTAGTCTACATATGTATATTAAGTCCTAAATCCAAAAAATAAACTTCACAACGGTTAGATACTATGAGCGTATATGGCGGTTCAATTCCCGTAGAACACAAGGGGGCCGCAGGAAATTTACCTGCTAAGAGTTAATCCTCAAGAGCTTTAATATACCCCAGGTATCTGCCGACACAAATCAAAGCCTAGGCGGAGAGCACCCCAAAAACACAGATCCAAAAATAGGTTATATACTAAATATTCATAAAGACTACTTAGTTGTAAACCGATTCATCAATTAGCAATCAATAGTTTTCAACAAAGGTTATATACTAAATATTGATAAAAAGTATTTAATTAGAAAAAAATCAATATTCCACAAGACTTGTTTTTGGTCCATTTGTGTCTACTCCATAGACTTAATTAGGTATATTATTCTATTGTAGTTGGGCAACTAAACTTTGTTTTATTTTGTTAAATAAAGTTTTTTTTTTTACTTGTTATTCGTCAAGACTTTTATTTGTCCTTGTGTATTTACTAGATACGTTTTATTCGGCATATTATTCTATATAGGCTATATTAGGCAGGGTATTCTACTCAATCTTGTGTACTTCTTCTTGATCCTTCTGTACATGGGCGTATATAAAAACAATTTCGGGGGGGGGGGGCTGAGACCATTTCCAGGGTATGTTATACTAAATATTTAGAGCTTGGAATAGTTTTAGGCAACTAAAACGCTATTGCACGTAAAATAAAATATGTTTTATGAACTAAGTGATCTTATTTAATTTATTTTTAAGGGTTTTACGAGAAGTTTTTATCATCAATTCAAAATTTCGGGAGGGGCTGCAGCCCCCTCAGCCCCCCCTCATATACGCCCATGCTTCTGTATCCTCTAGAAAGGCTTTATTAGGCATATTTTGTATTGATTTATAGAGCTTTGCTTTAGAATGAGAGCCAGATTCTGTAATTTCCGCTTCTGTGTAAAAGTTAGCTACTGTCGGTGTCCCTGACGCCTTAATATCACTTTTATTCGAGATGTTCGAGAGGATTTTGACAATTTTAGATATATAAAAAAAATAAGTTTATTTCTTTTCTAAGCTTATCAAATGGCACTAGGGACATGAACGGAACCGCGCTAAGATGCTGCAGTTCCTGCGAGTCGGACTTTTTTCCATGTTGTTGCGTTCTTTCTTCATCAACATCTATAGACAAAAATGTGTAGTTATTTTGTTTTTATTAAGTAAATACTCGCATAATCAACACTCTTAAAGAAAATTAATAAAATAACAAATAATAATTTAGTCAGCTGCTCACAAAAAATATATAAAAGGTAAAAGCTATTTATTCCCTTTTTTTAATCCTTTTTTGTTGTTTTAAACAAATTATTTAGGAATGCCGTCTACACTATCCACCTACTGAAGAATGTGCTTAGTTACGCAGCTCCTGCGCAACGGAATATTTATTATTATTATTTCTGACTTTAAATCCTTGTCTTTTGGCACGAAAAAATGTACCTATTGAGTTTGCACAAAGGAAAGTTTTCAAATATTTCTTGGGATCTTGAACAATCATTTCTAATATATGTATATATATATATATATATATATATATATATATATATATATATATATATATATATATATGTATATATATATATATATATATATATATATATATATATGAGTGTAATTTCTCTTATGAATTTGTTACTATTACAGGAATAAGGTTTTGTCAGACTTTGAGTGCTACAATTTTTGGTAGAGACCGTATATTTTAATAATTCTGTAAATTTGAGTTTATAATTAGGAATTTGTGTTGGTATTCTTGAATTGGGGCACAACTGTCGCATTTTACTCTGTAGTTGGGAACTAAAATAGCCTCTGCTAGCCGAGCACTCAGAAAAAATGGGACTTGGAAAAACCTTCGAGACAAATTCTTCTCCTTACTTGGAGATTATGGAACTTTCTTTAATTTCATCCCCCAATTCCCAAAGCATTCAGTCGGGGGATTGGATTGAGTTGTAAAAGCACTGGTAGTTTACTCTCAAGATTGCTTTTCAAACAACACTCTACTAATATTGGTTCCTTCGAGTAAAATAAGGGAGGCTTATACAAAGGTCAGAAAGTTTTGAGGTAAACGGTAACTTATGGTATTAAATTACCCAATGAGCATTATTCTTCAAATAAGAAAAATAAGATATCCATGGTACTCCGTAAACTCGTTTAAGTCGGTGTTTTATCTGAGAGTATGTATATTCTGTTTCCTCCCACACCTGACCTTTTCCTTAGAAATATTATATTTTGAGCGGAAAAGGTCATAGAATCGTTGAGATACTTCCTTTTGTCTGTACCTTTTTAGAGGCATAACTCTCCTTTTTTTTTTGCCTTGACAACAAAAATAAGGATGCGGGGAAGTGTAAAATAAAGAAAATTAAAATTAATGGACATTGTTCATGATATACGCATAAAATAATTAAAGGAGGGCCAAGGCTAGCTCAGTGGTAGTGCGTTATACTCATATTCTGTAGGAACTGACAAGGGAACATCCCCAAGTGTCCGGAGCCGATTTTTATGAAACATTCTATATATTTATTAAATACGTGAAAATAATCGAAACGTATTTTTTATATCTGCCAAATGCCCGTTTAAGGGGTGAAACCACTCATCCAAAGTACACCTCATATATTCTAACAAGGGGAGTATACAGTGGTGGGGTCACCGATTTATTTCCATAAGTGGGGTTGTCCATTTATTTCTGGAGATTCTACATCGAAAAACGTGTCCAAGCGTTCCGTCCAATGCGCCTTAGGAGCCGAGAAATAAAATAAAATAGGTTGAAAGTGCTTTATTTATTATATCGAGTTTAGAAAATGATATCGACATGATTCTTTCACCAATTCATTTGTTTTATAGAGTAGATTAAAATAAAAATACAATCCTTAAACAATAATTTAAATTTCATCGAATTAATTCAAAAATATGCTGTTTTTTGTAATCCAAAAATAATAGCATATTTAAAATCAGCACCCCAAAAAACTCTAATGAGGTAAATATCATCGAAACCGAAAAATAATAGATTTTTCCTCACCGGAAAAGACTCGATATAGAAGGAAAAATTAATATTTTTCTTTTCAATGATATTTACCTCATTAGAGTTTTTTGGGGTGCTGATTTTAAATATCCTATTATTTGTGGAGTAAGGAAATGTATAAAGCTAGTTTTCTTCAAATGTAAGCATATTTTTAAATTTATTTAGAAATATAAATTATTGTTTAACGATGGTTTTTTGCCTTTAATCTAATTTCTAAAACAAATGAATTGGTGAAAGAACCATGTCGATATCATTTTCTTAACTCGATATATAATATAATGCATTTTCAACCTATTTTATTTTATTTCTCGGCTCCTAAGGCGCATTGGACGAAACGCTCGGACACGTTCGAATATTTTTCGATGTAGAATCACCATAAAAAAAATATATTATTTCGTTTAGAGCCTTCTGCTCAAATTTAGGATCATACATATGCTTTAGGTCCACACGACAAACCTATATCATGTACTCTATAACATACAGTCTTCTTTTTCGTATATGGCCACTGCGCATGCGCTAACGCCAGCTGACACTCTTTTGTGACACGTTTTTGGAACGCCTAGGTCCATCCGACAAACCTATGTAAAATGTTGGATAACATAGACTTCTTTTTCGAACATGGCCACAGCGCATGCGCCTTCTTGTGACACTTTTTTGTAACGCTAGGTCCACCCGATAAGCCTATGTAATTGTACTCTATACCATATAGTCATCTATTCCATATAGTCATATGGCTACTGATCATCAGCTTTTTCCAGTTTAGTCACCGCTAAAGCAAATTTGTGCTAAACAAATGGACTGAATCGGTGACCCCACCCCTTGTTAGAATATTTGAGGTGTACTTTGGAAGGGTGGTTTCACCCCTTAAAATTGCGATTGGGCCGATATAAAGAAATACCTGGGGAGTCCTCGACCATCCCTAGGCCCAACTGCCGTTTAATGTTCACCCTTAAAGGTTTTTGTACTGACCACGGAATCTTCCGCGTCTTTAGAGTTTGGCTTGGTGCACACTGGGCAAAACACCTACTTTAGGGCGACAAAAGTCGAAAATGTGATGTCATCGTAACAAGTCATTTTACGAGTCAACACGTGCTAGAGTCTTCTATTCATTGAAAACCGAACGAGTTTTTTATCTAGTTTAATCCAGACCTGTCTAAGACAATAAGGAAGGCAACCATTGCTAGTCTCTTCCACTTCCACTGTCTAGTCTTGTTCCAACTACGGTCTTAGTTAGGTGTGTTTTAAAAATTGTGTGCAAATTTCATAAATTCTTTTCACAATGGATTTATTACCTAGTGGTATGTTCTTTATAAATATATAATATATTTGTCATAACACAAAGGCATATCAAAGAAAAAAAAATATTAATGAAATGATTACTAAATTTTACATATTTTGTTGATTACTTAAGTTTGAGTAAGGTTTCAAAAAAAGTTCCACAAAGTTGCAGTTCCAAACATTTTTTTTCAAAAAGCCTTAAGCTTCTACTTTACTGTCTTGACACTTTTAGCTCCCCCTTCTTCCCCCTTTTGATGTAAATTTAAATTTTGTTTAGGTAGTCAGATAGCTGCTCAAAAACCCGTTTTATATATAACAAGAAAATAACTGTTTTTTGTGATGAAAAATGATAGTTTATTCAAAGTTTCAGCTCTCACGTGCAATCAAAAATTGTGTACTTATATTGTGAATAAATATAAAATATTTAACTCACAAATATACGAAGAACAAATAAAATATATAATGAAAGTCTACGTAACTAAGATAACGGCCAAATGGAAAGATTGTAATTATATGGAAGAAAGATTCTTAAAAAAACATGCAAAATGGTTACAAAAAGAAATCCAGTTGCCGAAGATCATGAATTTTCTATAAGTTTTCTATAATTCTGCGTTTTATTTTATTACTAACCGATTCTAAACACTCTTAATAGTTGAAAACAATGTAAAAAATAATGTATTCAGGCTTATTAAACAAATCATTTAAAAACAAAAAACATAAAAAGTAAAAACATTAAAATAAAAACACAAAATACTTTTGTCGCGCTAAATGGCTCAATTTGCCGTGTGTGCGGTGTTACAACACTCCATTCATTTTCTGTATGTCCTGAGAACGAAACTCGATCGCGCACCAAAGATTTTCTTTTCTTCTCCAGGGTTAGTCAAACGGTGGATCGCGATCGACAAGTCGATGGCGAGTTATTTTTTAGTTGATGTTTACATACATGTAAATGAAACAAATTGTGATGAATAACAGCTAAAATTAGGCGAGACAAACTCCCTCGCCACATTCTTGTGTCGTAACACCCTCCTGCTAGCGGCAACAGGCGGCTTCATCAAGGAAAGCGCCGTACTTATCAAAGAAAGGCCGCGTTTTTTAGTTGATGTTTACATACATGTAAATGAAACAAATTGTGATGAATAACAGCTAAAATTAGGCGAGACAAACTCCCTCGCCACATTCTTGTGTCGTAACACCCTCCTGCTAGCGGCAACAGGCGGCTTCATCAAGGAAAGCGCCGTACTTATCAAAGAAAGGCCGCGTTTTTTAGTTGATGTTTACATACATGTAAATGAAACAAATTATGATGAATAACAGCTAAAATTAGGCGAGACAAACTCCCTCGCCACATTCTTGTATCGTAACACCCTTCTGCTAGCGGCAACCGGCGGCTTCATCAAAGGAACGCGCCGTACTTATCAAAGAAAGGCCGCGTTTTTTAGTTGATGTTTACATACATGTAAATGAAACAAATTATGATGAATAACAGCTAAAATTAGGCGAGACAAACTCCCTCGCCACATTCTTGTATCGTAACACCCTTCTGCTAGCGGCAACAGGCGGCTTCATCAAAGGAACACGCCGTACTTATCAAAGAAAGGCCGCGTTTTTTAGTTGATGTTTACATACATGTAAATGAAACAAATTATGATGAATAACAGCTAAAATTAGGCGAGACAAACTCCCTCGTCACATTCTTGTGTCGTAACACTCTCCTGCTAGCGGCAACAGGCGGCTTCATCAAGGAAAGCGCCGTACTTATCAAAGAAAGACCGCGTTTTTTAGTTGATGTTTACATACATGTAAATAAAACAAATTATGATGAATAACAGCTAAAATTAGGCGAGACAAACTCCCTCGCCACATTCTTGTGTCGTAACACCCTCCTGCTAGCGGCAACAGGCGGCTTCATCAAGGAAAGCGCCGTACTTATCAAAGAAAGGCCGCGTTTTTTAGTTGATGTTTACATACATGTAAATGAAACAAATTATGATGAATAACAGCTAAAATTAGGCGAGACAAACTCCCTCGTCACATTCTTGTGTCGTAACACTCTCCTGCTAGCGGCAACAGGCGGCTTCATCAAATGAACGAGCCGTACTTGTCAAAGAAAGGCCGCGTTTTTTAGTTGATGTTTACATACATGTAAATGAAACAAATTATGATGAATAACAGCTAAAATTAGGCGAGACAAACTCCCTCGTCACATTCTTGTGTCGTAACACTCTCCTGCTAGCGGCAACAGGCGGCTTCATCAAAGGAACGCGCCGTACTTATCAAAGAAAGGCCGCGTTTTTTAGTTGATGTTTACATACATGTAAATGAAACAAATTATGATGAATAACAGCTAAAATTAGGTCAGACAAACTCCCTCGTCACATTCTTGTGTCGTAACACTCTCCTGCTAGCGGCAACAGGCGGCTTCATCAAAGGAACGCGCCGTACTTATCAAAGAAAGGCCGCGTTTTTTAGTTGATGTTTACATACATGTAAATGAAACAAATTATGATGAATAACAGCTAAAATTAGGCGAGACAAACTCCCTCGTCACATTCTTGTATCGTAACACTCTCCTGCTAGCGGCAACAGGCGGCTTCATCAAAGGAACGCGCCGTACTTATCAAAGAAAGGCCGCGTTTTTTAGTTGATGTTTACATACATGTAAATGAAACAAATTATGATGAATAACAGCTAAAATTAGGCCAGACAAACTCCCTCGTCACATTCTTGTGTCGTAATACTCTCCTGCTAGCGGCAACAGGCGGCTTCATCAAAGGAACGCGCCGTACTTATCAAAGAAAGGCCGCGTTTTTTAGTTGATGTTTACATACATGTAAATGAAACAAATTATGATGAATAACAGCTAAAATTAGGTCAGACAAACTCCCTCGTCACATTCTTGTGTCGTAACACCCTCCTGCTAGCGGCAACAGGCGGCTTCATCAAGGAAAGCGCCGTACTTATCAAAGAAAGGCCGCGTTTTTTAGTTGATGTTTACATACATGTAAATGAAACAAATTATGATGAATAACAGCTAAAATTAGGCCAGACAAACTCCCTCGTCACATTCTTGTGTCGTAACACTCTCCTGCTAGCGGCAACAGGCGGCTTCATCAAGGAAAGCGCCGTACTTATCAAAGAAAGGCCGCGTTTTTTAGTTGATGTTTACATACATGTAAATGAAACAAATTATGATGAATAACAGCTAAAATTAGGCGAGACAAACTCCCTCGTCACATTCTTGTGTCGTAACACCCTCCTGCTAGCGGCAACAGGCGGCTTCATCAAGGAAAGCGCCGTACTTATCAAAGAAAGGCCGCGTTTTTTAGTTGATGTTTACATACATGTAAATGAAACAAATTATGATGAATAACAGCTAAAATTAGGCCAGAAGAGCTCCCTCGTCACATTCTTGTAACGTAACACCCTCCTGCTAGCGGCAACAGGCGGCTTCATCAAGGAAAGCGCCGTACTTATCAAAGAAAGGCCGCGTTTTTTAGTTGATGTTTACATACATGTAAATGAAACAAATTATGATGAATAACAGCTAAAATTAGGCCAGAAGAGCTCCCTCGTCACATTCTTGTGTCGTAACACTCTCCTGCTAGCGGCAACAGGCGGCTTCATCAAGGAAAGCGCCGTACTTATCAAAGAAAGGCCGCGTTTTTTAGTTGATGTTTACATACATGTAAATGAAACAAATTATGATGAATAACAGCTAAAATTAGGCCAGACAAACTCCCTCGTCACATTCTTGTGTCGTAACACCCTCCTGCTAGCGGCAACAGGCGGCTTCAGCAAAGGAGCGCGCCGTACTTATCAAAGAAAGGCCGCGTTTTTTAGTTGATGTTTACATACATGTAAATGAAACAAATTATGATGAATAACAGCTAAAATTAGGCCAGACAAACTCCCTCGTCACATTCTTGTATCGTAACACTCTCCTGCTAGCGGCAACAGGCGGCTTCATCAAAGGAACGCGCCGTACTTATCAAAGAAAGGCCGCGTTTTTTAGTTGATGTTTACATACATGTAAATGAAACAAATTATGATGAATAACAGCTAAAATTAGGTCAGACAAACTCCCTCGTCACATTCTTGTGTCGTAACACTCTCCTGCTAGCGGCAACAGGCGGCTTCATCAAAGGAGCGCGCCGTACTTATCAAAGAAAGGCCGCGTTTTTTAGTTGATGTTTACATACATGTAAATGAAACAAATTATGATGAATAACAGCTAAAATTAGGCCAGACAAACTCCCTCGTCACATTCTTGTGTCGTAACACTCTCCTGCTAGCGGCAACAGGCGGCTTCATCAAGGAAAGCGCCGTACTTATCAAAGAAAGGCCGCGTTTTTTAGTTGATGTTTACATACATGTAAATGAAACAAATTATGATGAATAACAGCTAAAATTAGGCCAGACAAACTCCCTCGTCACATTCTTGTGTCGTAACACCCTCCTGCTAGCGGCAACAGGCGGCTTCAGCAAAGGAGCGCGCCGTACTTATCAAAGAAAGGCCGCGTTTTTTAGTTGATGTTTACATACATGTAAATGAAACAAATTATGATGAATAACAGCTAAAATTAGGCCAGACAAACTCCCTCGTCACATTCTTGTATCGTAACACTCTCCTGCTAGCGGCAACAGGCGGCTTCATCAAAGGAACGCGCCGTACTTATCAAAGAAAGGCCGCGTTTTTTAGTTGATGTTTACATACATGTAAATGAAACAAATTATGATGAATAACAGCTAAAATTAGGCCAGACAAACTCCCTCGTCACATTCTTGTGTCGTAACACCCTCCTGCTAGCGGCAACAGGCGGCTTCATCAAAGGAACGCGTCGTACTTATCAAAGAAAGGCCGCGTTTTTTAGTTGATGTTTACATACATGTAAATGAAACAAATTATGATGAATAACAGCTAAAATTAGGCGAGACACACTCCCTCGTCACATTCTTGTGTCGTAACACTCTCCTGCTAGCGGCAACAGGCGGCTTCATCAAAGGAACGCGCCGTACTTATCAAAGAAAGGCCGCGTTTTTTAGTTGATGTTTACATACATGTAAATGAAACAAATTATGATGAATAACAGCTAAAATTAGGTCAGACAAACTCCCTCGTCACATTCTTGTGTCGTAACACCCTCCTGCTAGCGGCAACAGGCGGCTTCATCAAGGAAAGCGCCGTACTTATCAAAGAAAGGCCGCGTTTTTTAGTTGATGTTTACATACATGTAAATGAAACAAATTATGATGAATAACAGCTAAAATTAGGTCAGACAAACTCCCTCGTCACATTCTTGTATCGTAACACTCTCCTGCTAGCGGCAACAGGCGGCTTCATCAAAGGAACGCGCCGTACTTATCAAAGAAAGGCCGCGTTTTTTAGTTGATGTTTACATACATGTAAATGAAACAAATTATGATGAATAACAGCTAAAATTAGGCGAGACAAACTCCCTCGTCACATTCTTGTGTCGTAACACTCTCCTGCTAGCGGCAACAGGCGGCTTCATCAAGGAAAGCGCCGTACTTATCAAAGAAAGGCCGCGTTTTTTAGTTGATGTTTACATACATGTAAATGAAACAAATTATGATGAATAACAGCTAAAATTAGGCCAGATAAACTCCCTCGTCACATTCTTGTGTCGTAACACTCTCCTGCTAGCGGCAACAGGCGGCTTCATCAAGGAAAGCGCCGTACTTATCAAAGAAAGGCCGCGTTTTTTAGTTGATGTTTACATACATGTAAATGAAACAAATTATGATGAATAACAGCTAAAATTAGGCGAGACAAACTCCCTCGTCACATTCTTGTGTCGTAACACCCTCCTGCTAGCGGCAACAGGCGGCTTCATCAAAGGAACGCGCCGTACTTATCAAAGAAAGGCCGCGTTTTTTAGTTGATGTTTACATACATGTAAATGAAACAAATTATGATGAATAACAGCTAAAATTAGGCCAGACAAACTCCCTCGTCACATTCTTGTATCGTAACACTCTCCTGCTAGCGGCAACAGGCGGCTTCATCAAAGGAACGCGCCGTACTTATCAAAGAAAGGCCGCGTTTTTTAGTTGATGTTTACATACATGTAAATGAAACAAATTATGATGAATAACAGCTAAAATTAGGCCAGACAAACTCCCTCGTCACATTCTTGTGTCGTAACACCCTCCTGCTAGCGGCAACAGGCGGCTTCATCAAAGGAACGCGTCGTACTTATCAAAGAAAGGCCGCGTTTTTTAGTTGATGTTTACATACATGTAAATGAAACAAATTATGATGAATAACAGCTAAAATTAGGCGAGACACACTCCCTCGTCACATTCTTGTGTCGTAACACTCTCCTGCTAGCGGCAACAGGCGGCTTCATCAAAGGAACGCGCCGTACTTATCAAAGAAAGGCCGCGTTTTTTAGTTGATGTTTACATACATGTAAATGAAACAAATTATGATGAATAACAGCTAAAATTAGGCGAGACAAACTCCCTCGTCACATTCTTGTGTCGTAACACTCTCCTGCTAGCGGCAACAGGCGGCTTCATCAAGGAAAGCGCCGTACTTATCAAAGAAAGGCCGCGTTTTTTAGTTGATGTTTACATACATGTAAATGAAACAAATTATGATGAATAACAGCTAAAATTAGGCCAGACAAACTCCCTCGTCACATTCTTGTGTCGTAACACTCTCCTGCCAGCGGCAACAGGCGGCTTCATCAAGGAAAGCGCCGTACTTATCAAAGAAAGGCCGCGTTTTTTAGTTGATGTTTACATACATGTAAATGAAACAAATTATGATGAATAACAGCTAAAATTAGGCGAGACAAACTCCCTCGTCACATTCTTGTGTCGTAACACCCTCCTGCTAGCGGCAACAGGCGGCTTCATCAAAGGAACGCGCCGTACTTATCAAAGAAAGGCCGCGTTTTTTAGTTGATGTTTACATACATGTAAATGAAACAAATTATGATGAATAACAGCTAAAATTAGGCCAGACAAACTCCCTCGTCACATTCTTGTATCGTAACACTCTCCTGCTAGCGGCAACAGGCGGCTTCATCAAAGGAACGCGCCGTACTTATCAAAGAAAGGCCGCGTTTTTTAGTTGATGTTTACATACATGTAAATGAAACAAATTATGATGAATAACAGCTAAAATTAGGCCAGACAAACTCCCTCGTCACATTCTTGTGTCGTAACACCCTCCTGCTAGCGGCAACAGGCGGCTTCATCAAAGGAACGCGTCGTACTTATCAAAGAAAGGCCGCGTTTTTTAGTTGATGTTTACATACATGTAAATGAAACAAATTATGATGAATAACAGCTAAAATTAGGCGAGACACACTCCCTCGTCACATTCTTGTGTCGTAACACTCTCCTGCTAGCGGCAACAGGCGGCTTCATCAAAGGAACGCGCCGTACTTATCAAAGAAAGGCCGCGTTTTTTAGTTGATGTTTACATACATGTAAATGAAACAAATTATGATGAATAACAGCTAAAATTAGGTCAGACAAACTCCCTCGTCACATTCTTGTGTCGTAACACCCTCCTGCTAGCGGCAACAGGCGGCTTCATCAAGGAAAGCGCCGTACTTATCAAAGAAAGGCCGCGTTTTTTAGTTGATGTTTACATACATGTAAATGAAACAAATTATGATGAATAACAGCTAAAATTAGGTCAGACAAACTCCCTCGTCACATTCTTGTATCGTAACACTCTCCTGCTAGCGGCAACAGGCGGCTTCATCAAAGGAACGCGCCGTACTTATCAAAGAAAGGCCGCGTTTTTTAGTTGATGTTTACATACATGTAAATGAAACAAATTATGATGAATAACAGCTAAAATTAGGCGAGACAAACTCCCTCGTCACATTCTTGTGTCGTAACACTCTCCTGCTAGCGGCAACAGGCGGCTTCATCAAGGAAAGCGCCGTACTTATCAAAGAAAGGCCGCGTTTTTTAGTTGATGTTTACATACATGTAAATGAAACAAATTATGATGAATAACAGCTAAAATTAGGCCAGACAAACTCCCTCGTCACATTCTTGTGTCGTAACACTCTCCTGCTAGCGGCAACAGGCGGCTTCATCAAGGAAAGCGCCGTACTTATCAAAGAAAGGCCGCGTTTTTTAGTTGATGTTTACATACATGTAAATGAAACAAATTATGATGAATAACAGCTAAAATTAGGCGAGACAAACTCCCTCGTCACATTCTTGTGTCGTAACACCCTCCTGCTAGCGGCAACAGGCGGCTTCATCAAAGGAACGCGCCGTACTTATCAAAGAAAGGCCGCGTTTTTTAGTTGATGTTTACATACATGTAAATGAAACAAATTATGATGAATAACAGCTAAAATTAGGCGAGACAAACTCCCTCGTCACATTCTTGTATCGTAACACCCTCCTGCTAGCGGCAACAGGCGGCTTCATCAAATGAACGAGCCGTACTTGTCAAAGAAAGGCCGCGTTTTTTATTTATCCCGATTTGTTCTAGAAAATTGGGGAAAAGTGATTGATAGTAAGATTCGAGATTTTGCCCACGCTGATATAAATGTTGCGCCTCTAGGAACAGAAGTCAGTCTGAATTTCAAGTTGAATGTAATGCCTCGTTACAAAGTTTATTAACCTTTTATTAGGGAGTTGTTGTGCTCTCAACACCCCATGACTTAATTTGCTCTATATTTTCAAATAATAGATTTGCAATCCGTTTTATCTCTTTGGAACCTTTCTAAATAGTAGTTGTCATCCAGGGAAAAACCTAACCCACTGATTAAGAATATAGGTAACTATAGCAAAAGTAGCACTAAAAGATACGTTCATTAAATGACAAAACATATATTACAGAAATAAATATAATAGTCCATGCCGAGTGCATACTAAGATCTGGATTATACTATGAGCCTTGTTATAACTAAAGTTAAACATTAATTAAACAATTCTTAACTGTATTATTCTATTGTATATATCTATAGTACTTATTATAATTAGCTACCTTCTTTTCAATTTATGAATTTTATATTCACTTTAATAATGTAATAGAGCAAGGAAATAATGAAAATAAATTCCTTGCATTAAACTAGCTTATTTGTTTTAAATTGTAACTTGGGTCGACGTCAGAAGCGGGTTTCCTACATATAGAGTGAATGAGGAAACGAGTTAAAAACAGCCAATGGAAAGGTGCGGTTAATAGAGGAAAACCCCGTTTGTGGTGGTGGAAACAATTCACACGGCATTCCGCTTGGAGAGCTTCGAAGCGGAATGTTTCTGACTTTACGTATCCTTTTTTATTGCCAAATATATTTTTATTCTATAATCAAAAAAAAAAAAAATTGCAAGCAATGAAAAAAACTAAGGGTAACAGATAAAAAGAACCGCTCAAATAAGATAAACCAACTACTTGAAAGTTTTAAGGACATATTTCTCAAAATGTGACTGTCCCATCGAAACTTCCATCAGAACATTTTTTGTAGAGAATTTAGTAAGTGTTCGAATGGTCTCCTTCCTCCTACCACGATTTCTTAACAGTTTTCGAGATATTAAGGAAAATATAAGAAGTTCCCAAAACTTTTCATGTCTCTTAATAAAATATTTTATTCTAATCCTTCCTTAACTCCAAACGTAACTAAAATTTAAAGATCTTTATAAATATGAATTTCAATCATGCAGAAAATATTTTAACTGAATCCTATGATTCTAAGTACCCTAACCAAAAACTTTATTCGACAACTATTTTTCCATTTTTCTACAAAACGGTTAAAGCTATCGCCTTAAAAATGGCTTCATCCGTTTTTACAGGCGAATGAACCTATAAAAAGAATACTATATGCAAGCATATGAAGTAAGCGTAAAGATTTTTTCGCGCGAATTTTGCCCCAATAACCATGTTACGGTGGATTCTGCTGGTTAACGAACTTGACTGTTCATTTTTTTTTTATTTATTGATAAGGCTTCGCAACTTGACTAATCGCCTGGTCAATTGTTACATATTAACAAATTGTTAAGTTATTTTCATAAAAAATGTGTTCTTATTCTAAAATGTACTAGGGAACAAAAGTTATACAATAGCAAAATAGAAAAGAATGAGTGAGTTCAGAACAAACAAAGAGAAATAAAAAATAAGGGGATAAAAAAAAAACATAAAAAAATAAAAAATAAAAAAAAATTAAAAAAATGAATAAATAAATAATAAAAATAAAATAATATATATATATGTATATATATATATATATATATATATATATATATATATATATATATATATATATAAAACGAAGTGGCAACAAAATGTTTTGGGCGTAGCTTTATATATATATATATATATATATATATATATATATATATATATATATATATATACACACACACATACACACATACATACATGTATATATATATATATTTGCGGGTATATTAAATTTTGTTGTAGGCATTAATGTGTTGTAGATATATTAGTATAGTGTTTGTGTGTATACTGTCAAGTGTGAGTAGCTCCTGGATGTCGTGAGGTATGTCAAGATGATTACGTTGTCTGCATTCTGTCAATATGTGTTTTACTGTAAGTGTTGTATTGCAGTATTTACAAACTGGTTTGTCCGTTCTGTCCATAAGGTAAGAGTGTGTCAGGAAAGTATGTCCAATACGTAGTCTTGTTAATATTACTTGTTCTCGTCTTGTCAGGGTACTTTTATTAGTCAACCAAGGTTTAATAGTTGGTTTTATTTGACGTAATTTATTATCTGTTTGCGTCCAGTATCTTTGCCAGACAGTGAGTGCTTGTAGTTTTACAGTCACGTATAAGTCATCAGGCGTCATTTTGATTATGTCGTGTGTTGTCTTTTGGGTCGCTAATTTTGCATGTTCGTCAACCTGAGTACTTTGTGAAATTCCTGTATGTCCTAGTAGCCATGTCAATGTTATGTGTTTGTTATGATGGATGTGTGATTGTATGAGTATTTGTGTTATCAGTGGATGGTTGCTGTAAATGTTTCGCATGGAGAGTAAAGAGCTTAATGAGTCTGTAAAAATCATAATCTCATGTCTAGTGGTGTCCTGTAATTTAGAAAATGCTAGAAGTATGGCTTGGAGTTCTGCAGTGTATATGCTGGAGTCGTCCTGTAGCTTTAACAGGTATGGCGTATTATCAATTACAGCTGCAGCACCTGTCCTTGAATCCATTTTGGATCCGTCGGTAAAAATAAACAAAGTTTGGGGATTAGTTGAAATTATTGATTTAAAAACATTTTGGTAGATAATCAAAGAAGGCGGGTCTTTCTTTTTATATTGAGTTAATGTCAGATTAATGTTTAAGTTCTTTACCCTCCATGGGGGGTGTTGAAGAATTGTGTTAGTGTACATAGGACTTTGTAATGATGTTGAAGTGTTAGTATCTAATAAATGACGAATGATTAATGGTTTTGCTCGGGGGTTATTTAGTAAATAATTATTTTGAAATGGATTTTTTAAAAACTTAGTTACGCATGGACTGTTTAGTGCTTTTGATTTTAAAATAAATTTCAAGTTGAGGATTCGCCGTCTATACTCCAATGGAGGTTCCCCGGATTCTACGCAGAGACTGTCTACAGGACCTGATC
Organism: Gonocerus acuteangulatus; assembly: GCA_946811695.1. Classification (NCBI taxonomy): domain Eukaryota; kingdom Metazoa; phylum Arthropoda; class Insecta; order Hemiptera; family Coreidae; genus Gonocerus; species Gonocerus acuteangulatus. Next base: position 156,974,609 of record OX328123.1, read on the forward strand.
TAAAAGCCCCAGTAGCAATTCTTAAAAGCTCGTGATTGAATTCATCGCTATGTTAAACAACGTTGTGCTCAGTACACCCCTTTGAGGCACTCCATTCTCCTGAGGGAAAGCATCTGACAAAGCTGCACCTATCCTTGCTCGGAATGTTCTCTGGGAAAGATAATTAGTTAAAAATATAATAATATTCCCTTCTACGCCCCAGTCTTTCAATTGTGAGATAATTAACCTTCTCTTAACCGTATCATATGCCTTCTCAATATCAAATGACACGGCAAGCACTGATTGTTTGTGAAGAAATGCATTTAATATGTCACTTTCCATTCTTGCAATGTGATGCATCGTCGAATGATGTGGTCTAAATGCACACTGAAATGGTGACAAGTAGTTACCATTTTCAAGAAACCACAGAAGTCTCTTGTTAATCATTTTTTCCATGATTTTACTGATGTAGCTGGTTAATGATATCGGTCTATAACTGGAGGGCTGTCTTCTGTCTTTCCCAGGTTTAGGCACAGGAATGACAATAGCCTCATTCCAAGAAAAAGGATTGGTACCGTTCGTGAACATCTCATTAAGCAAACGAAGCAGCACAAAATGGCCATTGCTGGGTAAATTTTGTATCATGTCGTATGTGATTTGATCAGGTCCAGGAGAAGTTAGCCGTACATTGTCTAAGGTTAGTTTAAGTTCATGGAAAGTAAATGCGTCATTTAGAGGGTGGTCTCGTATAACAGTAGAAACGGCAGTAAGTTCAGTAATCCTTTTGTGTTCCAGGAAAGGTTGTGTATAGTGGTCGTCACTAGATATGCCACTAAAGTATGTTCCTAGACTATTGCCCATAGTCCGTTGGTCAGTAATGATGGTTCCGTTATGTTCAAGTCCAGTCACTGGGGGGTCGATATTTTTTATTGATTAATTTTATTCCATATGTCCAATTGTACTAGATTTTTCTGAAAGACCTGCTACAAAATTCACCCAACACTGCTTTTTACTCTGCTTTATAACCCACTGTGCTTTGGCCTTTTTTCGTTTGTAATCCTGAAGGTTACTGAATGACGGTTCCCTGCGGAATAAATAGAGTGCGCCTTTTCGGTCTCTTACAGCTACTTTACATTCATCATTCCACCAAGGAATGGGTGATCGTCTGTACGTTAGTGAAGTCCTGGGAATACTAACCTCCGCAGCTTGTAACATAACAGAGGTTAGTTTGTCTAAGGAGTCTACATTCAAGGAGGTTAATGTGTTATGTATGAAATTTTGATAGGAGTTCCAGTCTGCTTTTTTAGTATTGAATCGAGGTACTGTATTGAAGAGAGGTGTTTGATTGTTGAATGAAATGTGGATTGGAAAGTGATCACTTCCTTGGGAGTCTTGATCGACATCCCAGGAAAAGCGTGTGGTTAATGACGGAGTGCAAAGACTAACGTCAATGTTTGTTAAAGTTCCTGTCCTGGGGCAAAGGTGTGTTGGTGAGTCAGTGTTTAGAGGAATCAGGTCCATAAGAAGAAATGGTGGTGGTAGTTGGGTCAGTAGGTCTTGAATTTCGTGTATGTCTAGTGGTTCACTTGGTGGAAGATAAATGGAACATATATTGACTCTGAAAGGCAGGTGTACTGACACTGCTACTGCTTGGAGTGTTGTTCTTAGCGGGATAGGTTCGCTGTATATAGCATTATTGACATATACAGCTACCTCTCAAGAAGTAATCTAACCTATAAGTTGTAAAACTGAATAAGCTGACGTCTTTACCAGGTGTTAAGTGAGTCTCTTGTAGAGCTACAACTAGGGGCTTTTTCTCGTCCAATAAGTATTTAAGATTTCCCTAATGCGCCTGAATACCGTTTATATTCCATTGGGGTATAGTCATTGCTTAACCTGTAAGTTAAATAATAATAGAGGGAAATAAACAAATGAATAAGTGAATAAATCATAAAGTAAATATATAACTAATAATATACAAACAATAAAAAAGTAATAATTGTAAAAAACTAGGTTTTTTTCTTCCGATTCCTGTATCTTGGATTTCCTTCAGGCGGGATCTTTGAGTCATCTAGTTCTGTGAGTGTTTCCGTGTCACCAGATATTGGCGGCACGTGATCTTCGTCATTCTTCAGTGATTCTTCGTGTCCATTTTCTTTCTTCTTGTTTTTGGAGTTAATGGTTTGCGATTTAACATCCTTGATTTTAGTCGGAGGAGTAATGTCCTTAACTTTTTTCTTCGATGATTCTTCTGTGGGTGGTTTTTGTATTTGAACCAAAGATTTCAGGAGCATATTTTCCATAACCTCCATCCTCTTACTCATTTGTAGAATCAATGCCGTTAATTGAGGAGAATTATCGGGTTCTTGTACTTTACTCGCTGCTCTGGAGGCATAAGATACTTGCTTCGATTTCAGGTATGTCCGTTTAGCTTCTGGGTAACTTAACTTGTTACAGGCCATTAGCTTTTTAATTTCATATTCTTGAGAGTAAACAGGACAAGTTTTTGCAGTGGTAATGGGGTTACCTTCACACATACAACACTTAATTCCAGTACATGGACCATCATGTCGCGGTTCACTACAGGTCCTGCAAACAGGATCCTTCTTACAGGATGACATATGATGATTTAAAAGTCCACAAGTAACACATATTAACGGCTGAGGGATATATTGCCTTACAGTAACTGATAGATAGCCAACATAGATACGGCTAGGAAGTTCTGGAGTGTCGAATGTTACAAGGAATAAACATGATTTCTTGGGGTCTTTTCCTATTTTCTTCAGTCCTATTACTCCTTGATCTTTCAGCTCAAGAGCAATTTCTTCCTCAGAATGATCTCTGATCTCCGGACAGAAGAAAACTCCTTTAGAATAATTCAACGTTTTATGAGCTTCAACCGAGATATTGATGCCGTTAAATTGTTTTTCCCTAATTATTTTTGTTGCAACGATATGATTGGGGCAGTCCAGGAGAAGTAAGCCGGTTTTATATTGTTTTCGAGCTTTAATTTCTTTTGAGAATGAGCAAACCCACTTATCAATTATAAATGGACTAATAAGGTTAAATTTTTTACCTGTGGTTTCCATGGTTTCCATTTTCACTACAAGATATCTTGGTACTGAACTTACCATGTTTTCAGAATTTTCACAAAGTTCAAACCAGGATTTCTCCTTCATAATTTGTTCACTATCAGTATTCATTAATGTTTTACTAATTTCCTCGCAAATACCTTGCCCTGCAAGGTCGTTCAAATTAGACGAAAGATTTTGTACCAAATTTCGTCAAAATCGGACCATTATTGAGGCCAGGAAAGGGCGAACATATAAATAGGGGAAGGTGTTGTACCTTTGAACACTTTGCAAAATTGATTTTTTTTTTTTGGGCTTGAATATTGAAGCTAAATTCATTTTTTTTTATTTCATTATAATTCGCATTCTATTGATTATCATATATAATTTTTTCAAGGTTCTAGTTTTACATTTAATATTTTTAAAAAAAATAATCGTACAGTGGTCAAAAGTACAACATGTAGTTGACCATGGGGTGTTGTACCTCTGACCACCTAAAACAACACAGCAGAACAGAAAAAAAAATGTATTCAGTAATATTGTAATTAATTGCAAGTTTAATAAATACAGGACAAAGATGTAAGCATAATAAAAAAGCTATTATTGATATTATGTTATGCTACACTGAGGATTGATAAACAGTCCAGTCAACGAACAGTTATAGGTGGAAATTTTTGGAACACAATTTTTGACTTCGTAACTTAGTTTGGGCTGGATAGGAAGTAAACATGTCAAAAGTCCTCGCCCCTAGCCTTTGTGCCAGGGGTGAGGGGGGGGGGGGTTAGAAGGTCACATTTTTCGGGTTTTTACTTATATCTCGGAAACCCTGCGTCCTAGCGACAGTGTTCATCTTGAAATCTGAAATTTAGCGACTAATAGTCCAGGTAACTAAGATTTATAGATGGAAATGTTTGGAACACAATTTTTGCGTTCACGACTTTGTTTCGGCTAGTTAGGAGGTCAACGTATCAAAATTCCTCCTTAGTGCCGGGGGGAGGGGGGGTTTAGAAGGTCACATTTTTTGGGTTTTCACTTATATATCGGAAACCGTGGGTCCTAGCGACATGACCATTCTATAACAAATGAAAGCTGATTCAATTTCCTACAAGTTCTATCTGTTAAAGTTTTTCGAGATACCTTTAGTTTTCGAAATATCCGCTGTTGAATGTCTGTCATTTTGGGAAAAACACACATTTTTATATTCTCGACCGGATATCTCTTCAACGATGAACCCAACAAATAAATGTTGGCTATAGGGTTGTAGAGCATTCCATTCGCTTCAATAATATATATTACTTTACTATTTTATGTATTTTCTTTCTAACGTTATATACGCACTCACATGGTCTTAGCAAAACCATGGACAAAATCTTATCTAATTGAGTTTGAATAACTGGTCAATGGGCCCAAAATTATATATTTTGTGCTATATTATATATATATAGTGAGTACTGGACGTATGTACTCACTATATTTACACAATGGAGCATATTTTACTATACATTGACTGGAAATGGTGAGAAATTGAAAGGTTCATTGGTCAGTTGTTGCCAGATATCACGATAAACATTAAAACTGTTTTCACGTTTGACGGAAAATACATAAAATAGTAAAGTAATATATATTATTGAAGGGAATGCAATGTTCTACAACCCTATAACTGTTATTTATATTTTGGGTTCATCGTTGAAGAGTTATCCCGTCAAAAAGAGGAAAAAATATGCGGCGAAAGTGTTTTTCCCCAAAATGACCGACTTTGAAGAGCGGATATTTCGAAATCTAAAGATATCTCGAAAAAACCTTATAGAATAGAACTTGTAGGAAATTTAATCAGCTTTCATTTGTTATAAAATAGTCATGTCGCTAGGACGCAGGGTTTCCGAGATATAAGTAAAAACCCGAAACATGTGACCTTCTAAACCACCCCTCCCCCCTGGCACAAAGGCTAGGGGCGAGGACATTTGATATGTTTACCTCCTATCCAGCCCAAAAAAAGTTACGAAGTCATAAATTGTGTTCCAAAAATTTTCACCTATAGCTGTATTTAAGCATTCGTTGCCTGGACTGAAAGTCAGTTTAAACTTATTCATTTATTATTTTTTAAATTCTTTGAACAATTGAAGCAACCAATATTATGTAATTTTTAAAAATATGTAGCAGAAGAACATAAAAGTTGAATTATGAAAAAATTACTCAGGTGTGTTTTACCTTTGACCTGGTCAAAGGAACAACACCTAGTCGTGGTCAGAGGTACAACACCCTGGCAGTGCAAATTAAAAAGCATGCTAAAAATTTTAGGGTTAAGATAAATCGATTTCAGAAGATACACCATGTTTCTTATTGTAATAGCTACTTTGTCAAATGATTTCCATCTAAAAATACAAAATACAAAAAATATGATGAGGCAAAACGTCATCAATAAATAACATACATTTTTATGATAGAAATGGATAAGTATTTTTTGCAAGAATCCTCTTTGACTTCAATAATCCAAAGTAGGTTTTACAAGCCGTCTAGTGAAGGAGCTAAACACTAATTACACCAAAATGTATAAAATGTTACTATATGCCGTCACAGCCTCGGTGGTCAAAGGTACAATATGGTCAGAGGTGCAACCCTCCCTATGAAGGGAGGAACTTCGCTAAAAGAACTGTTTTTATTGGTGATGTTGCGTTTTATTTATTAACTAGCTGTGCACCCGACTTCTTCCGCGTGGATAGTGTCTTAGGGTGGGTTTACACATGATAGTTATTGCAGGATATTTGAGGCGCTTAGTATCAAAGTTGGACAACTCCACTTTTGCTTTTTTTACAGGAGAAGCAAAAAACCATATCAACTATATTGATGTCAGTATCATGGTGATTTTTTTATATGTTATTCTTATAGGCCTCAGAAACATTATTTCAAAAGCACTACAAAATTATATAAGTATTAAGGCCGTAATTACATTTTAAATAGTGGAGTTGTCCATGTTTGAAACCAAGTCATGGAGTTGTCTGTTTTTGAAACCAAAGGGAGCCATTTGAAAAAACCTAATCCTCTTTTGAAACCAAACAAATATGAATTTCGTATGCTCGAGGGTGTTTTAATATAATGTAATTATGTCTAATGTATTAAATCAAAATTATATAGTTAAAAATTACATGAAAAATGTTATTTAAATACAGTTTGACAAAACTGAAATGAAACTAAATTATCCTTATTTTATTAAGTTTAGAAAAAAAGTGGTACTTAGCTATCCTCTTCGGACAGTTTTACCTATAACTACATGTATTGAAGTGGGTGTGCTATAATTTTCATCGCCGTACTCAGCCATACCTGTGCAAAGCTAATAAAATAAAGTTATCAATTAGCGATGCGATTAATTTATGAAAAACGAGTTAACCATTATTATTTTCTGCAGAGAGTTGTTGAAAAGTTTTTAATAGCAAATAACTGAACATTAACGATGAGATCTATTTAATATCTAGTGTGAAACTGTCAATATTTATTTGTTATACGCAATTTAAATAAAGAGGAATATGTCGAGAACAGTTACCAGTACCACATTAGCTGTTAATTTATTCACCTGAGGTCTTGAAAATATATTTGGAAGGATACATAGCTCTACCACTTCAGTAAAGTATGAATATTTTAAATTAAATACCGGCTGTTTTTCACGGTTGTTGTTATATAAAGCCCGTTTATTAATAAAATAATTATTCTATAGAATTGGTAGTGGTCTCATTCGACTCGGCACAAAAGAAATTCTTCAAAAATCATACCTAAATCAGAAAGATGCAAGTACCTAGAGGTTTTGTCCCAAAATCCGGCATTCGGAACCACAATGTGCCGGATAAGAGCTAGTTATTAATAAGAATTATCGCCAAATGCATTTACTACAAGTAACTATAAACATTCAGCCATGATGGATTTGCAGTGCATGTTGGGAGCAGATTGCATGAATGCAAGCTTCTCATTGGCTACTGATGGAGTTGTCATTTTTTGAAACCAAACTATGTTGGAATTGTCCATATTTTGATTCTGAACGGTTGAAATAAACGCTATTTTACCTATTTTCTGTCCGTTTTTAATGAAAAACAGTTGTAAAATCGAATGCAGCATAAAAATCCACTTAAGAATCGACAAAAATCTCAAAACTGAAAAAAAATGGAGCTGTCCAACTTGGATACTAAGCTCCTCATTTATATCAGAGAGAAATTGACCATTGAAAACCCATGTAAAATGTATGTCTGCAATAAATTGCTCATGGTAGAATTTATTGCAGACATACATTTTACATGGGTTTTCAATAGTCGCAATTTCTCTCTGATATAAATATCCTGCAATAACTAGCAAGTGTAAACCCACCCTTACGGCAGGATTTTTGGATATATATTTTGGATTATAATCACCCTTGTATGGGTATTTTTTAAAAAAAATATACTGTACAGTATTACTTCTCTATACACGCTATTAGACGTATAGCCATCGGGGATCAAGCATACATTCTGCTAGGATTGCTAACCCTGACAGAGCCACTAAGCTGACCCCTTAGGGATTGTTAAACCCTAGTGTGTATAGAGTGTCAGACAGACAGCAGACATACAGAAAAACGGGGTATTATTTCGTTGATAAGTGCCCCCAATGGTATCTTTTCTCTCATATCTTCCATGTACAGACAGCAATCAGTGACAATTTTGTTATATGTATAGATAATTCAAGGGTCTCACCTCGGTTGTGTGGCATGAAAAATATTTCTAAAAGTGGGAAGTGCGGGTTCAACTCATATATTTATGTGGTTGACTCCATCATGTTAGTACCTGGCTCCTAAAGACCTATGGTTATTGAAGTTGAAACATTTTTGTTCTAAGCTGCTTAAGGCTCTGGGGGGCGAGTGGTAGAATTGTCAGAAATAAACTGTCATGACAGTGGTCATCCCTGAAGCCTGTCAAGGAACTTTATGCTGGCTCAACTCCTGTCAATGCTTCCCTTGCCTATTCCAAACTTTTCCCTTTGTAACCTTATTCCCATGACAAAAGGGCTAAAAATGGCTTTCATTTCTGTTTTAAGGAGCCTTCAGTGAACGGGTAGTGGGATAAAAAATAATAAAACTTTTAAAATAAAATTTCACTACAATGATTCGAAATAAAATAAAACTCTGCGGACGAAATAAAAATAAGATAAAGATAAATGATAAAAACTGATAACAAAAATAAAACGTTCTTCAAACTAATAATAAGGACGAAATGAATAATGTCTCCCTCTGTATTTTGAATAAATGCTTCACATCGGCGGTTCATACTTCTTATTAACCCTCCAGCAGTACACCATAGCCAGCATTTTGTCTTGTAAGAAATTTCAGGGAAACCCTACAGCCCACAGACCTCAGGTATACCAAGGGAAAGCCCTGCCACGCCTACAGTGACGAGTGGTGTTCCACTTTTTCACGCATTACTCAGTTCTAGCTTGTTGACCATTTGAACAGCTTGTTGGTGCACGCAGTACTCCGCTCGAACTATGCATGAATCTTGCATTTCAGCTCATGAATGAACATCTGCAGTCCAGAGGAAGCATTCCGTCACTTACTTCCGATAAAAAAAACATTTTTGTTAAGAAAATTCCCAGGAAACAAGAAGCAACAATGGAAATCCCACCTCCGAAGAAAAAGAAAGAGCGATGCCATGTTTGTGGACGACAATAAAACATAAACACCAAAATAACTTTTAGTACATGTAATAAATTTACTTGTAAAGCTTGAACCAATTTGCATTAAATCCAGTAAAAGTGGCAGGACACTGATTTGTCTGAATAGATCCTAAGAATTACATTCTTAGAATTTACACATATTGTTGTAATAATCAATAATAATAAAACAACTTGCTAAAAAGGTTAGAAAAAAAATTATAATTTAATTGCCATGTATATTTCTACTTTTATTTAAATATCTTTTAATGTTAAAAATGTTAAACTGCTGGTAAGGATGGAGGAAAATTGAAAATATGCCTTACTATCTCAAGTACCAATTTACACAAATACATTTACAAACATTCCTCCTTGGAGAGTAAAGAACTTAAAGATTGACTTGACATTGACAAAGTACAGAAAAACTGACCCGACAGCCCCAATATTTTACCACAAAATATTTAATTCGATAATAAAACAAAACTCGGATACTATTTTCTTGTACACCGACGGATCCAAAACAAACTATGGCACCGGAACAGCAGCAAAAGTAGACAATACAACATACCAGATCAAAGTACCTGACAAAGCACAGTCTTCTCAGCTGAATTGCAAGGAATATTACTAGCACTGACAAACATCAATAATATACTATATTTACGGATTCCTTGAATGCTTTACTCTCCTTGGAAAACATCTACAGCACAAACCCCATCAATACAAGTATATTCTCACACCTTTACACTCAGCCAGAACATAACAAACTCATCAGGATGTTATGGCTACCAGGACATGAAGACATACCACAAAGCACACGTATAGACTTAGCGGCGAAACAGGCGACAAAAAGACAGACTGTAGACATTAACATACTGACAACATCAGACGTATGTTACAACATTACAGGCACAGGTCCTCCAAGAATAGGAATTAGACTGGCAGAGATCAGACTCGAAATCTGAGTGGTGCAGAGACACCGCAGCAGGCGTGAAGAAGTGATTTTGACTAGGCTTCGTATTGGACACTGCCATCTAAACCATTCTTACTTAATGGAAAACAAGCAGAGACCAACCTCTGCAAGTTGTAATGAGACTTTGACAATTAAACACATACTGACAGATTGTAGACTTAGAAGTGACTTAGACATTCCTCACGACCTTCACGACTTACTGACTCAAGGTAGTCCATACATCGACACAATACTTAGACATTCCTTACGACCTTCACGACTTACTGAGTCAAGGTAGTCCATACATCGACACAATACTTAGACATTCCTTACGACCTTCACGACTTACTGAGTCAAGGTAGTCCATACATCGACACAATACTTAGACATTCCTTACGACCTTCACGACTTACTGACTCAAGGTAGTCAATACATCGACACAATACTTAGACATTCCTTACGACCTTCACGAAATACTGACTCAAGGTAGTCCATACATCGACACAATACTTAGACATTCCTCACGACCTTCACGACTACTGACTCAAGGTAGTCCATACATCGACACAACACTTAGACATTTTAAGACACTGATCATTTATAACAAAATATAACACATTAAAATAATCTGAACTTACTTTTTTTATGTATATATATGTATATATATATATATATATATATATATATATATATATATATATAATAACTACAAGAGAAAAAGTCCGATTCGCAGGAAATGCGTCATCTTAGCGTGGTTCCGCTCTTATCTCTAGTGTTTATGAAGGCATAGAATAGAAACAGTTATTACTTTGTTTAGATCAATAGCGAAACACGTATCCAAATGAAATCTCATACAAACCAGTCTCGAAAGGTCTTGATTTACAATCTTATCTGTATGGGTCAGCTATCCCATAAGTCGGCCAGAAAGGCCTCCGCTCAGAGGCATTTGGAAAGCCTTGGGATCTCTCTCTTTGAACGCTACATTTTTAACAATAAATTGATCTTCTTATTTTACTTAATCTGTTTTATTGTCAAATACATTATACGGCTATAAGCAATTTAAAAATAACAAGGAATAAAACAGTCAAAAAGAACCGCTCGAATAAACGAAATCAATTACTTTATAGTTTTAAGCACTTATTTCTCCGATTGAAATCGCCTAATTAATACTTTCTTTAGAACCTTTTTTGTAGAGCATTTAGAAAGCTTTCGAATGGTAACCTTCTGCTTCCCAAGATTGTCAACGGTTTTCGAGATACTAACGAAAGTATACAAAGTTACCAAAATTTTTTATGTCTGTTAATAAAATATTTTATTCTAACCCTTCCTTAACTCGAAACGTAACAACAATTTCAACATATTAGTTTTAATGAAAGTAGAACATGCAGAAAATGTTTCAACTGAATCCCATGATTCTAAGTAACCAAACCAAAAAAGGTATTCAAAAATTTTTCCAATTTTCTCAAAAACGGTTAAAGCTATCGCCTTGAAAATGGTTTCATTCGTTTTCCTAGCCCAAGAAGCCATAAAACGAGTACTTACAAGCTTATGAACTAAAAAACGTAAGCGTTACGATTTTTTTTTCGCGAATTTAGCCCCAAACGCCATCTTCCAGTAGGAGGATTCTGCTGGTTAACGAACTTGACCTTTCAAATTGGAAGACGGATTTTTGTACCAAATTTCATCACAATCGGACAATTAGGGAAGCCAGAAATGAGCGAACAGACAAATATATATATATATATATATATATATATATATATATATATATATATATATATATATATATATATATATATATATATATATACAAATTTGAACCACCGTTATTTTCGGTCTCTAGGGGTTCTGAAACGCGAAATTTTCTAGTCGGCACTTCCGGATTGTTTCATTGTATCAACCTTATAAGCGGGGTTCCTCCCTATGGGGGAGGGAGGAACCGCGCTAAAAGAGGAAAAAAAAAGGAATAAAGAAGAATATATATATATATATTATATATACATATATATATATATATATATATATATATATATATATATATATATATATATATATATTCTTCTTTATCCCTTTTCTTTTTTTCCTCTTTTTTTCTTGTAGATATTATTATTATTGTTCTTTATTATTTATTTTATTTTATTTTTAGCTAATCAGAGACTATGCAATGATTTTTATTATTTGTTTATATATTATCTATTTTCATATATTTTAATGTGTCTACTTACTTTTATGTTTTCTCTCAAATAGGTTTGAGTATATTGTATGAATATGATATGAAGGCATATATTACCCAAAACCAAGGACCGAAATAAAAATTAAATATTTCCTAAAAATTATTACAAAAAAATTACTTCATAATTTATATTTTTAAAATTAATGAATAACCGTTATGAAATAATTTTTATTTTTAAGTTTTTAAAATAAAAATTATTAGAATTAAAAAAAAAATATATCAATTACGATGGAATTTTTATTTTTATTTCCCAATAATAAGAATTAAAGGTTAATTGAAGCTCATTTATTAAATATCTCTTATCCTCGGAACAAAAATAAATACTTGATTTGGAACCTTTTGTCTATTAGAAGTTATTTGTTTACTTTTTTTTTGTTTTCGTTTCTATTCATTATTAATCGCTATATGTGCGAACTCTTAAAATCAATAAATCTATTCATTATGGCACTAATATTGTTTTTTTTTATTTAAAATAATGTTTAAAGTTAAAATAATAAAGAAATGTTATTAAAAAATTTTATAAACAAATTGAAATAACATTATTCAAATAATTTTTATTTTTAAGTTTTTGAAATAAAAATTATTAGACAATTTAAAAAAAAAAATAATAAAAAATATAAATTACGATGAAATTTTTATTTTTATTTCCAAAAAATAAAAATTAAAGGTTAGGTGAAACTCATTTGAAGTAAAAATTAATAGTTATTTTCGGTCCCTGCCTAAAACCAATATGTATGTGCGAATATTTGCATACATGAGCGACAAAAGTCACTATATTTTACTTTCGAAGGCTCTGCGGTCCTTGAAGAACCTTGGCCTCCTCCACAATTCTCCGCGATTCGTCTCTGTCCATAGCCGCTCTTCTCCACCTTCGGACGCCAAGCGTCTTGAGGTCCTCTTCTACATCTTCCAGCCACCGAAATCTGGGACGCCCTTTTCCACGGTCTCCACCAGGGTGTCCTTCCAGAAGCTTCTTTGGGATACGCCGTTCTTCCATCCTCTATACGTGCCCCAGCCACCTAATTCTTCCCCTCTCGACTCAAAAGTCACTCAAATTAACTTATTCTGGTTGTTCTTTTCTTCCTTTTTAGCGCGGTTCCTCCCTCTTCCATAGGGAGGAACCGCGCTTATAAGGTTGATACAATGAAACAATCCGGAACCCCTAGAGACCGAAAATAACGGTGGTTCAAATTTGCATATATATATATATATATATATATATATATATATATATATATATATATATATATTTGTCTGTTCGCTCTGTAGCTCCTAGACGAATGGTCCGATTTTGATGAAATTTGGTACAAAAATCTTTCGTCTAATTTGAAAGGTCAAGTTCGTTAACCAGCAAAATCCGCCTACTGGAAGATGGCGTTTGGGGCGAAATTCGTGCAAAAAAAAATTGTAACGCTTACGTTTTTGAGTTCATAAGTTTGTAAGTACTCGTTTTATATGATTCCTGGGCTAGGAAAACGAATGAAACCATTTTGAAGGCGATCGCTTTAACTGTTTTTGAGAAAATTGGGAAAATAATTTTTGAATACCTTTTTTGGTTTGGTTACTTAGAATCATGGGACTCAGTTGAAACATTTTCTGCATGTTCTACTTTCATCAAAACTAATATGTTGAAATTTTGGTTACGTTTAGAGTTAAGGAAGGGTTAGAATAAAATATTTTATTAACAGACAAAAAGTTTTAGTAACAGGGCTCGCTGACCCCTCGCTGCACCCTGGACGTCGGCGCTAATGGCCAAGATGTATGTCGATGCGCCGTAAAAAAAAAAAAAAAAAAATAAAATTATCACTAGATTGCCATAATTTCAAACTCAATCACCTGCAGACTCGAATCTCTTTAGATTGGAATCAGATATAGTATCCCATTTCTGTTACTGCTGTTATTAATTAATTTTTTTTTAAATGAATGTTTAATTTAAATTTATTATTTAAATTTTTCATTTGTTTATATATTACTGTTGAAGAAAACATATTGCTTTTGTATTATTTGTAAATTATATATATATATATATATATATATATATATATATATATATATATATATATATATGTATATATATATATATATATATATATATATGTATATATATATATATATGTATATATATATATATATATATATATATATATATAACATTTAATCTCTCCTGCTATGTTCCCATGCCAGAAAGATTAATCTGTTTCTATTTTCCTCTCTTATTGCAGAGGTAATTGTGAGATATATGGTCAGATATGAGAAGGCAGATCCACGTCAAGGCTGACATCTGTTAGTACCATTATTTCTTTAGTTAGATACATTTAGCTAACCAAAAGTCCACCTCGCAGGAACTGCGTCATCTTAGCGCGTTTACGTGCATGTCGAGGAAATGGAATAGATTAGGCACCACAAATAACAGGAAACTGACAGTTGCCAATTTACATAGAAGCGGATAATTCTTAATCCTCATTCTTGAGGAAGACTGAGTAAACCACTACAATTATGTACTGAAAACGTAATCACTCTACGACTACTGCTCAGAAGGCTCTATTCCAAACGACCTGAAATTAGTTGTCATTTTAAGTTACTTGTTTTACTAGCAAATTCGTTTTACTTTCATGATCAACTGTAAATATGTGCTTCACGGCGAATAAAATTCCATTCTCTCGTGGGTTAAATCTTTCATTAAAATAGAAAATAATGATAATTTTAGTTGCAGTAGTATGAGGAAGGTTATATAGGTAGGAGAATTAAAAACAAACCTATGTACACGCCATCATGATTACCACAGCCACTCCAAACTTATTACCAATATCTTTCATAGTTTCTTGGCTTATTTGACTAAAATACTAATTTTACTGATAAATTCAATTTAAAACAAAAATAACCAATTAAACAAAGACAAAAACAGGTTCAAATGAACAAAACAATAACTTTTAAGTTTTAAGCGTTTATATCTCTGATTTACATTGCTCCATCGAATATTGCTTCAGAACCTTTTTTTGTACAGAATTTAGCAAGCATTCGAATTGTCACATTCCACTTACAACAATTTACCAACCGTTTTTGAGATATTTACGAAAAATGTACGAAGATCCGAAAAATTTTTATGTCTATTAATCACATTTTTTTTCGCACACTTCCTTAACTCCAAATATAACCAAAATTTAATCGTCTTATTTGAGATTAATTTCCAAGATATAGAAAATATTTCAATTGAATCCCACGATTCTAAGTACTCCCAAAAAAATAATGACTTACTAAAACATTTGTTCCACTTTTCTCAAAAAAGGTTCAGATATCGCCTTAAAAATGGTTTCATTTGTTTTCCTATGTTATGAAACCTATAAAATAAGTACCTGCAAGCATATGAACTCAAAAACGTAAGCGTTACGATTAATTTTCGCCCCAAACACCATCTTCCAGTGGGCGGATTCTGCTAGTTAACGAACTTGACCTTTCAAATTAGAAGACAAAATTTTGTACCGAATTTCATCAAAATCGGACCATTTTTTAGCCGTCAGGAGCGCGAACAGACAAGCATATATATACATATATATATATATATATATATATATATATATATATATATATATACAAATTTGAACCACCTATATTTTCGTCATCTTTGGGGTCTGAAACGAGAAAGTTTCTAGTCGGCACATCCGGATTGCGTCTTGAGGTCAACCCCATAAGTGGGTTCTCCCTATGGAGGTAGGGAGGAACCGCGCTAAAATGACAGAGCAGTCCACGGCGAGTTCAAAGGAAAGTCTTTCAGAAATCGTAAAACCCCTGAGGGAGTTCTGTTTTACCGCTAATTGTCTCATTTGGGACTCAAACAACAGAAACACTGAAACAAATGGATAATTTCAATCAAAAATTTAAATTGCACAAAAGCTCTGGGCAAAAGGTCAGCTCCTTCAGATAGTCTGAGTGCAGAAGCTACATTCAAATACAGCCAAACGTATTTAGAAATCAAGTTTAGTTTTCCCTGTTAGCGCGGTTCTTCCTTCCCTCCATAGGGAGGAACCCCGCTTATAAGGTTGACCTCATGACACAATCCGGACTTGAAAATTCCGGACTTGAAAATCTTACGTTTCAGAACCCTAGAGAACGAAAATAACGGTGGTTCAAATTTATATATATATATATTTCTGTCCGCTCTCTTTCTCCCAGACAAATGGTCTGATTTTGATGAAAGTTGGTACAAAAATCTTTCGTCTAATTTGAAAGGTCAAGTTTGTTAACCAGCATAATGGAACATGGTTTTTGGAGGGAAATTCGCGCGAAAAAAATATTTACGCTTACATCATATGCTTGTAAGTACTCGTGTTTCGCATATTTTCCTTCACATCTCGAAAACAGTTATGAAATCGTGGTAAGTGGATAGGAACCATTCGAAAGCTTACTAAAGTCTCTACAAAAAAGGTTCTAACGACATTTTTGATTAGGCGATGTCAATCGGAGAAATATGTGCTTAAATCTTCAAACACGTTTGTTTTGTTCTTTCGAAGCAGTTTTTGTCGTAGTTTAAATCACTTTTTAATTTTTTTTTTTTTTTTACTTCCCTTAGTTTTTTATTTTTGTAATTGCTTGTATTAGGAAAATGTATTTGTTTGTAAAACAGGATACGTAAAATTAGAATCAATTTTCTGTTGTTAGAAATAGATGGGTTACAAAAATATGGGCACCCTTGCATAAATTCCTTGCAAAATAAAAATTTGCAGGAACGTTAGGGACACCATTATAATGGATTTTTTTTTTTTTTTTTTTTTTTTTTTTTTTTTTTTTTTTTTAAAAACTCTTTTACTCCTTCTCACCATTGATAGGAAACCTGATTCTGACGTCGACCAAATGACGTTATCCGAAAATGCCAAATAAAAGATTTCACGTTTTAGAACTTGTAGAGAACGAAAGTAGAGGTGGTTCAAATTGAAATATATTTTTGAGTAATTAAATAAATGTTTGTATAAAAAGTCCAATAGCTAAAATTATAACTATTAATAGTAATAGAAAAATATGTATAAAATATAACTCATTAAATCTTTTACAGAGAACTCTATTATAACATTTCTTAAAGAAAAGGATAGCAGGTTATTTATTTATTTTATTTTAAGGGTTTCACATCTATGGCGATATGCTCTTGGATAGCAGATTACCCCAGGAGTAAGGGTTTCACATCTATGGCGATAAGCTCTTGGATAGCAGATTACCCCAAGAGTAAGGGTTTCACATCTATGGCGATAAGCTCTTGGATAGCAGATTACCCCAGGAGTAAGGCTTTCACATCTATGGCGATAAGCTCTAGGATAGTAGATTACCCCAGGAGTAAGGGTTTCACATCTATGGCGATAAGCTCTAGGATAGCAGATTACCCCAGGAGTAAGGGTTTCACATCTATGGCGATAAGCTCTTGGATAGCAGATTACCCCAGGAGTAAGGGTTTCACATATATGGCGATAAGCTCTAGGATAGCAGATTACCCCAGGAGTAAGGGTTTCACATCTATGGCGATAAGCTCTTGGATAGCAGATTACCCCAGGAGTAAGGGTTTCACATCTATGGCGATAAGCTCTAGGATAGCAGATTACCCCAGGAGTAAGGGTTTCACATCTATGGCGATAAGCTCTTGGATAGCAGATTACCCCAGGAGTAAGGGTTTCACATCTATGGCGATAAGCTCTAGGATAGCAGATTACCCCAGGAGTAAGGGTTTCACATCTATAACGATAAGCTCTTGGATAGCAGATTACCCCAGGAGTAAGGGTTTCACATCTATGGCGATAAGCTCTTGGATAGCAGATTACCCCAGGAGTAAGGCTTTCACATCTATGGCGATAAGCTCTTGGATAGCAGATTACCCCAGGAGTAAGGCTTTCACATCTATGGCGATAAGCTCTAGGATAGCAGATTACCCCAGGAGTAAGGGTTTCACATCTATAACGATAAGCTCTTGGATAGCAGATTACCCCAGGAGTAAGGGTTTCACATCTATGGCGATAAGCTCTTGGATAGCAGATTACCCCAGGAGTAAGGCTTTCACATCTATGGCGATAAGCTCTTGGATAGCAGATTACCCCAGGAGTAAGGCTTTCACATCTATGGCGATAAGCTCTAGGATAGCAGATTACCCCAGGAGTAAGGGTTTCACATCTATGGCGATAAGCTCTTGGATAGCAGATTACCCCAGGAGTAAGGGTTTCACATATATGGCGATAAGCTCTAGGATAGCAGATTACCCCAGGAGTAAGGGTTTCACATCTATGGCGATAAGCTCTTGGATAGCAGATTACCCCAGGAGTAAGGGTTTCACATCTATGGCGATAAGCTCTAGGATAGCAGATTACCCCAGGAGTAAGGGTTTCACATCTATGGCGGTAAGCTCTTGGATAGCAGATTACCCCAGGAGTAAGGGTTTCACATCTATGGCGATAAGCTCTTGGATAGCAGATTACCCCAGGAGTAAGGCTTTCACATCTATGGCGATAAGCTCTAGGATAGTAGATTACCCCAGGAGTAAGGGTTTCACATCTATGGCGATAAGCTCTTGGATAGCAGATTACCCCAGGAGTAAGGGTTTCACATCTATGGCGATAAGCTCTTGGATAGCAGATTACCCCAGGAGTAAGGGTTTCACATCTATGGCGATAAGCTCTTGGATATCAGATTACCCCAGGAGTAAGGGTTTCACATCTATGGCAATAAGCTCTAGGATAGCAGATTACCCCAGGAGTAAGGGTTTCACATCTATGGCGATAAGCTCTTGGATAGCAGATTACCTCAGGAGTAAGGGTTTCACATCTATGGCGATATGCTCTAGGATAGCAGATTACCCCAGGAGTAAGGGTTTCACATCTATGGAGATAAGCTCTAGGATAGCTGATTACCCCCGGAGGAAGGGTTTCACATCTATGGCGATAAGCTCTTGGATAGCAGATTACCCCAGGAGTAAGGGTTTCACATCTATGGCGATAAGCTCTTGGATAGCAGATTACCCCAGGAGTAAGGGTTTCACATCTATGGAGATAAGCTCTAGGATAGCAGATTACCCCCGGAGGAAGGGTTTCACATCTATGGCGATAAGCTCTTGGATAGCAGATTACCCCAGGAGTAAGGGTTTCACATCTATGGCGATAAGCTCTTGGATAGCAGATTACCCCAGGAGTAAGGGTTTCACATCTATGGCGATAAGCTCTAGGATAGTAGATTACCCCAGGAGTAAGGGTTTCACATCTATGGCGATAAGCTCTAGGATAGTAGATTACCCCAAGAGTAAGGGTTTCACATCTATGGCGATAAGCTCTTGGATAGCAGATTACCCCAGGAGTAAGGGTTTCACATCTATGGCGATAAGCTCTAGGATAGTAGATTACCCCAAGAGTAAGGGTTTCACATCTATGGCGATAAGCTCTAGGATAGTAGATTACCCCAAGAGTAAGGGTTTCACATCTATGGCGATAAGCTCTTGGATAGCAGATTACCCCAGGAGTAAGGGTTTCACATCTATGGCGATAAGCTCTAGGATAGTAGATTACCCCAAGAGTAAGGGTTTCACATCAATGGCGATAAGCTCTAGGATAGCAGATTACCCCAGGAGTAAGGGTTTCACATCTATGGCGATAAGCTCTAGGATAGCAGATTACCCCAGGAGTAAGGGTTTCACATCTATGGCGATAAGCTCTTGGATAGCAGATTACCCCAGGAGTAAGGGTTTCACATCTATGGCGATAAGCTCTTGGATAGGAGATTACCCCAGGAGTAAGGCTTTCACATCTATGGCGATAAGCTCTAGGATAGCAGATTACCCCAGGAGTAAGGGTTTCACATCTATGGCGATAAGCTCTAGGATAGCAGATTACCCCAGGAGTAAGGGTTTCACATCTATGGCGATAAGCTCTTGGATAGCAGATTATCCCAGGAGTAAGGGTTTCACATCTATGGCGATAAGCTCTTGGATAGCAGATTACGTCAGGAGTAAGGGTTTCACATCTATGGCGATAAGCTCTAGGATAGCAGATTACCCCAGGAGTAAGGGTTTCACATCTATGGAGATAAGCTCTAGGATAGCAGATTACCCCCGGAGGAAGGGTTTCACATCTATGGCGATAAGCTCTTGGATAGCAGATTACCCCAGGAGTAAGGGTTTCACATCTATGGCGATAAGCTCTTGGATTGCAGATTACCCCAGGAGTAAGGCTTTCACATCTATGGCGATAAGCTCTAGGATAGCAGATTACCCCAGGAGTAAGGGTTTCACATCTATGGCGATAAGCTCTTGGATAGCAGATTACCCCAGGAATAAGGCTTTCACATCTATGGCGATAAGCTCTTGGATAGCAGATTACCCCAGGAGTAAGGGTTTCACATCTATGGCGATAAGCTCTTGGATAGCAGATTACCCCAGGAGTAAGGGTTTCACATCTATGGAGATAAGCTCTAGGATAGCAGATTACCCCCGGAGGAAGGGTTTCACATCTATGGCGATAAGCTCTTGGATAGCAGATTACCCCAGGAGTAAGGGTTTCACATCTATGACGATAAGCTCTAGGATAGCAGATTACCCCAGGAGTAAGGGTTTCACATCTATGACGATAAGCTCTAGGATAGCAGATTACCCCAGGAGTAAGATATAGCAGATTTCCATTTGTTGGGAAGGCCGATGTTGTTTTATTTATGACATGCCCGCCCCTTTCTTACCTGTACTTCTAAAGTGCACTCTAAATGTCCAATATAGAGTTTGGCTGGAAGATCTGACTTTTGTTTTCTCCTAGCCGAGTCCCAACCATCCTTTCACTTCGCGTCACCGCAATGGCTAACTATCTTCATCTCATTTAGTATTTCTGTTCACTCTCTATCTGCCAAAAAAGAAAAAAAAAAAATGGGCAGATTTTAATGAATTACGGTGTTATTCCTTTAGTAATGACACTCGGGAACCGCTCTAAGATGACGAAGTTCCTGCTAGTCGGACTTTTTTTTGTGATGAACGCCGCCGGGTAGATGTTAACTATCCAGAAGTTCAGTTTTTTGTGATGAACGCCGCCGGGTAGATGTAAACTATCCAGAAGTTCAGTTTTTTTTTATGAACGCCGCCGGGTAGATGTAGTAGAACGAACTTGACTTTTCAAATTAGACGAATCTTTATACCAAATTTCATCGAAATCGGACCATTATTCACTGTTCTAGAGCGCGAACAGACAAATATATATATATATATATATATATATATATATATATATATATATACACACAAATTTGAAAAGAATTTATAATTAATATTAAGGCGATTTCTAATTATAATGAAACTGCTAAAACATTCTAAGATTATTAATTGTGTTAAATGCATTAGTTGTGACAGAGATGTCAGACGCAAGTTTTCTCGTTTGAACAGCTGTCAGGAGCAAGAACCTGATTTAGAGTAATGTGAGAATTTAATATCTGTAAAGGAGACTGCCTTAAGGTAAAACAGACTGGGATTAACATTGTGCCTTTCTCCGTTTGCTGTATGTTCGTGCAATATGACAGAACTGTCTAATTCAAGTAGAAACTGTCTTGACATGTTCTTAGTTCTTGATATTCCCTGGGGCAGATGTGGAGGGCTGATTGCGCTGGCTCACATTTAGGTCAAGTCATTAAAAATAAATCTTTGACCTAAACATTGGTTTTAGTTTAGAAAAAAAAATTAACTAGTCACAAAATATTCAATATATATATATAAGATCAATTGCAAGAACTGTTAGAATTTTAGGACGGGTTATCTACAGGATAGCATCCTTTTCTAGCCAGAATATGTGTGATGCCTTTCCCTTTTTCTAAAGAAAAGCCACTACCCCTAGTGGGAATCGAACCCACGACGTCAGGCAAGGAATGCGCACGCCTTAGCACTCACGGCCACCGGGCGCCCGGAAAGATAATAATACAAAAACAATAAATAAAGAATGAATATTGGAAAAACGTAAAATAAAAGAAAATATACATATCATAAAAAATAGGAAACAAATATAATAAGGAAATAAGAGAATCGAAATAAAATATTTAAAAGCTGTAAAGATAAAGATAAAGATAAGATTATTAAATTATATTTAACAGTAGAAATTACTATCTTATTAAAAAAAAGTTAAGAAAATGATACTTGGTGATAGTGCTCTCCTCGAGGGAATGTTGAGAAGGCGGGGGTCTTTTTTTTTTA
The DNA here is from genome assembly GCA_946811695.1 of Gonocerus acuteangulatus. Lineage (NCBI taxonomy): Eukaryota > Metazoa > Arthropoda > Insecta > Hemiptera > Coreidae > Gonocerus > Gonocerus acuteangulatus. The sequence continues at coordinate 156,996,685 of OX328123.1, forward strand.
TTTTTTTTTTATTTTATTTTTTTTCTCTGAAAGATCAAAACCTACCAATAAATGCTTTTATTACTCTACTAATTGCAGTAGGAGTATGAACCGAACCGCGCTAAGATTCTGCAAGTCTTTTTTTTATGTTTTGAATTTAACATGTTTTCTTACTGTTTTCAAATGTGCTGAACACGAATTTGAAGTCAGATTCTGTCTATCACGCACAGTTTCTTGAGAAATTCTAGTTTTTTATCCAAAAATGTGAGTTTTTTTTTGTAAATTTGACGATTTTTTTTTGGCATTAAAACATAGTGAAAAAAATTCAAAAGCCCGATGATTTTGAGCGCAATGAAGTATATTTGAACGAAAAAAAATTTGATGGGAATATTACAAGTGGTTGAAGAAATATGGCTAAAAGGGTTTTTTCAGTTTTTGATCTTGAGGCAGGGATTTGGTCTCTACCTGGATCTTTAGGGGAATGACCTTCCTTTCTCTTTTATGGTGGTATCCTTTCCTGGTGTCATATCTAGTATTATACCTCATTGCATGCAGGATTCAATTAATTATATTTTACCGTTGAAAAAGAAAAAAAAATCTGTTATAATAAAGACAATAATTTTCAAATACAATGTTTCATTTTTTCCAAGTTTCTCCTCTTTTCTCTCAAAATCAGAGGGTGATAGAATTTTCCTGAGTTCAGATTCGGACTCAGCACACCTGAAAACATGAGAAACAGGCAAAATTGTTCAAGGGAGGGGAGAAAAGTTTTTTTTTTGCACAACGGTG